>JBBGZY010001476.1:377500-1577500 GCA_037952925.1 Lithobates clamitans
ATTTCTAAAGACATTTTTTGGTTTCATTCCACTTTAGGAACAACAAGAAGTGACTATTTCACCTCTGAAAGTGCCCAACGTCTAATTGGTCAAATAATGGCCTGGAATCAAGACATGGATCAAATGCGTAATCGGCTGGATCGTATGCAGCAGGAAATGAAGGACATGATTGATGTTTTGGGTCGAATCTAAATGCCCTTTTTTAAACCCCAAAACATCAATCATGTCCTTCATTTCCTGTTTTGCTGACCCCATTCTGGGCCTTCTCTTTTCTTTTTTTGGCATAACATAAATGGCTGTTTAACCTAATGTCAAAAAGGAGGGCTGTCAAAAATCCACAAAAAAATAAAAATAGATTTTCTAAAAAACACCAAAAAAAAAAAAAAATTGATTTTAAAAAACCCCAAAAAAAAAAAAAAAAAAAATTGATTTTAAAAAACCAAAAAAAAAAAAAAAATTGATTTTAAAACACCAAAAAATCAAAAAAAGAATTATTAATGTTAAAAAACCAAAAAAAGTAAAAAAAGTGATTTTAAAAAACCCAAAAAAAAAAAAAAATGGATTTTAAAACACCAAAAAATCAAAAAAAGAATTATTAATGTTAAAAAACCAAAAAAAGTAAAAAAAGTGATTTTAAAAAACCCCCCCAAAAAAAAATAATGGATTTTAAAAAACAAAAAAAAAAAAAAAAAATTGATTTTAAAACACCAAAAAATTAAAAAAAGAATTATTAATGTTAAAAAACCAAAAAAAGTAAAAAAATTGATTTTAAAAAACAAAAAAATAAAAAATAATTAATGTTAAAAAACCAAAAAAATTTAAAAAATTGATTTGAAAAAACCAAAAAAAAAAAAACAAAAAAACTTGCTTTTAAAAAAAAAAAAACTTGATTTTCCAAAAAAAAAGCCTGTTTTCGAAAATCCAAAAGCCAAAAATATTTTTTTGTGGATTAGGTAGAAATATTTAAAGATAATTATATTTTGCTACATCATTAAGATACCATTATATTTTTGTCTATGAACATTTTCTACTAAATGCAGAACTGAATGCATAACAACCATTAATAAAAACATCTCCTTTTATAGGATTTTAACAAATGTGTGGTTTGTTATTTCAAGGCTCAGTATCAGTTTGGTTATAATTGTCAAAAAGTTGTTTACAGTGGCAATGGAGCTTATTTAGACATTTTTAAAATTCAAATACAGTTGGCACTACAACTGCTCGACCATAACCTAGGAGACAGCCCAAAAGAAAGGCAAGCAATAAATATAATGCCAGATTTCAGCAATATTTTTTTTATTGTCAAAAAATTATATATCCTGGCCCATTGCAATGGCCCCCCTACCCATAAAATAATCAACATATTGCTGTCTAACCTGACGGGAACTTTGGGGGGCCAAGCCAGTACGGACAGTATCCAGGCCTGTAAGGTTGGCTTCTATTTGTCCGGCCTCAGGCCCAACTGTGCCTATATAATTGGCAGAATGCTTATTTAAAAAGTTGTGCAGAATGCAGCATGATAAAATTATAAAATTAAGTTTGTATTCCGCCAAATTAATGGCTGTTTGAAACAGGCGGAACCGGCTGGCCAGAATTCCAAACGCATTCTCAACCACTCTTCTAGCTCTGGCCAGCCGGTAATTAAAAACCCTCCTCTCCGGGGTGAGGGTTCTTTGGGGGAATGGCCTCATGAGGTGCTTGCTCAGAGCGAAGGCTTCATCGGCAATGAAGACAAAGGGGAGTCCTTCCACGTTATCCTCATCAGGTGGCAATCCCAGGCCACCACTCTGGAGACGCTGGCAGAACTCCGTCTGGGCAAATACTCCTCCATCCGACATCCGGCCATTCTTCCCCACGTCCACATATAAAAAATCATAGTGTGCCGACACCACCGCCATTAAAACAATACTGTGGAACCCCTTATAATTAAAATAATATGACCCCGAATGGGGTGGTGGCACAATGTGGACATGTTTCCCATCTATAGCCCCTCCACAATTGGGAAAGTCCCAACGGCTGGCAAAATGGGATGCCACAGTCTGCCATTCCTGTGGCGTTGAAGGAAACTGGGGAATCAAACAAGAAAACCAAAATCAATTAATTTGGAAGCTAACATTGCAAGAAAATTAGACAATTAAAAACATTATTCCCCAGCATCAGTATAACATTCACTAATTTAATTCTTCTGGAATAACTAATATGGAAAAAGGCACACTTATCAGATTGCTCACCCCCTCTGATAGAACATTGATTACATTTTAGGGGGTTGTGAAATCCCTAAAAAAAATTACTTTAACAACACGCAGGAATTTAGGGATAACAAAGGCTACAAGACTGCAGTTGTCGCACTCTGCAGGTGCAGTTGCTAACCAGCTTACAGTAAATGAGGTAATGTCAAAAGGCATTCATGTTGCAAAGAGTACACAATCACATGCAAGGGCAATTAATGAAAACACTTTGAGGCTTGCATATGATTTGATGATGTAAATCAGCAGAGCTTCTGCTCATTTACTAAAGCACTGGAACAAATGCACTTGTAGAGTGCACATGCATTTTGCAAAGTGCAACATAGATTTGCTTTAGACAAATCAACACCACAGAACATTCAAGCAAATTTTAACGAGGGTGGGGGTGGGGGGGTTGTGAAATCTAGCTAATTGCTAATTAGCAGCACACTATTTGGAGTGAGTTCAGGTGGGGGGGGGGGGTTGTGAAATCTAGCTAATTGCTAATTAGCAGCACACTATTTGGAGTGAGTTCAGGTGGGGGGGGGGGGGGGTTGTGAAATCTAGCTAATTGCTAAGTAGCAGCACACTATTTGGAGTGAGTTCAGGTGGGCGGGGGGGGGTTGTGAAATCTAGCTAATTGCTAATTATAAGCACACTAAATACACTCCAACAAAATACATTCAAAATGAGTAGACTAGGTGGATATGTTCCCATCACTTCATGCTGGTAAGGTTATTGAAGGAAACTATACATGCATGACAAAAAATAACAGGAAAAAATCCCAGCATGTGTGAGGATAAAAAGGGGACATTCACACTATATTGCAATGATGGGAAGTAGTGTTTGAAGCAAGAAATACATTACATTATCAAAGATTACATAAAAGAACATGTGATGCTAATAAAATAAAAATAGCTTACCTTAATATAGTCCTTCTGCAGGACCTGTATGATGGCAGAACAGGTCTCTGGGATAATGATCCCCAGAGCCTGGGGGGAGATGCCTGTCGAGAACTTAAGGTCCTGCAGGCTTCTCCCTGTGGCCAAATACCGCAAGGTAGCGACCAGCCTCTGCTCCGGAGTGATGGCTTGCCTCATGCAGGTATCCTGCCTGCTGATATAGGGGGTCAGCAAAGCCACCAAACGATCAAAAACGGGGTCCGTCATCCGGAGAAAGTTCCTGAAATCCTCAGGATTATTCTCACGGATCTCACGGAGCAAAGGCATGTGACAGAACTGGTCACGCTGAAGCAACCAATTCTTGGTCCATGAACTCCTCCTCGCCCTGTTCATGGACTGGTCTTGGGCTGAAGAATAAACTACAGCACCAAGCACATACAATGCACGAGCTCTACGACGAGTACGTACAGGTAACATGGCTTCAAAACGGTCGGCTGGTCAGAACGCACTAAACAGAACGCACTGAAGAACAGCAAGGCCTGTGAAGAACGACCTGAAAATCAGGAACGAGCGGCCAATAAAACAAAGATTTCTCAATGCCAACTGACCAAACGCACTGAAAAGCAGATACAAACCTCACAAGCACAGACTGAACAACAGTTAAAACGAACTGAAAAATACGAGTCTCACAAGCGCGAATCGTCTCTCACCAAACTTCTACTAACACGAGATAAACACGAGATTAGCAGAAGGAGCCCAAAGGGTGTCGTACGGGCTATTGAACTTCCGTTTTATAGTCTCGTCGGACTTGGTGTACGTCACAGCGTACTAAGCTGGCGTACTTTTGTGTGGTCGTGTGTGGGCAAGTCCGTTCGTAAGAAAGTCTGCCCCAAGTCCGCCGAAGGTACGCCGGAAGTATGTCGGACAGGCTGTCCGACTTTTGTAGCTGCAAAGTCCGACCGTGTGTACGCGGCATTAGGCTGCTTGATTGGCCAGGCCGCAAAGACATCACTACCGTACATGTGCATGGGAGTCACATCATCAAGGCACAGAGTTGTGCTGTAAATGTATGGTAAACTGCACATGCGTGGCACAGCATACTTTAATGGTGGCAAGCAGGGAGAAGCAGATGTGACAGATAAGACTAACAGCAGCCACAACAAGGCAATGAAGTCCCCTTTAAAACAGGATCCACCCATCAATAATACCCTCAAACCTTTATAGGCAATGTAAGGTAAAAGGCCTCTCAACAAACTGAAGTCTGACGATGAGCCACTTGAGTCCAGTCTGCACCCTGCCAACCCTTCCTGCGTGACAAATAGGGGCATATGCCGATAATGGTTAGGCAGCAGTGACTTGGCAGATTCCTCCTGGAGCCTTCCTCTCTCCTGGGTCTCCTCAATAGCAGATCTTGCGCTGGGATGCAGCAAGGTGGAAGGTTTTGTGTGGAATTGAGACACCCTGAACTTTCACTTTCCCTGGTGCCTAGATGGTCTGTCACCCCTCAGCAGCCTGCTCAAACCCCAGACTGTTCTTCCTCCATGCCCATGTCCTTCTGTCACTAAAATGTAGGTTCAAGTCCCCTAGCTGCCTTTTCAGCCAATTATGTCCTTTGCATCTTTCAGCTATCTATTACCAGTGGCAAATGATTCAGCCTGCCTGGCTACGATGCAGCCTGATAATGCCTTAAAGAGTCATGTCAGGGCTACACATTACCTCTATTGGAAAACGTTGGTTGCCAAAGAAGCAGAGAACTCAATTCACCACTTGCATGGAACCAAGTGACTGTTAATAACATAGGGTGTTTATAAGGGAACTTCCCACCAATGGGTATCAGGTGTACACTGGATTAAGAAACTCTCCTATCAAATATTGTGTACAAAGGGTCTTCAGATCATGGTGGGTGGGGTAAGGGACTGCGATATCACTAATTGGTACAGTGACTTCATGCACTTCTGTGTTGTTGGGTCTGCGTACCGTGGTGGTGGCCTTTTTAAAACTGTTTCCCATAGAATCATATGTCAGTCTCCTGGGAGGTCTAATTTGGCTCTTCTTTCTCTGTTCCCTAGGTTCAAGTGTTTCTCCAATGGAGTGTTCCACAGGAGGTTCAGGAGGCTGTGTAGAGGGTGCCCCTGTTATTTTTTGGGTCTCCACTTCTGGTTCAAACTGTGTCTCTTTCTGTGCTCTCTCCACTTGTCACAAATTCTGTTGCATCAGCCTTGTTCTGTTTCAAATGCCATTTTATGAACTGACATACCTTTTTAGATAATAAAAAAGAAATAACCGTGCTAAATATAAGTGAAACACGTGAAACAATCTCAAAGACTTCCGTGAGGAAGTACATATATAAATACAAAAATGTTGAAAAATATTAAAAATTCAATTATGAAAAGTACATGAGTCAACCCATGTATGTATGAATCAAACATGAGTGTCCATATGTAATATTTGCGAATAAAAATAAGTGTCCATATATAGTAACAGAAAATAAAAATGTGAAGTAATGATCTGAAATCAGTCCAAGAAAGACCCCTTGGGTGAATCCAACCAGAGTCAATGGTGTAAGAAATATGAGTGACAACCCATACAGTATCCGCAAATACCCAATAATTGCACTTACGGCAAGGCAAGCGAACACCAGCCTGTATCACGTCTTGGTGTGGAGAATCCAGATGGTGCTCTTAGACTGTATACATCGTAGCTGAAAGGATATAATGAGGACACCAAACTTCCATCTCATGGACATGTAAATAAAAGGAAACTGGCCATAGTGTAATACTGCCAAACTAATTAAAGTTTAGAAAAGGTAGAAAACTTACACTAGTGCATAAAGATACACCAGGAAAAAAAGGGAACTTAGAGTGAACACTAGCAAACTCAGTAGTGAAGATGAGACCCCACACTCCGTGCAAATATTGCGCTTACCGCAAGGCAAGCCAACAACAGCTTGTGTTCAGTATTGGTTAACCACACCACACTACGTGATCCACCACCAGGCAAATAGTGCGCTTACCGCAAGGCAAGCCAACCACAGCTTATGTTCAATAGCAGTATGAGAGATCCATTGGAGTTCTGGACTGCTTACGGCAGGAACCGGGGGATACAGCAGAGACTCCAAAATGACGTATGAGTATGTAAAAATACAGCAAACAGCCGGCCGGCATAGCGAGCACTCGTCCACACTGAAAATGGCGATGACGTCAGAGCGTCAATCTCCCGACGTACGTTTCACCACAAATGGCCCAGTCTGTCTGGACAGTATGATTACCTGCTGATTTGGCACTTTTCTAAACCCTGTCTCTGTGAATAACTAACAGTATTTGAGAGAACAAGTATGGAGTGGGGAGGGTCTAGCTAATACTAAACTAACTAGCATTAAACAGGGAGAGGAAATATAGAGGAAGATAACAAAATCACATTAGTAAACAAGATGGAGTGTCCAAAAACTGCCACTAGATGTCAGCATACTACAGAAAATTGTAATTGAATGCAGTTCAATACAACATAGAAAAATTACATGAAAGGGGGCAGAACAAGCCTTGAAAACATTTGAGTAATTCTCAATAGAGGATGGAGTGGCAGGCTGGCAGCAGTGAAAACAAGCCACGGCCATTCTGCCTCAAATCTCTCAATAGTCTTCATCCTCCTTTTCAAAAAGGGGATACTATGACCAAATCACTGTAGGTCTCCTAAGAAGGTGTGTACCATTTGGAGGTGGGTACCAGCACTGCTTCACTCATTGGTAAGAGGTGGCAATTGGAAGAGCTGTTAAATAGTTTGAAGCCCTAAGGAGATTGTCTCTCATGAGGGGATGGATGAGTGAGCTGTGAGGAGAGGAGCTGCCTGCCCCATGAGCCCCAAGGACAGGATGCTGAGCTACTTACAAGAGGCTACACCTATGGACAGGTCCTGTTACAGGATTTTGTGAGTAGAGCCTCCTATCTGTTCTACAAGCTGCTCCATGGTCCCCAGCCATGAACCTATAGACTGTTCCAGTCTTTCAGCTTTTGACCTACCAAATATCTCATGGTTACCAGGTGTGAATGAAAAGAAACTGTGCTTCTGCTGTTTATATCATCCTCTGACAAGTTGTGTCTCAGCGTTTTGGAGTAGCCCGCACCACCATAGATCCCCTCCCTAATTTCTTTAAACAATAAATTACAGAAAAAAACCTCTAGACTGATCAATGAGCTGGAGTGTATGAACTGTTGCGGAGTGCTTGACTGCATCTGCATTATAGTGGGAAGAACACCCACACTCCAAAGACATGCTGGTAGGTTAATTGGATCCTGTCTAAATTGTACCTAGTATGTATGAATGTGAGTTAGGGACCTTAGATTGTAAGCTCCTTGAGGGTAGGGACTGATGTGAATGTACAATGTATATGTAAAGTGTTGTGTAAATTGACGGCGCTATATAAGTACCTGAAATAAATAAAAATAAAAAAACAAGGTAACAAATGCAGCCCTAGCAGGGACTACTGCTGAGATTTGTATACTCCAGTATTGCTTCTTTTTGGATATGAGAGTACCCAGCATGTTTAAGAAGTATTGGTTCAACTATTCAGCTGTGAATCCTTTTGAGGATGGTACGGAGTTGTTCGTTACTTCTGTATACCCAGCTTGTTTAACAAATTTTTAATTAATTTACACTCAAAGGCTCTCTGTCTCGGTCTGAGTGTACCTTTCAGGGTAACGCGTAATAAACAATTAACTTTTCTACCAGGACTTTGGCTACAGTGGAAGCTTTTTGATCTTTCGTTGGTAAAACGAAGTAAAAAGGTCAGTCGTCACAAAAATGTTCCCTTGTCCACTTGTATTGGGCTCCAAACACAGAAAATCAATGGACACCAACTTTATAGTATATTGATTTGCAGGTCGCCTGTTGGGGCGGACCTGTAAAGGACATCTTCTGCTGTGTACTGCACAAGCATAAATGACAGCAACTTTATCCCCACTTTCATTCAAGGCCAAATGAACCAATTGTTGACTAGTATGAAAGTCCTCTCCCAGGTGACCGTGTTTATCGTGTAGGGACTTGAGGACTGTACTCCTGTATATTTCAGAAAGAAACAATGAGATCATAAACAGGGGCTCTTCTGTCATTTTTCTATCATGGACTTGCAGCAGAGTCCACTCACTATGACTCAGCTTGGCTCCCTATGGAGATCTAGTCAGCAAATGCTCTGGCTGGCCGCTTTCTAGAAATGTAATTGTTAGATGACAGAGGGGATCTTTTGCTTGATCCAGTCTTAGGTCATTATTACTAAGGGTGGGCAGGCTTCCATCTTTCACAGGTATCACTAGAGCTTGGGAATTCCTGAAGCAGTAAGAGCAGTGGTTGGTCATGCCACAGTCTCGATACTCAACTCCTTGACATAGGGCACAGCTTTGTGCAGCCATCAGCATCTCTATTTGCAACCCCTGGTTGATACTTCAGCAGAAGTGAAACACAGCCAAAGTTGCCAACCATCAGGGTCAAGTGGCATATAACTTGGTGGTGATGAGAATGTAAATTAGTGCAATTTTGTTTGTCCTGACTTCAAAGTATGCACCTAAAAGGTGATCCTTCAGTTTGTCTTTGATTTTAAAGAGGAGCTAAAGTCTGCCAGAAAAATTTTAACAAAATAAATTTCTGTGATTATTAATCTTTGCTCTTCTGACTTTAGGTATTGCTCAGTATGTTATTGGTGTGTATATTGTTTAAATCCCTTCCCGAAATGTTGCTGCAGAACAGCTGGCGATGGCCATGTCATCTGAGGGCATCTGAAGCCGTCTGTCGCTCTCTTCCAGCATGCACATCATGATCTTGCACATGTACAGTAACAACAATGCGCTAGGCACACTGTTGTTTACAAGTTGCAACTTGGAAAAAAACAAGGAATAGGGAAGCAGTAAACACCCAGCAGTAACTCCCTCATTCAAAAATGGTGCCTAACTCTGCCTGGCATCTCGTCATTTCTGGTTTTGAAATAACGCAATGCCAGAAACAGAGAATGCCCATTGATTCCTGGGATTGATGACACCGATATACCAAGAGTCAATTGGACACCATTGGATGATGTAAATCGCCATAGTGATAGGGCTGGAAGTGGCAAAAATATCTAAATAAACTGATACTTATACAAAAAAGCTACTAATAAGGACATGTTTGTTAGGTAGAGTAAAGCTCTGCTTTAAGGCCGAGAACTCCAGCTTGTGAATAGGATAGTTCTCAGCAGGGGTAACGCTGCAACTAACATATGCAACAAGTCTTAGCTAGCCATTGTGTTCATGATGCATTTGCCAAGACCCTTTCTACTTGCATCCAATGGGCTGAGCAGAATCATCATATGCCAAGACAGGGGATGTGGGTTAAACTCCACTTTAGCTGCTGAAAGGTCTGTGCACATTGGTTGGTCCACTACTCATGTATCGGCTTCCGAGATTTTCTAGGCCCTTTGGGTTAGTAAGTCAGATCTGGCAGCTTAGAATCATCTTCTTCCTCATTCCTCAAGAGTTCATCGAGAAGGTGGAATATCTTGGCAAAGTATTCCACAAATCTGTAGTAGGAGCAGAATTCCAGGAATGTTGTAAATTCTGACACACTCTGGGTGTCTTGGCCATGCGACAACAGCCTTCAAATCCTTTGAGCCTGTGGCTATTCCTTCAGCTGAGACCATGTCAAAGATATGTGACAGACGGCTAACAGAACTGGCACCTCAAAAGAAAGCATCAGCCCACTTCATGTTATCCAGGTACACCAACACACCCATCATATTCACATCCCCTATTGTTTAATTCATCAGAAGCGGGAAGAAGGCACTGGCTCTGGTCAAGCCTGGGGACATTCTTTAAAACTCGTAGAAGCCCAGTTGGCATATAAAGGCAGTCTTTTCTATGTCTTCATGGTGCACAGGAATCTGATAAAAATTGAAACTACTGTTGAAAGGTCCAGGTACAATTTTATTCCAATAAATGTCAGGTAGACAATACAAAAAGTATCCAATGTGTTTCAGAGGCCAAAGACTACATCCTTCATCTGGGCTTGTTTGACAGGACTAGAATTGAACTGAACCTTTAATGTTATTATTTCCAGTGTGATTGCAAGCACAGGCCTTATCAGCAGCTGGTTTGGTGCTTCAATTTAAATTTTTGTTACATTCCACTACACACCTAGGAGATCATGGAAATCCTCTGTGGTGTAGAAGCTGCCAGTTGGGGGTCAAATGCATATATCTGATGATATGGACAACAAACAATCCCTGTAAATGATGCGGTCAGTGTCGGCGTGCTAGGAGACTGATATTAATATACGCAGGTTGTTTACCCACATGGCTGGGGCTGCCATAGTCCGTCTCCCTGGTTGCTGAAAAAGCAAATTACTATTTTGATTGGGATAACCTCTGGGCTGTCCTCCGCAAAATTTAGGTTTGGACCCCACTTTATCATCTGGCTGCATATTCTGTACTTCTCTCGGACAGCTAGGGTCCCTACCAACAATTCTGCCCCTTCCCTCTCCATAGAGGAATAAGACAGGGTGTCCCCTTTCCCCTGGTATATTTGCTCTAGCCCTGAAGCCATTGGCTGACCAATTCCTTGCTGCTGACTCAGTGAAGGGTATCAGAGTGAGGGTGCTGAAGGAGAAGCCGCCATTATGTGCTAATGACATTGTCCTTTATCTTGGGGACACATTTTCCTCTTTGCAGATGTCGTTGCAGATTATAGACAAGTTTGGTACTTTCTCTGGGATTGGAGTTAACTTGGGGAAGTCTTATGCCCCGTACACACGGTCGGACTTTGTTCGGACATTCTGACAACAAAATCCTAGGATTTTTTCCGACGGATGTTGGCTCAAACTTGTCTTGCATACACACGGTCAAAAATCCGATTATTCTGAATGCGGAGACGTAAAACATGTACGTCGGGACTATAAACAGGGCAGTGGCCAATAGCTTTCATCTCTTTATTTATTCTGAGCATGCCTGGCACTTTGTCCGTCGGATTTGTGTACACACGATCGGAATTTCTGACAACGGATTTTGTTGTCGGAAAATTTTATATCCTGCTCTCAAACTTTGTGTGTCGGAAAATCCGATAGAAAATGTGTGATGGAGCCTACACACGGTCGGAATTTCCGACAACAAGGTCCTATCATACATTTTCCGTCGGAAAATCCGACTGTGTGTACGGGGCATTAGTCTTTCACATCCCAAACCAGCTACAACTATTCCACTACGCTGGGAAGATGAATTCAAATATCTTGGGATACAAATTAGTGGTTCCTTGGCAAGTTACTTTGACCTCAACCTGCTTCCTCTCTATTTCCCAGAGATGAACAACCTGGAAATCCCTTCCACTTACTACAGTTGGTAGGGTCAATTTAATTAAAAAGGTGTTCCTTCCTAAATTACGGTACTTTTTCAGGAATACACCAATACCATTATTAAAATAATTTTTCACCAACCTGGATAGTATAATTGTTTCCTTTTGTGTGGGCAGGGAAGACCCTCTGTCTTGCTAAAACAATGCTACAGCTCCCTCTGTCACAAAGTGACCTATCCCTTACAAATTTTCAGGTACATTATTGGGCAGTAGTACTGGTAATGGTGCGATGATGGTTCTCATACCCTAGAGACAACCCAACTGTGACTCTGGAGGCAGCTATTGTTGGTTCTTATGCAGCCCTTAGTAACCTAGTCTTTAGAGGACCCTGATCTCACCCTGGTGTCCTATGTTTGATAAGAACCACCCTCTCAATATGGCACAAGGCTAGAGTGAAATATCGCCCCCCTCCTCTTACTCCCCGCATATATATGTATCTTTAAGCAGCTTTCCCACTCTTCCCCATCTGAGAAGTATTCCGGACCCACAGTTGTGGACAACTCGTGTGTTGCGGGTCTGAAACACATCATATCAGAAAGGAAACTAATGGATTTTCCCACTCTTAAGGCTAAATACAACCTTCCTAATTAGATATTCTTTAGATACTTACAATTATACCATGCATTTTTTATGCAGTTCCTCACCACCCTTATCCATGAATCTGATCCTATTGACAGGCTTCTTACCTCAAGAAAGCTGAAGAAACCCCTATTGTCCATATATGTCAGACTCTCCCTTGTCTATGCTTCCAAAATATCTCATACATATCAGAAATGGAAAGACTACCTGCTAGACCCGGAGGAAGATGAGTGGGATGACTTTATGCATAATTATGTCACAAATATGGTCTCAGCTAAGGATTGATTTTTACAACTGAAGTTCCTACATAGGTGTTTCTACACGACTCAATGCTTGGCAAATATTTACCTCTAGGCCAGCCCACTCTGCCCACGCTGTCACTCAGTGGAGGGCACTTTCCTCTGCATGGTATGTACCTGCATTAATTTTCTTTGCTACTTCTTTTGCCTGCAGAGAAATTCTTATACATTGGAAGTCACTTAATCCTCCCACAGTGTCCTCCTGGTTTGCTGCTATTATTAATGTTTTGACGATGTATAAAATAACCTAAAATGACCTGAGCTGCCCCAAGAAGTTTGAAAAGATTTGGGCCACCTGGATAGACTCTTGGGACTCCATCTGATCCCCCCCCCCCCCACACATTTAATTTAACACACATTTACTGCTCTCCTACTGTATTTTTTTTTTTTTATACTGGTTTCTTAGTTGCAGTCTCAGTCCCCCATCTCTCACCCTCTGTTTTGCCCTGCCCCCTTCTTTTTCTTCCATTTTTCTTATTCCTATGGGACAGTGGCAACTTTGCCAGGCAGCCTCTCCATGTGGTCCAAACTTATCTCTATAATACCTGTGATTGACCAATGTGACTGTCATGATCATGGATACTATATTGCTCATTTGAACGGATGTGCTGATTTTTCTTCCTTGAAGTCCTATGATTTACATATCTCCCAACATTTTGAGATGGGAATGAGGGACACCTACTAACAAATGTATGTAGGCATAGGACATGTCCCCTGCCACACCCCCTTAAAGGAAAATTAACCAAAAAAAGTTAATTAAATCCACAAGGACTTTTTTTACCACTACTATTCCTTTATATTGGCTTTTAAAATGTACAAATGCAGCAATTTAGAAATTGGATGAAAGGTTTAGCACTGGGAAACACTTCTTTAAAGATAAAAAGTGCATTTTATATAAAACTATATAGATCAGACCAAAATGAGGGACAAATGAGAAGGAATGAGGGACAGAGGGACGTTGCTCCAAATCAGGGACAGGCCCTCAAAATCAGGGACAGTTGGGAGCTATGGATTTATGTGTTGTGTTATATATATTCTGGATGGTATCTATGCCCTCATTGTACTAGCACTCCTCGGACTTTGCATGCTGCATTTGTTTTTGTACTGTTGACTCCTAATAAAAATGTATTACTTAAAATGCACATCTCATATCTGATGGGCCACTGGGGAAGTGAAAAATCATTGTACTGGTTTGTGCTAGGTACAATATTCCTGGTCTTTCTCAGGTTCTGTGCAAGCAGCTTCCCTTCTGCACACAGTAAACTCCTTTGGCACCACCACCACTCATACAACACCTTGTATTTTTTGTAATGAATACAAGGTGCTCTCTACAAGGTGTTCTCTACAAGGTGTTCTGAAGGGTGTTGATGACATGATTAGTGGGCTCAGTGATTATTAATTTTGCAAATGTAATTGTCCCTTTTCCCTCACTCTGAACTGAGGACCTGTATACAGTAGACAGTGCCTTGAAAAAGTATTCACACCCCTTGAAATTTTCCACTTTTTTGTGGTATAACCAAAAATGTAAATTTTTTGGGGGGAGATTTTATTTGATAGACCAACACAAAGTCGCACATAATTGTGAAGTGGAAGGAAAATTATAAATGGTTTTCAAAATTTTCTACAAATAAATATGTGAAAAGTGTGGCGTGTATTCCGTCCTCTGAGTCAATACTTTGTAGAACCACCTTTCGCTGCAAATACTGCTGTAAGTGTTTTTGGGTATGTCTCTACAAGCTTTGCACATCTAGAGAGTGACATTTTTGCCCATTCTTCTTTGCAAAATAGCTCAAGTCCTGTCAGATTGGATGGAGAGCATTTGTAAACAGCAATTTTCAAGTCTTGCCACAGATTCTCAATCTGATTTAGGTCTGGACTTTGACTGGGCCATTCTAACACATGAATATGCTTTGATTTAAAACATTCCATTGTAGCTCTGGCTGTATGTTTAGGGTCGTTGTCCTGCTGGAAGGTGAACCTCCGTCCCAGTCTCAAGTCTTTTGCAGACTCTAATGCCGCGTACACACGAGCGGACTTTACGGCGGACTTTGCCCGGCGGACTGGATTTCGTCGGACAATTCGATGTGTGTGGGCTCCAGCGGACTTTGTTTTCTCAAAAGTTGGACGGAATTAGATTTGAAACTTGTTTAAAATTTATCCGTTGAAATCGAGTCCGGTCGAAAAGTCCGCCGTCTGTATGCTAGTTCGACGGACAAAAAGCCACGCTAGGGCAGCTATTGGCTACTGGCTATGAACTTCCTTGTTTTAGTCCGGTCGTACGTCATCACGTACGAATTCGACGGACTTTGGTGGATTGTGTGTAGGCAAGTCCGTTCGTTCACAAAGTCCGTCGGAAAGTACGTCGAAAAGTCCGCCGGGCAAAGTCCGCCGTAAAGTCCGCTCGTGTGTACGCGGCATTATAGGTTTTCTTCTAAGATTGCCCTGTATTTGGCTTCATCCATCTTCCCATCAACACTGACCAGCTTCCCTGTCCCTGCTGAAGAAAAGCATCCCCACAATATGATGCTGCCACCACCATGTTTCACGGTGGGGATGGTTCAGGGTGTTCAGGGTGATGTGCACTGTTAGTTTTCTGCCACATATAGTGTTTTGCTTTTAAGCCAAAAAGTTCAATTTTGGTCTCATCTGACCAGAGCACCTTCTTCCACATGTTACTTTGTCCCCCACATGACTTCCCGCAAACTGCAAATGGGACTTCTTATGGCTTTCTTTCAATAATGGCTTTCTTCTTATCACTCTTCCATAAAAGCCAGATTTGTAGAGTGCACGTCTAATAGTTGTCCTGTGGACAGATTCTCCCACCTGAGCTGTGGATCTCTGTAGCTCCTCCAGAGTTACCATGGGCCTCTTGGGTGCTTCTCTGAATAATGCTTCCCTTGCCCAGCCTGCCAGTTTAGGTGAACGGCCATGTCTTGGTAGGTTTGCAGTTGTGCCATACTCTTTCCATTTTCAGGTGATGAATTGAACAGTGCACCGTGAGATGTTCAAAGCTTGGCGTATTTTTTTTATAACCTAACCCTGCTTTAAACTTCTCCACAACTTTATCCCTGACCTGTCTGGTTTGTTCCTTGGCCTTCACAGTGCTGTTTGTTCACTAAGGTTCTCTAACAAACCTCTGAGGGCTTCAAAGAACAGCTGTATCTATACTGAGATTAAATTACACACAGATAGACTCTATTTACTAATTAGGTGACTTCTGAAGGCAATTGGTTCTACTAGATTTTAGTTAGTTTTATCAGAGTAAAGGTGGCTGAATAGAAATACACTTCACACTTTTCAGATATTTATTTGTAAAACATTTTGAAAACCATTTATCATTTTCCTTCCTCTTCACAATTATGTGCCACTTTGTGTTGGTCTATTACATAAAATCCCAATAAAATACATTTACGTTTTTGGTTGTACCATGACAAAATGTGGAAAATTTCAAGGGGTATGAATACTTTTTCAAGAAACTGTATAGTTAGTGTTGTGTTTGATGTGCAGGTCTCAAATCTAATATAGCCTTAGGGATACTATTGTAGCACCCTGGAGTTTAGGCAGGGTTGCTCCTAAATTTACCTGCAAATTTACCTGCCTTGGCTTATTGTTGAGAATCATTTGATTTCACTCTGTCTGTAATTGCTGCACTTCTCTCTTTTTCCGCTAGGTGGCCGGGTACTTGGTGACATTAGATATGAGAAGGGCACTGCAAGATCCGATTATGGGTATATGGGCTATCTCAGGCAATGGGCAGGAGTTTTCTTGAATCCCTTGGCCTGCTGGGAGAACCTATACATTTGGGTGGAGTCAGGGGATCGGGTTCTATGCCACCTGGACAGCTGTCTGGGTGGACGTGTGTTGTATTGCCTGGGCCGCTAGGCCGAAGTCTGGGCCTATCCCGGCCACACATCTGGTTGCTAGGCTGTCTGAGGGCCTATCCAGAAGCAAGAGAGCAGCGCAAGGCTGGGATTGCGGCTTGCAGTCCCACCAGAAGTGACGGTTCTGCCGGCCGGAGAACCTGTCGTGGTAGGAGGTAGAGGGGAAGCTGTCGCTACTAAGTCACCATCCACCTTCTTACCAGGGACCACAGTGAGTAGTTGAAGCAAGTACAGGGGCAGTATTCTCACCAACGGTGAAGAATCAGGAAACTTCAGTGGGTATCAAGCCAGGGACCCAGCCAGCGGAGGGGGGTAGTGTCCCCATGGGAAGATTTCTCCTCTGGTGACAACCCAAAGTTTGTCTTTCTTTCTTTTACTCTCACTGCTAAGCAGGACAAATACTGTGTACTAAGAGTGAATTGCCCCATTGGGGGCATAGGCAGCAATAAAAACATCACTCTATCAAAAAATGTTGCCTTTAGTTATACTTTACCTTATGACAAAGCTACATCAGTCTAGTCTGTTTAACCGAACCCCTCACCCCCCCCCCCCCCCCACCATCTCTCTATGCAAAGGCAGCCTTCATCCTTTAAATTAAACAGCCTGCTTGTAATCCAACACCCCTATATTTATGCTTTAGATATGCATTGATAAGAAGCAGGCATCAAAATCAGAACACTGTACTGACTGCGCTGCCTGTTCTTTATATTACTTTAAAGCTTAAACAAAATGCGCAGACATCAACAAAAGACAAATAATAGTTAGGGACTATTGTGCATTAAAGTAGACTAATCTAAACAGATGATGAGTTACTCATGAAAAATTCGGAGCCATGCAAACACAAGGGGGGTCGTTTTTTAAGATGTTTATGAGTGTTGATAAATATTAGTATGAGACATAAAAGAAAAGCTCCTCTAACAACTGGAAATAATAGTGTTGCTTTCTGATGCTGAATTAAAAAATGTAATGATGACAAAACAAATTTCCATCTTTCCATCGTTTCTTTATAAACGTACTCTAGCTACTTTTGCAGATTTAATTGGAGAAAGTTGGAAACTCTGAGAACAATTCCAGGAGACGTATAAAGGTGCCATAACGAGTGTAGATTGGTGAGTTCAAGTAACAGCCAGGATCCCAGAATACATCTGGAATACATTTTCTGAAAACATCTGTAACTAGTTTGTCTCTAAAAGGGGCAGAGTGAGTTTGTAGAGCTTCAAATATTTGTAGTCTCCTAGCAGCTGAACTGTATGAGTTTATAAATAGGGGTATCAAGACTTAACTCATTATGCAGCCAGGCAATGAGTGGATTACATGTCAAATGTATAAGTAAATATATGTATTAATCCCCAAAACCTATACTTATCTAGACCTATAAAATAAATATTTTTATTGCAGGTGCACAACAGTACTGAATGAAAGTGAAGCCATGGTTTGAGCCAGTGTTGCCAACCTACCAGATTAAAATTTACTGGCACGACGCCCAAAATTTACTGCCACAGCCAAGTTTTTACTGGCATTTCACAAAAGTTACAAAATTATATTTTTAGGTGCATATTTCAGTATTTAGTCTACAAACAAGTACGCTAGGCAAATAGCAATGTGATTTAAGGTAGATATTAAGGTATAAAAACATATTTTTGTTATTTTCAATATAATAAGATTATTTAGTTCAATCACCTCCTGCCTCCGTCACCTGTCACCAACACCCCCTGCCAGCAACACCCCCTGCCTCCATCCCCCTGCCACCAACACCTCCTGCCACCATCAAACCCTGCCTCCATCACCCCCTGCCTCCATCACCCCCTGCCACCAACACCCCCTGCCTCCATCACCCCCTGCGTCCATCACCCCCTGCTTCCATCACCCCCTGCCACCAACACCCCCTGCCTCCATAACCCCCTGCTTCCATCGCCCTCTGCCTCCATAACCCCCTGCCACCAACACCCCCTGCCTCCATCACCCACTGCCACCATCACCCCCTGCCACCATCACCCCCTGCCTCCATCACCCCCTACCTCCCTCACCCCCTGCCTGCCTCACCCCCTGCCACCAACACCCCCTGCCTCCATCTACCCCTGCCTCCTTCACCCCCTGCTTCCATCACCCCCTGCCTCCCTCACCCCCTGCCTCCATCACCCCCTGCCTCCCTCCCCCCCTGCCACCAACACCCCCTGCCTCCATCACCCTCTGCCACCAACACCTCCATAACCCTCTGCCTCCATCACCCCCTGCCTCCCTCACCACCTGCCACCAACACCCCCTGCCACCAACGCCTCCAACACCCCTGCCACCAACACCCCCTGCCTCCATCACCCCCTGCTTCCATCACCCCCTGCCTCCATAACCCCCTGCTGCCATCACTCCCTGCCTCCATAACCTCCTGCCACCAACACCCCCTGCCACCATCACCCCCTGCTTCCATCTCCCCCTGCCTCCATAACCCCCTGCCATCGACACCCCCTGCCTCCATCACCCACTGCCACCATCACCCCCTGCCACCATCACCCCCTGCCACAATCACCCCCTGCCTCCATCACCCCCTGCCTCCCTCACCCCCTGCCACCAACACCCCCTGCCTCCCTCACCCCCTGCCACTAACACCCCCTGCCTCCTTCACCCCCTGCTTCCATCACCCCCTGCCTCCCTCACCCCCTGCCACCATCACCCCCTGCCTCCATCACCCCCTGCCTCCCTCACGCCCTGCCACAAACACCCCCTGCCTCCCTCACCCCCTGCCACCAACACCCCCTGCCTCCTTCACCCCCTGCTTCCATCACCCCCTGCCTCCATCACCCCCTGCCACCAACACCTCCATAACCCTCTGCCTCCATCACCCCCTGCCTCCCTCACCCCCTGCCACCAACACCCCCTGCCACCAACACCCCCTGCCAACAACACCTCCAACACCCCCTGCCACAAACACCCCCTGTCTCCATCACCCCCTGCTTCCATCACCCCCTGCCTCCATAACCCCCTGCTTCCATCACCCCCTGCCTCCATAACCCCCTGCCACCAACACCCCCTGCCACCATCACCTGCTGTCACTATCGGCTGGGCTGTCACACTGTTCCCGACTCCCCGTGGATAGGGCTCCTCTGTTCCGCCTGCTAATACATCACTTGTCTCGCCAGTACAGCACGCCGCACAGCCTCTGTGAAATCCGCCAACCCCCCACCCACCACAGTTCCAAGCCGGACCAGTCACGGCTATTTTTTACTGGCACTTTCCCGCCATCACGGGCATTATGGGCAGAGAAAAAAGTGCCTGTTTTTACGGGCTGCCCGTAAAAATACGGGCGGTTGGCCGCAATGGTTTGAGCTCATGTTAAAGAGGAAGTAAACCCTGATGGGTTTTACTTCCTCTTTTGTTCCCTGCAAAGTAAAAGCATAATGGGCTAGACAGTGTTAATTTTGTCGACTAAAACATTTTAGTTGACTAACTTATTACCATTTTAGTCAACTAAAATATGACTAAAACTAAAACAATTGAGATGACAAAAATACGACTAAAACTAAAATGGCATTTTAGTCAAAAGACTAAGAAAGACTAAAACTAAATTGAAAATTGACGTCAAAATTAAAGCGGTAGTAAACCCGCTGACTTTTTTTTTTCCCTACACCTGTAAGGGAAAAGGCATATGAGCTAGTATGCACCGCATACTAGCTCATTATGAGATACTTACCTTAGAGTGAGGCGCTGGCATCTCACCTGGTCCACGCCGAAGGAGCTGACATTTCCCCTCGGCGTGCCTTCCGGGTATCGTGGCTCCGGCGCTGTGAGTGGCCGGAGCCGCGATGTCGTCACTCCCGCGCATGCGCGCGGGAGACTTTTTTCCCCTTAAAGTCCGGCAGCTGCCGGGCTTTCAGCCGAGAATCCCCTGTGCGCATGCGCCGCTGCAGTCGGTAGCTCATTGCGAGGGGAATATCTCCTAAACCGTACAGGTTTAGGAGATATTTTTTTTTACCTACAGGTAAGCCTTATTATAGGCTTACCTGTAGGTAAAAGTTTAAAAAATAGCTATACAACCGCTTTAACACTGGTCTGTAGTGCATGTTCATACCTCAATACCATAAATAATAACATATTTGATTTTTCACTCCAGCAGTATATAATGAGTTTGGAAACTGTACAGAAATGCTTATATAACACATTACTATTAAAAATACACCCATTAGATTTTAGATGACTTAAATGAGTTTTAGTCGACTAAACTGATTTTAGTCGACTAAAATGTCCTGGAGATTTAGTTGACTAAATACGACTAAAACTTAAACAATTGCAGAAGACTAAAATGTGACTAAAACTAAAATGCCATTTTAGTGCTAAGACTAATGCCCTGTACACACGGTCGGACTTTCCGACAGAATATGTGCGATCGGAGCTTGTTGTTGGAAATTCTGACCGTGTGTGGGCTCCATCGGGCTTTTTTCCATCGGAATTTCCGACACACAAAGTTTGAGAGCTTGCTATAAAATTTTCCGACAACAAAATCCGTTCGCGTAAATTCCGACCGTGTGTGGACAATTTCGACGCACAAAGTGCCACGCATGCTTAGAATAAATTAAGAGACGAAAGCTATTGGTTCCTGCCCCGTCTATAGTCCCGACGTACGTGTTTTACCGCGTTCAGAACGATGGGATTTTCCACAACTTTGTGCGACCGTGTGTATGCAAATCCATGGATTTTGTAGTGGGAATGTCCGATCAATGTCTGATCGTGTGTACAGGGCATTAAACTAAAACTGAATTAAAATTTGCTGCCAGAATTAAAACTGGTTCTAGTATGCATCGAGTATTAGCCCATCATGTGCCACATATCTGCAAATTAAGCCCGCAATGTCCCCGATGCCCCCGCTGGTGGCCGCGTCCATCTTCACCCCTCTTCCTTCCGGGGCTGTGAACTCTGGCTCTGACTGGCCGGAGTCGTGTAAAGTCACTCCCACGCAAATGCGCCCGTGAGCCGATGGTGATGGAACGGGTCCTGTAGAAACGTCACAATCATGCCCTTTCTTCAGTGCACATGCGCAGATGATGTCGGCGCAAGTGTATATGGCAAATATCTCCTAAACTGTGCAGATTTAGGAGATATTTCCAGTACCTACAGGTAAGCCTTATTATAGGCTTAACTGTAGGTAAAAGTGGTATGTAAGGGTTTACAACCACTTTAATATTGTTAAGTTAGGTAAACACCAGACAAAACTAAATTCACAGATGAATTACATAGCTAAGAGCTCTTTTACCTTCCAAAGATATGAAAGATTTGTATTTCTGTTCATCCAGCCCTAAGATTTACACAGCTCTGCCACATAGTATAGCCCTGTGTGGCAGGGAATGGGACCTGATCTCTTCTCTCTCTCTCTCTGCTTCAGTTCCACTTTCATTTAACGGGTTAGTTTGCCTTTACAGAAAAAAATGTAAAGATGATCTAACATTGGACACCCTCACCACCCCCTGGTCCCCACTGTACTTACCTCAGACGATCCTGAGTTCACAGGGCTCCTGCAGCCGGTCCAGTGGTCCAATAGTCCATGGATTTGAAATACTCAATGTCTTCCCTTTTTTTCTGTCGGCGCTTTTAGGATGGACTAGATGGGTTCTGATTGTTCAGTGCCATCCATATGACGGATCTTGAGCGGCTGCGGGAGCCTTGACAGCTCAGGATCGCCAGAGGTAAGTACAACGGAGAGTGGGGGATGGTGTTCAGTGTTAGGTCACCTTTACATTTTTTTCTGTAAAGGTGAACTAACACAAATAAATCAGCACAAAGGACGTGACTTACTATCATTGTGATGGCACTTATCAAGAATATAAATTATGCCCAATAATGAAAGCTGTACTATGGCTTCTATGAATGGAAGGGATGGCAGAATGTTTTTCATAGTCAAGACTCTTGATAAGTGCATATGACAGGTCCCTTGTCCTAAAGTAGGAGCTTTGATAATGAGTAACGTCCCTTGTACTGTTTTTTTTTTTTTTTTTTTACAAAAATTAATAAAGTGGTATTAAACCCAAAAAAAAAAAAAAAATTATTGCAGCTTACCAATCGATAGATGTGGTGGCTGCATCAGTTTTCTTTTCTTTGGATTTTTACCCTCAGTTTTCACCTGGTGATCTGGCCAGTAACACCTCCTGTATTATTGAGACACAACTCTGGAGGAATGAAAACAGGAGGCACAAGCAGACAGCAACATTGTAAGTCTAATTGGGGAGGGTAGTGTTAAATGTATTGGCAGATCTAGATACACTAACAAACTGAAGCCAAACTCCAGCTCACACTTTATAATTTACAAAGTAAAGTTACAGCTAACAGTATTTTTCCCTTTTGGATAAAGGTTTTGCATGAATAAATAAAAGCTGATAATTTTAATTACCCCTGCCAGAGTTAAATGGTTTGTCTTATCCATGTAAACTGTTACATTCTTCTGGAGAGCTTGAGTTTGTAAAAAATAATAGACTTGCTGGGTGGATTACTAGATCAAAATAGAAGAAAATAAACCTAGAGAAGGAAACTAATACAGCCATCACATTTAAGAATTTGTAAGCTGCAATATGATAAATGTTTGCTTTTGGGATTAATACTGCTTTAAGCTGGCCACAGATGAATCGAAATGTGACCATCTATGGGCAGACTGGTTGTACAGAAGTCAATCTCGCGATCAACTTCTGTACAACTAGCCTGTTGAAAATTCTATGCTTTAGCTATAGCTGGGGATGCTAATGAGTGTATTCTAACTGTGGGAAAGCATATAATACACCTCAAATGTGTGAATGGGGTAATTGAGTCATTTTCTTTCATTCAATCTGCTGGTTGTATAAAATAAAATGAATCATGTATGGCCTGCCTTATGGCGCGTACACATGGGCGGACTTTTCGACCGGACTGATCCGACGGTCTTTCCGACGGACTTTCGATGGACTTTTGACGGACTTCCGACTCACTTTTGAACGAACGGACTTGCCTACACACGATCAAAGTCCGACGGATTCGTACGTGATGACGTACGACCGGACTAAAATAAGGAAGTTGATAGCTGGTAGCCAATAGCTGCCCTAGCGTGGGTTTTCGTCCGTCGGACTAGCATACAGACGAGCAGATTTTTCGACCGGACTCAAGTCCGTCAGACAAATTTGAAACATGTTTCAAATCTAAAGTCCTTCAGATTTTTGACCGGAAAAGTCAGCTGCAGGTCCGATGGAGCCCACACACGGTTGGATTGTCCGCTGGATTCGCCCCCCCCCCCCTCCCCCAACCCCCAAAAAAAATCAAAACTTTGTTGAACAAAGATGGCATGAGGCTGATACTAACTAAAATGTATGTATTTACACTGCTTTCTTTTAATAAAATAGTTTTTAGTTATATATTTATGATTACATAGTTGCATTAAGCTCTGCTTTTTTTTCTGCCTGGAGTTCAGCTTTAATAAACTAGTCTTAGAACTGAATTCCCAGAGCTTTCCTGCAATAGCAATTCCTGGGTACAGACATCATAAGAATGCTGCCACCCAGTATGCCATAAAGCCACCTGTCTAGAAAGAATTAATGGAGACTGTAATTGCCAACTTCCTGCTGAACCTGCTGAACCAGCCGAGATTCAAAACATGTATTGCCAGCATTAGTTGTGTTCCCTGGCTGGTATGCTTATGTGTTGTTCCCAAAGGGAGGAAGTTGTGAAGAACTTGGTTCCTCTATAATTTCCTCAGTCACAGGGAGGCAGCATTCCGATTGGATGCTGGCACCCCATGTGACTCTGATATCCATCTTGGGTCAGGCAGAGTCTTTTTAAGATTCCAGCTCTCAGGCTTCAATGCGAATGGTCAACTTAGGGAAAGGAACCCCATCTGTCAAGGACAGTACTAGAGATAGGGAGAGGTTCCAGAGGAGAAGGAACCTCCTCCATAATAGACGCTGTCGACATCTTCCATTCTGCATATTGTGTGTCCACCACTGTCTCAGTTGTCAGTGGCTCGGGTTGGGTGTGCTCCCCGATGGGCCTGTTTTGCCAAAACTGTTCTACAATACATTGTTAGTGACTAAAGCAGAATCTGTGTATTTCCTGCCCACCATAAAATGCTGCACCTAACCCACATACTGATACTGAAGTGCTTCTACAGCTGAGGAACTACAAGTCCCAGCATGTCCTTGCAATCAGTAACATACTAGGACAGGTAGCTTCTTGCCAGCTGCCAAGTGCAGGAAATACTTAGCTCAATACTTAACGGCTGTGCTTAATGCTGTTACTTCTGGAGTACTAACAAATCAGGTTTGCAAATTCTCAGTCATTGATGCTATTTAGTAGTCATTCTCTCCTGATTCAGTTATGACTAGTGAGGGCAGACACGTACGAAGAGGAAAACCTTAGAAAGCATAATAAAATGAATGGAAAAGCTTCCCAAGCACAAAGGACAAATCTTATTTTTGGTCACTACTTGTTGCAGTAAAGGGTGTGTCGATAGAGGCTTGGCAGATCATTTTTTCTTGGACTGGGAGATAGGGCAAAAATGACTCCCAAAAATCTTAGCAGCTCTTCAGAAATCTAATACCAAAGCATAAGACAAAGCAAGAAACATAATCTAAAAATAAATAATAGGCAACACTCCAAACAGCTAACTCTTTGATTTTCATATGTTGAAAGAATATGAAAGAAAGTATCATATAGAGACATAACAGTACATCAGAGTACATGCGCACCACAGTTCTTCTACCTAGACAAAGGCAAACTCCTAGTTACAAGCATCATATACCTTTTCATTAGAACATGGAGGAGATCCAGGCTAAAAGTACGAGAATGAAAAAAACATTAATAGACATGGATAGATACCAGAGAAAACCTTCAGCTGGCATGTGAACACTCAGGATCAGACGGAGGTGGGAATCACATCATTTCAGAGTAAAAACCCCTATCTCAAGTACGATCCACCTCAAGGTGGATCTCACTTGAGAAAAGGGGTTTTTACTCTTAAATGTTGTGGACATTTTCTGATAACTGGAAGGGAGGTAAGTCCTTCAGAGGAAGGTCATCTAGATAGCTCATGCCTTGGATGCCCTGAATTCTGGAAGGGCAAGAAGTTCTAAGTTCTTTGTAAACATTCTTGAGCAGAGGATAGGCCAAAGGCCAGTGCGACAATCTGAAAGTGATTGTCATTGCGAAGCACAGAAATTGTTGATAAGGGGGGTTAATGGGAACATGCTGATAGGCACCCTGGATGTCCATGGTTGTCATATTGCTACAAAACCATTCATTTGCTCCAGACCTTTAGCTGGGATCACCACCTCACCCCTAACAATAGGGATATCCCTTAGGTTGAGGAGGCATACTCTAGTCCCTGACGGTCCAAGGAATATGGTCATGGGGGGAAATCAAGTTCCCCACCAACATCTTGGAGCTCAAGCAGTCTGGTTGACCCTGCAGCACTGGACCCTTCTTTAAAAGGACACCCAATCAGGGTGCAACCAGACAATGCCATGGCTGTGGCCTACATCAGCCTTCTATGTTGAAGATTGTCTGCTTGCCTTGAAGGAAGCAAACTAGATAACCTCATAGACAGCAGCTCACTGTCCAGCAGTATCTGCAGTCCACAGACCAGGAGTGGGCAACTGGGAAGTGGATTACCTCAGCCACCATCCCCTGGATCAAGGTAAATAGGCCCTTCATCAAGATGCCTTCAACCTGATATACCAGATGGGGAGACTCTGGATGTGGACAACCTAGCCTTCATATTCAACAACAGACTACCTCTGTTTGTTACCAGAATTAGGGATCCTTTAGCTTTAGCCTCAGATGTTTTGATAACCTCCTGTTTTCATTTCACGCTAATTTATGCCATCTCTCCTGTGCAAATCCTACCCCATCTGCTCAAGAAAGTAGAGTAAGAGAGAAAATGGTGATCCTAATTGCACCAAAGTGGCCCAGGAGAACCTGGTACACAGACATACTCAGATTTCTAGCAGAGAACCCCTGGCTTTTACACAACAGACCAGATCTGCTATCTCAAGGACTTCTGTACTGTCCTGCTTCACAGTCTCTGACTTTAACAGCATGGCTCTTGAAATCTTAAAGGATAGAGGAGTTTTTGAGTCTATGATTCCTACCTTGCTGAAACCAAGAAAAGTCTTCTCCAGAAAAAGGTATTATACCTGGAAATCCTTTTTTGCCTTGTGTGAACACAGGCACTTCAATCCCAAAGATTACTAGATGCCTTCCATTCTGGCCTTCTTACAAGCAGGTCTTGACCAGAACTTGTCCTTCAACATTTTCAAATTCTTTGCCTCTTCCTTGAAAGCTGATCTCACCCTACAGACAAATGGAAAATAGGGTTTCCATCCATCTGGATTTCATGGACAGGACAGGATTGGATATGTCACCGCTGACATCTTCCGCTCCATAGAGGTGCATGGAGCGTCCGATCAGGTCTGCCGGAAAAAACTGACAGGTGGACTTGATCAGAGCACCCGTGTTAAAGGGGATTTAAGGTTTGACATATGTCTTTCCCTGCTTCAATGCCTCCAAACCTGCCAGAATCCTCCTCCTCCTCACCCTCCTCCTCCCTCTCCCCTTGTGTGTTCTGTGGCATCGCAAGAATAGTGTCTGCATAAAGCGGGCCTTGAGAGGAAAGGAAGTCCTCCTCTTCCTCCCGCTGCTCTGCCTTGAGTGCCCTGTCCATAATACCATGCAGAGTCTGCTCCAGCAGGAACACAACAGGGATTGTGTCACTGATGCATGCATTGTCACGGCTCACCATCCTTTTCGCCTCCTCAAATGGTGACAGCACAGTGCATGCATCCGTGACTTAATCAGGGGTAGCTAGGTGACATGTCATTTAATAAGTAAAAAAAGTGCGCTTACAATCAGAAATACATGTATTGCTTATAAGTGAATATCAATAATACATACTTGATGGGGTTAAATGTCGTTAAATACCAATGAGAAAATAAAATGAAAAATAAAAAACTGAAAAACATCAATAGTGAATAAAACAAGTGCTCAATGTTTGATCAAACATGTGAATAGAAAAAACATGATCAGGAATCAGACCAAATTATAATTATGAGTGATGTCCATATCAGAAGCAAAAAAATGTTCAGTGACAGTGCATCAAATCCATAAAGGCAGGAATTCAAATCCGCAATTCACCAAAGAAAACCAGTATGAGTGGAAGGAGGAAAGGAAGCTGTAAGGATGTATCCCATAGAAACAGTGAATCTTGAGAACATTAAGGATGGACCCTTACCCAAAGTGGTGGACCTCCCTGTTAGTGAGGTCTTGTGCGCGTGCAGATACGGCCCTCTGCAGGGACAGTTGAATGGTGGCGTCCGACTCAGCTGGTGAGTGGAGCGTTCCCAAACTAGACTGGTCCAATCCGTCTGCCTGAAGGGGGACACCCACTCGACCTGAAGGTGGTAGGTGAAAAAGAGCAGAAGGAGGCTCCAAAAGTGTAGTAAATTAAAAATCAATTTATTGGTAAAACCAAAAACGGAGAATTAAACTCCGTATTACAATGTTACAAGACGTTATAAAAGCTGGCATATAAGTAAAACGAACACCCGTGCATAACATGGGACGAACAGCGTGATGGCGTACAGTGCGTAGCCACGCACTACATGTTTCGTCATAAATGACGTCTTCAAGGGGGCACCGTTTATGACGAAACATGTAGGGCGTGGCTACGCACTGTACGCTATCACGCTGTTCGCCCCATGTTATGCACGGGTGTTCGTTTTACTTATATGCCGGCTTTTATAATGTTTTGTAACATTGTAATACGGAGTTTAATTCTCCGTTTTTGGTTTTACCAATAAATTGATTTTTAATTTACTACAATATTGGAGCCTCCTTCTGCTCTTTTTCACCTACCACCTTCGGGTCGAGTGGGTGTCCCCCTTCGGGCAGACGGATTGGACCAGTCTCGTTTGGGAACGCTCCACTCACCAGCTGAGTCGGACGTCACCATTCAACTGTCCCTGCAGAGGGCCGTATCTGCACGCGCACAAGACCTCGCTAACAGGGAGGTCCACCACTTCGGGTAAGGGTCCATCCTTAATGTTCTCAAGATTCACTGTTTCTATGGGATACATCCTTGCAGCTTCCTTTCCTCCTTCCACTCATACTGGCTTTCTTTGGTGAATTGCAGATTTGGATTCCTGCCTTTATGGATTTGATGCACTTTCACTGAATATTTTTTTGCTTCTGATATGGACATCACTCATAATTATAATTTGGTCTGATCCCTGATCATGTTTTTTCTATTCACATGTTTGATCATACATTGAGCACTTGTTTTATTCACTATTGATGTTTTTTAGTTTTTTATTTTTCATTGTATTTACTCATTGGTATTTAAGGACATTTAACCCCATCAAGTATGGATTATTGATATTTACTTATAAACAATACATGTATTTCTGATTTTAAGCGCACTTATTTTTACTTATTGCAGTCCGTTACACAGATATTGGTGTTTTTTGGTGCAACTGCAGTCTTGTAATCCTTTTTTACTCTGCAGCGCAGGTTTCTTTTCCTTTTTATTTTTGGTTTACTGACATGTCATTTAAGACGGCCATGCAAGTCACCTAGCTACCCCTGGTGAAGTCAAGTGGTTAGTGGCAATACGCGTGGGGAGGAGTGAGGTGACATCACGGATGAGCTACGAGGAGTAACAGCAAGTCTTTAATCAGTTGGCCATCCTTAAACGAGTCTACCCCTGACATTGGGGAACAGGTGTTTATAGAACTATAACATAGGTCTAGGCAACAGATAAGGGGCCATTCTTATATATTCACTAGCTGGTGGAACACTGGAGAAGATGCAGCAAACACTTACAGCACTGGAATTTGGGTTTTAAACACCAGTAGAATATTGTATGTAGAATATCACAAGTGAAGGCTATACCTAATGGTGGAATTTACACCCATAAAGGAGACACAGTGAGTAAAATATTTCACAGATTGAACACTTTTAATACACTATTACCAAATAGTGTTGTTTGGACTTTTTAGCACTAGACATTTATTGTGTTTATTAAGGATCACTGGATAGTATTGAAGTATTTTATAAGTATTAGAACTTCATTTAGACAGTTCATTTTCTATTCACTTCTTTGATGTGTATATATAGTAATATTCATTGTACACATTGGTACATCACTGTAGCGCAGCATTTTTTATTTATATAATTGCCAAAGTTGAGTTTCACCTGGTGGGCATGTCACAAATCAGGCGGTTTACGGGCAGGTGAAATTCCCGCTGAATTTCAACCGACCGAACACTGGCTGTGTATGACCACCTGAAATAGCTACAGACTCTTCTGGCCTGCTTTAGAAGATCTTGCAACCCTGGATACCTGTTTAAGAAACGCTGTACCACCAAATTGAAGACATGTGTCAGTCATGGCACATGTGTCAACATTCCCTGTAGAAGGGGCAGGAGGTTAGTGCCATTATCGCACACCACTATGCTTGTAGAGAGGGAGGGGTGGAGTTGATAAATCTCGCATCATCACCACCAGCTGTATGGAGACGTGGCAGCAAAACAAGCTCCAGCACTAAGCCCTGTCTTGCATCCTTCCTAGTTGCAAGCAGAGTTACCCAGTGTGCTGTGAATGAAATATAGCACCCCTGACCATGTTTGCTGGACCACGTGTCAGCAGTAACATGGACTCTGCTGCTGCCTGCCTTGCCCAACGATGCCACAACATTGCCTTCCACGTGATGGTACAAAGCTGGAATTGCCTTACGTGCAAAGAAATAGCGACTGGGAACCTGCCATTGTGGTACGGCACATTCTGAAAATTCACGGAAGGAGGCAGAATTCACCAGACAGAAAGGCAGGAGTTGTAAAGTCAGTAGCTTGGACTAGCTGGAATTTAGACGCTGGGCATGTGGGTGGCGGGGACTTTATTTTTTTCACTGCCGCAGCTGGGGCAGAGAGGTTTGCCTGCTTTACTCTACAGCTGGCAGACATGCTTCAAGGACCTGTGACACCCTTTGCTATACCATCCTCCCTGTCAGTGGAGGCTGGTTAGAGGTCATGAGATATAGCAGGGGTAGACCTGAAAGGTGAGGAGTGAGGAGGAGAAGAATTGCATCCCTTTTGTGTGACTTTCAGATGCTCTTGCCAACGGGCTGAGTGGTGGGAGGTTAATTGCCTGTGTGGTGTTTTCGCCAGGCTTGATCTGCTTCAGGCAAAGTTTGCAAATTGCAACAGTGCGATTGGCTGCACATGTGCTAAAAAAGGCCCAGACAGCTGAGCTGTGGGAAGTGGACCAGGAGATAACAGCCCCACAATCTGATGGAATAGGGTGGCTGCTTTCTACTCTTCCATGACAGCTGCCTCTGGAGGACATTTTGCATCATTGAGGTTTTGCCCTACCCTCACTTTCCTTCTATGCCCTATCCGGGACCCAAGTCATGTCAGTGACCTTATCATCATCATCCCCTCCATCCTCATCATTACTGGCACAAACTTGGCAATACTCAGTGGCTGGGGGAACAAGACTGACAATTTGTTGTTTATAAGTGTTCTCCCCTCTCTGTAGGCTCATATTCCTACCTTCCTCAACCTCAGAACCAACATCAGAATCAAGTAATGCCTGTGCATCGTTAAGGACCAAGTGGCTGACACTGTGTTCAAATAACTCATAATTCATAAATCCTTCATTCATGATGCTGAGGCTATGGCAGGAGTAGCTGTGGACAAGGAGGCAGAATAAGCCGATCTGGCAGCTGCGGTGGACTGCACACTAGTCTCTCCTTGAGTGCTAGAGGAGGATGAGGATGGTTTAGTAAGCCAGTCCTCTGCATGCTGTGGCTGGATAGCATGGGCAACATCAATAAACAGAGAAAATGGTGCCCTGCCTGAGGACAGACCACGACCGCCTTTGCCTGGACACATACGCTGCTGCCCCCCACAGTGGCATGGGAACATCTGTCTCTCCTTGTTGGCCTCTCAGACAAGATGGGGGGGGGGACTTATTACCGTAATGTAATAGAGACGGGGAAATGTGTAATTGGATGCACTTTAATCAACATAAAGTGGTGTTTGGTGCAGTTTAACTTGCGGACTGCCGCTGACAGAAATGCCAAAACTATAGAAAAAGGGTAACAACAGCGCTGCAGTCAGAAAAACTGTGGTTCACAATTTCAAAAAAAAAAGCGGCAGGCATGGGACGAAAAAAAATTAAAAATAACACGCAGCAACAAAAAAAGGGGATATACAGCACTGTATACAGCACTAAATGTTATCTAACGTGGTGTAAAACACTGCACTACACAGACACACTCCACTGACACGCTACAATATACTGCAGCAAAACTGCACTGATGCACTTCAATATACTGCAGTAAAACTGCACTGACACAATACAATATACTGCAGTGAAACTGCACTGACACGCTTCAATAAACTGCAGTAAAACTGCACTGACGCACTACAGAATACTGCAATAAAATTGCACTACAATATACTACAGTAAAACTGCACTAATGAACTTCAATATACTGCAATAAAACTGCACTGACGCACTACAATATACTGCTGTAAAACTGCACTAAAGCACTACAATATACTGCAGTAAAACTGCACAAATGCACTACACTGACACACTTCAATATACTGCAGTAAAACTGCACGGACGTACTACACTGATGAACATTAATATACTGCAGTAAAACTGCACGGACGCACTACACTGACACACTTCAATATATTGCAGTAAAACTGTCTGAATGCACTACACTGATGCTGTACTATCACTATATCCACACTACACTGACACTCTATACTCACAATAGAATCACAGTAGCTCACAATAGCACACTAATTTGCTAGTAGCAATGAATAGAGACCTGTTCTATCCATCTCCACTCCAACATCACACTGCAAATGGCTCATATGGCAAGGAACCTTTTATAATGATGGGTGGGTCTATGTGCAATGAGCCATGATTAGGCTAAGTCATCATGACTTTCTCCAATCATGGCTCTAACAATGCTTTGTGACCTGAGTGGGCAAAGCCTTCATTGCTTCAGCCAATGAGGGCTTAGAATACACTGTGCGGCGCGCAGTGCATTGTGGAGCGCTTGGCAGGCCGAACTAAGAGTCAAACGCCCTGCCAGTTAGGATGTTCGCTGAATCCACAGAAGCAGACTGGCCAGGAATAAGATGTTTTTAGGACTAGCTGCATGAAAAATACAGGGCTCAGGAGAGACATGGGATTATTTTGAAGACACAGAGTTGCAGCAGAGGTAGGTCTGGCATGGGGTGACAGAGAGGATACAGAGGAGACAAGATGCCCCAAGGACTTGAAGCGAACAAGACTTTGAATGCCTTCATGTACAACAGAGGTGAGAGAGTCTAATGCCCCGTACACACGGTCGGATTTTCAGAGAAATTCCGACCGTGTGTAGGCTCCATCACACATTTTCCATCGGATTTTCCGACAAACAAAGTTTGAGAGCAGGCTATAAAATTTTCCGACAACAAAATCCGTTGTCGGAATTTCCGATCGTGTGTACACAAATCCGACGCACAAAGTGCCATGCATGCTCAGAATAAATAAAGAGATGAAAGCTATTGGCTACTGCCCCGTTTATAGTCCCGACGTATGTGTTTTACGTCACCGCGTTCAGAATGATCGGATTTTCGGACAACTTTGTGTGACCGTGTGTATGCAAGGCAAGTTTGAGCCAACATCCGTCGGAAAAAATCCTAGGAGTTTGTTGTCGGAATGTCCGATCAATGTCCGACCGTGTGTACGGGGCATAAGGAGCTGCATGGTCTTCGCGGGAGCACCCTGAAAGGAATGAATGTCTTTGCTGCAGAATGGTTCCCTGGCTGCAGCCCTCTGACTCATCCATACAGGCAGCTACTGAGCATGAAGCACAACTACACAGAGAAGAGTCTCTGGGAGCACTAAGGTGCTAGAATCACAGGAGCAGGAGTGAGAGTCTCTAGGATCACTGGGATGCTGGGACCACAGCAGTGGGGTACGAAAAGCACTGATATAAAAAGCATTGCTTCCATAAGAGCAAAGCTATCTTTTTCTCTATGTAATATATGAACCATGAATGCCAGCACTGATGGAGCAGCATCTCTGGGTAATAATGATATAAATTAGGGGTCTCCAGACTTACTAAACAAAGGCCTAGTTTACTGTCTTTCAGGCTTTAGGGGGGCCAGTAGGCATAAGCAATGCTGCATAATTGGTTTTCTAACGTGAAGAATAATGCCCCATTGTTGTCATCAGTTGGAGGGATAGTGCCCTATCGATGGTGTGAGTAGGAGGAAAAGTGCCCCATTGTTGGTGTCAGTGGAAGTAATTGTGCCCCACTGTTGGTGTCAGTGGCGGGTAAAGGCAGGCAAAGGGCCTCATCTGGCTCTTTGGCCACAGTTTAGAGACCACTGATCTAAATAGAAGAGAAGCAAAAGATTAGTAACAGCAAAGTAACCAGCTGAGCACAGCAAAGAAGAAACAGAAGTCAAAATTTGGCCAACCCCCTTTGCAAGCATCATTAATAATGAAGAAATGTCAAGGGGACCTTGGTTTATATTATGAATCAGGAGCTATGCTATGGACTAGTCCCTTGCATAATACTTGCATGGAGCTTTCAATTCAGGTAGATACAGATAATTAACACCTATATGCTTTCATATGATTTCCTACACCTAGGACAGAAGACATCTGGAAAGCGGGCAAAATCATATGCTTTGAAATGAGGTCACTCACTTCCTCTAACATCTGGATGGCTTTGATGCATCAGTACTGCTTTTAACATGCCAGAGTCCTCATCATATTATTTAGCCTCTGTAGATCCTCTTTGCAGTGAAGGGTCAGCTGCTCTCCATATGTGTTTCTGAAATGTTTTTTCTTTTCATTTTAAAAAGAGACGTGATTGACATACCTATGTCCCCTTAAGGCTCTGTTCCTGTGATCTGGGTATTGTAATCTGCTGACAGCAAAGTAACTTAACCAAGTTTCCAATTATATCAATTCTGCCATATACTGTAGCTGTGTGGTAATTTGTGCACATCAAAATCTACCCACCTTTTAGTTTCAGTAAAAGTTAGGCATTCCATTCACCTTCCAAAAAATACTAAGAGGCAGGTCTTATGAGAGGCAGGTCTAAAATGAGAGACGGGGTGCTATAAGTGGCAGTAGTAGAAGGCAAGCAGGTTCTGCAGGACATGATTGTGGTAGGTTGGCACAAACTGGAGATAGGGCACATGTGCTTTTTTTCCCCAAAGTGGTCAATCAATACAATCACAGCACACCCAGCAGATAGTTGACTGGCTGACAAAACCTTCTAAACCTACATCCTTGCAGGCACAGAGCAGCCAGTTGTCTGCCAGCTTTACTGATGCACCCTCCTTCTTTCTGAATCTCTGGGTGAAGATTGTGCTGTTTGGTAGCACCATCATGTGCAGCTCTAACATATACCCCAAACCTGTATTTAAAGGATTTGCACATCTTTAATGTTATCCTCAAAGCTGCATACTGTAAAAAGTTCTCTCTGCCGTATTTTTTTTTTTTTTTTTGCCATTGCTACAGTACTTGTCTTCCATGGCAGTGCTGGCTTCCCATGCCTCAATTTTGACAATAGCTTGTTTATTAGCCCACACCAAGTTGAATATCAAATTCGCTCCCCCATAGACTATAATTGGGTTCAGGGAAAAGTTAAGATTTAGCAGTTAGGCATTTCTTGAAACGGATAATGAACCACATCTGGGCAGGTTTGCTTATCCCTACATTCGATACATTACAAAAATCATATTGCAAAATAAAAATGCAATTGGTCAGTGAAGCACTAAGACATGTTTATTAGATGTACAGGTGTCAACGTGAATATTGTAAATTTTATAAATCACTTGTATACATGTTAGAATAAATGAAGGAAATAGAATCTGCGCTCACTACTTGGTAATAACTATTCACTTGCTATGCATATGTTTTATGTACTGTAATGCCCTGTACACACGGTCGGACATTGATCGGACATTCCGACAACAAAATCCTAGGATTTTTTCCGACGGATGTTGGCTCAAACTTGCCTTGCATACACACGGTCACACAAAATTGTCGGAAAATCCGATTATTCTGAACGCGGTGACGTAAAACACGTACGTCGGGACTATAAACGGGGCAGTAGCCAATAGCTTTCATCTCTTTATTTATTCTGAGCATGCGTGGCACTTTGTGTGTCGGATTTGTGTACACACGATCAGATTTTCCGACAACGGATTTTGTTGTCGGAAAATTTTATAGCCTACTCTCAAACTTTGTGTGTCGGAAAATCAGATGGAAAATGTGTGATGGAGCCTACACACGGTCGGAATTTCCCACAACAAGGTGTTATCACACATTTTCCGTCTGAAAATCCGACCGTGTGTATGGGGCATAAGTCTGTTGATTTTCTATCTGAATGAGTATTTCCTATCTATGTCAAAAATGTCAGCAATCAATAATTTTTTCACATGAAAGTATTGGGAAATAATGCAAGAAGAAGAAAAGTGTTGCTGTAGTGAGGATTTATAGGTACATTCTAGTTGAAATTAAAGGAAAGAATATAATGTTGATGGACAATGATGCTTCTATTTGCTATAAGCAATAAGGGCCAGTTCACACCACATACAGTCCAGTGGTTTTTTTTTCTGCATTAAAAATGCAAAATGGAAAGTAGGTTGTATGGTTTCCAATGACATAGTTCACACCAGTGCAGTCAGTTCCAGGGCTTTCCAGTTCTAGAAAAAACGTAGAACATGCTGCATTTTTCCTGCACTGGACTGTACTGAAATGTGGTAAAATGCAAAAGAAAATGCGCTGGAATGCACTGGAACGCATCAAAAATGCATAACAAATGCACTGGACACCAGTACAGTACAGTAAAGAAAAAATAAAAAAAGCATCTGGAATGCATCTGAAAATGCAGAAACGTATCTGGAGCGGATCTGGAGTGCGTTTTTGTAGCGTGAACCGGCCCTAAGGGCCAGTTCATACCACATGCAGTCCAGTGTGCTTTTTTTCTTCATCAGAAATGCATGGAAAGTAGGTTATATGGTTTCCAATGGCATAGTTCACACCAGTGAGGTCAGTTCCAGTGCGTTCCAGAAAAAAAAGTAGAACATACTGCAATTTTTCTGCACTGAACTGTACTGGAACGTGGTAAAATGCATCAAAAACACACTGGAATGCACCAAAAAACGCATCGGAACGCTCGTGACAGAGCGAGAACCGGGATCTGTGTGTGCAAACACACAAATCCCGGTTCTTTAAGGGGAGTAGAGACAGATCGTGTGTTCGTAAACTGTTGGCGCTATATAAATCCTGTATAATAATAATAATAGGGTGTCGTGTAAAGGAGTATAGGGATAGCTATACGTACACATAGGATTACCACATCACATATAAGAAAAGCCTGATTTATTTTATTGAGAACACACACATTCCTGAGGTCATACATGGGCTGATTTTGTAGTGTAATGCAATCTGGTGTGTAATGATGCTTACTAAAAGGCACTAAAATGCAATATGTTGCTTTTCAAATAAATGTAATCTTTAGCCACGTTGGCTGCTGCATACTTCCGGCATGGGGCCCTACTGGCACTGAGTGAGGTGAGAATGCAGAATGGGGGGGTTATTAGGGCTTCTAACTATTCCCCATATCCTGCACTAAAAGAAATGTTTGGTTTTAGATATGGTCTTAGTTTAAGTGTTTAAGGGTTAGATTAGGTGTTAAAGCATACCATCACCCTAATGAAAACTCCTTTCCCCACCCTCACTCACATTTGGATATTAACTATTTATTTTATTAATTTCATAAGGTTTTTGTGCTAGGCGACTAGGCAAGAATGACGTTGCGCCCTACCCTGATTCTGATACGCAGATGTGCCACTAGGGTTTCTGATCCCAGCAGAACTATGCAGCACATCTATGTACATGTGGGTTTCCAATGCATGCGTGAAGGCAGAGTGGTTATGGAAGTTAAAAACCTCACTGTCTCGGAATCCCTCACATATGAGCAGATGTGCTGGAGGGTACTGTGGTTCTGCTGGAACCTGAAGACTCAACAGAAGTTCTTCGAAACATCTGTGCATGTGCTAGAGTAACAAAGATGGATGCACTGGAGGTGGCAGGGCTGAAGCTTAAGTTCTTATTTGTGTTCTTGAAATGGATGGTTAAAGCTGAAAGCCATGTTTAAGGCTGGGTTCACACCTATGCGAATTGGATGCCGCTTACACTGCATCCAATTTGCATGACATTTTAAAATACGTTCATTTGGATGAGGCTGGTTCACATATGTGCGTTGCATTCGCACTCCGCATTGCCCAAAAAAGTGTGTGTTTTTTGGGCATTGCAGTGCAAATTGCAAGCACATTATCTTCTATGGGAATGCATCTGATTCGCATATGCATTCCGTTCTGCACACAAATTCTCTCCCCCTCCTCACTACACCTCCCCCCTCTCCCAGGTCATCTGATCCGCACAGTGGTGGCTGGTGCTCGAAATTTTTGCGGGGGTGCAAACAAATAGAAAAATACTGAATCCCCCACATCAATTGCAGCCTCACTGTGCCCATCAAATGCAGCCATTGTGCCCATCAAATGCAGCCATTGTGCCCATCAAATGCAGCCACTGTGCCCATCATACACAGGCAGGCTCGGCTGTCATTTCACTAACCCCCCCGTGGGCACTTACATTATATATCTCTGTATGTTGCGGTCATTCAGGTGCTTATCTAATAGTTTCTTGAAGCTATCGATGCTCCCCGCTGAGACCACCGCCTGTGGAAGGGAATTCCACATCCTTGCTGCTCTTACAGTAAAGAACCCTCTACGTAGTTTAAGGTTAAACCTCTTTTCTTCTAATTTTAATTAGTGGCCGCGAACTCTCTCCTGCGAAAAAGTTTTACCGGTATTTCTATTGTAGGGTCACCAGTACGGTATTTGTATATCGAAATCATATCCCCTCTCAAGTGTCTCTTCTCCAGAGAGAATAAGTTCAGTGCTCACAACCTTTCCTCATAACTAAGATCCTCCAGACCCTTTATTAGCTTTGTTGCCCTTCGTTGTACTCACTCCATTTCCAGTACATCGTTCCTGAGGACTGGTGCCCAGAACTGGACAGCATACCCCAGGTGCGGCCGGACCAGAGTCTTGTAGAGTGGGAGAATTATCGTTTTATCTCTGGAGTTGATCCCCTTTTTAATGCATGCCAATATTCTGTTTGCTTTGTTAGCAGCAGCTTGCATGCCATTGCTGAGTCATCTACTAGGACCCCCAGGTCCTTTTCCATCCTAGATTCCCCCAGAGGTTCTCCCCCAGTGTATAGATTGCATTCATACTTTTGCCACCCAAATGCATTATTTTACATTTTTCTACATTGAACCTCATTTGCCATGTAGTTGCCCACCCCATTAATTTGTTCAGATCTTTTTGCAAGGTTTCCACATCCTGCGGAGAAGTTATTGCCCTCCTTAGCTTAGTATTGTCTGCAAATACAGAGATTTAACTGTTTATCCCATCCTCCAGGTCGTTTATGAACAAATTAAATAGGATTGGTCCCAGCACAGAACCCTGGGGAACCCCACTACCCACCCCTGACCATTCTGAGTACTCCCCATTTATCACCACCCTCTGAACTCGCCCCTGTAGCCAGTTTTCAATCCATGTACTCACCCTATGGTCCATGCCAACGGACCTTATTTTGTACAGTAAACGTTTATAGGGAACTGTGTCAAATTCTTTTGCAAAATCCAGATACACCACGTCTACGGGCCTTCTTTAATCTAGATGGCAACTCACCTCCTCATAGAAGGTTAGTAGATTGGTTTGGCAAAAACGATTTTTCATGAATCCATGCTGATTACTGCTAATGATACCGTTCTTATTACTAAAATCTTGTATATAGTCGCTTATCATCCCCTCCAAGAGTTTACATACTATTGATGTTAGGCTAACTGGTCTGTAATTCCCAGGGATGTATTTTATATTGGTGCTACATTGGCTTTTCTCCAATCAGCTGGTACCATTCCAGTCAGTAGACTGTCTGTAAAAATTAGGAACAACGATCTGGCAATCACTTGACTGAGTTCCCTAAGTACCCTCGGATGCAAGCCATCTGTCCCGGTGATTTATTAATGTTAAGTTTCTCAAGTCTAATTTTAATTCTGTCCTCTGTTAACCATGGAGGTGCTTCCTGTGTTGTGTCATGAGGATAAACACTGCAGTTTTGGTTACTGAAGCCCCCCGATTCACTCGTGAAGACTGAGGAGAAGAATAAATTCAATACCTTCGCCATCTCCCCATCCTTTGTAACCAGATGTCCTTCCCATTCCTAATGGGGCCAATATGGTCCGTCCTCCCTTTTTTACTGTTTACATACTTAAAGAATTTCTTGGTTTTTTTTTGCTCTCCTCCGCTATGTGTCTTTCATGTTCTATCTTAGCCATCCTAATTGCACCCTTACATTTCTTGTTGCATTCTTTATAAAGTCTGAATGCTGATGATGATCCCTCAACCTTGTATTTTTTGAAGGCCTTCTCCTTTGCTTTTATATGCATTTTTACATTGGAGTTAAGCCATCCAGGGCTTTTGTTTGCTCTTTTAAATTTATTACCCAATGGGATACATTGGCTAATGCCCTTATTTAATATGCTCTTAAAGCAAACCCATCTCTCCTCCGTATTCTTTGTTCCTAATATTTTATCCCAATTTATGCCTTTTAGCAAGGTTTGTAGTTTAGGGAAGTTCGCTCTTTTGAAATTCAGTGTCTTTGTATTCCCTTTATGTTTCCTATTTGTGTGATTTATACTGAAACTAATTGACCTGTGATCGCTGTTACCTAAATTGCCCCGTATTTCCACATCCGTGATCAGGTCTGTATTGTTGGTAATCAGTAGATCAAGTAATGTTTTATTTCTAGTTTGTGCGTCTACCATCTGACCCATAAAATTGTCCTGCAAGACAATAAGGAACTGGGGGGCCTTAAATGAATGCGCGGTTCCCTCCATCCAGTCTATGTCTGGATAATTAAAATCCCCCATTATGATAACACTTCCCATCCTTGCTGCTAATCCAAATTGTGATAGGAGATCTGTCTCCACTTCCTCCCTCAGGTTAGGGGGCCTATAGCATACTCCCAGTATTATTTTCCCCTTAGCTTCATCCCTTTGGAGCTCTACCCATAAGGATTCCACCTCCTCCCTTGCTCCCTCAGTGATGTCATCTCTCACATTCACTTGTACATTATTCTTGATATTTAGGCATACCCCTCCCCCTTTTTTACCCTCTCTATCCTTGCGGTAAAGGGTATACCCTTGAATGCTTGCCAGCCAATCATGAGAGCTGTTGAACCAGGTCTCTGAAATTCCCACCAAATCCAAATCCTCCTCGTACAACAGTATCTCTAGTTCACCCATCTTGTCTGCCATGCTCCTGGCATTGGTGAACATGCCACATAGTTTAGACCTGTCGCATATTGTCCTTGTATTGGGTGTTTCGAGATTGCAACTAGGACTTGCTACTATACTTACCTTGTGTTTTTGTGCTTTGGTTAACCTACCACTAATGCCCCCAATACTACCCTCTGGAATATCTTCCGTGCTGACTATCTCTACCTCTGGATCCTCCCCACCATCGCCTAGTTTAAAAACCCCTCTAACTTTTTGGCCATATTCATTCCTGGCAGATCTGCACCCTCCTCATTTAGGTGCAGTCCGTCCCTTTTATAGTACCGGTTATCGACTGAGAAGTCGGCCTAGTGCTCCAGAACCCAAACCCCTCCTTACTACACCAGCTCTTCAGCCACTTGATTACTTCCCTAATCTCCCTCTGCCTTTCTGGTGTGGCTCGATGTACCGGTAGTATTCCTGAGAATACTACCTTGGAGGTCCTTTTCCTCAATTTAGCTCCTAAGTCCCTAAAATCGTTCTTTAGGACACTCCATCTGCCTCTGACTTTGTCATTGGTGCCAACGTGCACCATGACAGCTGGGTCTTCCCCAGCCCCTCCCAGTAATCTGTGCTTACATTTTGCACAGCAGTATTTGCCCTCGATTGGATGATCAAGGAACGCATACATGCAGCAAGATGTACAAAGAGTCACCTCTCCACACCCGCTGGGCATCGTACCTATTAAATTTAGTGAAGATTGGGGATTATACCCTGTCCAAATTACCTAACAGCTAGCTTCCTGGTACTAATACTCAAGACAATACACAGGTACACAAGGCAATATACAGGTACGCAACAAGACAATACACAGGTACACAACAAGACAATACACAGGTACTCACAGACCTACGTGCACTCGCAATACACAAGTATACAGTACACAATACACAAGTACTAACGATCCACACACACTACTCAGACAACACTCAGGTACTCACACTACACAGGTACTATGACCCCTGTTATAACCTCCTGTTTTAAACTCTGGTTTTAACTCACCACTTAGACCAGTTACACTTGGACTGAGTTGCAACAGCCTCACAATGAGCAGGCTCAGTATGAGTCCTACACAAAGTTATATAGGCCTCAAGCACCTGTGAGCAATTAACCACTCCCCTTAATTGGTAGTCACTTAGACCAGTTCCACTTGGACTGAGTTCCAACAGCCTCACAATGAGCAGCTTACCACTCCTCTCTTGAAATGACGGGGCTCTCCTCCTCGGCAGGAAGCGGCGGCCCTCCTCCTCGGCGGCTCTTCTCCTCGGCAGCTCTCCTCCTCGATGGCTCTTCTCTTCGGCGGCTCTTCTCCTCGGCGGCTCTCCTCTCTTCCTCAGCGGCTCTCGTCTCTTCCTCAGCGGCTGCAGCCACTGTGTCCGCTTGTCTCCTCTTCCGCCTATGCGTTAGGCATCCAATAGGATCGCCTAATGCTTTGGCCAATCAGGAGACAGGTCTCACTGACCTGCTTGCTGATTGGCAGGGAGGAACGTTAGTGTAAAAATAGCGAAAATTAATTCACTATGCCACACAAGAGGGTGGGATCGGAACGCAGTGCTCTGAGTCCTGAGCCACCCTATTTTGAAGCCTATTAGAGCCTCTGCCTCTAATCACGTGCTTCAAAATACACCCCCCGCCTATCCCGGCCATAGTATTTCATGTGTCCGGCGTCCTGAAAGGGGCCGGGGAAATGAATAGGGAGGGCGGCAGAGGTGTCGGGGGGCAGCGCCTGTGCTCCCACAATGCACGGGCCACCACTGGATCCGCAGCTACCACGGAGAGGAACCACTGAACAGCTGTTTTTTTTCTTCGCAGAGAAAACAGAGCTGGAATTCGCACTGCTGTGAACCCAGCCTAAAGCATACTGTACCTAAAGGGAAAACTTTTTATTTTTTTTTGTTTTTTGTATAGAGTACAGGGGGTTTAGAATTCCTTTCAGTTTTTTTTTATTGCTGTCTGTGCCCCAGTTAGGGAGAATCACTCTCTATTAGCCCTGTTTACCATCAACGAAAGTGAAAGTTGAAAAAATCCCACATTTTGGGATGTTGCCAGAAGAGGAATAGTGAGAATATCTTTCAAAGGGGATACTAGTTCTGGTGGCCCCCCTGTGACAGCCAAGGATTCCCATACTTTAGAGGGATTTTCTTTCTCTTCCTATTTTGGCCATGGGACAAGAAATGAAGGCAAATCTCCCCAATGGGACACACATAGCAAACCTTAACAACACAGGGGTTTTAACTGAACAGAAAAATGGAACAGAATATGTGAACACTTTAGTCTGCATGATCTCAGCACATGTTCACATTAATGCTTGCCCTATGGTTTAATTTTTGGGAAAATTTACAATTTTGTTTATATATTTAAAAATGATTCTATTGTCGAAATGATCTTAACGGTGATATATTAACACAATTTTTTAGTTATTTTCCATGCATATTATAGTTTGCTTTTTGAACAACAGTAAGTATATTGTATAGACTGTAACTAACCCATATGTTTACACTGATACAATTACTCAAACCATATTGTAGGTGAAAAATGATATGATCAATATTTCCCATTTTATCTGTTGTCAGTAACTGTTATCTGGAACAGTGTTTCTTAAATCCAGTCCTCAAGGCGCCCCAACAGGTCATGTTTTCAGGCTCTCCATTATTTTGCACAGGTGATTTGATCAGTTTTACTGCCTTAGTAATTACCACAGCCGTTTCATCTGAGGGAAATCCTGAAAACATGACATGTTGGGGCGCCTTGAGGAGTGGAGTTGAGAAATCTAGAATGCTGAAATGTCATTTATGTTATTGAATATTATTTGAATACACACTTTTTTTTTTTGTCTCTGAAACTTTCAAATTATAAGCAGCAGGAAAAGGAAGAAAAATCCATAAAGAAAGTGTTACCAAAATTAAACAAGGCTGAAGTGACCTTTTCAAAAATATCACCTCTGTGAAAAACTGTTTTTAAAACTGATACACTGTCAGTGTACACTCTAAGGCTGCGTACACACGGTCGGACTTTCCGACGGGAAATGTTGGATGTGAGCTTGTTGTTGGAAAGTCCGACCGTGTGTATGCTCAATCGAACGTTTGCTGTCGGACTTTCCGCCAAAAAATGTTTGTTGTCGGAAAGTCAGTTCGTGTGTACACAAGTCCGTCACACAAAAGTTCATGCATGCTCGGAATCAAGTAGAAGGAGCCGCACTGGCTATTGAACTTCCTTTTTCTCGGCTCGTCGTACGTGTTGTACGTCACCGCGTTCTCACGTTCGGAATTGTTGGCCTACATTTGTGTGACCGTGTGTATGCAACACAAGTTTGAGCCAACAACCTTCGAAAAAAAATCCACGGTTTTGTTGGCGGAAAGTCCGATCGTGTGTACGGGGCATAACAGTACTAGGGCTATTTGCTTACTATAGGACAAATGTGGCCCGGCGTGCCTAGAGCAGCTGGGTAAGAGAGGCAACACCAAGCTTCACAATTACAAATTGTGATAATGTTTACCTTAATTTGTTTTCCTCTTTTGATCACCACTTAGAATTCATGGCTAAATTCATCAAGAGAACTGTACGGGGATATGTTACAAGGGATGGTAGAGGGACCTCTACATCCCTTTACAGAAGGCTCTCTACAGTTCCAGAAATATGAAACTATTTCTTGTTTCCCTTATTCTCATTTTTTTTGGTATTTTGTTATTTAGTCAGTACAATTGAAAAATAGCTAAACTTTACTTTGTTCTAGCCTATTTTGTTACTAAGTCATAGGACACCAGGGATAGAAGTTTTTTTAAGCAGGTGTTTTCATTTAGGTGTGACTAGTGCAGTTTGTATCTACTGTAAACCCAAGAACATATGTAATTTCACATGTTCTAGTGTCATTCGTTTTCTTTTCCAGGCTTCTTGCCTTTATTTTTACCTGATGATTCTGATCACGTTTACTCACTGTACTGTGTCTATGGAGAAGCAGCCTTATCACATTAGGCATTCTCCCTCCTGCTTTTAGACTCCAAAATGCCTCTCCTTGCCTCATCTCCATAAAGATGATGTTGATAACCAAACACTTTCAATGGCATATTGAATAGGCAAAAAGTGAGCAAATAAGAGAAGTTCGCTGTAATGCTGGCCATACACTATTTGGTCATTTAGACATTTCGTTGTTTTTTGGCCAGTTAATGGGTACAAGATCGATAATCGTTGGGACGTTTTTGAGCTGAAAAAACAAAGGACAAGTTTTGGAAATTTTCTGCCGAACGAACGATAAATTGAAAGGTTAATGTGTTTCCCGTCCGTACTGTCTGCACTAGGTATATGTAAAAAACGAACAAAAAATGCATTCATTTATGTCCACTGAACGATTCATTGGTCATTACATGATGGCACTATTGTTTGCGCTCATGGCCGAATATTCGTTTTTCGAAAATGGATTCCGCCGTGTTTTTGTATAGTGTATGGACAGCATTAGAGTTTAACCACTTGCCACCCGCCCACCGTCAAATGACGGTTGGGCGGTGCAGCTCTTGTTCTGGGTGGACCTCATATGACGGCTTCCCATAACGACTGCTCTCGCACACCTGCGGGGGCATGCAGCGCGGCAATTGTAGCCGCGCTGTGTTGCTAGGACACAGAGCGACCCCGATCTCTGTAAAGAGCCGCGGCCACGGTTCTTTAACTATGTGATCAGCTGTGTCCAATCACAGCCGGTCACATGTAAACACAGAGATGCCGGTAATCAGCGCTCCTCGCCTCGCACTGACAGAGTTTGAGGAGAGGAGAGCCGATCACAGATGACATCTAGGGATGTAATCAGGGCACTGATCATCACTAGTTACAATTAAGTGCCCACCAGTAACAGAAATGTGTGCACACCACTGCCAGCAATCAGTGCCTACCTTTGCCCACAAGCGCCAGCAAACAGTGCCCACAAGTGCCAGAAATCAGTGCCCACAAGGGTCAGCAATCAGTGCCCACAAGTGATGCCAGTCAGTGCTGGCTATCAGTGCTGCCCATCAATGCCCATCACTTCTGTCCATCAATGCCCATCACTGATGCCCATCAATGCCACCTATCAGTGCCCATCAGTGCCGCCCATCAGTGCCTATCAGTGCCGGCCTATCTGTGCCCACCAGTGCCACCTATCTGTGCCCACCAGTGCCACCTATCTGTGCCCACCAGTGCCACCTATCTGTGCCCATCTGTGCCCACCGGTGCCACCCATTAGTGCCGCCTATCAGTGCTCATCAGTGCCACTTATCAGTGCCACCTATCAGTGCCCATAAGTGCGGCATATTAGTGCCTCCTTATCAGTGCCACCTAATAAGTGCCCATAAGTGCCGCCTCATCAGTGCCCATAAGTGCCACCTCATCAGTGCCCATCAGTGCAGCCTATCAGTGCCGCCTCATCAGTGCCCATCAGTGAAGGAGAAAAATTACTTATTTACAAAATTTACTGACAGAAACTACGAAAAACTTTTTATTTTCAAATTTCGGTCTTTTTTTTTTTTTTAGGAAAAAATAAAAAACCCAGAAGTGATTAAGTACCACCAAAAGAAAGATCCATTTGTGTGAAGAAAATGATAAAAATGTCACATGGTTACAGTGTAGCATGACCGCGTAATTGTCATTCAAAGTGTGACAGCGCTGATAGCTGAAAAATGGCCTGGACGGGAAGGAGATGTAAGTGCCCTGTATTGAGGTGGTTAAAGGCATTTTAATTTAAAAATGCAAACTCCAAGAAACAAAAGAAACTAAAAAAAAACAAGAAACTTAAAAAAAAAATAAACTGTTGGTGCTTTGTCATAAAAATCATTTCAGTTACTCATGGGAATCATAACAGGGATATAGAAATTGACCGTTACAAGGGGGAATTACCGTTACTGGTCTCATAACATCATTGGAAACTTTATGACAGGTCCATGGTCCAGGCATTTCCCTGCAACACTACAGAGCTTTGTATTCAGAACCTCCAGGTGCCAGGAAAGATTTAATAGGTTTTGGGTGGGATCAAGGAGTGGTAGTGACTCAGACTTCCAAATAACTCCTTCCATCAGAGTCAGGGAACAAGGAACACTGCTTGGGGTAAATATATATATGTATATGTGGTAAGAAACACAATATTTTGTATTATGGGCCGCAAGCTCATTGACTTACTGTACAGTTCAGCCACATATTACAATCTCTCATGTACATTGCAGTGACTTCTCCTTGGTAACCTTGTTTAGCTGGCCACATGGAAAATAGTTCTCAACTGCTGTTCTTTAGATATAATGAAATAGCCCAACCCAGAAAACATCCCTAACAAAATCCTTTTTTTAGCTTATTTTAGGTATGTTTTCCTTGGTAGCTGAAGAAAACCTCATAATTATGAAATAAAATATTTGTCTTGAGTGACATAATCATCCAAGATCTGCTGAAATTAGTAAGATGTGTAGATGCATGCTTGTGAAACAGTAATGAAAAGGACAAAGCAAATATTTAAAAACAGCTAAATATAACCTGACTCACATGAAGGATTTCCCCTATTTAATCAAATTCCTAGGTGTTGCTGAAAACGAAGATAAACAGATTAGCTGAACTCCAGGTAAACAGCTAAATACAAAGATGAAATACATGTACAGTAAGTGATTTGTTTTACTTTCTAAAGTAATACTATTTCTGTCCAGTACTGCCCTTTCAAAAACCAGTCTTAGATGGATGGGAAAAGGCGACCAGGGGAGAGAGAGGCAAGGATATTGCATGGATATAATAAGGATGGTGCGGGGCTCCTCCCCAGAGGTTGTCCATTTCCATCTCTCTATCACCAACTGAGCCATGGTTTGCCGAGTGTAAGGGGTGGATAAGGGGCACCCAACTAAGCCGCAGTAGGTATCTGTTGTTTTGAAATCTATCCAGCATGCCCACATGGTTGTGTACTAATTGATTTTGTTATGAGCAATGTGAACTAATTCTTCAGTTCATGTGAGCTATTTTGTCTAGACTGGAGAACCAGTCAGAAATGGAAGAAACCCTGGTAGATCTCCAGAGGACCTGCACAAACATTTTAGCCACATTGACCATATGCATGGCTAATGATTTGAAATATAGTTTTGCTGATAAAGAAGTGTGGTGCAACAGGTATTGGGCAGGGGTGAAGTCCAAAACAAGTGTCAAAACTCTAGTTGTGACCTAATGGACTGTTTCCTGAAATGTTTGTATAGGTTCACCAAATATGTAGCAGGTTGCTCTCAGCTTGGCTGCAACACCAACAGGTGTCAGAGGTCGTAGGGAAGATTTTGTGTAGCAGGCACAAGGTTTTATACCATCTTGATTGCAGTTTGTACCAGCTCTCCTGGACGTTGATGGACAGAGATCCCTTAGTGACTGCTACGTTAATCTGTTTCCCCTCCTCCTCAGGAAATGTGCACTCTATATCCACTTCCCAAGTGGCACAGGACATCCCCTTGTTAGGTTTGACAGTTGAAAACATACTAGAGTAGAATAGTCAGAAATTATGTGTCGCTGTTTGATCCTGGATGTGCAAAGAGTTTCCAGTCTGGGGAGGTTCCTAGTGTACAAGTGCCTTGTTGTAGGGTTGTTGATGTAGTGCCCTATCTGCAAATATGACCACAGGGAAATTCAATGACTGTCTTGAGCTGTAGCCAAGGCAGGTTGGTCTTTAAAATGACGTTTGGTGTGTGTGAATGCGCTACTCCCATATTAACCACCACTTGCAATATTCTCTTTCTATTAATCCAAATAATCACTTATGCAAAATAAAGAAATATAAAATCTTGTGCATAATCTTAAAACTCTAAATCAAACAGAGATATAACCATATAATATCCAATACATGAAAAAATATGATATACATATGATCACTGAAGAAACATAGGAGCACGCCAGTCACAATTAATTATCAAAGGATTTTTGCAGCACGTTTGAAGGACTTTTTTCATGTATTGGATATTATATGGTTATATCTCTGTTTGATTTAGAGTTTTAAGATTATGCACAAGATTTTATATTTCTTTATTTTGCATAAGTGATTATTTGGACTAATAGAAAGAGAATATTGCAAGTGGTGGTTAATATGGGAGTAGCGCATTCACACACACCAAACCAGTATTTCTAGCCCATCTTAATAAAGGGTTTTTTTGAATGCAGCAACCCTGACACATACGTTTAAAACAGTAGTGGTTCTTGCGCCGGTGACACATATACAATAATTCACGTTTAAAATGACATTAACATAAAAAATCTTTGGCTACTGAGTGAGTCTCAGGCCATATATTTCTCAAGAAGCCGCAAATGAGGCCTGGGAGGAATTCCCTATTTTTGTGAAGCAGAGTTGAGGGTCCCGGTGTGGAGAAAAGAGATTTTTACTAGGGATGAGCTTTCTGTTCGCGTCGAACATGAGTTAGACTTGAACAGCGGCTGCTCGATTGTTTGACGAAGATCGAACATTATGGGGCATTCGTGTCAAATTCGAGCAGCGCGTCACACCCCATAATGCACTGCGTCATCGCATCAAGTGAGTCACTTCTTCCCTCTGGCTAGTTGAGCACAGAACTTTGTGTAGGGGACAGAGAGATCATTTGACCTATCTGATGTTTATTGTTGTAAGATCCTCACAGTTTATGGATTAAACTTCATAAGATCTTCAAGGTGTCATCTGGATTGATGTGTCACTGTCTGCTAATTCAGCTAAGATTGGGTTATCGATATCTCATCACAACTAGCCCTGATCATCTGTGAATCCCCCAGAGTGGTGTTGGCAGCAGCTTGTGGCTTAGATGTTTCTTCCCTTGGAGGCTTATATATTTCTTAGCTCTGATGAGTTTAACCCCCTGAGGGGAGCGTGTTCTCACATGGTGGAATTGGACTGACCGGTGGAAGGTGCACACTGAGATTCTGTTTTATGATCACCTATGAACACTCTCTAAACCACTTTTTAAACTCCTCACTACTCTTAAAGGACTTTCGTGTGAAGTTGGCCGCATGCTTGTGTGTTTTTGCTCAACAAAAGCTCTGTTTGTAGTGTATTATTATAGTTCAATTTATTGATTATATTATACTACTTTTTATTATAATGGTATATATATATCCACTGTATCCAGTTTAGCTAGCTCTCACTGCAGACCGTTCCTGGTGTACTGTTTCTAATATACTCCAGGCAGGCAGTTGATTCAGTTAACTGCAGTGTATTTAGTATATATATATATACATCCCGGCTTTGTGTATGTATGTATATATATATATATATATATATATATATATATATATATATATATATATATATACTGTATCCTGTGTAGCTAGATCTCACTGCTACACAGGATACAGTTCCTGATGTATTGTTTCTAATATACTTCAGGCAGGCAGTTGATTCAGTTAGCTGCAGTGTATTTATTATATATATGTATATATATACATATATATACACTATATCCTTTGTAGCTAGATCTGACTGCAGGCCAATCCTGGTGTATGTATTCAAATACACTTTCAGGCAGGCAGGCCAGGCAGGTTATTCAGTGATCTGCAGTGCATAAAATATATATACTGTCTCCTACATATATATCCACTGCATTCTAGTCTAGCCAAGCCTATATCTGACTGCAGGCCATTGCTGGTGTATGTTTCAAATACACTTTCAGGCAGGCAGGCAGGCAAGTGATTCAGTGATCTGCATTGCATTAAATTTACATACAGTGTTCAATATATATATCCACTGCATTCTAGTCTAGCCAAGCCTATATTTGACTGCAGGCCATTGCTGGTGTACGTTTTTAAATACACTTTCAGGCAGGCAGGCAGGCAAGTGATTCAGTGATCTGCAGTGCATTAAATATATATACAGTCTCCAACATATATATATATATATATATATATATATATATATATATATATATATATATATATACATATAAATATATCCACTGCATTCCAGTCTAGCCAAACCTATATCGGACTGCAGGCTATTTCTGGTGTACGTTTTCAAATACACTTTCAGGCAGGCAGGCAAGTGATTCAGTGATCTGCAGTGCATTAAATATATATACAGTCTCCAACATATATATATATTAACTGCCTTCTAGTCTAGCCAAGCCTATATCTGACTGCACGCCATTCCTGGTGTACGTTTTCAAATACACTTTCAGGCAGGCAGGCAGGCAGGTGATTCAGTGATCTGCAGTGCATTAAATATATATACAGTCTCTAACATATATATATCCACTGCATTCCAGTCTAGCCAAGCCTATATCTGACTGCAGACCATTGCTGGTGTATGTTTTCAAATACACTTCCAGGTAGGCAGGCAGGCAAGTGATTCAGTGATCTGCAGTGCATTAAGTATATATACAGTCTCCATATATATACTGTATCCTGTGTAGCTAGATCTCACTGCTACACAGGATACAGTTCCTGATGTATTGTTTCTAATATACTTCAGGCAGGCAGTTGATTCAGTTAGCTGCAGTGTATTTATTATATATATATATATATATCCACTGCATTCCAGTCTAGCCAAGCCTATATCTGACTGCAGGCCATTCCTGGTGTAAGTTTTCAAATACACTTTCAGGCAGGCAGGTAGGTGATCCAGTGATCTGCAGTGCATACAATATATATACTGTCTCCTACATATAGATCCACTGCATACTAGTCTAGCCAAGCCTATACCTGACTATAGGCCATTGCTGGTGTACGTATTCAAAGACACTTTCAGGCAGGCAGGCCAGGCAGTTGATTCAGTGATCTACAGTGCATAAAGATATATATATATATATATATACAGTCTCCTACATATATATCCACTGCATTTTAGTCTAGCCAAGATTATACCTGACTATAGGCCATTCCAGGTGTACATATTCAAAGACACTTTCAGGCAGGCAGGCAGGCCAGGCAGGTGATTCAGTGATCTGCAGTGTATAAAGATATATATATACAGTCTTCTACATATATATCCACTGCACTCTAGTCTAGCCAAGCCTATACCTGACTATAGGCCATTCCTGGTGTACGTATTCAAAGACACTTTCAGGCAGGCAGGCCAGGCAAGTGATGCAGTGATCTGCATTGCATTAAATATACATACAGTGTTCAACATATATATCCACTGCATTCTAGTCTAGCCAAGCCTATATTTGACTGAAGGCCATTGCTGGTGTACGTTTTTAAATACACTTGCAGGCAGGCAGGCAGGCAGGCAGGCAGGCAGGCAGGCAAGTGATTCAGTGATCTGCAGTGCATTAAATATATATACAGTCTCCAACATATATATATATATATATATATATATATATATATATATATATATATATACATATAAATATATCCACTGCATTCCAGTCTAGCCAAACCTATATCGGACTGCAGGCTATTTCTGGTGTATGTTTTCAAATACACTTTCAGGTGGGCAGGCAAGTGATTCAGTGATCTGCAGTGCATTAAATATATATACAGTCTCCAACATATATATATATTCACTGCCTTCTAGTCTAGCCAAGCCTATATCTGACTGCACGCCGTTCCTGGTGTACGTTTTCAAATACACTTTCAGGCAGGCAGGCAGGCAGGCAGGCAGGCAGGTGATTCAGTGATCTGCAGTGCATTAAATATATGTAGCTAGATCTCACTGCTACACAGGATACAGTTCCTGATGTATTGTTTCTAATATACTTCAGGCAGGCAGTTGATTCAGTTAGCTGCAGTGTATTTATTATATATATATATATATATATATATATATATATATATATATATATATATATATATATATATATATATATATATATATATACCACTGCATTCCAGTCTAGCCAAGCCTATATCTGACTGCAGGCCATTCCTGGTGTAAGTTTTCAAATACACTTTCAGGCAGGCAGGTAGGTGATTCAGTGATCTGCAGTGCATACAATATATATACTGTCTCCTACATATAGATCCACTGCATACTAGTCTAGTCAAGCCTATACCTGACTATAGGCCATTGCTGGTGTACATATTCAAAGACACTTTCAGGCAGGCAGGCCAGGCAGTTGATTCAGTGATCTACAGTGCAGAAAGATATATATATATATATATATATATATATATATATATATATATATATATATATATATATACAGTCTCCTACATATATATCCACTGCATTTTAGTCTAGCCAAGATTATACCTGACTATAGGCCATTCCAGGTGTACGTATTCAAAGACACTTTCAGGCAGGCAGGCAGGCCAGGCAGGTGATTCAGTGATCTGCAGTGTATAAAGATATATATATACAGTCTTCTACATATATATCCACTGCATTCTAGTCTAGCCAAGCCTATACCTGACTATAGGCCATTCCTGGTGTACGTATTCAAAGACACTTTCAGGCAGGCAGGCCAGGCAAGTGATTCAGTGATCTGCATTGCATTAAATATACATACAGTGTTCAACATATATATCGACTGCATTCCAGTCTAGCCAAGCCTATATCTGACTGCAGGCCATTCCTGGTGTAAGTTTTCAAATACACTTTCAGGCAGGCAGGTAGGTGATTCAGTGATCTGCAGTGCATAAAATATATATACTGTCTCCTACATATATATCCACTGCATACTAGTCTAGCCAAGCCTATACCTGACTATAGGCCATTGCTGGTGTACGTATTCAAAGACACTTTCAGGCAGGCAGGCCAGGCAGTTGATTCAGTGATCTACAGTGCATAAAGATATATATATATATACAGTCTCCTACATATATATCCACTGCATTCTAGTCTAGCCAAGCTTATACCTGACTATAGGCCATTCCAGGTGTACGTATTCAAAGACACTTTCAGGCAGGCAGGTGATTCAGTGATCTGCAGTGCATAAAGATATATATATACAGTCTTCTACATATATATCCACTGCATTCTAGTCTAGCCAAGCCTATACCTGACTATAGGCCATTCCTGGTGTACGTATTCAAAGACACTTTCAGGCAGGCAGGCCAGGCAGGTGATTCAGTGATCTGCAGTGCATAAAATGGAAAATTGTTATAAATACTCACCGTAATTTTCCTTTCCTGGTCCATCCTCCCGTCAGCACACTATGGGTTAACTGTTCCTCATTAACCCTCAGGACCACCTTCTTCCAGCGTTATAAATCCTTGTCCTCACCTCCCCCTCATGTTCTTTTGTAGCGGCGCCAGGCCACTTAGGGAGGGAAGCAAAGTTGTGCTGACGGGAGGAAGGACCAGGAAAGGAAAATTACGGTGAGTATTTAGAACAATTTTCCATTTTCCTGGTGGTCGTCCCGTCAGCACACTATGGGATATACCAAAGTCAATATAGAGTGGGAAAGAAATGACAAAGACACTTCTAATTCCATGCTTAACCACACTTTTAATTAATTAATTGATCAAAGGAGTCGAACTACTGCCACTCCAAACGCCGAAGAGCTAGCGGCGACTACATCTAGTTTGTAGTGCCGAGCAAAAGTCTCACAGGAGTTCCAGCTAGCAGTCCTGCATATGTCTTCCACCGGGATCTTTGCTACAGATGCCCAAGAAGCTGCCATCCCTCTTGTAGAATGAGCCTGTATAGTCTGCGGAGGAGCAAGGCCCTGTTGCTTGTATGCCAAGGAGATGGTCCTTGTGATCCAGGTGGATAAGACCCTGGATGGTGCGGCCTCCCCCTTCTTGGGTCCCGAAGGGAGGATGAACAAAGTATTCGATTTGCGTATCTGTTGTGATATCTGAAGATATGTTGATAACAGACTGACCATATCCAGAGGTCTCAAATCTAACTGGTTTGCCTGCTCTGGAGGTTGCGTAAAGCAAGTAACACTGATTCCCAGTTTACATGAAAACTTGACACTACCTTAGAGGCTAGAGCTGAAGAGGGTCTCAGGATCACTCGGTCCGGATAAATAATGCAGAATGGTTCTTCACAGGATAAGGCTGCTAATTCCGATACCCTTCTGGTCGTTGTAATGGCCATCAAGAAGACCAGCTTGATTGTCAGAGACCCCAGTGTGCATGAGTCCGCTGGACTGAATGGGGGCTGTAGCAGCGCTTTTAGGACCGTGCCCAAGTCCCAAGTTGGGAAGAGGTTCTTCTTTGGTGGCCGTACTCTTATTGCGGCTCTGAGGAATTGTTTTATTAAAGGTTCCTTAGCCCATCTATGTCCGGTGAAGCAGGACAGGGCTGACACTTGGACTTTAATCGAGTTGTATGCCAAGCCTATAGTTAGTGCTGTCTGTAGAAATTCCAAAATATTTGCGATACCCAGAGTTAATGGGAAGAACTTATGCTGTAATGCAAAGTCCACAAATCTCCTCCAGATCCTGGAATATGTGGTATTTGTTGTAGACTTCCTTGCCCCTATTAAGGTAGCAATTACTTCCTCTGAGAGGCCCTGTGCCTGCAGTCAGGCCGATTCAACAGCCAGGCCATCAGCCGCAATCTCTGCGGGTTGGGGGTGCATCCATTGCTTCTGCTGTAACAAATCTCTCTTGAGGGAGAGATGTACTGGTGGGGCTGAATCCATCTGCAGGAGTAGCGGAAACCGTGGCCTCCTGGGCCAGAAGGGTACAATTAAGATGGCATGCACCTCTTCCTTCTCGATCTTCAGTAGGGTCCTCATAATTAATGGGATTGGAGGAAACAGGTACACTAGAGGAAACCGCCACGAGATTGAAAAGGCGTCTTGGGTTATTGCCCCGTTGCACCTGAACCTCGTGACGAATTCTGGTACTTGAGCATTCGCTGGTGTGGCCATAAGGTCTACACTGGGTGTCCCCCATTTGGCAAAAATTAGGTGAATATAGCGACTGCCAATTGCCCATTCTCCCTTGCTGGGAAAACTCTGGCTCAAGTGGTCCGCTATCTGGTTTTGACTGCCTGGAATGTACACTGCTGTTAAATCTTCCACATGAGTCTCGGCCCAGTGGAGAATCTTGGTTTCCACCTGAAGTAATGCCAGACTCCTGGTTCCCCCCTGTTGGGTGATATATGCTACCGCCGTCTGGTTGTCCACCCGAAGCTTGACTCGAGCTCCTTGAATCATCCCCTTGAATGCCATCAGGGCCATGTATGCTGCTTGAAGCTCCAGTACATTGGAGTGTCTGGTTTCTGTCATGCTCCACCTGACTTGAACCTGCTCGCCGAGGCAGTGAGCCCCCCAGCCCTGGAGACTGGCATCCAAAGTAATTACAATCCAGTCTCCCGGGCTGAGAGGCATTCCCCGTGACAGGGTTTCTGGCAAGGTCCACCAGTTCAGACTGTGTCGGATTCGTCCCGGTACCCAGATCTTCTGGTCCGACCGGCCGTCCCATTGTCCCAGGAAGGACGTCTGGAAAGCTCTCATATGGAATCTTGCCCAAGGTAACGCAGGGATATCTGCAGTGAACATCCCCAACATTGTCATGCAGTCTCTTGCCAATAGTGTCGGAGCCTCCATTACCCTGTAGACACAGGCTTTTAGTTCGGCTACTTTGCGATGTGGTAGGAGAATCCGACCTGATTGCGTGTCGAACACCATGCCTAAATACTCCATCAGTTGGGAAGGAATGAGATTGCTCTTCTGACTGTTTATTAGCCATCCAAAGTTGGACAGGATCGCTATCACCTTGTCACGTTGTAATGTCAGCTGTTTGCTTGAACGTCAAGAACAAGAATGTCGTCTAAATAATGAAAAATCTTTATTCTTTGCAATCGGATAAATGCTATAGTGTCTAAAAGGATCTTTGAGAAAATCCTGGGAGCTGTGCTGATGCCGAAGTGCAGACATCTGAATTGATAATGTCTTTCCTCTATTGTGAATCTTAGGTGCTTTTGATGATGTTTGTAGATTGGGACATGTAAGTAGGCATCTGCCAAATCGATCGATATTAGCCAATCTCCCTGTTGAACTACGGATTTTATTGTATATATTGATTCCATCTTGAATCTTTTGGGTATGATGAAAGATTTAGGGACCTCGAGTCCAACACTGGTCTGAGCTCTCCGGATGCTTTGGGCACTAGCAATATTGGAGAATATACTCCCTTCCCCTGGCACTCCTGTGGCACTGGAATAATTGATTGTTTTTGAGATAATTCGGCAACGTAGTCCTGCAGGCACTTGCATTTCTTCAGATCCTGTGGATAATGAGTTTGGACAAAAATGTTTGGAGGTTGCCTTCGAAATTTTATCTTGTATCCATGTTTGACTGTTTGTCGGATCCAGCAGTTCTTCACATTTGTTGCCCATTCCCTCCAGTATCTTGCCAACCTGGCTCCAACCTGGAGGGTTTGGACGGAATGACTGTCAAAAAGACTTTTCAGACTTTTTCGCCGCCTGTCCTGCGTTTGTCTTCACCTTGTGCAGAAAAGAGCTGTGTGTACCCCTCCATTGCTGTCTGTTGTATTCCCGGCCTGGTCTATATGACCTGGCCTTGCGGCCCCTTTTGGAATCAAACCGACCCAACCGAAAAGGTTGCTGTCCTTTCTTAGAGGTCTGAGGTAACAGGCCTGACTTTCCACCTGTGACCCGCTTGATTATGTATGGAAGATTACATAGCGCCTGTTTAGATGCCGTATCTGCGGTCCAATGTCTGAGCCATAACGCCCTCTTTGCGGTCACTGCGTGTGTCATCATCTCGCCATTAATCTTACCAGATCGATCGAAGATTCTGCCAAAAAGGCTGCAGTCAGGTTGAGTTCTTCCAGTGCGTCAATAACTTTGGCTGCTTCCACTCCAGTCCGCAGTGCCGTTTCCACATTCGAAACCCAGACTTTTAGGGCTCTTGAGATTGATGTTAGGGCTATGGATGGGCGACAGGCTGCCCCTGCAACAGCATAAATTCTTTTAAGATCAGCGTCTGTTTTCTATCCATCGGATCTCTAAATGTTTGGAATCTTCCATCGGGAGGGAGACATGCCTTGCAAGGCATTGAAGGGCTGCATCTATCCCTGGTACCGATTCCCAAAAAGAGGCATCTGATGGGTTAAAGGGATAGAGTTTATTAAAGCGATTTTGGATTCTCACCCTTCTCTCTGGCTTCTCCCATTCATCCTCCATCAATTCCCGGATTTCTTCCATAAATGGGAAAGATGGCCCCTGTTTCCTTAAATTAGGAAAAAATCTCTTAACCTTCTCTGGAGGTTTTGAGTCCTGATACCATTCTATGGCCCCATACTTTCGGTCACTGCTTCCTGTATATAATCCTTAACCCTCTGGGCTTCTGCTTCCTTATCCGTGGCCACATCTTTAATGCATTCGGCACATAGAAGTTTCCCGGCAATAGCTGGTGCTGCGCAAGCCCAGCATAAGTCCTCTGCCGGTCTCCCGGATTGTCGTGGTTCTACAGCTGAGGATTTGCTACATCTTGGACCACTAGGAGATCGATCCCTCCGTTTCGGGTGGGACCTAGAACGGTGGTGGGACTTTTCATTCCGGGAACGTCTTTTTTAGGGCTCTTGCGCCTAAAAAAGATTAAGCAACACGTTACTTGCGTGTGCGGCACACTTTTGCAGTATTTTGTCCCCCGTAGACCCCTCCTACCTTTCCGCAGATCTTCGTGCCTGCTATGGCGAGCTCATGGCTACATATTAACGAGAGAACAATAGGTTAAACAATAGACGCATCCTTGTAACTATCCTCTTCCTCTCCCTTAAAATTTTTTCTTTTGTCCTACCCCTTTAAATCGTCAGCCATCTTACCTGCAGCAAAACAAGTTGAGAAGTGCAGGCTGACAGAGAGGCCGGTGGTAGTAACAGCAACCAATTCAGACAAACCTGGTTGGAAAGGAAGAGCAAGCAAAGTGTAAGAAGCATATAAGTCATTTAGAGAAAAAAAGTTTGGAGATAAGGACCGTGAATCACCTACCGGAATCCTCTGCAACACACAGCGATCAGTGCCTGCCACCGCTGTGGTGTCCGGCTTTATGGTGTGCTGGTTTCCCCAGCAATGCACGGCCGCTCCCGCTAAGCCCCGCCCCCGTGAGCTCATTCAGCGGCGACCAAGGCTCCAGAGGGGAAGATGCAGGTAAAAATCCTCTTCAGCTCGCCACAGTTTTAAGTGTGTCCTTTAGACAACAAATGCCCACAGCCTGGCACAAGTGTCCAGGGTCATAAGAGGCTTTACCTCTATCATTGTGGACCTTCCAACCCCAGGAGAGGCTCAACCTGGGGGGGAAAGGTTCGGTAGGGGGGGTATAAGCTGGAATTCAGTCCGGTGGTCTGGCGACCAATGAAAAAAGAACACGAGGGGGAGGGGAGGACAGGGATTTATAACGCTGGAAGAAGGTGGTCCTGAGGGTTAATGAGGAACAGTTAACCCATAGTGTGCTGACGGGAGGACGACCAGGAAAGATATATATACAGTCTCCTTCATATATACCCACTGCATTCAAGTCTAGCCAAGCCTATACCTGACTGCAGGCCATTCCTGGTGTAATTTTTCTAGTAAACTTCAGGCGGTGTTTTGCTAATCCAATTTTACAGCATGTCTGGAAAGCCACCAAGGAAAGGCAGATGCTCACAGGCCACTAAAAGAGGGCAAGCAGGCTCTGTGTCTACAGCCAACAGTGCTGGTCATGGACACAGTGCATCCTCAGCACGTGGCCGTGGAGCACGCTTGTCCTTTTTTTCGACAGCTGGCCGTGTTGAGCCACAACATGCAGAAGGGTTGGTAGAGTGGATCACAAAGCCATCCTCATCCTCCTCATCCTCTGTCACCCAGGCTCAGAGAAGTTTGGCTGCCAATGCAGTGGCCAAAGCGGCCTATTCCATCGCCTCAATGGCATCAGTCACTCCTTCCCTTGCCCCACCATCATGTCCTGAGGAGTCCCCCAAACTGTTCGACCACAGTGTCGGGTACATGCTGCAGGAGGATGCGCATTGTTTTGAAGGCTCTGATGATGGTACCCAGGTTGAGGATGAAGGCAGTAACGTGAGCCCAGAGAGAGGGGGTGCCCAAGAAGGACAAGAAACTGGCAGTCATGTTCCCCCAGCTGCAGCATACTGCCAGGTTTGCTCCAGTGGCGAGGAGGGAGGGGATGATGAGGTCACTGAGAGGAGGAGAAGGCACGTCTACAACTAGGCAGGATTCCCTCCAGGGGCCAGCTTAAGGACAGCCAACCGACTACATCACACCGCAGAGCTCCGCATGTGAAGGGCGCTGCTGACTCCGTGCATTTTTTCAAAAGTTCTTTGGTGTGGGCCTTTTTTGAGACGTGTGCAGCAGATCGCACCGTTGCTGTTTGTAACATATGTCTGAAGCGTATCAAGCGTGGCCAAAACAGCAGCCGCTTGGGCACCACATGCTTGAGCAGACATATGTCGAGCTCCCATGCAGTCCGTTGGCAACAGTACTTAAAAGACCCACACCAAAGAACAAGGCGGACCTCTCCTTGCTCCTCATCAGCTGGGATCTCCAACCCCACTATACCTTCAGACCTGCACTGAGAGGAATGAAGATGTAGAATTAGGTGTCCCAAGCACTTGCGGGCAATCTGCTAGTGGTACACCTAAATCAGGTGTAAATCAGGCAAATTTCTCTACCCCAGTTGCTAAACCGTCAAAAGAAATTCGGTCCCAGCCATACACATGCTCAGTGGCTGAATGCTAGTTTGGCTAAATTTCTAGCACTCCAGCTGCTGCCTTTTCAGCTGGTAGACTCTGCCCCCTTTCGAGAATTTGTGGAATGTGCGGTACCTCAGTGGCAGGTTCCCAAACGCCATTTTCTTTCTCGGAAGGCCATTCCGGGTCTCTCTACCGGCATGTGGAAGGCAATGTCTTGGCCTCGTTAGATAGGGCGGTCAGCGGTAAGGTGCATATTACCGCTGACTCATGCTCCAGCAGGCATGGACAGGGACGTTACCTTTCTTTCACGGCGCACTGGGTAACCCTGCTGGCAGTTGGGAAGGATGCAGAACAGGGTGCAGTAATGTTGGAGCTTGTTCTGCCACCACGCCTCCAAAATGCTGGTAGTGGTGATTCTGCCACACCTCTCTTCTCCACCCCCTCCTCTTCTTCTTCCTCTATGGCCTCTTCCTGTGCAGATTTGTCCTCGGAAACAGCGGTGCTCCGTAGGCGTTCTAGGGGCTATGCAAGCAAAAAGATGCCATGCGGTGCTTAAGTCGGTCTGCTTAGGGGACAGGAGCCACACTGGGGCAAAGATTCTGGCAGCTCTGCAGGGGCAGGTTCAGAGGTGGTTGACGCCACGCCAGCTTCATCCAGGAATGGTGGTTTGCGACAATGGCACTAACCTACTGTCCGCCCTCCAACAGGGACACTTGACCCATGTTCCCTGTTTGGCTCACGTCCTTAATTTGGTGGTGCAGCGGTTCTTGTGCAGGTACCCAGGCTTACAGGATCTACTGAGGCAGGCCAGGAAAGTCTGTGGGCATTTCCGCTGGTCATATAATGCCTGTGCTCGGCTGGCTGACCTTCAAAAGCAATGCAACCTGCCCAAGAACCGCCTCATCTGTGACATGCCCACCAGGTGGAACTCAACGTTGGCAATGCTGCAGCGGCTGCATATGCAGGAGAGGGCCATAAATGAGTACCTGTGCGAGTATGGCACCAGGACAGGGTCAGGGGAGCTTGGCTTTTTTTCGCCACGCCAGTTGCTAATGATCAAGGATGCATGCACTGTCCTGTCACCATTTGAGGAGGCCACGAGGATGATGAGCAGTGACAGTGCATGCATCAGTGATACTGTCCCTCTTGTCTTCCTGTTGGAGCACATGCTGCGTGGAATAATGGACAGGGCATTTGAGGCAGGCCCGCCTATCAGACAGGAAGAGGAGGAGGAGGATTGTGTCAGCATTGAGGTGGAGCCTGGCGCTCAGCATCAGCAGCAGTCTTCAAGGGATCGTTTTCAGTCCCCGCAAACCCATGGACTTGTACGTGGCTGGGAGGAGGTGGCTGCGGATCATGTCATCCTTGGTGACCCAGGGGACTCCGGACCGAATGCCTCAGCAAACCTACGCTGCATGGCCTCCATGATCCTGCAAACCCTGCGAAAGGACCCTCGGATTCGTGGTATCCAGGAGAGGATTCAGTACTGGCTTGCAACCCTTCTTGATGCATGTTACAAGGGTATGGTTGCGGAACTTATCCAGCTTTCGCAGAGAGAGCAGAGGATGAAACATCTTCGGGAGGCCTTGCAGAAAGGTTTTTGCAATGCGTTTCCAGAGCCTAGGAGGTTACAGTTTCCTTGTCCTCCTGGACAACGTGTTGCTGAGGCTTCTGTCAGTCACAGAAGGAGCGGTGGAGAAGGCCGTCTGACCGATGCGTTCAGAAATTTTTTTAGTCCGCAGCCCCAAGGTATGATCGGTTCTCTCAACCATCACCAGCGTCTGATTTACATGGTGCAGGAATACCTTGGGGCAAGATCAGACTTGGAGACCTTTCCAACCGAAAATCCACTGGGTTACTGGGTCTTGAGGATGGATCACTGGCCAGAGCTTGCACAGTATGCAATTGAGCTACTGGCCTGTTCTGCATCCTGCGTTCTATCTGAACACACATTCAGTGCTGCTGGAGGCTTTTTAACCGATCACAGAGTGCGCCTGTCCACAGACTCGGTTGATCGGCTCACCTTGATAAAAATGAATCAGTCTTTGATCACCAGCTACCAAGCACCTGATGCTGATGTAACCAATTAAATTTTTTATGAATGTGAGATCCCTTGAAGACTGCCTATGCTGATGCTGAGTGACTATCCTGTTATGCTGAGTGACTATCCTATTCCTCCTCAATGTTCATGTTGATAGCGTCTAAGAACATTTTTGGTTCTGGGCACCAGCACCAGTGCCTAAAGCCCAATTTTTCTGCCCCTGTTTAACAGGGGTGTGTAATTACAATTTTGCTGTAATATTTTGCAGCAGGGCTCGTTCCTGCACTCAACTAGAGTATCTGTGAGGGGTTGCAGTGTTGTGGAACCAGCACCAGTGCCTAAAGCCCAATTTTTCTGCCCCTGTTTAACAGGGGCGTGTAATTACAATTTTTGCTGTAATATTTTGCAGCAGGGCTCGTTCCTACGCTCAACTAGAGTATCTGTGAGGGGTTGTAGTGTTGTGGCACCAGTGCCTAAAGCCCAATTTTTCTGCCCCTGTTTAACAGGGGCGTGTAATTACAATTCTTGATAAAATATTTCAGAGCAGGACCCATTCAAGGGCCCACCAAGAGTAACTTGGAGGACTTACAGTGTTGTGGCACCACCACCACCACCAAAGGCCCGATTTTTCTGCCCCTGTTTAACAGGGGCATGTAATTACAATTCTTGATATAACATTTTACAGCGAGGCCCGTTCCAGCGCCCACCAGGAGTAACTGTGAGGGCTTACAGTGTTCTGGTACCAACAACACCTAAGGCCCAAATTTCTGCAGAGTATATAGGGCAGGCCGTATAGTATATACAGGCGGTCCCCTACTTTCAAACATCCGACTTACAAATGACTCCTACTTACAAACGGAGGGAGACAACAGGAAGTGAGAGGAATTCTACCCCTAGGAAGGGAAATTCTCTCCTGTAATAGTTAATATGGGAAAAAGGTGTCTCCACTGAGGCTTTATCACCAATCCTGGTTTCCCTAAAAACCCCAAATTTTCAAAATCCAATTGTCATTGGGACAGAAAGTGAGTTGAAATCTTCTGAACAGGGGTACAGACAGCAAAACAAATGTTACAGGGGTGATGATAAACCTTTCCTATGTTTTCCAAAATGCTTAAAAATATTTTTTGGCTGGAGCTACACTTAAAAAAATTTACCTGTTCCAAATTACAAACAGATTCAACTTGAGAACAAACCTACAGTCCCTGTCTTGTTTGGACCGCCTGTATACTGCTGTTCAGAGTATATAGGGCCTGGGGCCCCACGCCTTTCCTTTCTTTAATTTGGGTGTGGGGTTCCCCTTAATATACACAAGACCCAAAGGGCCTGATAATGGGCTGGGGGGGTTACCCATGCTCTTTTTCTCAATAGTTTTCATCCATATTGCCGGGACCCGACATACATTACAGCTGTAAGCAGTGTTGAATGACTTTTATTCCTTCAGAAATGTCATTTTGGGGAGAGACGGTTCTAAACATGGGAAACACGCGCCATTTTACAGGCATACTATAGACACCCCCCTGGTACAATATATAAAGGAATATTTCACTTTTATTTTTTCACTTTAAGCATCATTAAAATCACTGCTCCCGAAAAAACTTCGTTTTTAAAACTTTCTTTTGCATTGATACATGTCCCCTGGGGCAGGACACGGGTCCCCAAACCCTTTTTAGGACAATAACTTGCATATTAGCCTTTAAAATTCGCACTTTTGATTTCTCACGTTCGAGTCCAATAGACTTTAACGGTGTTCGAATGTTCGCGCAAAGTTTTGGTCCGTTCGCATGTTCTGCATGCGAACCGAACCGGGGGGTGTTCGGCTCATCTCTAGTTTTTACACATTATTCCAAAACAGCGGAGCATGTCTCCAATGAATGAGTACCTCTTACTGCTGTAGGGTAGAAGTGAGGCCATATCCATGTTAACAAGCCTTTATGTTATATCATATTGCATTGTTCTAAAGTAACCCAATCTTTAGAAGTGGCATTCACATTCCAATCTACTATCCTAGTGAGATGGCACACCCAGAAATATTTCTGTTCATTGGGCAATCCAATTCCCCCTTTGTTTTTTGGATTGGAGATAGTTCGGTAGCTAATCCTTGGGGCCTAATTAGACAATAAAAATGAAGAGCACATACTCTAAAAATAGAATAGAATCCTTGGAAGGACATTCATTTTTTTAATTGAAGCCCTTCCAAATCACAAAAAGTGGGGTTTCATCTAGGCCTTGAGGTTGTGTTGGAAGGTCTTAAGCAAGGGTTCAAAGTTTCTCCTCAGTGTTTTTTAGCGTAACATATTAAGCATAATATAATAAACATTCCCCAGTGAACTATTTGTTAAGATTTTTACCCCAAGAACTTGCATTTTTCAATGCTGCTGGGTCCTGGTCGCTTAGTTCTGCTTCCTTGAACCTTCTGTTTTCACAGGAAAGCGTTAACATTAGACAGTGCAATCTGGACAATGCAATCTGTTATGTTGAAAGGAGGGGGGAGGAGTAAGTAGAAGAGAAGTGCCTTGTCATCCTAGGCTATGAGGCTGTGTGTTTCTATGGATGTACACAGTGTAAGGCAGCGGTTCTTAACTAGTGGTCCTCTGATGTGGAATGGCAGGTCGGCAAGTCTAGATTGCGATTTGCTGACCCGCCATTCCAAAGCATCAGAGTGGTTGGAGCCGAGAAGGAGCAAGCGGCTCTTGTTTTTCAAAAGCTTGAGCACCCCTGGTGTAGGGAGACACAACTCTAGTCCTTGCATGCAAGGGTAGCTCTGTAGGATGCCGCAAGAGAAAGGACCCATCCTGAAACAGGAAACATAAGGGAAGCAGTCATGGCACCAGATAAACTGGAACATAGGAAAAGAAAAAAGATAAAGCCTTTGCAAGTGATTACATCAGTTGCTGAAAGTAAGGGTTTAATATTACATTAAGAATTTATGTAAATGGGCTTCATCATCATAAGCGGGGCAAATGCAATATGGTGCTTCTGAACTGCTTAACATGTGTTTGAGTTGCTTTGATTTGCTTTTCAGTTACTTAGTTACATAAAAGACACAAGTCCATCAAGTCCAACCTATATGTGTGATTATATGTCAGTATTACATTGTATATATCTGTATGTTGTGGTCGTTCAGGTGCATATCTATTTTTTTTGAATTATCGATGCACCGCGCTGAAACCACTGCCTGTGAAAGAGAATTCCACATCCTAACCGCTCTTACAGTAAAGAACCCTCTATGCAGTTTAAGGTTAAACCGCTTTTCTTCTAGTTTTAGTGAATGGCCGCGTGTCTTATTAAATTCCCTGTCGCTAAAAAGTTTTATCCCTATTGTGGGGTCACCAGTACGTAATTTGTACATTGAAATCATATCCCCTCTCAAGTTTCTCCTTTCCAGAAAGAACAAGGTCAGTGTTCATAACCTATCCTCATAACTAAGGTCCTCCAGTCCCTTTATTCATTTTGTTGCCCTTCTCTGGACTCTCCCCCCTTTAATGCATGCCAATATTCTGTTTGCTTTGCTTGCAGCAGCTTGGCATTGCATGCCATTGCTGAGCCTGTCATCTACTAGGACCCCCAGGTCCTTTTCCATCCTAGATTTTCCAGAGGTTCTCCCCCTAGTGAGTAGATTCATATTTTTGCCACCCAAATGCATTATTTTACATTTTTCTACATTAAATCTCATTTGCCATGTAGTTGCCCACCCCATTCATTTGTTTAGATCTTCTTGCAAAGTTTCCACATCCTGTGGAGAAGTCATTGCCCTGCTTAGCTTAGTATCTATCAGGTACCTGATCGGAGGCTGAAATGCTGGGAGGGCTTCCCTTGCGACTAAGTGCAGAGCGCCCCCTGGAGGTGGTACAGGGGGAGATATACTCAAAGCGGCAGGAGTTGCTGGCTGCAGCAAGCTGAGATGAAGCAGAGTAGTCCACTGGTGGACAGCTGACGAGCAGGGTAGACTGCTAGACAGGGGTACCTCAGAAGTACCACATGAGATCGTACAGCAGGAAGTACCAGAAGCGGTGTCAGGAGCCAGGCCGGGGTTCAGATCAGATACGTCAAGACAAGCTGGGTCGTTAGCAGGTAATCCAAGACAACAGGAACAGGAACTCAGGAATACACAGGAAGCTGAAGATCATGCAGCAGTTGGTGACTGCTGCAACATGTTTTAAATAGAATGCTTGGCGCCTGGAGTCTCTCACTTGGTGTGTGTGCTTTGGCGCGCACGTGTTCGCATTAGCGCTGGAGAATTTGACACAAGATTCTGCTGGCCATAGATGTTAGTTCTCCTGCGGGTTAGTCCCTGACAGTATCGTCCACATATACAGAGATTGAGCTGTTTATCCCATCCTCCAGGTCGTTTACGAATAAATGAAATAGGATTGGCCCCAGGGCAGAACCATGGGGGACCCCACTTTCCACCCCGAACCATTCTCCTTAGGAGTTGTGCTTAGGAGTTGTACTGAGCTGCTTTGAGTTGCATTAGGCTTCAATTAAAAACTGACAGACGTTTTAATCCTTCCCTACCATACTAAAAGCAAGTGCTATAATTGTGCTCTATATTCTTAACAAAGACGTTTAAAATAAAATAAATAAATACATTTTCTGTCCTGGTAATCTCACAGGAAGTCAAAGAAATACCCTCAATACAGTCACGGACTTGCAGTTTAAATAACATGTTCTATCCTAAACGGCAAAAATGTTGGCTTGAGTTGGGCTTTAAAGCAAACCTGTCCTTTATTCCAAATTTCCCAAATTTGTCCCCTGGTGTTATTTGATGTAGTATTGTTGGTGTCCTGTTCTATTCTATCTTGTGGATCCTAACAATGATACAAGATTTTAATTTTTCCAATTAATGCCTTTACACACTGGTTAGCGAACCTCCCAGGCTGATTCTTTTTTTGCTACAACCCACTGAATTTTATTGATTTTTTTTTTTTGTGATCATCCTAGTACAGTATATAACATTTTTGGATTTGTATATGCCCATTGTAGAGTGTTTTTGTGCTTATTCTCCTGACAGCTATGATTTTTGTGCCCCTGAAGTCAGTGTGTTACCTATGTTTGCCCCATTTATGGTCTCCATTGTCAGTGCTAGACATGTGCACACTGAAATATTTTGTTTCGGAATTTCGTTTTCGTCCGAAGAATAAATTTATTTAGTTACTCCCGAAATTTGTTTTTATTTATTTCGTTTTTTGTTAAAAATTGCATTCGTTCGAAAATCCAAATTGAGGTTGATTCTGTCATTGAAGGCTTATGGTGTCTGTCGAATGTTCAAAGAAGATTTGACTGAGCAGCTAAACTGTACAATGCCGTATAGTTTACCTGCTCCGTCAAATCTTCTTAGAACTTTCAACAGACACCATAAGCCAAAAGTACATAGCTATTTTACTGCTCCTCCTCTTTGGTTACAATCAGCCAATAACATTCATCATCATCATTATTTTTATTTACCTTTTCTCCCCTACGTCGAATCTTTTCTCCCCTACGTCAAATCTTTTTTCCCCTACGTCGAATCTTTTCTCTCTATGCTGAATCTTTTCTCTCTATGTAGAATAATCTTGGACTAATAGAGTTAAGGTTAGGCACATTCGACCACAGGTTTGATGGACACAGATTGTTATTGTCATCATCATGTTGAATCTCCTATCTATATCGAACTGTTGTAGCAACGAAAACGAAAATAAAGCATTTGTTTATGTCGGATCTTTCGTTTTTCGGATTCTGCACTTTCGTTATCGTTTGTTAAAACGATAACAAAAATACCTTCAATTCGGACGAAAATGCATTCAGACGAAAACGAATGTACATGTCTAGTCAGTGCATTACTCAAATATAGCCAGAATTGCCTGGATGTTGCCCATGTATTGTTCCAAGCTTGCCTACTGCCACATTTGCCTAAATATTACTCTATATAACAAACACAGTCAAGGCCCTTCCTTGGATGCTACTAATATTTTGAATGTACAGTCTGATATATTACTACAGTTTAGAGCTATGATGCCATTGTTGGTGTTTGATACCTTTCAGTGGTCTATGTTTCGTGGAACTATTTCACTAAAATGTAATGTGCCAACAACTCTATCAGTATCAAACTATGTCCCTAAAAACTCAGATATGTTGTCATTGACTCTAATTTGGCATAGCATGCTACACATACTGCAATGTCACTGCCCCCAGCCCAGCCCCACCCTTAGAATGCCAGACTCCACTGGAATTAAAAAATCCCTTAGGTATTCATGTAACAGTTACCTTTAGATTATATATGTAGATACAATCAGCGCAACCTCCAATTCCTAAATTGTTTGACTAAAATAACAAAAATATACAAATTATATATTAACACTCAGTTGCTAGCTGAACACTCCTCAGTGGTTTCACCACACCAAAATTATGACTAATTAAACCTGAACAGTGCAGTGCAACTAAGGCAATATGTGACAAAATGTCTTAATTCTCTCCAAATACAGTAAATATTATCGTGAAACTTCAGTCTCAAAATATTATTAAACAAATATGAAAGTCCTTTCAAGTCCAAAACAATAGTATATAAAACAATTGTATGTGAAATAAGCGTGCTCCGCCACCAATGATGCTCTTCTGTAGAATTTTCTTCATCCAATGTTGAGTCTACCACCGACACCAGGTGAAAAACCTGCTCACCTCAAACAAGAAACAACAGGCTCATCATCATAACTCTTTTGAATCCCCTGGGGTGGTCGCCTCTCCTTTCTCCTGGAACTTGGCACACTTTCTTATACTCATAATTCACAAACAAACCACATGTAATAAAAAGGCAAATACATAGGGCTTTCATGTTTAACACTTTATTAAAAGACCTCACTAAAATCCACTTACAGAAAAACAATTTAAAAGTGCTTGATTCAACCACATCAGCTGGCTCATCACTCCAAACATCATCGGTGGTGGCAGCGTGACATTGCGGGCTTGGCTCCTCCCCCCTAGACACGTAACATCCTCTCATTGGGCTTCCTCAGCAGGTGGAAGTTACCTTCAGATGTTTGCGCTTTAGATAGATTGTTCTATAGCAGGGGTCTTCAAACTACGGCCCTCCAGTTGTTCAGGAACTACAATTCCCATCATGCCTAGTCATGTCTGTGAATGTCAGAGCTTTACAATGCCTTATGGGACGTGTAGTTCTGCAACAGCTGGAGGGCCGTAGTTTGAGGATCCCTGTTCTATAGTATACCTTGGGTGCCCTAAATCCTGGGGTACTCTAGTATGAAAATATTGACTCCATTGCCCTGGTCAAAAGCTTGACAATACTGGACCATCACTGTGTTGAGTAACACCGTAGAGTTCGGGGCACCTGGTCTAACATGAAGGCTTCAAAGGTGTCTGCTATAGTATACCAGCTGCAGTTTATTTTAATATTTTCACTTCAGTCTCACAGTATAAAATTCTCTTAGCATCTTTTATCACCAATGCAACCAGTGCATGCAAAATATTATGACACCGATGGTACTAGGCTGTTATTGTGAAACAGAAATGGTTACCCCTGTTTTTTGGAACATGGTTACAATTGAAATTCTTAAGGATTACGTTTATACAACTTTGGCTAAGAGCAAGAAGCAGGCATTATTTTAATAGATTTCTGTTTGGGTAATACCACCTATCTAATCACACATACAAAGTCTGCTCATAAGATGCCAAAAAATAATGAATACAATTTTACTTCTTATTGCAGCAGTTAAAGTACACTTACGCTAAGGCCCCATTCATACCTAGACCTTCCGGGAATGTACACAGAAATGTGCGTTTTGATGCTTGAAAAATGTGACAAAATGCACGTTTAATGACACCCCAAATGTGGGTAGCAGTTACACATTTTGTTGTGCGTTTGGTGTGCAACAAAATACGCAAGAAATGCACCAAAATGCGCATTGCAAAAACATGTGAGGAGCACTGCAAAAAAAAAAAATGCATAGGGCATCCTATTCGAAAGAATGCGCAAACAAAACATAATGCATCACACAGGTGTGAATGGACTTAAAAGAAACATAAAGATTGCCATTGTTGACCTCTTTCTTAAAATGCTAGTTTCCTTGCTGTCTCTAGTTTTAAAACTGTGAGTCAATGACAGGACACAAGCATGCAGAAGAATTAAAAGGGAGGGGGTGGGGCAGAAGAAAGTCAGAGCTGATGATTTGCATATTTGTCCTGGGTTGGTAAATAAAAAATATGGAAGCCTTCTTAATAGCATATAAGCCAAGCAATTAGCACTGTATGCGGGGCTGTGTTTGCCATAGGGTTCTGATGAGCCAGTGCCTAGGACTGCAGTGTTAGAAGGGGAATCTCAATGCCTTAAAGTGTACAAATCATAGTAGTTTTTCTTCCTTATTTTATTTTCCTTTTCTAGTCATCTTTGGAAGTTTGTGGCTAAATTCAGCAAGAGAACTGCAGGGAAAGGTGGAGCAGTGGGTGTTGAGAGGAGTCACAAGGCTCTTTAAAGTTTAGAACATATAAAGTAATCTTTTATTTCTCTTGATTTGGTGTTCTGTACAGCTCATAGACCAGGGATAGACAATCTTGAGGAGGTAGGGGGGGAGTATATGACCAAGGGAAAGACCTACATCTTTGATGATTTTTATAACTGCTCCACCGAATTTGCCATTTCCTGCCCCTGTAACCTACTTTATGTAGGCAGAACTATTAGAACTGTCAGAAAGAGATTTGGCAAACACAGGTCAGTAGAAGATGGCACAGACAAATGTAGTGTTGTCAGACATTTTCTGGAATTTCAATTCACAGGCCTTCGAGTTTGGGTGTTGGAAATCATCTCCAAGAGCCTTCCGAAATCTGAACGGTTTCCGGAACCTTTGTACAAGAGAAACTTTTTGGATATACACTCTGGGAAGTATGGCGCCATGAGGCCTCAACGAGGATTTGGAGGTTCGCTTACATTTACATTCATACAAATAATGTCCTTTAATTTTAAATATTTTTTAATTAATTTTTTTTTTCCTTTTATATTTTGATTTTTTTTTATCTCTCTATACACATGTGTACACATATATGTATACATGTGTATGCATCCAAAATTCTTTATATAGAAATTTCTCACTTTCTCACTTTCAATAGAGCCTTTATGGCGATACTCTGATCCTGCACAACCCTAATCAATTTGTGCTGTACTTATCCCCTTTTTGGCTCATGTATTACCAATACCCGCCATTAGAGTGCCAGCCTTATAGCCACCATTCAAGTATTTCCAGTCCCCTCTATACCAAATATCTCTTTCCCACCATTCCATATAACCTTGCTTACTCTTTTTAAATAGAATATTCATTCTTAAATCCATTTTTTTATTCCCAGTATCCACGTACACCACACATCCCCTTATGCCTTTTTTGCTGCACTAAAAATGTTACCTCCTGACCACCGTAGCAGCTCGCAAAGGACACTGGGTAATGTAGTTCCTCCCTCCTCCATGTCACCATATAAATACTGCCTCATTCCATCATGATGCTATCACATCCTGAAGAAGGAGCATGCATGCTCCGAACGCGCACCTGCTGGCCCTGTGCCCCACATCCAGTGACGTCACAGCCGACGAGGAGACGACTGCCAGCTTGACTCGGAGCCTTGGAAACTCTTGCAGCTAGCGAGACAGCCACAGCACCCCACACTGCCGGCTATCTGGATCAGGACTACACAGCGAGCCTCCCCTTGTAACTAGCCATTTTAACCCTTACCCTGTGAGTTAATTCTTATTTGAATTTTTATCTTAAAAAACTTATCATTAATCATTTTAATATACTGCACTCAGATGAGCGCCGCTGTTCTCCACATTATAAACCTTGAGGAGGTGGAGATCTAGATCTACCTGAACAACATCGATCGGACAAAAAGATCACCAGGCACAGTGTCACTTCCTCACACCTGAATTTAGTCCCTAATTGCCATACTACCGTGTCGCAATCATGTGCATGGAACAGCAATCAAGGGTTTAAATCAGGTGGTAAGGTTGCAACATATCGACTCCTCACCACCTGTCAAAAACACTTGGATCACTCTTCAGAGGAGCAGCAGTGCTTGCTGCACTTCTGAATGAGCCCTTAGTTGCATTTGGCAGCGGCACCCTTAGGGCATGTTCACACAAAGCTGGGAGTAGTAAAAAAGGGTGTATATCTCTTGCTGTGGCTGTGACATGTGTACACCCCTGGCCACTGCAGTTAAAGGGGGTGCAGTTGGAGCAGGGTGGCAAAAACATGTCTTAACTATGGGGTTTTACCAACCCCCAAACTACAAATGTAAATGAACCCTTACTGTTCTGAGCCCCCTATAAGGCTACTTTTACACTGATGTGCTGCGGTCCACCTGCACCTGGGTTAGCTGTGCTTTGCCATAGACTTCTATTATATCCTGCAGGCAGTGATGACAATTGCAGCCTCACTGTGCCCATCAAACGCAGCCACTGTGCAATTAAACGCAGCCACTGTACCATCAAATGCAGCCACTGTACCATCAAACGCAGCCACTGTCCCATCAAATGCAGCCACTGTGCCCATCAATTGCTGCCACTGTGCACATCAAACGCAGCCACTGTGCAGCCACGCCTATTATAGTCTATGGCTCTAATCAGGTGCTTCAAAAACACCCCTCGCCGACATCTGATTTGGAGAGGATGACGTGAGACGTCAGAGGGAAAGGGAGGGACTGGAGGTACGCCAGCGAGCCGGCACTTAGGCGGCCTCTCCTGACTCCGGGATAGTCGTTAGCCTGGTGTATGTCACGGGCAGCGTGGAGAGGCGAGGAGAGCCGCGCGCTGTGCTTGAACGCAGCTGCTGAGGATCTCATAGCCCGGAGCAGAACGGGAGATCTAAATGATCATTCAGAAGGAGTGACGACCCTGCCCTCCCCGTGAGGGCTCCCCGTGCCCCGTCTCCCCCCCCCGGCCCTGTCCCCCCCCCCCGGCCCTGTCCCCCCCCCGCCTCCCCCTCACTGAGAGCCAGTGTAGAGACGCCTGGGAACTGTCAGAAGACGTGGATACATTGAAAAAAACTTGCCAAACTAGCGGCGCCTCTCTCGGCTGAAGACTGCACACAGCTGATACTGGATTGCTATCTCCAAAGCATGCGGCAAAGAGGTTTGAGAATTGGTAAGATATATACCCCTCTGCTCACTCCCAAAGGTAAGACAAGGATTTAAAATTTGTCTCCAAAAGAAGTGAAATGTGTTAAAGAGCTGACAGATGTTAAAGGGAAAGCCAAGATATACTGTGAGTGGTTTTATAAAAAAGTACTGTGAAATACCATACCAGTCCCCCCATCATCATCGCGGTTATTATTATTTGGCGTGGCTGAGACGGGAAGGTTGGGATCTAGGCTTTTGACTCCGTGTGGGACTCTGTATAACCACCATAGACATCTCTAGGAGTTGGACCCCGGGGACAAACGAAGCAGTCGCAATACCCGTACTGATGCCACTTGTGGGCAACCAGAGGCAGGTTGAATAACGGGTCATCGAGGCTCTTAGTGAACATATTACGGCATACCGCGTCATCTCTGCCGTGCTCTGTTTCGTATTTTAGCATATTGGTAAAGTCTGAGGTAGGCGACGAGGGAACACACAGGTGTGGCCTGGCAAAATAATCACTAAAATACTGCCTTCTGGTGGGTCTATTGGGAAAGGCGGGGCTAGAAGCAAAAAATATTAAAGCTCACGGAAGTGTACATATATGTATATATATTATCCAGCGGCACTTTTTTGCAAACATCTCCGGGCCTGGAATACCAGTGCACCAGCAGCAATACCACAGTATTGGTAACTTTCTGAGCACTGAGTGATAAGATTTACCACAGTGAAGGAACGCCAGTACCTTTAATAGCATTACCTTGATAACGCCACCTAATGATCACTTGTATGCTATATGAAACATTGAATATAAGATACAGGAATAAGACATATCAAACTACGCTAAAAAAGTGGTCACTGCAGCATTAAAATAAATTGTTTACAACCCAACACATCGGGCTAAGTTTGGGTAAAACGATGAGCAGAAACTTAAATAAAACTGGGAAAGGGGGACTACCAAAGACACCAAAGGATAACCTCACTGAAAGCGCCACAGGCAGTACAATAAAGCAATATCTAACCAGGGGGGGGAGCCCGGGGGGCACCCACCAAGAAGCCCAAATGTCAATTACGGGGGACAAAAAGAAAAAAGGACAAAATGGAAAGGGAGAACAGACCCCCGTTCAATCAAGAGAGTCGTCACTAATTGAAAGCGTACCCGAAACCTCCAGAACCATGGAATGTAGGCAAGATCTCGACCTCTCCCTGAAAAATGAAATCGCAGGGATGCTCAAGGATCTCGAATCTTCAATTAAAACAGAGATAAAAAAAGAGATAAGTTTACTAAGGACGGACCTAGGAAATCTACTAGCTAGAGTCGAGAGAGCTGAAGACATAGTAGACCACCAAGAAAGAGAAATCGCTGAGCTAAAAGAACAAATTAAGATAACCCAACAAAATCAGATAAAAATATGCTACAGGTTAGAGGACCAGGAGAATAGAAGTCGCAGACAAAATTTGAGAGTCCGCGGAATCCCGGAAAAAAGGGGTGAAGACCTGAGGAAGACGATAGCGATTATTTTCTCCCCCCTCTTAGAACTGGAAAGAGAAGATTTCCCAAAAATTGAGAGAGTACATCGGATTGGAAGGTTGGATACTAGCCGAACAGAAAGAAGTCGCGATGTAATTGTAAGGTTTAGGTTCTATGAAGACAAAGAAAAAATATGGGCAAAATTGAGAAGTCATACACCACTCCAACTTGAAGAGGCAAAGATTCAAGTATTCGCAGACCTAGCCAAAGACACGCTTGCGAGAAAACGCCATTTGAAGCCCCTACTGGAACAAATGATAAACCAAAACATAAAATATACATGGGGTTTTCCCGCCTGTCTGGTGGGAAGCAAGGATGGCAGAACGGCTAGGCTGAGATTTCCGGGGGAGTTGGAGGAATTCTGTAGCAAACTGGGTCTACAGGTGCCCGCAGCGATGGACTGGTCCAATGAGCGGTGGATTGAACTGGGTGTGGGGGCGGTGTAGGGGGGGGGTGGTGGGGGGGGGGCTTAGGAGGGGGGTAGCGAGAGAAGGGGAAAATTAATAAGATAGTAAATAGAGTAGAGTAAAGAAAGATGCTAGAAGATCAACATACCCGGTCGCCAGAATAAAATTGATCGATGATCTGACGTACCAATAGTTCCACCTTTAGAGGTGGAGACCAATGTTGGGACATGAGCTACATGACCCACACTGGTCTAAGGGGTTAGTTAAGACCAGGGGGGGGGAGTGGAGGAAGGGGGGGAATTTGGGTGGGGGGTAGGGGGGAGAGGGGGGGGGGATAGAAAGGGGGTCCACATCTTGATCTTAAAAATGAAAATATGGGACATCTCTCCAGGGTCTAAGGTAAAGGGCGACAGAGGGAAGCTGGAAAAATGAAACCTGATACAATAAAATGTATTACATATAATGTTAAAGGCCTAAATATGGCCAATAAAAGAAGTAGTATCTTCAATGAGCTTAGACTGCTTGGACCGGAGGTGGTATTCCTTCAGGAAACACATATTTCACATCAAACAAGACTAAGGCTGTTTTCGGGGGAATACCCGGTCTGGTATCAGGCAGATACTATTTCAAGTAGAACACGGGGGGTTGCCATAGGATTGGCAAAAAGAACTAGGTTTGTTCTGGAGGAGCGCCTAGCGGATATAGAAGGTAGATACTTATTTCTGCGTGGCAGATTGAATGAAAGAGAATATACACTGGCGAATATCTACGCTCCAAATAAAAACCCGATGAAGTACGTGGCAAAAATCTTGGAAAAATTAATGGAGTTTAGGAAAGGACACATTATATTAATGGGGGACTTTAACTTTTGTATCGACCCGGATTTGGACAGTACGGCCCGGGCACAGGGGAAGAAGAGTAGACAAGCAAGAAAGATCAAACAGAAACTGGTTAGCTTCCAGATGGTAGATATATGGAGAGTACAACACCCTCGGAAAAGGGACTATACCTTTTATTCCCCTGTGCACGGGTCATACTCTCGTATTGATTACGGACTGATTGAGCACAGGGACATCGACAAGGTGGTGGACTCCTGGATAGGAAACATAACTTATTCTGATCATGCACCAATGTCCATGGAAATAATAATAGGAGAAGAGGGAAGACACCCAGGGCCGTGGCGTCTAAATGAAGAAATAATAAGAGGGAAGGAGGGGTACAACAGAATTAGTAAAGAACTAGAGGAGTATTTCACGATAAATGATACTGAAGAGGTCTCTGGGTCTACCCTATGGGAGGCCCATAAAGCTTACATAAGAGGAATTTTTATTGAGATTGAAGCAAGGAAGAAAAGAGAAAGACGCGAGGAAATACAAAAATTAAAAGAGGAGCTAGAAAGTTTAGAACAGAAACACAAGGGACAACCTGGAAACCTCACTCAAGAGACATACAAACAAATTATAATTAAACGGGCGGAATTGAAAACTTCAATGGAACAAGAAGTGAGAATAAGACATGGTAGGACAATACGGGAGAAATACCGTTGGGCTAACAAACCAAGTAAACATTTAGCAAAAGTAGTACAAAAGGGCAAAATCAGAAACTTTATAGAAAAAATCCAGACTAAAGAAGGTAACCTAGAGTATTCCTCTAGAAAAATAGCAGAGGTTTTTAAGAACTACTACCAAGAGCTATATTCAGCGCCCAAACTAGACACTCAGGTAAATAACAAAAGTGAGAGAAACAACAAGTACCTAAAGAAGGCAGCATTGCCTAAAATCATAGATATGGAGAGGGAAGCGATGGAAATTCCAATCTCTGAAGAGGAAGTTAGGAAAGCAATAGAAGGAATGGCATCCGGGAAAAGCCCGGGCCCAGACGGATTCACACTAGCCTATTATAAAATGTTCAGGGAATTATTGGTCCCGAGATTGTGCCGGTATTTTAATGGATTGGGAGAGGAGTACGAGATGAGCAGAGAGGCATTAAAGGCTTCTATTACGATCATACCGAAAGACGGTAAAGAAAAAACACTATGCTCAAGCTATCGTCCCATCTCCCTCCTTAATACCGACACAAAACTTTACGCAAAAATAATTGCTGAAAGGTTAAAGGGTTCAATGAACGCCCTGATCAAACCCGACCAGGTGGGGTTTATCCCGCAGAGAGAGGGGAAAGACAACGGGGTGAGGACCTTGCTTCTGTTACATAAAACGAGGGGGAATGAGCCCCCAAGCCTCCTTCTATCGGTCGACGCCGAAAAGGCCTTTGACAGGGTGGACTGGGGGTTCATGTTCCAGACCTTAGAGATCATGGGTCTTGGACCCAGAATGATCCAGAGGATTAAAACCCTGTACCACTACCCTATAGCAATGGTGGGTGTAAACGGAGCAATGTCTCTGCCATTCGAAATGGAAAGGGGAACGAGACAGGGCTGTCCCCTGTCCCCGCTACTCTTTGTCCTTACCATGGAACCTCTCCTTGCAACAATACGCGCAGATCCAGACATTAAAGGTATCATGATCGGTAAAGATGAACACAAAATCGCAGCTTATGCCGACGATGTGTTATTTTACATATCAGACCCAGAAACTACCATGCCCAAATTAGTGAAAGCCCTCAGGAAATATGGAGAGATCTCTAACTTTCAAATCAACATGGTAAAATCAGAGATATTAAATATCAATTTAAAGAAAACAGAAAGAGAGAAGCTGAAAGGAGAGTATAGTTTCAGATGGACTAAAGAACTAAAGTATTTAGGTATCAAGCTGGCCAATTCAAGTGAGAAGATGTTCACCATAAACTACTTACCTCTGTTGGATACAGTCAGATCTGACTGTAAAAATTACGCTAGTAAGGCCCTCTCTTGGATAGGTCGTATAAACGTTATTAAAATGGTCCTTCTCCCGAAAATCACATACTTGTTCCAGATGGTCCCGCTCCCCCTGCCTCCATACTATCTAAGAAAGTTAAATAAAATAATAATGAGTTTCATATGGAAAAACAAGAAACCAAGAATCTCCTTCAGAACCCTAAAACAAAAGAAAATAAACGGTGGTTTAGCAGTACCAGACATACAGATGTATTATAAGGCCATAGTTCTGTCTAGAATGGTTGAATGGGCAAAGAAAGAGAATGAAAAAAGGTGGGTAAGAATAGAGGGAGACCTCAGTAAAGTTTCACTTGGAAGAGTAATATGGAACCCTCCACATACTAGAAATTTAGATAAAAACACACCTGTAATAACACGAAATGTTTTTAAAATTTGGGATGGGGTACACAAAAAAGTTAATGGAGAATATAATTCACCACTTTTATCACTAACAGAGAGTAATTTTTTCTTACCAGGGTTAAAGGATATGGGTGGAAAAGAAGCAATATGGGGTAAGACACAATTAAGACACATTATTAAAGAGGGCAAAATTATGACACTACATGAATTAAGATCTGGGAGAACGGCACGGGGGATAGATGAGTGGCGGTATCTCCAGCTGTGTCACTTCGTGAGCAAATTACCAAGTCCGATAAGGGCAGGAGACAAACTTACGGATTTTGAGAAATTATGTGACACAGAAAATCCGAGAAACTTGGTCTCTAGGATCTACAAAATGCTTATGAGGATGGATCAGCTGGAGATTCCCCCATATATAAGTAAATGGGAGAGGGAATTAGGCACTAAAAAAGATGTAAACACAATTAGAAGAGTTTTGAAAATGATTAGTAACTCAACAATAGATGCACGAACGGCAGAAATGAGTTTTAAATGCATAAGTAGAAGCTATTTAACCCCAGAAATAACTAGTAAATTCCAAAAAGGGTCGGCATTCTGCTGGCGGGGATGCCAGGAGATAGGAACAATGGCACACCTTTGGTGGTTATGCCCAAAAATAAAAAACTTTTGGAGGAAGATACTTATCCTAACCAGGAAAATAACAGGCAAAGAAGTGTTAGAAGACCCGTGGGAGGTTTTGTTTCATGGGGGGGAAGGAGACATAAACAAATATAAGCAGTCATTTGTTCCCCACTTATTGAACGCGGCGAAGCGAATCATTCCGAAAAACTGGCAGAAGAGGGAGTGCCCCGAAATATGGGAGTGGGTAGACGCTGTAGAGGAAACATATAGTATGGAGATAGGGATCAGCTCAATAGAGGATATGAGAAATGTGAGCTCGGGGGAGTGGGAACGTTGGAAAAAATTTAAAAAAACATGGCCCTATGCCAGAGAGCTGAAAGTCTCATAGTGGAATAGGAGTGATGGACACATCGGACCTTTTAGACCTTGGAGAGATGGGGTTAAGGGGGTGGCGGGGAGGGGGGGGGGGTTGGGGGGAGGTGGGGGGGATTTATAGAAAATGTAACAATATTAAATAGGACAGTGCGACCTTCCGAGTGGTTGATATAATCTCATTAGATTGGATCTAGGTCTAGTTTTGATAAATTTCATTTCTTCTTTTGATATGGCAAACTGTCACGATGATGAGACAAAGGAGAGAGGGAGTGGAACCTAAATGAACTACAAAGTTGATTGGTGCCTCTCACTATGGTCGACTGACGTGACAAACAAGAGAAAAAAAAAAAAAAAAACACCCCTCGCCACTGTAATTCAGGCACCCAGCGCCCGAAAAGGGGCCGGGAGCCTTAATAGGGGGTGGCAGCAGCGGCCATGGATAGATTCATGCAATGCATGAATCTATCTATTGGTGATTGAGGGGGTGGCTGGAGAAAGGGGGCGGCGCCTGTGCGCCCTTATGGACGCACCGCCACTGCCTGCAGATGTGATACACTTTCTGAAAGCACACCAAAACTCCTGCATTCAGAAAGTGCACCAAACTAACAGGATATAATTGAAGTCTATTGCTAAGTGCAGCTAACCCGCAGAAAAGCTGCAGGTACACTGCACTGTACCCACAATGTGGGTAAACCGCAGCACATCAGTGTGAAAGCAGTCCTATACTATTATGCCCAGTGTATTGCTTCACACTGACGTGAAGATCTTTTCTTTCCTGCTGCTGGTACCACTCTGGAGACTGCTAGCCGCGATAAGAGGTGGAGTGCAGTTGGTATCACTCCGCATGGGCAGAGGAGGCATCTCATTATGCGGCTCTTGCTCCCTACTACAGATCCAACTTTACAAGTATTCCCTCTGCATTAGATCCTGTTTGATGCTCTGGGATGGTGGGTCAGCAAGCCCAGACCGCGATCTACTGGTTGCTGACCCCCATCATAGACCATATGCCCCATATGCCAAATTCTCATACCTGCCAACATCTTCCTCTCAGTCCCAGAGACACTGTCTTCACTGCCTACATACTATATATCATACCTTCTCCATGCTTGACTGTCTCAGGAAATCTCGAACAGTTGGCATCTACTAAAAAATCTGAATCTACCCCTAGAATAGAGATGAAATAGTGGCGCTAACCCCACTAATTATGGGAATGAGACAAACGATGACACACACACTGGTGACGTGGAGTGTACTCCAAGTGCACTCAAAATAAAATAATAATGAATGCAATAGAATGGAAAAAATACATTTCAAGTGACCAAACAAGTCTACATCCACTACTGATATAGTGTAAAGTTGCACACGCAAAAATATAAATATATATGAAGTAGTATATATAAAATTCCTGGTAAAGTATATCACCAAAACCAAGTAAAGGAATAAAACAGTGATAAAGTATTCCACCAAATGATATACTTTACCACTTTACTTTACTTTAAAGCAGGGGTCCTCAAACTACGGCCCACGGGCCACATGCGGCCCGCCGAGGACATTTATCCGGCCCACCCCACCCAGGGCCGGATTCCTGACAGGCCTGGCTCGGGCCGGGGCCAGGTCGGCTCGGCTTGGGCAGGTCCACTCTGCTTCAGCATGGAGCATATCCACTCCACTCAAGCCGCCTCCCCCACCCCAGTAATGGAGGGCTCCATGTGCCGCGCTGCATGCTGGGAAGTGTAGTTTCCAGCACAGTCCCGTGCGGATTCACGCCTTCCTCACGCAGACAGGAGGCGCGGAGGGTGACAGCGAGAGCGGAGGCTTCAGGCAACAGCCTGCTAACAAGTGAGGACCCCTGTCCATCCCACTGTCCCTCCCCCCTCTGTCCCCCTGTCCACCCCTCTGTCCACCCCACTGTCCCCCTGTCCACCCCACTGTCCCCCTGTCCATCCCACTGTCCACCCCACTGTCCCCCTGTCCATCCCACTGTCCACCCCACTGTCCCCCTGTCCATCCCACTGTCCCCTTGTCCATCCCTCTGTCCCCCTGTCCACCCCTCTGTCCCCCTGTCCCCCTGTCCATCCCACTGTCCCCCTGTCCACCCCTCTGTCCCCCTGTCCACCCCTCTGTCCCCCTGTCCACCCCACTGTCCCCCTGTCCCCCTGTCCACCCCACTGTCCCCCTGTCCACCCCACTGTCTCCCTGTCCACCCCACTGTCCTCCTGTCCACCCCTCTTTCCCCCTGTCCACCCCTCTGTCCCCCTGTCCACTCCTCTGTCCCCCTGTCCACCCCTCTGTCCCCCTGTCCACTCCTCTGTCCCCCTGTCCACTCCTCTGTCCCCCTGTCCATCCCTCTGTCCCCCTGTCCACCCCACTGTCCCCCTGTCCACCCCACTGTCCCACTGTCCCCCTGTCCACCCCTCTGTCCCCCTGTCCATCCCCCTGTCCCCCTGTCCACCCCTCTGTCCCTCTGTCCCCCTGTCCACCCCTCTTTCCCCCTGTCCACCCCTCTTTCCCCCTGTCCACCCCTCTGTCCCCCTGTTCACCCCTCTGTCCACCCCACTGTCCCCCTGTCCACCCCTCTGTCCCCCTGTCCACCCCTCTGTCCCCCTGTCCACCCCTCTGTCCCCCTGTCCACTCCTCTGTCCCCCTGTCCACTCCTCTGTCCCCCTGTCCATCCCTCTGTCCCCCTGTCCACCCCACTGTCCCCCTGTCCACCCCACTGTCCCACTGTCCCCCTGTCCACCCCTCTGTCCCCCTGTCCATCCCCCTGTCCCCCTGTCCACCCCTCTGTCCCTCTGTCCCCCTGTCCACCCCTCTTTCCCCCTGTCCACCCCTCTTTCCCCCTGTCCACCCCTCTGTCCCCCTGTTCACCCCTCTGTCCACCCCACTGTCCCCCTGTCCACCCCTCTGTCCCCCTGTCCACCCCTCTGTCCCCCTGTCCACCCCTCTGTCCCCCTGTCCACCCCACTGTCCCCCTGTCCACCCCACTGTCCCCCTGTCCACCCCACTGTCCCCCTGTCCACCCCACTGTCCCCCTGTCCACCCCACTGTCCCCCTGTCCACCCCTCTGTCCCCCTGTCCACCCCTCTGTCCCCCTGTCCACCCCACTGTCCCTCTGTCCCCCTGTCCACCCCACTGTCCCTCTGTCCCCCTGTCCACCCCTCTGTCCACCCCACTGTCCCCCTGTCCACCCCTCTGTCCCCCTGTCCACCCCTTCTGTCCCCCTGTCTACCCCACTGTCCCCCTGCCCCCCCCTCTGTCCCCCCCTCTGTCCCCCTGTCAACCCCACTGTCCCCCTGTCCATCCCACTGTCCCCCTGTCCACCCCACTGTCCCCCTGTGCACCCCACTGTCCCCCTGTGCACCCCACTGTCCCCCTGTCCGCCCCACTGTCCCCCTGTCCACCCCACTGTCCATCCCTCTGTCCCCCTGTCCCCCTGTCCACCCCACTGTCCCCCTGTCCCCCCCTCTGTCCCCCTTTTCACCCCTCTGTCCCCCTGTCCACCCCTCTGTCCCTCTGTCCCCCTGTCCACCCCACTGTCCCCCTGTCCACCCCTCTGTCCCCCTGTCCACCCCTCTGTCCACCCCTCTGTCCCCCTGTCTACCCCTCTGTCCCCCTGTCCACCCCTCTGTCCCCCTGTCCACCCCTCTGTCCACCCCACTGTCCCCCTGTCCACCCCCCTGTCCACCCCACTGTCCCCCTGTCCACTCCTCTGTCCCCCTGTCCACCCCTCTGTCCCCCTGTCCACCCCACTGTCCCTCTGTCCCCCTGTCCACCCCACTGTCCCCCTGTCCACCCCTCTGTCCACCCCACTGTCCCCCTGTCCGCCCCTCTGTCCCCCTGTCCACCCCTCTGTCCCCCTGTCCCCTGTCCACCCCTCTGTCCCCCTGTCCACCCCACTGTCCCCCTGTCCCCCCCTCTGTCCCCCTGTCCATCCCTCTGTCTCCCTGTCCACCCCTCTGTCCCCCTGTCCACCCCTCTGTCCATCCCACTGTCCCCCTGTCCACCCCACTGTCCCCCTGTCCACCCCTCTGTCCCTCTGTCCCCCTGTCCCTCTGTCCCCCTGTCCACCCCACTGTCCCCCTGTCCACCCCACTGCCCCCCCCTCTGTCCCCCTGTCCATCCTACTGTCCCCCTGTCCATCCCCTATATATATATATTATTTATTATTCATTCTTTTATTCTTTTGCACTACAAAAAACATGTGTGCATAGGAATTTAGGAATTAGTTCATATTTTTTTTATACTATAGTGTGGCCCCCCAACAGTCTGAGGGACCGTGAACTGGCCCCCTGTCTAAAAAGTTTGAGGACCCCTGCTTTAAAGTATATCACCAAAACCAAGTAAAGGAATAAAACAGTGATAAAGTATTCCACCAAATGATATACTTTACCAGGAATTTTATATATACTACTTCATATATATATATTTTTTTTTTTTTTGCGTGTGCAACTTTACACTACATCAGTAGTGGATGTAGACTTGTTTGGTCACTTGAAATTTATTTTTTCCATTTCCATTCTATTGCATTCATTATTATTTTATTTTGAGTGCACTTGGAGTACACTCCACGTCACCAGTGTGTGTGTCATCGTTTGTCTCATTCCTATAATTAGTGGGGTTAGCGCCACTATTTCATCTCTATTCTAGGGGTAGATTCAGATTTTTTATTCACAGTTTTTAAAGTGGCAGCTTTTTATTTTATCTCTCATTATTTAGAGCGCAGTGGTGGTAGGACGGGTCTGGGCGGGTTTTACTTGTTCACCTACAGTTTTCATCAGTTGGCATCTACTGCCTTTAATAACATGTTCTAGTAGAAGTTATTAAAATAATCACAACACAATAGGCAGAGTTTGCACAAAAGGGCATCATCATTTAAAGCAGAACTAAACTCATTCATTTTACTGTTTCCCAAAACAATAGTCATGAATGATAACAGTCACAGTTCCTTGTGCTCTCAACCGAACTGTCAAGCCATCAAATTGTAGATCAAATAGGGGGCTTAGATAGCAGCTTCCTTGCCTGTAAAGAATAGGAGGGTTTAGTTCTGCTATAGGTTTGCCTAAAGTAGCATGATACTGTATTTAAATATGATGGAATCATTCTGTAACTATGCCTTCTTTGACAATAAAGCACCTTTGTTTGTTAAAAAAAATATGATGGAATCTGTACTGGCAGCGCACATGCTTCCTCAGTACAGAATTGCTTTATAGAAGAACACCAGGAAAAAAAATTTACATACAACTTACATAACAACATAAAACAAGACTGAATTTTTCAGAATTGTACCAGGGTATACTGCAGGAGAACCTAGCCCCAAAATAGGAATTTGAATATGTGTGAGTTTTGGTGGATTTAGAGTCGCATCATGGCCTAATTTTGTCCAGGACTGACTTTTCAACTTCCTTTAACTCTGAATATGTTTATATAAAATATTTAGGGCTTTTATCTAGAAGATATTTTATTCTTAAATCATGTGGCGTTGAATAGGACACAGATATGCTCTGCGGATTAAGACAATTCTGAGTCTGGCTGCTTTTCCTGCAGAGGAAATCAAGTCTCCTCCCTCCTTTACAGTTTATGTAATTCTGTTCCAATTTTTTTTGAAGGGGCAATTCTCTGCCTAGATAAACACTACCAAAAATACTTTATTACTTCCCTATCTATTTTATCAAGGATTTGCAGTTCAGTGTCCCAAGAAATGTAAAAAAGTATTTCACAACTGAAGCTAAGCGAAAATGCAGCCAGTAGAACTTAACTGTGATTTACAGTCAGGATGGAACTCATTACTTGTCTACTTCGTTAAAAAAAAATAAAAATCTCATTTTTGTTGCAATACTCATTGTATGCAACGTCACCAGGTTAGATTTAAAGAAAACCCGTCATGAGATATATAGAAGCTGCTTTTTATAATTTCTAGTTTCTAGTCAAATCTAGTAAAATTTCTAGTCCAGCTTGGCTGACCCTTGTTTCAATGCAGTTTCAGTCACTACTCCAAAGCACCTATGTAGATAAGGCCTGACTTTTCTGTGATTATACATTTTTTAAGTAAGTGCCTAAGAAAGTATTAAAACCTAGGGCAGGCCATATATTAATCACTTTTTTTTTTTCGTTTAACCAGGGGGTTGAACAAAGAAGAAATTACTTCCCCATTCACTCACTCGATGTGGATGGTGGAATCGCTCTCACTAAGTTACTGTATTGGTGACTTCCATGCTGTCAGAATACACGGAACAGGAAAAACATTGATTAGAAAAAACATCTGTAGCACCCATTCTCTCCTGAAGAAATACGGAATGAAGGGACCAGCAGATCGGGAGGCTAAATGTGACCAGGCAGACCCTTCCTTACTCACTTTGCCAATAACCTGACACCTAATTCGCTATCCCTTTTCCCCCCCACCCTTCACCAATACACTTAACCCTTTTCTGACAATCCTTATTCGGAAGGAACTGTAATCAGTCATGATGCTTGCTGTGTTTATAACAAAGGGCATTGCTGGAGAAGTCATCTGGGTGGCTGGTGAGTGTGACAGTCTGGGAGGACTGTGGGAAGTGGCCAAAAGGGGTAGTAAGAGAGGCAGCTGCAGCCAGGTGGGCAAACAGTGCCTGAAGAGGTAGTGCTGGGATCAGTAGCCAGAGGAATGTAGCTGGACACTGGGCTTTTTCTCTACACAACCAAAGGGGCCCGCGGTCCCTACCTGTAAAGGGCTTCTGCCTAATCTAAGTAAGTCAGATTCATCAAACAGTGTTCCAGCTGAGTATGTGTATTTTAGGTACTATATATAAATAGTGCCATCAATTTCCTTAGCACTTTGCATATACATTGCACATCCACATCATATAAGAGAGAAGAGCCAGCAACTTCAAAGTCCTTGATGCAAAAATTTATTGGCTACATATTAGCATTAAAAAGCAAACACTGATGCATTTTGGCGTGAGCCTTATGCCGCGTACACACGATTGGACTTACTGGGAAACTAGGTCTGGCGTTCTTCCCGCCGGACTTCCGGCGGACTACCGCCGGACTTTCTGAACAGACATACTTGCCTACACACGACCGGACTTTCCGGCAGACTAGGTCCGCCGGTCTTCCTGACTGACTTTTGCCGGAGTTACGGTGGACTTTCAGAATGAACGGACTTGCCCACACACGGCCAAGTCCGTTCATTTTGAACGTGATTCGGGTACGACGGGACTAGAAAAGGAAGTCAATCTCGCCGCTTTTATCTGCGAGATTGACACCTTGCGAGCCCCGTTGCGGGGCATACCAGGCCCTGAGGTCTGGTATGGATTTTAAGGGGAACCCCCTACGCCGAAAAATCGGCGTGGGGGTCCCCCCAAAATCCATACCAGACCCTTATCCGAGCACACAGCCAGGCCGATCAGGAGAGGGGGTGGGGACGAGCGAGCGCCCCCCCCCTCCTGAACTGTACCAGGCCGCATGCCCTCAACATGGGGGGGTGCTTTGGGGGAGGGGGCGCCCTGTGGCCCCCCCACCCCAAAGCACCTTGTCCCCATGTTGATGAGGACAAAGGCCTCTTCCTGACAACCCTGGACGTTGGTTGTCGGGGTCTGCGGGTGGGGGGCTTATCGGAATCCGGGAGCCCCCTATAAAAAGGGGGCCCCCAGGTCCCGGCCCCCCACCCTATGTGAATGAGTATGAGGTACATGGTACCCCTACCCATTCACCTAGGGAAAAAGTGTCAATAAAAAAAACACACTGCACAGGTTTTTAAAGTAATTTATTAGACAGCTCCGGGGGTTTTCTTCCAGCTTCGGGGGTCTTCTTCCGGCTTCGGGGGTCTCTCCAGTTCTTCTCCGCGCTCTCTGGGTCTTCTGCCGGGCTCCTCCGCTATCTTCTGCTCTTTTGCCGCTCTTTTGCTAGCAGGTGCCCGGACTTCTGCCTTCTGCCTTCTTCTCTTCTTCTCTTCTTGCGATGTTGACACAACGCTCTCTCTGGCTGGAATGCTCTCTGAGCGCTCCGATTTGACTTATATAGGCGGTGACCCCGCCCCTTTATGCCCCTGGGCATGCTGGGACTTTGACGGCATAAGAGGGCAAGGTCACCGGGTAATGTTGACCACGCCCCCCTAAAACGTCACCGTCCCAGCATGCCCAGAGACTGTGACGGCATAAGGGGGCGGGGTCACCGCCTATATAAGTCACATCGGAGCGCTCGTCCCTACCCCCTTTCGTGACCAGCCAGGCTGCCTGCTCGGATAAGGGTCTGGTATGGATTTTGGGGGGACCCCCACGCCATACCAGACCTAAGGGCCTGGTATGCTCTGAGCTCGCTGCAATAGGAAAATTGCTTTAGTACCCTGCCCTTTCGTCATATCTGGTCCGTCGGACCAGCATACAGACGAACGGGCTTTCCGTCAGGAACTGAGTCAAGCGGACTTACGACGGAAAGATTTGAAACATGTTTCATTTCTAGGTCCGGCGAACTTTTGAGAAAAAAAAGTTCCCTGGCTGCCTACACACGATCGGATTGCGCGGCGGACTCTGGTCCGCCAAACCAAGTATGCCATAAAGTCCGGTCATTGTGTACACGGCATTAGTCACAGGACCTTCACAGTCATAGTACATTCACATCAGTCCCCGCCCTCAAGGAGCTTACAATCTAAGGTCCCTAACTCACTTTTATACATACACATACTAGGGCCAATTTAGACAGGAGCCAATTAACATACCAGCATATCTTTGGAGTGTGGGAGTAAACTGGAGTACCCGGAGGAAACTCACGCAGGCACAGGGAGAACATGCAAACTGCAGGCAGGTAGTTTTCTGCAAGCAAGTGAGTGCTGGAGGAAGAGAGAGGAGTGTATATAGACTGTAAATAGCTAAGTTGGCCCCGAAGAGTTCTAAAGTCAAGTGGGCATCCCATAGTTTTCCCTCTACCTTATCCAAGCTTTATCCCCTCAATTAAATATAAAAACAAGCAGTGGACTGTTCCTTGACCAGGGGCGTAACTACCACCATAGCGACCCATGCGGGTGCTATGGGGCCCGCAGCCAAGTGGGGCTCAGTGAGGATGAGAGCACCGCTGGCACAGTCTCCCAGCCAGGGGAAGAGAAAGGAGAGGAAGAGGCAAGCTATGACCTGTGCCCAATGCAGCGTGACCTGTGCCCAATACAGGGTTGCCTGTGCCCAATACAGCCTGGTTTGCCTGTGCCCCATACAGCCTCACCTGTGCAGAGAAAGAGGCAAGCCACCCGGATCAGCAGAGAGCTGAATTGCCCAATGTAATAGCTTTCATTAGAACTTCCAGTGTTCCCGGGGCTCACGTCACATAGCTCCACCTCTTGGCCCGGCGCCTTTGATAGACAGAACGCTAATCCAATGCGGGACGTGTGACGTCATCAAAGGCGTCAGGCCAAGAGGTGGGGCTATGTGACGATGAGCCCCGGTAAGACGGGAAATTCAAATGAAAGCTATTACAGCGGGCAATCCCGCTCTCTGCTGATCCGGGTGGCTTGCCTCTTCCTCTGCACAGGTGAGGCTGTATGGGGCACAGGTAGACCAGGCTGTATTGGGCACAGGCAATGCTGTATTGGGCACAGGTCACGCTGCATTGGGCACAGGTCACGCTGCATTGGGCACAGGTCATGCTGTATGGGGCACAGGTCACGCTGCATTGGGCACAGGTCACGCTGCATTGGGCACAGGTCACGTTGTATGGGGCACAGGTCACGCTGTATGGGGCACAGGTCACGCTGCATTGGGCACAGGTCACGCTGTATGGGGCACAGGTCATGCTGCATTGGGCACAGGTCACGCTGCATTGGGCACAGGTCACGCTGCATTGGGCACAGGTTACGCTGTATGGGGCACAGGTCACGCTGTATGGGGCACAGGTCACGCTGTATGGGGCACAGGTCACGCTGCATTGGGCACAGGTCACGATGCATTGAGCACAGGTCATGCTGCATTGGGCACAGGTCATGCTGCATTGGGCACAGGTCACGCTGTATGGGGCACAGGTCACGCTGTATGCGTCACAGATCATGCTGCATTGGGCACAGGTCACGCTGTATGGGGCACAGGTCATGCTGTATGGGGCACAGGTCACGCTGCATTGTGCACAGGTCACGCTGCATTGGGCACAGGTCATGCTACATTGGGCACAGGTCACGCTGCATTGTGCACAGGTCACGCTATATGTGGCACAGGTCACGCTGCATTGACACTAGGGCAGCTGTGGGGGGGGGGCTGTTTGCAGGGGGGCCCCATACAACATTTTGCTATGGGGCCCTGCTATTTCTAGTTACGCCCCTGTCCTTGACTCTGGAATATTGTGAAGATTCGGTGTGCCTGGCTGTGCAGGGTTGGGGGAACCCTATTCACCAATAGCTCCTACATGGGGTACACTACATATCAATCAGGAAAAACTCTACAGGCTGGTTGTACAGAAGTCGATCAGTAGACCTACTTCTTTTCACCAGTGTCGCAAAGAAATTTAATCCATGTATATCCACTTTAAACAGAGAAGTATTAATAGCCATAACTCATTCACATAAATCATATATATAATGCCACTACATACATGCAGTATCTCATAAAAGTGAGTACACCCCTTACATTTTTGTAAATATTTTATTATATCTTTTCATGTGACAACACTGAAGAAATGACACTTTGCTACAATGTAAAGTAGTGAGTGTACAGCTTGTATAACAGTGTAAATTTGCTGTCCCCTCAAAATAACGCAACACACAGCCATTAATGTCTAAACCGCTGGCAACAAAAGTGAGTACACCCCTTAGTGAAAATGTCCAAATTTTACTGGGCAGTAATGTGCACTCTCCAGTCTCCCTTATAGCAAGAGGAAGTCTCTTTGTAGAGTCTCCCTCTACAACCTGAGAAATGTTGCTCTTTCCCTTCCTCCTGGCAATCTTTATCTGGGAAATGTAGTTCAAAAGCTCTTGATTACAGTAGAGTCTCTCTCCTCTGGACTTCAGTTCCCACAGTGCAGTGCTGCCTAATTAGCATAGAAATTACTGAAATAACTTTCTGGTCCCTGAGAACCCCTGCTAATAATTACTGTATCTCCAGCTCAGCAACCACACAGTATACTACTGTGATGTTCAATGGGAAGAATGCTATTGACATTTGTGGTCAGTAGGGTGAATCCCCCCTTACTGATATCTAAAAAAGATAATTGGCTGTAGGAACCCTGGTTGAAAAAGGTTGCACTAATCATAAAACCCTTCAAATATTCAAAGTGTACAATTGGTTTAGTTTTGAACACTTGGACTATTTGGCTTTGATTGCATATCTTCCATGGCTTTTTGGTGATAAACTGGGTGGTAAGAAACTCTTCTTTTCATGGAAATGTGCGTGGCTTGCACATCCTGTGCGATTATGACACATACAGTACCTTGAAAAAGTATTCATACCCCTTGACATTTTTCACATTTTGTCATGTTACAACCAAAAACGTAAATGTATTTTATTGGGATTTTTTGTGATGGACCAACACAAAGTGGCACATAATTGTGAAGTGGAAGGAAAATGATAAGTGGTTTTCAAAATGTTTTACAAATAAATATCTGAAAAGTGTGGTGTGCATTTGTATTCAGCCCCCTTTACTCTGATACCCCTAACTAAAATCTAGTGGAACCAATTGCCTTCAGAAGTCACCTAATTAGTAAATAGAGTCCACCTGTGTGTAATTTAATCTTGGTATAAATATAGCTGTTCTGTGAAGCACTCAGAGGTTTGTTAGAGAACCTTAGTGAACAAACAGCATAAGGCCAAGAAACACACCAGATGGGTCAAGGATAAAGTTATGGAGAAGTTTAAAGCAGGGTTAGGTTATTAAAAAATATCCCAAGCTTTGAACATTTCATGGAGCACTGTTTAATCCATCATCTGAAAATGGAAAGAGTATGGCACAACTGCAAACCTACCAAGACATGGCCGTCCACCTAAAATGACAGGCCGGGCAAGGAGAGCATTCATCAGAGAAGCAGCCAAGAGGCCCATGGTAACTCTGCAGGAGCTGCAGAGATCCACAGCCAAGGTGGGAGAATCTGTCCACAGGACAACTATTAGTCATGCTCTCCACAAATCTGGCCTTTATGGAAGAGTGACAAGAAGAAAGCCATTGTTGAAAGAAAGCTATAAGAATTTCAGTTTGCAGGACACAGCAAACATGTGGAAGAAGGTGCTCTGGTCAGATGAGACCAAAATTGAACTTTCTGGCCTGAAAGCAAATATGTGGCAGAAAACTAACACTGCCCATCACCCTGAACACCGTGAAACATGGTGGTGGCAACATCATGTTGTGGGGATGCTTTTCTTCAGCAGGGAAAGGTAAGCTGGTCAGAGTTGATGGGAAGATGGATGGAGCCAAATATAGGGCAATCTTATGCCGCGTACACACGAGCAGACTTTCCGGCAGACTTGGTCCGGCGGACCGTACTCCGTCGGACAATTCGATCGTGTGTGGGCTCCAGCGGACTTTTTTCCCAAAAGTCAGACGGACCTAGAAATAAAACATGTTTCAAATCTGTCCGATGGACTCGGCTTTCTAGCGTGCAAACCGTTTGTCTGTGTGCTAGTCCGACATGCCAAAAGTGACGCATGCTCTGAAGCAAGTACAAGACGGAAGCGCTCGGTCTGGTAAAACTAGCCTTCGTATTGAAGCTAGCACATTCCTCACGCTGCTAATTCTGTGATCTTTTAATACAGCGCATTCTTTTTTTCTTTATAATGCTAGAAGAATAAAGTTGTTTTGCTGCTTATATTCACACAGAGTTCTCACAAACTTCTTTCTTCATTATTTATCCTCATATCATGACTAATATTCTGGTTTTTAAAAGCCAGATCTCCATAAATAATGTGTACAATTCTTTTTTAGACTCATCTTTTATAATTTTATATTTCAACAATATATATTTTCCAATTTGGTAGAAATGAAAAAAAATTCTAGTGATTTCCATTTTTAATTTTTTTTTTGGATTTTCAAGTTACCACAATAATGTTATTATCTTGTATTTTTTATGAACCTTAATGAGGTTGGTGTCCCTTGTTAATTTGACATAGGGGGGTTATTTACAAAAGGCAAATTCATTTAGCACTACAAGTGCAAAGTGCACTTGAAATTGCACTGAAAGAGCACTTGGAAGTGCAGTTGCTGTGGATCCGAGGGGCACATGCAAGGAAACTAAAAAAACAGCATTTTAGCTTGCACATGATTGGATGATAAAATCAGCAGAGCTTCCCCTCATTTCAGATCCCCTCAGATTTACAGCGACTGCACTTCCAACAAATGCACTTGCAGTGCGATGTCAAGTGGACTTTGCACTTGTAGTTTGCACTTGTATTGTGAAATGAATTTGCCTTTTGTAAATAACCCCCATAGTCTTTTAGACATGTACCAGCCTACTCACAAACAAACTGTCCTTTTTGAATAAAAACACATAATAAATTATTTTATGTAAATAAAATAGCCAATTCATTCTGGTTAACAAAATAAAGAGGAAGGCAACACTGGAGACACTTTTGGAATTTGTGAAGCCTTTTGTCCCCCAGGGCACACATCAAGTCATTGGAAAACAAAATTGGGATCTTGCGGAGTCCAAATAATAGGGAGCACAATCTGCGTCTTCTGTCAGACCAGACTGAAGCCAGGCAATCACTTTTGACTCTTCCGTAGAGCCTTCCCTCCACGCTGGCCTGCAGCCTTCCCTCCACGCTTCTCTGCAGCCTTCCTTGGAGGCTGTGCCTCTGGTGGTGTACTTGTGGCAGGAGGAGGAGGAGGAGTAGGGGCTTCATCATAAATATGGCTGGTTTTAGTAAGCTGACCCCTCAACCCCTTCTGAAGGGCCTCTGAAAAAAGCCCCTCAAAGAGGAGGCGTTGGTCCTTCTCCAGTTCCATCAAGCTGGTGGCTAAATATGTACCATAGGCCTCTTCAGCATTGGGGGGGGTTACTGAGGATTTGGGTGGCTTCCCGAATGAGGGCAAGTGATTGCTCCTCTGTTCTGGTCATCTTCCTAGGCCTATTGGTGGGAAGGCGGAGGGGAGGCACCTGGCATTCTGTGAGGCTCCTACTGGGCCCAGCCACCTCCTGCCTGCCACTGGGCACAGACTCCTCCTCTCTACCACTGGGCACGGCCTCCTCCTCTCTACCACTGGGCACGACCTCCTCCTGGCTGAGCTCATCCTGTGTATAAAAAAAGGGACATAGTTGTAGTTTTTGCTTCAACAATCACACACAATTTTTAGCTCATGACTTGCAAATTGAATTTTAAACAAATAGAAAAGGCTATCATTTTGACCCCACCATTTTTTTTAGCTGTTCACCAATATTTGAACAACATTTTTGGCCACTACTGTCTAGTGATATGTATACAAAAAATTTTTTGTGAGGAAATAATTGATTTGTAAGCAATTCAAACATTTTAGTTCATTAATATTCGGAAAATCAATAATTAAAAAGAAAAGTATACCTGGCTCCCACTGGGCGCATCCACTTCTTCAAGGATGAAAGGGCCCGGTTCTTCCTGGGACGCCTCAGCTGGGGTGGAGGGAAGTGTGGAGGTAAGGGTGGAGGGAAGGGTCGAAAGCGATTGCCTCGCTTCTGTCTGGTCATCCAGAAAACGCAGTTTTGGGTAGTACCACAACTTGGGGACATGATTTGAGGGACTCCTGTATCTTCTTGTGCTCCCATCTGTACATATTCTGCAAGATCCCAATTTTATTGTCCACTAACCTAATGTCTGCCTGGGGGACCCAAGTCTTTACAAACTCCATAAGTATCCCCAGTGTTGCCTGCCTTTCTTGCTTATTGAAATACAAGGGGTGCTTGACCTCCCACAGGTTTCGGTTAGCTTGATATAGGTCAATAAAATGACTCAAAAAATCCTCCTCCTTAAAGGGATTCATTTTTTCTGAAAGACAATACACAAGAGAAAAACAGTAATGTCAGTCCAAACTCACAGTATTATCTTTATCCCAATATAGGGCACACACACACACACACAGAACACACACACAGAACACACACACACACACACACACACACAGAAACACACACACACAGAACACACACACGTTTAAATCTTACCTTTGTTTATGACGCTCTCTACTTCCGTTCGGACATACGTAGGCCAGCGCACTAGCTTTATATACACTGCCCATGTGTCATGCTCCGCCTGCATCGCCCGCGTCGCCCACCCCTGACGTTCTTTATGACAAATTTTCCCCGTCCCTTCTCTCTTCGTTGCGCAGTGGGAGTATATAGATAAAGATGGCGGAGACATTATCAGGAACTAGCGCAGAGGAAATCCCGGAGCCCCAAACATCCAGATCCAGGAGGAGATTTAAGGCCACCAACATGGCCTTTGAAGAAATGGTGGAGATGGTGGACATCTTGAGGAGGGAGGACTATGATGGTAAAAATGGTCCGTACACCCGACCCAATTTGCGGAAGGACCAAATAATGTCCTCAGTTGTCACCAATCTGGAGCAGCAATTTGGGGTACAACGGGCTAAAGACCAATTGAGAAAGCGCTGGTCCGACCTAAAAACGAGGGAACCAGATCAGTATTGCAGAATCAAGAAGGTGCTTAAAAAAAGTAAGTACTTGTCGTGTGTTCTTATTAAGATACTTAACTTGCATGCTGATCCATATGCTTTTCGTTTATACTGTTGTACTGTATCGTTCTTTTGAAAATACATATGATTCTAACTAAATGTTGTTAGTTTGCCAAGAAATACGATGGTACAGTGTTCTACCTACATTTTGTTCTTGATAATTTGTCTTATTAAAAGAAGTTTAGGATATTGTTGTGTAGATGTTTTTGAAACTAGAATGCTTTGAAAAAATGATTCAGTGTAATGTAAGGACAGGACACAGCAGCTGTTTCCACATCTGGACTCAGGAGCACTAGTGTACTGTGGGACACCAGAGAAGATTTTTTTAGGATAATCCACACAGGGGCTCCAGGGGATACTTTAGGTGTCTCCATCTGTGAAACTTGGACCAAAAAGGTAAGTATTACAGTTTGGTTAAAAGGGAATTTGAATCATGTCTTCAACTTGGATCTTTTCACAAGCAGACAATTGTACACCACTTCAAAGCAATGTTTCATATTCCTATTTCTGGACTCAAATATCAGTGTGCTAAGTATACCTTTGGTTTCATTCTCATAGGGGAGAAAAGACTCAGACAACAGTCAGAGTATCCCAGGACAGCCCGACCTCACCAGCCTGATTGGGTCATTAGCTCAAGCCCACACAAGGATCTGGAGGAAGGAGAGGTGGAGGAAGTGGGTGAGATCTGCACCCCACCACGTGAGTGTCTGACACCCCAGCTTAAGGTAATCTATTTATGCCTGCATATTTCTAAATACATATTTTTTCTCAAATTTTAGGTGATGTTCTGGTTGTGGAAGGCCAAGTGGCGGACCCATTTAGCACCGACAGCGCCCAAAGGCTAATTAGGCAGATCATGGTCTGGAATGGCCACATTGATGAAATGCGTAATCAGCTAGACAGAATGAGAAATCGGCTGGACAGCATGCAACAGGAAATGAAGAACATGATCAATGTTTTGGGGAGAATCTAATCCCTTTTTCCCTAAAACATCGATCATGTTCTTCATTTCCTTTTTAAATGAGAATATTGTTCTTTTTTTATAGTTGTTAAATTTTAAAAGCCAAATTTTGAAGATGCACACAGTGTGTCAACATGTGCTATCTGCCATCATGGGATCTCAATGTACGTGTTTTGTGTTCGCAACCCCTTCCTCATAATGCTAGTAGGTGAGAAGAAGGGATTGCACCCACAAAACACGTCCATTGATCCCCCATGATGGAAGATAGCACATGTTGACATTACCCATTTGGACTCCCAATTTGTGTGCATCTTCAAAATTTGGCTTTGACATGGGTGACATCACCTGCAACTTTTACATGTTGAACTTTGTAAGTTCCAGAGTTGGGTATGTTTTTTTCTGAAAAAACCCTGTTTTAAAATACAAATTAAAAAAAAAAAAAAAATTATGCAGAAAAATGTACAAAAATATAGTTCCCCCCCCCCCCCCCAAAAAAAAAAACAATTTTATATTGAGTAAAAAATATAAAAGCAAAAAAAAAAAAAATACATTGAATGATGTTTTAAAAAAACGCACGTTTGAATGTGCACACAGTAAAAAAATTTAAAAGACAACAATGTGTGTGGCTTCTTCTTTCAATACTCAATACCAGTTTTGGAATTCATTTTGTGTTTCCAGTCAGTGACAAATGGCCTTATTTACTAAAGGGAAATGCACTTGGCACTACAAGTGCACGAGGAGAACCTAGGAGACAGCCAAAAAGAAAAGCAAACAAGAATAAAAACTCAAGATTTTATCATAAAAAAGATTTTTTTTATTATTTGAAAGGTTAAATATGTTCTGGCATTGCAATGGCTACCCTACCATTAAAATAATTAACATCTGTCCCGCACTTGACGGCCGGTTTGGGGGGCCAAGCCAGTGCGGCCAGTATCCAGGCCTGTGAGTACAGATTCTGCACTAAGTCTGGCCTCAGGCCCAACTGAGGTAAGATATGTTTGCGAATGATTTCTTAAAAAATTATGGAGTATGCAACAGCACATGATTAGATGATTGATTTTATAGTCCCCCATATTGATTGCTGAGAGAAACAAACGGAACCAGCTGGCCATAATCCCAAAGGCATTCCCCACAACTCTTCTCGCTCTGGCCAGCTGGTAGTTAAATACCCTCCTCTCCGGGGTGAGGGTCCTTTGGCGGAATGGCCTTATCAGGTGCTCGCCCAGACCGAAGGCTTCATCTGCGATGAATACAGAGGGGAGTCCCTCAACGTTCTTGGCATCAGGTGGCAATCCCAGGCCACCAGTCTGGAGACGCTGGCAGAACTCGGTCTGGGCAAAGACTCCTCCACCCGACATCCAACCGTTCTTCCCCACGTCCACGTACATAAAATCATATTGTGCCGATACCACCGCCATCAATACTACACGATTAAACCCCTTGTAATTGAAGTAGTAAGACCCCAAATGGGGTGGTGGCACAGTACGAACATGCTTCCCGTCAATCGCCCTGACACTTTCGGGAAAGTCCCAACGGTCAGCGAACTGGGAGGCCACAGTCTGCCATTCCTGTGGTGTGGAAGGAAACTGTGAAGTCAAACAAGAAAAAAAAAATATAAGTACTTTTAAACATAACTTTGCAAGCAGATTACACAAAAACATTCTTGCACAACAGCAGTATAACATTTTTTAGAAGTACTATTTAAAAATAACTAAAATATAAGGTCCACTTATAAGATTCCTCACCCCCTCTGATGGCCCATTGATCAAATTGTATGGGGGGAGGGTTCACATTACATTTGGAGACATTTGAGGGGGTGGGGGAGGGTTCTAAATTAGTTTAGGACCCCACATTACATCTTGAGACATTTGAGGGGGTGGGGGAGGGTTCTAAATTAGTTTAAGACCACACATTACATTTGGAGACATTTGAGGGGGTGGTTTGGGGAAAGCAGTACAATGGAGCTGACAATATACATTGTTAAAGGGACAAGGCTATAGGTGTATAGGGGCCAAGGATTGCATGCTGGGGAGGTTAGTGAAGGCAAATATGCATGTAGGCCAAAAAAGGAGTTTCTAAAATAAAAACATGCATGCATGAAGATAAAGGGGACATTCACAGCATATTCCAATCATGGTAATTAGGTAATGATGAAAGTAATACAATACATTAGCAAACATTAAATACATATAATGTAATGTTAAAGGCGAAAACTTACCTTAATATAGTCCTTCTGCAGGACCTGAATAATGGCAGAACAGGTCTCTGGGATAATGATCCCCAGAGCCTGGGGGGAGATGCCTGTCGAGAACGTAAAGTGGTTGTATACGTTTTTTTTTTACTTTTACCGGCGCCTCGTTCTAAGATAAGTATCTCATAATGAGCTAGTATGCGGTGCATACTAGCTCATTATGCCTTTTCCCTTACAGGTGTACAAAAAAAACAAAAAACAGCCGGTATACAACAGCTTTAAGGTCCTGAAGGCTTCTCCCAGTCGCCAAGTATTGCGACGTGGCAACTAGCCTCTGCTCTGCAGTGATGGCTTGCTGCATGCAGTTATCCTGCCTGCTGATATAGGGGGTCAGCATAGCCAGCAGACATTGAAAAACGGGGTCCGTCATACTGAGATAATTCCTGAAATCGTCAGGATTATTCTCACGGATCTCACAAAGCAAAGGCATGTGCGAGAATTGGTCACGCTGTTGCAGCCAATTCTTCGTCCATGAACTCCTCCTCACCCTGTTCATGGACTAGACTTGGGTCAAAGTATGAATCCCAACACCAAGCCCCCACACAGCATGAACTCGAGAACGAGTACGTCCACGCACCATGGCTTCAAACTGGTCAGCTGGTCAAACAAACAAACTTAAACAAACGCACTGAAGAACAGCAAGGCCTGTGAAGAGCGACCTGAAGAACAGGAACGAGCGGACCAGAACGGCCTGATATACAGGTAACAAACTGACCAACACACACTGAAAACCAGATACAAACCCCACAAGCACAAACTGAACCTCAGAAATCGATCGAAATAAGCTGAAGTCTGAAAAGCATGAATCGTCTCTAACCAAACTTCTACTAACATGAGATAAACACGAGATTAGCAGAAGGAGCCCAAAGGGTGTCGTACTGGGGCTTGAACTTCCTTTTTCTAGTCCCGTCGTATGTGCTGTACGTCACCGCGTTCGAAACCAGCGGACTTTTGGAGTGATCGTGTGTGTCCAAGTCCGCCCGTTTGTAAGTCCGGCGGACCTACGCTGCAAAGTCTGTCGGAAAGACCGTCGGACCTAGTCCGTCGAAAAGTCCGCTCGTGTGTACGCTGCATTAGATGAAAACCTGTTAGAGTCTACAAAGGACTTGAGACTGCGGTGGAGGTTCACCTTCCAGCAGGACAATGACCCTAAACATACAGCCAGAGCTACAATGGAATGGTTTAGATCAAAGCATATTCATGTGTTAGAATGGCCCAGTCAAAGTCTAGTGGCAAGACTTGAAAATTGCTGTTCACAGACGCTCTTCATCCAATCTGACAGAGCGTGAGCTATTTTAATGGTAAAGACATACCCAAAAAGAATTGCAGCTGTAATTGCAGCGAAAGCTGGTTCTACAAAGTATTGCCTCAGGGGGTCTGAATACAAATGCATGCCACACTTTTCATATATTTATTTGTAAAAAATTTTGAAAACCATTTATCATTTTCCTTCCACTTCACAATTATGTGCCACTTTGTGTTGGTCTATTACATAAAATCCTAAAAAAATACATTTACGCTTTTGGTGGTAACATGACAAAATGTGGAAAATTTCAAAGGGTATAAATACTTTTTCAAGGAACTGTATGTTGAAGCAGTTTAAATATAGAACTTAAAGTGAACTCATATATTTTCTGGGGTAATAGTATTCATTGCTGGTCATAATAACTTTATCTTGTAGTCTGATATGCATTAAATCATGTTCAATTTTGGGGTTGCCATCTGTTAGCCTACATTTCACTTTAAAGGCAAATGTGTATGTATTATATCCAGGGTAAATTGCAAGATGAAATAATCTAAATAGTTACAGATCTGTTTAATATTCTCAATGAATATGAGGAAGTCATGCTTGGAGGTTGTTCACAGCAGAACCTTGTAACTAGAGTTGCAGCTTTGCTTTATGTTTTCATCTCTACGTTACATTTTTGAGAGACATTATAGATTATTTTGTAATTTGAACATGTACAGGGTGTCTCTCAGCTTTACTATTATAAATATATCATTGCAGCTTCCATGTGGGTGCTGGTGCTTGTGATGTAAGTCTTTACTTATCTAATTAGTCCTAATTATGGGTTCACATCATGTGCACACTACACATCGAATTCTCCTAACTACTACCCTACTGAAAGGTAAAGACATAAAGGCAATTATCTCCTTATATAAGATACTATTGGCCTTTTGAATCTATAGTTGCCAACTAGTATGTCTTTATTCATTATCCTCTTTCCTTAACATCATACAATCACTAAATTAGATCTAAGTTTTGGCAAATGTTTAGCAAGATAACAAAAACAATGATACCCAAGTTAATCCATAGCAAACAGCAACATTTTTGCTTTTCATTCGTTTAAAGTCATGAAACCAGAAAAATATGAATTCTATGAAATAAGCACTTATCATGATGACTGCTAAGACAAAACTATTTCAAGTACTGTACATGTGCAATGTACAGCGAAGCAAGTTTTGCTAAGGTTCTCTATGACCACAGATCCTTTTAGCATCATGTTTCTGTACACCTTATATTAAACGTATCTGCCACATTCATGAAATTGTAATTCCCTATCATTTCTCCCAGGAAGATCATGAAACAAGTCAATTTCATTCTTCTTAAAGCTGAACTTCAAGCATGCATCTGAAAAACACAGATGAATGCAGTTATGTATTTATTATAAATAATATGGGTACTTATATTGAACTTGATTTAAGTTTTTTGCAATTTCCTGTGCAACACCACTTGGAAGAGGGATACAATCCTTATATTTGCTGACAACAAACATACTGACATAAGGAGAAAGCAGAGAGAAGACCTCATTGGATTGTTGCAGTCTCTTTTTTGTCCAGTCACAGGCTGGGGACAGGCAGATGCCTTGGTTATGTTGCTTTACTGCAGTAAAGAAAAGTCAGGTAACTGGACATGCTCTGCTGCTGGGCCAGGCTATTTAAAACTCAAGGCTATTTGGGCAGAGAATTCTTTATAGAGCTGTCAAGCCTTCTGGGAAACTCAGGAGTCATTCAGTATTTTGGGGTGGTCTATTGTAAACATCTCCCAATTTTTAGAAGATAAGTTATAAAATGCTATTTGTGCTCCAGGACAAAGCAGTTAAAGTGGAGGTCCACCCTAAAATAAAAAATTACATTAACATTCTTAAAAAAATATATTTTAAAAAATTGAAAAAAACCTTTTTTTTACTTACCAGAAACCCCTGTTGCTAGGCAGTCTTCCTAATCTGCCTCTTCCTATTCCGCGGCGCTTCCTCCTCTTCGGCGAGCTGCCCCGTTGTCTTCTGGGACATATGTGTGTCCCAGAAAACAACAGGGCCATTCACAAAGCGCCGCGCGACCCGCGCATGCGCAGTAGGAAACGGGCAGGCTCCACTGCCTGTTTCCCTTCGTTAAAATGGCAGCACCAGCACCCGATCCGATGGACGGATCGGCCTCGGGGGGCCGACATCGTGGGCTCCCTGGACAGGTAAGTGTCCTTATTAAAAGTCAGCAGCTACAGTGTTTGTAGCTGCTGACTTTTAAAAAAAAAATTGCTGGAACACTGCTTTAAGCTGGTAATGAGTGTCAGGTGATCTCCTGTCAATCAAAAGAAAAATGGCAGTGCAAAGAGGGAAAATTTTATGAAGGTAGGTTACCACTGAACAACTGCACAGGGCTGGGGATGATTGTATTCACCTAGTCCTAGTCCAGGGTTTCTCAAGCCTCTCAGATAAGTTCCCACTGACACCATTGATCTTTTTAGCTATCTGTAAGGAGGTAATTCTTCCCAATTACCACAAATGTAAGGAGCATGACTAAGGGATGTGCATATTTACTGAGGCTCTCGTTATCCACCACTAACAACTCCTTCTAAATTATTACTTAATCATTGACCAGACGACACAACCTGTTTCTTTGGAGTCGACTGGCCATAGCAGCCTTTTATTATAACAAAATAAAAATACAAAAAATTTTTCGCAAAAATCGTACAACGTAAATGCATATAATACACTTTTTACATAACCTTAAACCGAACACAAATCAGTTTTAAAACCTGCCTGATCTAGAGGTCTTTGAAGGGCAAAATATTTCTCAACCAACATAGTTGTATCGGTACACTCCATAAAAAGGCCCCCTGCCGTGTATTACGCAAGCTCAAGGGACAAACCAGTTACTTCCTTCACAATACAACCAAAAACGACACACCATTGTTACCATAGTATTGTTCTTAATGGAAGGGACACCCATCCCTCCGGATGGGCCCAATCCCCCCTAAACCTCCCTTATTTTTTAAGCACCACCTTCAAAGACCCCATAGACCTACCGCTGCTATGACAAGCACGCAACATTACAATAACGAAAATTCCTAACCAATAAGCTCAAGGAATAAAAAACAAAATTAAAAAACAAAATTAAAAGGGGAGGGAGGGTGGGAAAAAACTTTCTTCTTCTTCCTGACCCGTGCTCCAACTGACCACTGCCAAGTTGCCACCCCCCACAGCTTTTCTTGGTAACACCCCCCAACTCCAGGCCCACCAATCCTAAGCAGATGCCTCTTTTTATTTTTCTACCCTCATTCTCCACTCCGCCTCACTGCCCACCCCAGTCATGCTGGCCCTCCTCCCAGTTTCACTTCTGCTCCGGGCCATTACTTTCTTCCCACTGACCATCACACTAATGTATCATGAGTTGTAGATATAGTCATTATTAGCAGGGGTTCCCTGAGACCGGAAAGTTATTTCAAGGGTCCCCCCCCCCTGTGTTGAAAAGGTTGAGAAAGGCTGACCTAGTCTCTCCATTCATGGCAGAAATAGAGAATTTACACAAATAAATGACTGATAATCTTAAAGCTAAAGAAGAAAGATCATGTGAAATCCCCTCCCCTTTCCCCCTCCCCCTCCATTCATAGAACACCTTGTATTTTGAAAAAAGAATATTATATTTGTGAATGTGTGACTAGAGAGGAGGGGGCAGGGATGCGAATGGAACCTTTCACTATCTTTATTGCCTCATTCATCCCTGCAGCACCTGGACATCCAGAGCTATGTGTGGTAGTCAGCTTGCAGAAAGATATGATTTTTATACTATGCAGCAACCATCCACACACAGTAAACCTATTACCAAGACTTACTTACTAAGCTAATACAGAGTTTAAAATATTTTTTTCCCTAAGTTCAGCTTTAACCCATCTGTATTGATTGTATCTCTGACAGTGCGCCACTAATTGTGTCCCTGTGCCATTGCTGGTGAAGATGGAGCCTAGAGCATTTATCCCATGAGCAAGAGGATTTGGTAAGCCTTGTATGTTCAGAGCTATGGTCATTAGAAGAATTATTTGCATTGGGAAATCATTATCAGGGGATTGAAGCAAATATACAATAAAATAAGTCTCTTTATTCAAATTAGCCACACTACTTATGGCTACGATGTGATTGTGCATTGCTACTTGATCACCCTGGTAAGCTTCCCCCAAGAGTGTATTTAGCTGTTTGCCTGGATTTAGTGTTTAAGTCATTGTAAAGGCTGAAGGTTTTTTACCTTCATGCATTTTATGTGTGCTTTCACCCACTACAGCCCCCCTAATACTCACCTGAGCCCCCTCTTGACCCAGCACGAGTGTGCACAAGAGCCTCGGCTATCCCAGTGAGCCAATGCAGAGAGAGCAGGGCTCAGGAGCGAGCACGCACCAGTGCCCCCATAGCAAGTGGCTTGCTATTGGGGGCACTGGTCAAGGGGGAGGAGCCAGGAACACTGGCGGTGGACCAGAGAAGAAGAGGATCAGGGCTGCTCTGTGCAAAACCACTGCACAGAACAGGTAAGTATGACATGTTTGTTTTTTGTTTGTTTTTTTAAAGCCAAACCTTTCATACCACTTTTTTCCTCTATACCATAATTCGCAAATCGAAGCCTGGAAATATTGCTTTAAAGAAAAAATGTGACACTATAGCATTTGGTGCACAGTGAGGAACAGAACAAGCATATATTATGAACTCACATGGTGAATACTGAATAGTGTTCATATATTTTAAAGTGCATCTCTGAACTGGCTGAAAAGGGTGAATCAGAGTAGAGTGCATATAATATTAATACTAATAAATAAAAGTGTGATGAAAATACATGTTGTGGTAGGATAGCTAAAGGCTTTGCCAGCTGGTCTGCCAGCTGACCTGGCTTGCATTATGGCAGGACTGCAATCCCTTTCTGTATTAGTGGTTATTTAGTTAATAGTTACTTAAAGGAGAAGTATAGCCAACTCTTTCTGTCCAGGCCCTGCTCTGCTGGCCGCTGCTGAGAGCCTAAATCAACTGTTTCCACCTCCTGCACAGCCCGGTGCTCCAGTGAGCACTGGAGGGGCAGAGCAGAGAACCAATGACTGACAGTCACTTTCTGCTCAGTGAAGATCTGGAACTGAGCAATCAGTAGTCATGCGGTCACATAGTTTATGTTCTTAGAGCCGGCAGGGATGCCTGCATAGAGTCGGCATCCACATGAGTGACTGTGATTTATTTGTTTTTTAAGATCCTGCATTTAATACAGGGGAAGGACCGCATTTATAGTCTAAATCAAGGGTCTCCAAACTTTTCAGTATGAAGGCTACAGTTAAGTGTGTATATATATAATTTACTGTGCAGCGCTCTACTAATAACATAAAATGGTGTGCTAATCTTATATCAGAAATGAATATACATATTAACCCGTGACATTAATATACAAAAAACACAGCAGTGTATAAGCAAAACAGTCCAAGTGAATGTAATTCCCATCCAATTATCTTCTTTTGTTCTTGAGTTGCACCACGTGCATCTGAATCTTCACACTCCATGCAAAAAATTGCTCGCCAGAAGATGAGACCACATATATAGAAAGAGATCAGATGCACTCAAATCTGAAAAATCCTCTGCACTGCTTATCGGCAAAAGCTCCATCTTCACTTCTCCTCGAACGCTACACCAAATACTTTATTTTCTCATATGACAGTGGAAAATAAAGAAGAAGAGATTTAAGCGCCACCCGTTAATAACAGAATTTTATTATCCATAATAAAAATCTTACTCACCATTAAAACTTTTAACATAGAAACAGGGCAACAACATCTCTTAAATGAATAACTTTTACTTTTTGTAATCCCCTTGATATGATATGATAAGAAATTCCAAATAAACTTGAGCCCATCAGAGTCCCCCTTTGCATCAGAGTGCCTATGAAAGTCCCCTCTTGGCCCTTGAGTTGCAGTGTAGAGACCCCTGCTCTAAGCGCTAGTAGTCAGAAATTCCTCTTACAGGTCCTATAACTTTGAGAATTGATATCACTATTATATCTGTTTTTAAAAGCTTTCGCCTCATTTGACATTGGATTGAGTAGAAAAAAAACCCAGAGTGTTTGCTAGATTGATGTTAGCCCCATGGGGATGTACATCCATGAGGAGACAAAATCTGGTCCTGCATAGAGAGTAACATGGACAATTAAACTGGACATGTAGCTAAGCAATTAAAATTCTGCTCTATTTAAGATAGAAACTCCAGACAATACAGCTTTAAATAAAGTGGGAAGGGTTTGAAGCTCTGTCAGGTTTTTATTGCTGTCTTTGTTCGTCATTTAGGTTACCCCACTTCCTGACGTAATGTCACAATAGAAAGTAAGGGAGAACCTCTCTGCTGCCTGTGAAGAAACAGACACCAACCATAACCTGGCCTAAATTCTACTTCCCAAATTTACCCATAAACAATAAAAATGGTTTGGCTGAAGTTTCACTTTTGATTACATTTTCTAGTTCATATTGCCACTATTTAATCTGTTAGTATTTTGCTTTCCCTTTCTTATACCTCCATGTTATGTTACAACATATCTGTTAACAGTGCTTTGTTCAAGGGGGTTTAGCACTGTGTATGCATGTCAAGTCTTGATTTTCAGTTTTGACTGGAGTGTGTCTTTTACTACTTGGTTGATCTTCCAGAGTCTCCAAAGAGCAAAATAGCCTTAAAGAAAATATAGAGTGCTGTCATTAAACAATACTTACAGTATGAAATCCCAAGAAGGAGGGGAGGTGGGGGTGGGGATACAGACTTCAAGATTTTGGCTAAGCTTGACTTCCTGCTTGAACTGTCCCTAGATACCAAACTTATACAGTAAATGAAACAAATTACTTACAAACATCTTCCATTCGTAAAATTAACCAATTATCTACCAAGGACAGTTTAATAATCAAATGAAGAATTTATGAGTCTAGCACACAGTATAAAAAGGCTTACAGGAAACCTGGGGGCCTCCAACTACTGTAGTATTCCTATTCCTCTCACTGACACCAACAAAGAGGCACTATTCCTCCCACTAACATTAATAATGGGGCACCATTTCTCCCACTAATATCTAGGGTGGGGCACTATTCCTTCTTCATTGTTTACTCACACTAACACTGGAACATTTTCCACTCCCAGTGTCTGCAATCCAGCCTCTCTAAAATCTAAAGGACAATAAACTGGCCATTTTGTTTGGAAGTTTGGAGACCATTGCTCTAGAGAAAGGGTCTCCAAACATTTCATTACAAGGTCCACACTGAATTTTTAACAAATCACGTAAAAAAAGCAAAATCAATTTTATAAATCAGCGCGATAAGATAAACTTCAGTAAAACAAAGCAAAGTCTCCCTTTACATCCCTTTTTACATTAGGGTCCTAATCAGAACTCCTTACATCAGGGTCCCCAGGAGAGCCTCCCTTACATCAGGGCTCTCATCAGAGCCCCCGTAAATCCAAGTCTGCCCCTTGTATTCCCCCTTTATATTAGGGTCCATTCAGAGCCCCCCTAGATGGCGCAAGAATGTTATTGGTTGTTATGACCCCGTTAGTCCTGGCAACCAACTGACTTAGAGAAAGGAAGCACAGTGGGGGGAACCTAACCCTGCTGGGGAAAGCATATCATTGGTGATGACATGATGATCACAGTGCAGCAGGGGGGAAAATTGCTTTAACTGCGGGCTGGATGCAAGCCCCATTGGTCCTAGTTTGGAGAGTCCTGCTCTAGAGCCTTGATATTTTAGGTTGAATAAATTATAGGATAACAAAACAAAAAGTGTTACTATGAACATTACCAGTTGGTTGAGTAGCACATAGCAATGATAGCAGTGAATAGATGTTCTGGAACCCCTTGCAAACAACTATATACACAGTTGAAATGCATACGTGGGAACCGCTTTACCTGCTAATGGATTTATTATTTTGTCCAGTCAGTCTTACGATTTGCACACACCTGCCAAACAGGACAATTAGATTAATGATCTGACTTTTCTCCACCATATTTAGGAAATACAGCCTGGTCACCTTCCCACTTCCAGCCTGTGATTGGACAGTAAAAAGAAGTGGAATATTGATGAGCCATCCCTCCACCATCTACTCTTTCCTTCTCTCAGCATTTAATTTGTCAGACGGTTTGTAAGGCTTTTTTGTTGGTTCCTAATTTTGCCCCTCCTTCTCCTTGTCTGAGTGGAACTGTATACAGAGTTGAGTTATGAGAGGCAGATATCAAGACAGATTTGGGTACTGGGGCTATCTGTGTTTAAAAATACATTTTATGATGCTTTAATGAATAGTTAAAGTGGTTGTAAGCCTCAGTCATGAAATCTGAACAAAGCACATATCTGTAGTGTTTTCTTGTCTCTCTTCAAAGTTCTAAGTGTCATTTGTTTCTGGTGCTCATTTCCCTATTATCAGCATGAGTCACTTTTGAGAAGTTGTCCTGACACCATAATTAAAATGGTGACGGGAAAGGAGAGCTCAGCACAAACCTTGTCTATTCACAACACAGTTCTGCATTGTTCCTTTGTTCCTGTGCTGTGTGTTTGAAGGGGCGTGTCCCTTTTCTCTAATCAACTCTCACACACTGTACAAGAGCGCTAACTGCAGCTCCCCGCCTGCTCCTCTGCACTTTTGAAGGGATGTAGAAAAGAGAAGACTGCACATAAGTACAATTTATGTAGGATTTGTTTTATCTCTGTGTATCATCTGAGGCTATTCACTTCATAAATGAGAGGGTTTACAAACACTATAAAGAGGAATTTTATTTTACATTATTGAGTTCCCTATGGGACAAAGTATATGTAGTACTGTCAGGGAAAAATTCGGAGAAATGTACAAATAAAACTGAAGGGGACTTTGAGAAAAAATTCAAAGATATGTCCATCCCATTACCAGATATGGTGGACTCACTAACCGTTTGGTAGTGGGTCAGTCAGGCTTATGTGGACCAAGTGCCACAGGGTTACGGTTGGCTGGAGAGCGGTCACTCTATAAGGGATGATTCCACTCCTCGTCCGTGATGGTCAGGCCGGCAACCGTAGTTTCCTTATGGATCCTCAACGAAGGGAAGGACCTCCACCACACGGGGGAGCCGTCTAGAGGTTGTAGTTGCACACAGACGGACTCAAACGGACCGGGATAAGAGCAAAAGAGAATGGAAGGACTCCATATAGTGTAGGTCAAAAAAACCCAGAAGGCATTTATTTTAAAAGACAGTACATCAAATCAATGAGTACAGAATAGTGATCACAAAAATAGGTAAAAATGGATAAAAAACAATGTGGGGAGCAAGCATAGCGAAGCCCGACAAGTTTCGTCTCCAAAGACTTCTACTGGGGCATGCAAGGGCTGATAATTGCCAACGTCCACTGGCCTATATAAGGTCACCAGTTCCCCTCAAGAATTGCTGGATTATCATCAGCCTTTGTATCTTGTGTTCCTGTGCCTTGTGCTTTTGCTTGATTACCTGTTACTGATCCGGCTTACCCCTGACCTACTCTCGCTTCTCTCCTGGCTCTGACCCCGGCTTGCTCCACAGACCTGCTCCTGCTTTTGTTCCTGAATGACATCCTGTGTTTAACCTGGGCTTGATACTGACCACGCTTCTGCCTCTGTTCCTCATTGACCTCTTGTGTTTGACCCTCGATACTGGCTTCTGACTTTGCTTCCTGCTCTATCCATCTGTCAAGATCCACCAACACTTCCAGAGAAGAATCTGCTGTGACTACTACTCAGCTTTTGGTGTCCTTCCATCTGGAACCATCAAGCAACTTCATCTTCAGGCAACCCATTCATCTTTGGGCATAGCACCTTCTGTCACCACCTTCAGGGGTACTTTTCACTCAGCCGCAAGTGGAGCTCTCTCATCACTTCAGCCTCCAGTCAGGTATGTGACAAGTACTTTGCCCCATTAAACTAAGTGCCCTGCAAAACTGGTTGTGATGTCGGCCAGGGTACTCCCCCTTGATGCACAGCCATCTGACGCTGCAGCTAGCAAGAAGACAGTTGCTTTGCTTTGTAGGGCCTGTCTTTGGGTCCCAGCACTTGCCCAAGGCAAGCACTGGAAAGAAGAATGTAAAAGAAGGTGGTACATGTCAGCCTTCTGTCCATTGGCATTCCGTGTGTCAATGCTTCCCTCGGGCAAGTGCCTCGAGCCAGAGACAGGTGTTCAAAATCAAAGTAGCCATTGGTAGCTTTGGTGTTGAGAGGTCATGTGCCAAGGAGGAGCACCCTGTCCGGCATCACTGCTAGTGTTACAGGGCATTAGGGAAATTAGACAAGGTACTACATGTACTTTGTAAGGAACTCTAAGGCTGGATTCACACTGAAGCATGGAGCGGCTCACAGCAGGGGTCCAGTGCGTCCCTGTTCACTGTTTCAGGTCCGATTTATGTCCCAATTTTTGGCTGAATTCGGAACTGAAATGGACCAGAAGATGCACAGTACTCATGTGCAATTCGCACCGAAGCCACTCAGGAGATGTAGAGGGCTGGCCACAATCTCCTGACATGCGAATTGGATGCGGACAAACCCGCATTCAAACGCAATAGTATGAACCCAGCCCTATATGAAAAAAGCTGTGATAATTCTTTTTCAATTGCATAGCTGTAGCTTTATGAGTTTGGTCTAATGTAGCTGTTAACCATGATGTATACTGTAAGTACACATGAGTTATATTAACTGGAAGAAGTGTATTATTACCACAGAAAAAAAAATTGGGCAGACGTAACTATTGATAATTATATCTTTAAAACCTGGATTTAAAACTGGCTAATGATGTAGGAAAGTTGTTTTACTGTTAAAAAGAGTTTTGGAAAGTGCGAGTCTTTGAAAGGTGATAAGAAAGAATGGAGGAGCAGGAGATGTCAGATTTACAGTATGTGTAAAAGTCAGAAGATTATAAGGACTTAGTAAGAAATAAAATACAGTCCTGGACTATCCAAGAAAAACCCTGAATAATTTCAATGAAAGATAGAACTAATAAACAGTGGGATAGTTAATATAATATGTGATAATATTTATTTCTTGTGCTTATCCTTTCAGTGTCTGTTTCTTTTCTCTGTACAGAGAAAACAGAGTGCGGAAGTGCTGGGGACCAGGGAAGGGATTCCCAATGCTTTAGGTTGGGGACTGATGATTACATTAATTATCAGAGTTCAGTTTCCTGGGGGTACCACTATTATACACCTAGTAAAAAAACAGTAAACATAGCCAGCTGTGGAAAGGTTTTGCAAGAGGAAATTTCATATAGGGTGGTAGAGTATCCCTCATGTAACAGACTTTACAAACCTGCAGTTCCTCCCTAGGGTCTAGCTATCTTCCTTCACCCTCCTGCTTTCTCCATGTGTCAAGCTGATGTTTTGCAGCTGGCTCTTGGACATCAGCCAGAGGCAAAAACCTTGTGGATGGAAACTGAGACCATGGAGGAGGACTGGAGGAGACAATGAAGGCGGGCAGAAAATTCCAATCTATCTTCTGTCTACAGAAGAATAATGGACTTCAGGAGGACCTGGACTTTATGACTCATCCAGAGATGAAATTATTGTATAACAATTTACGATCATCTGCAGTATTCTTTTCAGGTTAACTGCTTCACTACTGCACTCATGCAATAACAAAAGTACATGCCTTGCTGGGAAAACTGTACACGTGGTCTTATTTCCTGTGCAACATTTTGAAATAATATACAGTTAACTGTTGAAAGGTTAAAAGATCTACAGTCTGTATCTGTATCTACAAATACTTCAGCTGCTGCCTTTTAATATCAGGACACTTACCTGTCCAGGGAGCCCGCCATGTCGGCACTGCAGCCAATCTTCGGATCTGCTGTCGGGTGGAGCCACCGCCATTGCCTGTAAGGAAACCCGGCAGTGAAGCCTTTCAGGTTTACAGCCGGTTCCCTACTGTGCATGCGCGAAGCGAGCTGCACTTTCTTATTGGCCCAGGAGCGGGGAAGGAGGAGGGGAGCTGAACTTTCAAGAGACGACGCCGCAGCCCTGTCTCCCGGGAAATGGGGAAGGGGACCTGTCAAAAACAGATCTCCGTTCCCCCCTCCCCCCTGAAAGGTGCCAAATGTGGCACCAGGGGTAAGGAGATGAACAAGCGGAAGTTCCACTTTTGGGTGGAAATTCGCTTTAATGGTGTTTACAAAGAGTAGTATATTTAGCTCAATTTGAAAACCTGGAACACACAAGAACACTTCTTCGGGGTGACTGTATGTAAGGGGTAAAAAAAAAATCTGTCTCTGCGGCACAACTTACATTAGTAAGGACAATGACACCAGGAAGCAGAGTAAGACCAGGGGGGTTGTGGTGTCAGATTCCCATGGTAATCTAACAGCTTCTGATGGCCAAAGGGAGAGAAAGCAGTGTGGAAAAAGAGGATGAGCATGCCTACTTCTTTAAAGGAAGAGCCCATTGCAGGGGTTTGCAGGCATTGCTAAGCAGTCAGTGCTGAAGCAGAAGTCTGTAAACTACTTTTTATGTATTAATGAAATGTGCATAGGCACCAGCCCTAAAACATTTTCTGAGCGAGAGCCCTTTGGCTATGATGTACTGCCTCATTGAGTTAAGGAGTGATGCACAAAAGTGTCTGTAAAAGGAAGACTCAAGTAGCTTTTGAGTGAGATGAGATCCCTGGAGTGTTCTTTTAGCCAAAGAGCTTGGTCAATATATTCAGTGGCAAGAGCTGCTGGTGGGTGATGTAAAACATGGGAGCAAGGGCCCATTGGTATAGCCAATAAACAGTGTGTCATGATTCGGCCAGGAGTTAGTAGGTTTGCATCATCTATTCACTTATTTGCATAAGCATCACAGCACAAGTCATGGTCCTGTCAGGGAACAGCTAATTTGGATTATACATGATATTTAAAAGATGCAGTGTTAAAGAAAGGCCAAATATTTAATTCAGATACCTTTACAGCGAGGATCCTTTCAGACCTTAAAGCAGGCCATAGGTGACTCGGTTTTCTTTCCTACCACCATGGAAGGAAGGAAGGGAAATCGCTCACTTCTACCATCGACACTGACTGCATGTGCCTCCCACACCACATGGAGCCTTCCTGGTCTACAGAACACAAAGATTACTGCTATTGGCTATAGCCACCGGCAGCAAACCAATGTAAAAAATCTGACAGGCTGGTTGTACCTAATTTGATCGACTTGGGTACAATCAATCTACCCATACATGGATTGAAATTCGGCGGGTCCCTGCTGAACGGACACATTTTGATCCATGTACGTATTGGCTGGCTTTAGTGTTTTTTCACTGGACACCAGTTTATGCATTTGCCATATGCCAACTAGCACAGTCTCCGTGTGCCATTCCCACCTGATCTCTACGACAAATGTGTGTATTTCAATACCCTTCAATTTCCTTGAGGATTATGGAAAATATATTAAATTATAACTCCCATTCTGTGCAGTGCACAATTATAAAACTTTCTGCAAGAGCCTGGTTGCACAGAGACGAGATGTTATATTCCAAAGGTGCCAGCTTTATTGTAGAAAATTGGAGTCATTAATCCAGTTTTTGGCATTTTTTTCTGTAACAATTTTCTATGCGATGCCATACTAAATATAAGATTAAAGCAGAGTTCCAGTCGTTATTGTGTTTATTAAAAGTCAGCAGCTAATAAACACATACTCACCTGTCCCACGATCCAGTGATGCGGCCCCCCGAACCCTTGGTTTACTCCCTCGTCTCTCCCTGGCGCTGGCATCACAAGTGTGGACACCCAGCTGTGACAGCTTGCGGCTTCACAGCCGGGTGCGCACTGCGCATGTGTGAGTCGCGCTGCGCCTCCTCAATGGCCGTGAAATCTGCTGGGACCTGTGACGTGTCCCAGAAGATTGCAGGGAGGGAGGGGGAGAGGAGAACTTCCGCTCGAGTCACCTAGGCGGCCTGAGTGGAAGTGGGAGCTGGGTACCTGTCAAAACTAGGTAGCCACTCCCACCCAAAAAAAAATGACATGCCAAATATGGCATGTAAAGGGGGGGGGGGTAAATGGGTCCCTAAAGCAGAACTTCCACTTTTCTCTAAAGAATAAACAAAAGTGATATTATCTGGTTTAGCTGTTACCCCTAGTGAGAGCAGTGTGTAATGCCTCGTACACACGATCGGACATTCCGACAACAAAATCCATGTTTTTTTTCCGACAGATCGGTCGGAAATTCAGAACGTTAAGAACGCGGTGACGTACAACACATACGACGACTTGAGAAAAATGAAGTTCAATAGTCAGTGCTGCTCTTCTGCTTGATTCCAAGCATGCGTGGAACTTTATGCATCGGAATTGTGTACACAGGTTTGGAATTTCCGACAACGTATTTTGTTGTCGGAAAATTTGAGAACCAGATCTCAAATTTTGTGCGACGGAGATTCAGATGGAAAATGTCCGATGGAGCCTATACACAGTTGGAATTTCCGACAAAAGGCTCCCATCGAACAAGGCATAAGACTTTCATTTTTCCAAGTGCTTTCATGCGTGACACACATTTGTCAGATCATCTTTACTCATTCTTTTCTATTTTAATAGATCAGGCATGATTGCAAAACAAAAGATATAGAATAGAAAAGCAAAGGATAGGGAGGGAACTTTTGCTATATGCTTTTATATACAGTGGGGACGGAAAGTATTCAGACCCCCTTAAATTTTTCACTCTTTGTTATATTGCAGCCATTTGCTAAAATCATTTAAGTTCATTTTTTTCCTTCATTAATGTACACACAGCACCACATATTGACAGAAAAACACAGAATTGTTGACATTTTTGCAGATTTATTAAAAAAAGAAAAACTGAAATATCACATGGTCCTAAGTATTCAGATCCTTTGCTGTGACACTCATAAATTTAAGTCATATGCTGTCCATTTCTTCTGATCATCCTTGAGATGGTTCTACACCTTTATTTGAGTCCAGCTGTGTTTGATTATACTGACTGGACTTGATTAGGAAAGCCACACACCTGTCTATATAACACCTTACAGCTCACAGTGCATTTTAGAGCAAATGTGAATCATGAGGTCAAAGGAACTGCCTGAAGAGCTCAGAGACAGAATTGTGGCAAGGCACAGATCTGGCCAAGGTTACAAAAAAATTTCTGCTGCACTTAAGGGTCCTAGGAGCACAGTGGCCTCCATAATTCTTAAATGGAAGACGTTAGGGGTGACCAGAACCCTTCCTAGAGCTAGCCGTCCGGCCAAACTGAGCTATCGGGGGAGAAGAGCCTTGGTGAGAGAGGTAAAGAAGAACCCAAAGATCACTGTGGCTGAGCTCCAGAGATGCAGTCAGGAGATGGGAGAAATTTGTAGAAAGTCAACCATCACTGCAGCCCTCCACCAGTCTGGGCTTTATGGCAGAGTGGCCCGACGGAAGCCTCTCCTCAGTGCAAGACACATGAAAGTCCACATGGAGTTTGCTAAAAAACACCTGAAGGACTCCAAGATGGTGAGAAATAAGATTCTTTGGTCTGATGAGACCAAGATAGAACTTTTTGGCCTTAATTCTAAGCGGTATGTGTGGAGAAAACCAGGCTCTGCTCATCACCTGTCCAATACAGTCCCAACAGTGAAGCATGGTGGTGGCAGCATCATGCCGTGGGAGTCTTTTTCAGCTGCAGGGACAGGACGACTGGTTGCAATCGAGGGAAAGATGAATGCGGCCAAGTGCAGGGATATCCTGGACGAAAACCTTCTCCAGAGTGCTCAGGACCTCAGACTGGGCCGAAGGTTTACCTTCCAACAAAACAATGACCCTAAGCACACAGCTAAAATAACGAAAGAGTGGCTTCACAACAACTCTGTGACTGTTCTTGAATGGCCCAGCCAGAGCCCTGACTTAAACCCAATTGAGCATCTCTGGAGAGACCTAAAATGGCTGTCCACCAACATTTACCATCCAACCTGACAGAACTGGAGAGGATCTGCAAGGAGGAATGGCAGAGGATCCCCAAATCCAGGTGTGAAAAACTTGTTGCATCTTTCCCAAAAAGACTCATGGCTGTATTAGATCAAAAGGGTGCTTCTACTATATACTGAGCAAAGGATCTGAATACTTAGGACCATGCGATATTTCAGTTTTTCTTTTTTAATAAATCTGCAAAAATGTCAACAATTCTGTGTTTTTCTGTCAATATGGGGTGCTGTGTGTACATTAATGAGGAAAAAAATTAACTTAAATGATTTTAGCAAATGGCTGCAATATGTATATATATATATATATATGCACTTCCACAGAGTTTACAGTCCCTGAGTGCGTAGTTCCTTAACCTATACTCTAACGCTTTAAAGTGGCTAGAAGGTCACTACCCCCAGTATGACAGATAAGTATTCCTCAAACTATTCTCCAGAATGTTTTAAACTTGGATGTACATCAGTGAAAATAAGTACTTTGGTAGTGTATGTCAGTACAAAATAACAAAATATATTTCTGCAATACATGCACATTTCCCCATATTTATCCTTTTAAATATGCTTAAAAAATAGGAAAGTACCTGTTGATGCTATTAGAAATCTGGTAAGTCCCTAACTTCCTGTAGTGAGCTAACCATGCTGCCTTTGCTGCACTAAAATCCCTGGAAGTATTGTCAGGCCTGGTCAACAATACTGACACTTTTATCATTTCAATAAGAGTGAGATGATCTCCAGTCCAGTAGAGAAGACCACAGGTAGGGATGATAGCACAGCTTTGTATTTCTGTCAGCAGAGGTGCCATTGTCAACTCACCATGGGAAATTAGGAACTCATTGAATTTCTGACCATATCAATTGGTATTTTTTTGTACTTGCAACATGTTTAAAGGGACAGAACATTGGGAAAATAGGCATGAATTGCTGGGATGGATATTCTGCATCTATCTTTTATTTTGCCCTGACAGTACTCATAGAACAGAAAATACTGTATATACGTATATACTCGAGTATAAGCCGAGTTTTTCAGCACATTTTTTTGTGCTGAAAATGCCCCCCTAGGCTTATACTCGAGTCTGTGTCCATCTGCAGCCTCATGTGCCTGATCTCCCGGCTGTCAGGGCTGGGCTCAGCCCTTCCTTCTCTGAGCTGGCCGCTCAGCTGTCGGCTAATTGCCAGCTCCCATCTCTTTCCAGTTACCCAGCTGTTGTTGATTCTGCTTGTCAGTCCTGCCTACTTAAAGACGTCCAGCTCACTTGATATCTGCCTTCGCCTTTGTCAACATCACAGAGACTTTCTCCTCCGTTCCTGTTTGAAGACTTGCTTGGCTGATGTCCCTTCTGGCTCCTGATCCTGCTTTTTGTACTACTACGTTTATCTCTGGCTCTCTGACATTGGCTTGGCTGACTACCTGATCCAGTTACTGAACTCTGGCTTGTTTTGACTACGTTTACTCTGTTTACCTTTTTATTATTATTATTAAACAAGTGTGATTTAACTATACTTCTGTCTCGGTCTGATTCATGGTTCTTGATACCAGTGCTGTGACATGCAAGTCAGTCTAGTTGGCGGCCAGTGTAACAAAGCCCCGCCTCCACCTCCTCCTCGTCCCTCGTCCGTGACAGAACACTGATTAAGTTCTTCCAAGCAGTGAGTCAGAGTCCCGCCTATCACAGGTGAGGACGAGGAGGAGGCGGAGGCGGGGCTTTGTTACACTGCACGGGGTCGACTAGACTGACTGCAACAAACCCCGCCTCCTCCTCCTCCTCATCCTCGCCTGTGATAGGCGGGACTCTGACTCACTGCTTGGAAGAACTGAATCAGTGTTCCATCACGAACAAGGGGCGAGGAGGAGGCGGGGCTTTGTTGCACTGGCCGCCGACTAGACTGACTGCATGTTACAGCGCTGGAGATCAAGGTACATGAGGCGGCAGGGAGATGGACACAGTGAGTAGGCAGGCAAATGGGCACAGTGAGGAGGCAGGCAAATGGGCACAGTGAGGAGGCAGGCAAATGGGCACAGTGAGGCGGCAGGCAGATGGGCACAGCGAGGAGGCATGCAGATGGGCACAGTGAGGAGGCATGCAGATGGGCACAGATCTAGCCAGTATGTCTGTTGTTTTTCAACAGAACAAGTTGTCCTGCAGAGGTAGCAGTTAGAATGTAGAGACAAACAATTTACCATTGACAGGGGTGCTTGCAATGATCAGCTTTTATTCATAAAACCTTTTTTATTGTTCTGAGTCTTTGACAAATCTCCAAATTTTATTTTTTATTCTTTTTGCTGTGATCTAACTTTCTGTTAGAGGGGGGCTGCCTCTGTTCTCCATGGCCTTACAGTATGTAGGAACTTAGCAAACCCTCTCTTCCTTACTCCCAAGATGGACTAGGAGCTGCAGACTATGGACTGTGTGATTCATAGTGCGTACAGAGCAGTCCACATGAATGCAACTAATGTGCACTGCTCATTACAAACAGACAGAAATGTCTGAATATCAGAGGTTCTGAAGCTCATGGAGGACATTACAAGGAGGCAGAAAAACACAGCAAGAAAATAGATTACAGGGCCATTAATTAGTATGAATTATTTTGAAGAATAAGGATATTGTTTTTTTGTTTTTGTTTTTTACACTCTAAAGCTGTTACTGCCCCATAGTAAGTTTGTGATCTCTTTATTTGTGGTATATTTTATGATGTACACTGAACATGGTTCTGTAAGATACACAACTATACTTTTAGATGTTCTTGAACTTGTCAATTGCTTCACAGCTGATCATCATATGGTTCCACTTACTAATACCCACAGCTACAATCTACACTTTCCTCTTTGATATGCTTCAGCTATTGCACATGGTTTTAGTATATGATGCAATTCACCATTTACCATCAAATTCTATTTAATGGGCACTAGCTGTGTTAAACTTTTACTTTTGTTATTACAAAGGAAAAGTGGTACAGTAAAACTGTACACATAATGATTATAGAAAGAAGCATCTTCGTTTGATTTTCAACCCAGCAGTGGTCGATCTGGTCAGGTATCATTTATTCAGTAAGGCTTGTTAAATAACAACATCAAATGTCTTTGTACATGTAGGGACCCTGCCTTAAAGTGAATGTTGCTGTCATATTTGAGAAATCCGCACGTTAAGTTTGATATGTGTTCCCATTTGCAAAGCATACTGTACATAAAAACATAATTTAAACAAAAATATTTCTTACATTTTTAGGTTTTTTTTGGAATTTCTTTGATTTCCCCTTCATTAACATCCAGTGCAGTTTTGTACCTATATGAAAGTTATAGAGTCTACAAACTCTTTGAAATTTAGCAAATCTAATGTTCTATCTGCCTATCTCATTAGGAAACCCTAAAATACCAGGACAGTAACTCCTTTTGGAAAGTAGACAATTCAAAGTATTTAATAAGAGGCATAGCAAGGTTTTAGAAATTGTATTTTTTTGCCACAATTCTGTGGAAAATAAAGAGAATAAATAAAATGTAATTGTTTTCATTTTAACAAGTTGTTTATCATGCACAACGTGGACATACTTACAGTTATGCCGTGTACACACGAACGGAATGTCCGACAGAAAAAGTCAGACGGGAGCTCTTCATCGTATATTCTGATCAAATGTATGCCCCATCGGACTTTTTACGTAGAAAATTCTGACGGACCTAGAAAGAGAACATGTTCTAAATTTTTCAGACGGAACCAATTTCTATCGGGAAAACCGATCGTCTGTATGCTGTTCCGAAGGTACCAAAAACGACGCATGCTCTGAAGCAAAGATGAGACGGAAGCTATTGGCTACTGGCTATTGAACTTCCATTTTCTAGTCCCGTCGTACGTGTTGTACGTCACCGTGTTCTGGACGGTTGGAATTGGGTGTGACTGTGTGTATGCAAGACAGCTTGAGCGGAATTCCGTCGGAACTCCGTCGGAAAAACCTTCACAGTTTATTCGTACATACGGTCGTGTGTACAGGGCATAACACTCCAAAACAAAATTTTTCTACTTCTCCTGAGTATGGTAATACCACATGTGTGAGAGGTTTTTGCTGCCTAGATGGGCCCAAAATCCAAGGGGCATGTTCAGGCTTTCAAGGGGTATACATTTCATCTGATTTCCTGACTGCCTATCACTGATGCCCTGTAAACACGATAGGATTTTCTGATGGAAAATGTGTGATAGGACCTTGTTGTTGGAAATTCCGACCATGTGTGGGCTCCATCACACATTTTCCATAGGAATTTCTGACACACAAAGTTTGAGAGCTGGCTATAAAATTTTCTGACAACAAAATCCGTTGTCAGAAATTCTGATTGTCTATACACAATTCCGACGCACAAAGTGCCACGCATGCTCGAAATCAAGCAGAAGAGCAGCACTGGCTATTGAATTTCATTTTTCTCGGCTCCTCGTACGTGTTGTACGTCACCGCATTCTTGACGTTTGGAATTTCCGACCAACTTTGTGTGACCGTGTGTATGCAAGACAAGTTTGAGCAAACATCCGTCTGAAAAAATCCCATGGATTTTGTTGTCGGAAAATCCTATCGTGTGTACAGGGCATAACTATCGCATTTCTTGAGGCCCTGAAGTTCCAGGACATTAGAAACACTAAAAACAATGACCACAGGTTTGGTAAGTCCCTTGAAGATGATATTTTTTGCCTCTTTTTGGAATATGAAGAAAGGAAATACATATGTTTTTTTTTTTTTTTAAAGAAAGCTGGCAATTAACAAAATTTTTCTACCACACATCATGGTCATAGAATTACACCACAAAACCTATAATGTAATGCCGCGTACGCACAATCGGATTTTCCGACAACTAAACCATGGATTTTTTTCCGAAGGATGTTGGCTCAAACTTGTCTTGCATAAACACGGTCACTCAAATGTTGTCAGAAATTCCAAACGTGAGAACGTGGTGACGTACAAGACGTACGACGAGCCGAGAAAAAGGAAGTTCAATAGCCAATGCGGCTCCTTCTGCTTGATTCCAAGCATACGTGAGCTTTTGTGCGACGGACTTTCCGACAACAAGTGAAGTTGGTGGAAAATTTGAGAACCTGCTGTCAAACATTTGTGGCCGGAAATTCCGACAGCAAATGTTCGATGGAGCATACACACGGTTGGACTTTCCGACAACAAGCTCACATCGAACATTTCCCGTCTGAAAGTCAGATCGTGTGTACGCGGCATTACTCCCCATGAGTATGGAAATATCACCAATGAGACTTTTTCACAGCCTATCCACATAGCGGGGCTCAAAATCCTAAAAACTTGGAAACTCCTTCAGGCTTTCAAGAGGAATAAATTACGTGTCTAATTTCCTGACTATATATCACATTTTTTGAGACCCTGGAGCACTTGGACTGTAAAAACACCAACAAAACTACCATACCACATGTTGGAAAGAAAACAACCAAAGTTATTTTAACCACCTCAATACAGGGCACTTACACCCCCTTCCTGCCCAAGCCAATTTTCAGCTTTCAGCGCTGTCGCTGTTTAAATGACAATTGCGCGGTCATGCTACACTGTACCCAAACAGAATTTTTATAATTAAATGCAATAAAGGGACTGCGCTTAGGACATGTACAAAGGTGTGTAGCCCCCCTAAAGAAACTCCACAGGTGTTTCAGAGATAGCTATATATATATATGAAAGTGGGGTAATGGCGCTCCCTTGAGTTTAGTCGGGCAAATATGTGGTGTGCTATACCACCAATAATTAAAAATTAAAAATATATAAACTACACATACACCCTACACGTCCATGAGTGTGCAAATAGAAAATATATGCAATATAATAATAAAAAATGAAATATAGTAGTGTGATAAGAGGGCTATCCTGTTAAGCCCTATTAATGTGAAGTGGTAAGAGTACTCATTTAAATAAACTCAAACATATATATGTGCACATTCCAAGTAAATGTGATAATGTGCCTATGATTTATCGGAATTGACGTCCGAAACAACCATAGGTTCCAATAAACAGATTAATTGCAGGCTGGTTGAACACCCAATCCCACATTAGGCCTTTACCATAATTAACCCTATGCGTAATTAATTTTGTGACTTGAGTGCGTTCAGCGTTCTTGGTGACTTGGTGCTCCCCCTCAAGGGTCCCCACTCACCAGATCCATCCACCCCAGAGGGGTAACTCGCATAAGGAGTGTGGTCTCTGCGATCCTCCTGCCGCCACGATAGGTAGGTTTCCCAGAAAAGTCCTCAGCATATGCAGGTGGAGAAGTTTTAATCACTCATGCAGAAAAAAGAAAAATGGACTCCCATGGTGTAGTAATTGGATATAATCCAAAAAGAAAACTTTATTTTTGCTCGTATCCCAAGGTGGAAGTAAGAAGAGCATATGCGCTCCACCTGCGCTCCACCGGCCTAGTAAGCGGAAATGACGTAGCGTGCGTGGCGCCGTCGTACGCGTTTCGTCATAGACGTCCTCAGCGACGGTCAAAAATAGGCTTAATCATGAAAGGGTTAAAGGAATATTTCACTTTTATTGTTTTACTTTAAACATTATTAAAATCACTGCTCCCGAAATAACATTTCTTTGCATTGATACATGTCCCCTGGGGCAGGACCCGGGTCCCCAAACACTTTTTATGACAATACCATGCATATAAACCTTTAAAATTAGCACTTTTGATTTCTCCCATTGACTTTTAAAGGGTGTTCCGTGGTTTTCGAATTTGCCACAAACACCCCAAATTGTTCGCTATTCGGCAAACACCCAATGTTCGAGTCGAACTTACGTTCGACTTGAACATCGGGCTCATCCCTAAAGTTAAATCTGCTTGGCTTATTGGAATGGGGACTGCTATAAATAAGACTGTGTATTAAGCTGTATTCCCCGACCACGCGTATAGAGGAGCATTACAGTATTGGTTGATTTTTGTGATATGCAGGATGCAATGTCAGGTATATAATGAGCCCAAACACTGAAAAAGTCTAAGGGGAGTAGCAAAATGTGTTTTGGGGTGTAAATCTAATTATACCCATACTGTGTGGGAAATATCTCATTAAATTGAAAATTGTGCGTCAAAAATACATTTTCATTTTCTTTCTACATTTTCTAAAAACTTGAGGCAAAAAAAAGATCCATTATGCCTAGAAAATTCATTAGAGTGTTTGTTTTTCAAAATGTGGTCAATGGATTAGATGTGTAATTTATGCCCCTTGAAAGCCTAAAGGTGGATCTTATTAACTGACTTCTTTGTGTAAAATAATAATTTTCTTTCTTAATTTTGCACAAACTTGTGGAAAAATGAAATATTCAAAAAACTCACTATAGTTCTTTAACCGCTTCCCGCCCGCTGGCCGACGGCTGGGAGGTGCGGCTCTCGTTCTGGGTGGACTTCATGTGACGGCCTCCCAGAACAACCGCTCTCACGCGCCCGTGGCGGCGCGCATCGCGGCAATCAGTGGTGAGGCGTGTCAGTCTGACACACCATTACACCGATCTTGGTAAAGAGACTCTGACGGAGGCTCTTTACCACGTGATCAGCCGTGTCCAATTATGGCTGATCATGATGTAAACAGGAAGAGCCATTGATCGGCTTTTCCTCACTCACGTCTGACAGACGCGAGTAGAGGAGAGCCAATCGGCTGCTCTCCTGACAGGGGAGGGTTGTGCTGATTGTTTATCAACACAGCCCCCCCTTGGATGCCCACCCAGGACCACCAGGATGCCGCTAGGACCACCAGGGATGGCCATCACACTGGACCACCAGGTATGCCATCCTAGACCACCAGGGAAATGCCAATCAGTGCCCAGGCAGCTGCCAATCAGTGCCCATCCCCAATGCCTGCCAGTGCCACTATTGATACCTAACAATGCCATCTATCAGTGCCGCATATCAGTGCCCATCAGTGCCACATATTAGTGCCCATCAGTGCTGCCTTTCAGTGCCCATCAGTGCCCAGCAGTGCCGCCTATCAGTGCCACCCATAAGTACCCATCAGTGCAGCCTTTCAGTACCCATCAGTGTCACCTATCAGTGCCCATTAGTGCCCACCAATGCCGCCCATGAGTGCCCATCAGTGCCACCTATCAATGCCTATCAGTGCTGCTATCAGTGCCAGCCATTAGTGCCACCTACCAGTGCCCATCATCAGTGCCTGTCAGTGGCCATCAGTGCCACCTCATCGGTGCCACCTTATTAGTGCCCATCAGTGAAGGAGAAAACTTACTTATTTACAAAATGTTATAACAGAAACAAAAAAAAAACTTTTAGCTTTTCAAAATTTTAGGTTTTTTTTTATTTGTTTAGCAAAAAATAAAAAACGCAGAGGTGATCAAATACCACCAAAAGAAAGCTCTATTTGTGGGAACAACATTATAAAAATTCTATATATATATATGAAAGTGGGGTAATGGCGCTCCCTTGAGTTTAGTCGGGCAAATATGTGGTGTGCTATACCACCAATGATTAAAAATTAAAAATATATAAACTATTTATAACCCGGAATTCCCTATAGCAATGATGAGTAAAAATTTCCTAAAATGGAATAGATCGAATGATATAAGATTAGCCCAGGTCCTTGAGAATGGGAAAATACCTACACTAAGGGAAATGGGAGAGGGGAATAAAAATAAATGGCTGCAGCACCAGCAATTACAGGCTTTTATAGAACCAAAAATAGCCAGGTTAAACAGACCATTGACCAGATTTGAAAAACTGCTGCTGGGAGAACAGGCCCCGATTAAGAATTTATCGAAAATATACGACGAACTAATCCCGAATAGCCCCCTTAAAGAATTAACGAGTATAAGGAAATGGGAAACAGTAATAGGTAGACCCTTATCAGAAGGAGATTGGGAAAAGATTTTCAAAATTATACATAGAACAACTACATCAAATAAATATCAAGAGAGAAATTATAAAATTGTAATGAGGTGGTACAGAAGTCCTGTCACCTTAAATTCAATTAACAAAAGAAATACAGATCTCTGCTGGAGATGTAAAATAGAAAAGGGAACAATGGAACATATATGGTATGGATGTCATCGAGTGAAAGAATTCTGGAACAAGATATACGAGATCTATCATAGGATATCGGGAGTAGAAATAACCCCGACTTTGGAAATTTCATTACTGTCTTTGCTACCAAAGTCAATAAAGGCAATGAAAAAAGACATCATTCATTATATGACATCAGCAGCAAGAACAATAATAGCAAAAAACTGGAAAAAAACAGAGAAACCAGCTATATCAGATTGGATATGTGAAATGAATGAAATACAATATATGGAAGAGCAAATTAGAAAGGAAGGGCATATAATAAACCAAATACCTGAAATGTGGCGAAAATGGGAAGAGTTTCGGTCATCGCAAGAAATATCAGAATTTATATAAGGAAGAGGAAGTTTTTTTTTTTTTTTTTTTTTTTTTTTTTTTTTTTTTTGTATGTATGAGTAGATATGGATGGGAGAGGGGGGAGAGGGTAAGGGTGAGTAGGATATGGGGGGTTTAATGTTGAATTATGTTAGATGTTCAAAGCTTGTTAAGTAAAAATTTTTAATGTATTAGGTGTAAGAAAAACATGCTGTATAATGATATGGTTAAATGGAAGGATATGATATTTGTATTTGTGATTGTTTTAAATGAAATGGAAAACTTAATAAAATGAGATTGAAAAAAAAAAAAAAAAAATATATAAACTACACATACACCCTACACGTCCGTGAGTGTGCAAATAAAAAATATATGAAATATAATAATAAAAAATGAAATATAGTAGTGTGATAAGAGGGCTATCCTGTTAATCCCTATTAATGTGAAGTGGTAAGTACTCATTTAAATAAACTCAAACATATATATGTGCACATTCCAAGTAAATGTGATAATGTGCCTATGATTTATCGGAATATACGTCCGAAACAACCATAGGTTCCAATAAACAGATTAATTGCAGGCTGGTTGAACACCCAATCCCACATTAGGCCTTTACCATAATTAACCCTATGCGTAAACAAAAGTGCTGGTTACCAACAATAACCTTTAAATCTATTAATTACTAAGCATATTCATAAATAGTCCAAAATGTGTAAACCAGTCCGTGATTGTGAAGTAAAATTCCAGTGCAATGTGGAAGCACCCCAGCCAAAAAACTTGGAAACAGATTTTAATTTTGTGACTTGAGTGCGTTCAGCGTTCTTGGTGACTTGGTGCTCCCCCTCAAGGGTCCCCACTCACCAGATCCATCAACCCCAGAGGGGTAACTCGCATAAGGAGTGTGGTCTCTGCGATCCTCCTGCCGCCACGATAGGTAGGTTTCCCAGGAAAGTCCTCAGCATATGCAGGTGGAGAAGTTTTAATCACTCATGCAGAAAAAAGAAAAATGGACTCCCATGGTGTATTAATTGGATATAATCCAAAATATATATATTAGCAGAGAATCTAGAGAATAAAATGGCGATTGTTGCAATATTTTATGTCACACAGTATTTGTGCAGCGGTGTTTTAAACGCAAGTGTCGAGTAAATAGATACCAAACATGTCATGCTTTATAATTGCATGCACTCGTGGAATGGCGATAAACTACAGTACATAAAAATCTCCATAGGCGCTGCTTTAAATTTTTTTTACGGTTACCAGGTTAGAGTTACAGAAGAGGTATAGTGCTAGAATTATTGCTCTCGCTCTGACGATCGCGGCAATTCCCTTACATGTGTGATTTGAACACCGTTTATATATGCAGACGCAACTTCCGTATATTTTCTTTGCTGCGAGAGCTTGCGGCGACGGGGGCGCTTTAAAAAAATTTGTTTTTCTTATTTATGTAATTTATTTTAATATTAATAAATTGTTTTAAAAAAAAATTTGGTCACTTTTATTGCTGTCACAAGGAATGTAAACATCCCTTGTGACAGTAATAGGTGGTGACAGGTACTCATTATGGAGGGATCGGGGTCCCTCCTTTGCACTTCAAAGTATTCAGATCGCCGTTTTCGGCGATTCTGAATACTGTATATTTTTTTTAAACCAGCGCCATTGGCAGCTGAGTAAACGGGAAGTGACGCCATCACGTCGCTTCCGTGTTTACAATTAGGAGGCTGGAACAAAGCCACTTACGACTTTGTTCCAGACTGTCACTAGCCGCATGAGGCGGCGGATTGTTAATCGGGCCTCCCGGTGGAACGGGAGGCCCGGTAAGAGCGGCGGGAGGCGGCGGGAGGGGGTCATCCCCTCCCGCTCCTCCGGTATAACAGCCGAGCGGCTTTTAGCCGCATCGGTTGTTATCTCTTGCAGCCTGAACGCCGTCTCTAAAAAACAGTACCGGGATGACGCCTGCAGCTGAAACAAATAATGATCAAAAAAGTACCTGTTGTTCCAGGACTGTTATCTGCAGAGAATAGCTGGACTGATCTTTCACAGGAATGAAGTCAGTGGGCGTGAAGATGGGTCAGTTCAGGAGGCAGGCAGAGATGTGGTCAGCAAACAGACAAAGAATCAGTCCAAGTGACAGGCAGAAATGTGGTTGATTAACAGGCCAGGGTCAGTTCAAGTGGCAGGCAGAGACGTGGTTAGTATATAGGCAGAGGATCAATTCAATCAGCAGGCAGAAATGTGGTGAATAAACAGGTCAGGGTCAGGTTAGGTGGCAGGCAGAGGCGACCATGCACTGGGTGACACTGGGACTGAAGTGATCAAGAACACTGTCGTTGGCTGCATTGGTCTGGGGAAACTGGGACTTATGTGGTGGTGATCAGGAACACTGTTGCTAGCTTACACGGGTCTGTGACACTGGGACTGGTGTGTTAGCAATCACAAACACTGTTGCTGGCTTATACTGGTCCTGTGACACTGTTACTGGCTCACATTGGTCTGTTGACATTGGTACAGATGTGGCAGCGATCAGGAACACAGTTGCTGGCTGCACTGGTCGCATCCTATGCATGAAGGTAAAAAACCCTTTGAAGCCTGATTCAACCTAACCTTTTCTCCCCCAATTAATCTTTTAACTAGCTTTTCTGTAAATGACATGAAAATATCATCCAGGATAAAAATGTGATATGACTCTAAAAACATCCAATTATCTCATAAAGTGCATATATCGTTCATAAAGTGCAAATGGATAACACAGATGTAATATAACTCTAATGACGTCCAATTATCTCATAAAGTGCATATAATGTAATAAGGTGCAATGTCCAGAAGGTGCAATCAAACGAATGGCGCACTTCCGATGGTGATAGCTATTGGATGAAGTGGACACCGATCGATTATATTGCACATGCACTTTTCTTATGTATGAACTGTTATATGGAGATCTGTGCCCTTCTCACTGAAGTTTGATTGCACCTTCTAGACATTGCACCTTATTACGTTATGTGCACTTTATGAGATAATTAGACGTCATTAGAATTATATCACATCTGTGTTATCCATTTGCACTCTATGAACGATATATGCACTTTATGAGATAATTAGACGTCATTAGAGTTATATCACATCTGTGTTATCCATTTGCACTCTATGAACGATATATGCACTTTATGAGATAATTGGACGTTATTAGAGTCATATCACATTTGTGTCATCCATTTGCACTGTATGAACTTTTTTTTGCACTTTATATTGGTAGCTCTTATGCTATATTGAAGATTTGTCACACTTAGTGGTTTCACACTTGTTGTTGCAGTACATCCCTGTCAGTAGCTGACAGCTAGTGTGTTGTAAATTCATTATTATTTATTTACATTTTGTTTATTTCAGTTAGCGCCACATACCTTCTGATTTACATTACTTATTTCTGTGTGGGAACACTTATATATGTTGGCAGCTTCTCACATCTTTTATTTTCATATTTTCCATTCGTAGTGAGTTCTGGTTTTGCACATTAGTTCCCCCCCTCTTTTATCATCCAGGATAACAGCTCAGTTTTTACTGGTTGCATGCTTATTCCAGGTCAGTGATTCTTTAAGCCAGTGTAACATGACAATCCTGAAGCATGTTCACTTTCAGTTAAGCAATCCATGATGGGTTTTGTAAAAAGTATTAACCTCTGTTAATCAACACAGTAATTTCTTGGTGAGTGGTTTACAGTACATAAAATGTATAGGTATCACATTTAATATGGTACAAGTCTAGTTACATGATGTTTTCCTGAGCATTTCTGCTTCAGGAGTTTTCCCCCATTCAGCTAGAGACTGTACTTTTTCTAAAGTATTTTTTTTAATATTGTGGTATACAGCTTTGTCGTGCTGATGGAAATATTTGTTTCCTGTGTTCTGTGGTCTCTGTAAGGTTAACCTCCAGGCCTCTTTAGATGTAATGACATGTATAATACTCTGGTTCTTTATGGAAAAATTTCATTTTCTGAAGATTCCCTTTCTATATCAAAATATGGAGACTATTAAACACTTATATATTAAAGTGATTGTAAAGTCTCGCTTTTTTTTAAAGAAAAATAACAAACACGTCATACTTGCCTGCTCTGTTGTAGTGCATTTGCACAGAGCAACCTGGATCCTCCTCTTCTCGGGTCCCTCTTCGCTGCTCCTGGCCCCTCCCTCCTGTCCAGTGCCCCCATAAACCAGCAGCTTGCTATGGGGGCACCCGAGCCGAGTCAGAGCTCCGTGTATTCATTCAGACATGGAGCCCCGCCCCCTCTATCCCCTTATTGGCTAACTGACTTTGATTGACAGCCCAGGAGCCAATGAGGCCAATCAGGACGGAGAGTCCTGGATGGCTGAGGGAATCATGGACATCGCTGGATAGAGAAGGGGCTCAGGGTAAGTATTAGGGGGGGCTGGGGGGCCTGCTACACGCAAAAGGTTTTTCATCCTAATGCAAAGAATGCATCATTAAGATAAAAAACATTTTGCCTTTACAACTCCTTTTAAGGTTTAACTCTCTTTTGCAGGGGGTGGGGTATGAGAAATTACCCTCCCCAAACTGAATATTGCACTAAAACTGTGGGTAAATAAGAGATCCAGAGCCTTCGGAAAGTGGAAGAGTGGGTGTGATAATGAAGTTGGCAGTGCCTCTACTCAGAACAGGGTCTAGGTAAACAAGGGATTCTCTTCCTGGGAAATTAACCAGTAATCTAATTAACTACTTGGCGCCTATGCTATAGCCGAAAGATGGCTACAGAGTGGACTTACAATGCCAGGAGGGCATACATGGATGTCCTCCCATTCTCGCGCAGCCCCAGGTCACAGGAGGTACGAGCCATGCTCTGTGATTGCCGAGTCCATGGGACTCGGCTGATCACAGATTGGGCTAAGGGCCAATCACAGCGGGCCCTCTACTACATGATCAACTGTCAGCCAATGACAGCTGATCACGGAAGTAAACAGAAGCCGGTTAGCGTTTTTTTTCTCACGCTGTCAGCTTCTGTTAGAGGGACATCAGTCCCCTTAGTGCCCTCCAGTGCCGCTAATCAGTGCCCTGCAGTGCTGCTAATCAGTGCCCACCAGTGCCATCTATCAGTGCCCATCAGTGCTGCCAATCAGTGCCCATCAGTGCCCATCAGTGCCTCATCATCAGTGTTACTTATCAGAGTTGCCTATCAGTGCTGCCTACCAGTGCCTATCAGTGCCCATCAGTGCCGCCTATCGGTGCCAACTCTCGGTGCCGCCTATCAGTGCACAACAGTGCCACCCATCGGTGCAGCCTCTTCAGTGCCTCCTAAACAGTGTCCATCAGTGCCGCCTCATCATTGCCCATCAGTGCAGCTTATCAGTGCCCATCAGGGCCGTCTTATCAGCGCACATCAGTAAAGGAGAAAAATTACCTGTTTGCAAAACTTTATAAGAAAATATGAAAAACATTTTGTTTTGTTTTTTTAAATTTTGGGTCTTTATTTTGTTTGTTTAGCAAAAATAAAAAAAAACCCAGTGCTGTTTAAATACCACTAAAAGAAAGCTCTATTTGTGTGAAAAAAGTTATAAAAATGTCATATAGGTACAGTGTTGCATGACCGCGCAATTTTCATTCAAAGTGTGAGGGCGCTGAAAGCTGAAAATTGGCCTGGGCAGGAAGGGGGTATATGTGCCCAGTAAGCAAGTCGTAAAGTAATTTGGCACACAGGAACTACCACAGCCTGCATATTACATTACCCATAAGTATACAGATGCATACCAGTATGGAGATATTTTGAGCTTTACATATTATTAGTATATACATTCAATGTGCAAACAGGAAATATCACTAAAGGACTAATCCTCTTGAGACCAAATCCTTTGTCCCTTGTGTAGTGCAGTCTCAGCTATGCCTCTTTTTGGTCTACTGTGCACATCTCTATACAAAATGTAACATTTTACTATCATAAGTGTTAGGCCTCTTTCACACGGACGATCCGTATGTCCGTTTTTCATCCTTCCGTTTTCGGATGAAAAACGGACATACAGTCATCCCTATGGAGCGTCGGATGTCAGCGGTGACATGTCCGCTGACATCCGACCCGCTCCGATCCGAAAAGTGTAACGGAGGAAAAACCTACTTTTCCATCCGTTTTTCGGATCGGATCGGATGACGACGGACACTACGGACCGTCATCATCCGATCCCCCCATAGGGGAGAGCGGCGCTCTGACAGGTCCGTCGCTGCACAGTGTGCAGCGATGCACCTGTCATCTTCCTGCTCAGCGGGGATCGGCGGAGCTATCCCCGCTGAGCAAGCGGATGTTCACGGGGCGGATCATGACTGATCTGCCCCGTGTGAAAGAGGCCTTATGCTGCTCTAAACTTTTTTCCCAAACTCTAGAATATTGCACTTGTTATTTTGAACAGCCAGTAAAGAGGTTGAAAAAGCACTTATGTGGTTTAGCCAATTATTTTCTGCATATTCAATTTCTGTGCTCCTTGTAACTGGGGCTGTGGCAAGGACATGTCTTTTGCCTGCATATTGTTTGCCGAAAGATGTCTTTCATTTCATAAAGTTTGGCCGTATGATTTACTGAAAGATACACTTTCAATTTAACTTTGCTCATTGGCCCACCTTTAGGTACTCCCTAAGAAAAGACAGCAAGCTTGAAGATCTTTAGGGGTTCTTTTAATAGTATAAAATACTGTTTATTCTTCTATATCTGGTTTCCTCCGGGACTGCACACAAGCCAGATTTTTATAATAATTACGGTTAATTATCTACTTAACTCAATACTACAGCAACCATCACTTTTTTCAGCAGGCATGGTTGCAGTCCTTGTTGTCATCATTTTGAAAGAATACACATTAACCACTTCAGCCCCGGAAGATTTGGCTGCTAAATGAAAAACAGACACACAGAGAAATAGGTGTCTGTTCTTCCCCCTTGCTGAGTGACAGGTGATTTCCTTATCTCATGCACAAGTGTGAGAGAGGCATTCTGTGTACTTCACATCCCCCCTCCTTTCTTCTCCAGCTCTCCCAGGATTGGCTGCTCCACACCTCAACATGATTGGGCATGCTGAAGTCATTGGATGACTTTCCTGGGTTTTGACTGGATGTTAGTAATCATGGGGCATAATCCACAAGACCAGCAGAAGTTCAGTGTAAGAAATATCAATGCCTGGCCAATGGGAGTGTAGAGGTGGGCGGGGAGTCTACTGACATCACGACTCCACCCACCGAGCTCTGGACAACAGACCTGCTCACAGAATCCGGAGTATTGCAGGGCTCCAAACAGCTAAAAGGGAGATATTTGACAGGTAAGGATACATGCAGGAGGCATGTATATCCTTATAGATCAGCACTATGGAAGTAATTTAGAAATGATGAGAGTGGGTTTACATCCACTTTAAGTTCCACTTTACAGGGAAAAAAAATTGCTGCTAAATGACAGTTTCTTCCCTACAGGCTTCTCTTTGTAAACAAAGTGGCTGGGGGATCCTAAATGATTTTATTGATTACATACAGCATGATTGTAACCATATGTGGTCAATGACGTCATCTAGCACCTCTGGCCAGTTTGTTGGCAATCAGCAACCAGACTGGGAGCTGTCATTTATGACAGTAGTGCAGCAGGAAAGGATAGTTGCAGCATAGGGGATAATGCGTGCAGGTCATCAGGGTGTTGCTCATCACCACTGATGATGGATCTACATCACTAGACTTTGTATTTAGTTAAGGGGACAATGTTTATGTTATTTTTTTAAATAGAGGACTTTTTCTCAGTGTCTGTGTATAATTATTTTACTTTTTTTTGTGAAAGAGTGACAAGGGGTGCTATGTACTGTATGTCTCACTAATTCACAGTAGAGGGGGGGTGGATATTTGCGGGCCCCCTTATTTTTAAAGAGGGTTTACAGATTCCAAAAAGTCCCATACCCCCATGTAGACCACCAGGCTAAGGGTGTGGGGGTTGAGTTCTTTGTCCCAATTTACAAGCATGGCTAAGGCTGGCCATACAGGGTGCAAATTTCTTTCCTGCAACCACTGGTTGCAGGAAAGAAATTTGCATGATTCCCCCATCAACAAAGACAGCGTTGACAGGGAAATCAACAATTGTGTTTTCCCGGTGGAGGTGGGCGGGGCAAGCCATCCCTGCCGGGAGAAGACAGTAATTATCGCTAGCTGCTATAGTAGCCAGTAGCAGTAGTATCCGGCAGGCTGGCTGTACCCAAGTTGATCGATCAACTTGGTACATTCAGCCTGCCCATTAACGGTTCAAATCTTGGCCGGTTCCTGCTGACTTGGCCGAGATTCGAACCGTGCATGGCCGGCCTAAGAAGCGAGCTCACACTTGCTGCCCCTCCCTTTTCTGGCCAGTCATGCCCTGTTAAGGGTTTGGAATGGACTTTGCTGTACATACTGCTTTTATGCAAGTTAAAGCTCTTGTGAACGAGGCCTAATTCGGAATGGTAGGAGACAACACCACATGACTGGGTCTCTTCTTGCTTACTTTTTCTATCAGTTCTTGGCTTTCCTGGTGCTCTCAGCATACACAGAAGTTTGGATGTCATCAACAGATCATTTGTACCTTTACCCTTCCACTATCAGAGGTATCCCATGTGGGTGAACATCAGCAATGCAAGTTAAATAAACTTTTCCTGAGGTCACCTTCTTATTTTGACTAATGACAGGTGTACCCATGAACGTGTCAATGTTCCCAGGGTCACCTAAATACCTCATTAGAATAGATTCACAAAAATTATTACGGTTTTCTAATGATTCACAAGTCAACGCAATGCAGAACTAGATGTGTAGGGTTCATTTGGCTACTGACAGCTTTTTCTCAGACATAGACTAAGCATTTATACTACTGAGATTATTATTAGACCTGTAGTAAAGATCTACTGGATGCTGATAAGTTTATTTTGAGCAAATACGACTATCTTCTACAATTTCTTTAGGTTCAGATACTGATCTTATTATCTTTTGCAAAACTTTCTTCATAGCATCTGCCAAAAGAGTGAAAATAAGTTGAAGGTTTGCCAAGTTGAAATCCTGGAAGATGATTCCCAGATAGTTTCTCCTCACTTGCTCTGTGAAAGAGAATGTAGACTAGTAGAAGGAGGCTGGAAGATGGGCGTAGGCAGGACAATTATATCTTATCAGGGAGATGACACAGACACATCAATGACACATCTCATTTCTAAACTGGTCTTACACGGTTAGATTTTTTGTTCAGCTTGCAGCACAGATAGATGAATCTGCCACAGTGGCTAATATTTTTTTGAGCCAGCACCAGCTGTCCAAACAGTAGCTGTTACTGATTGGATTTAGCCATTGCTCAGCTGATAATTTTCTATCAAGCTCCTTCGATTGAAAAAACATGTCAGGTAGGAGAGGGATGACAGGGACACTCACTAAGGAAATTTTGTCTGGTTTATCAGGAACGAGACAAAATTCACATAGGAGTTGATTTACTAAAACTGGAGAATACAAAATCTGGTGCAGCTCTGTATAGAAACCAATCAGCTTCCAGTTTTTTTTTTTTTTTGTCAAAACTTAATTGAACAAGCTGAAGAAGTTAGACGCTGATTGTCTACCACCATGCACCATATTTTTTTCGCTCCAGTTTTAGTAAATTAACCCTATAGTGTATTGCCAGCTCTACTCTCTTCTTATTCTTCTGCCAAGTACAGGATGTTTTTGCAGTATAACATTTTTGTTGCCACCGGTCCACCTCATAGTAAGGCTAAGACCCCTTTCACACTGAGGCAGTTTTAGCGCTATAAATAGCGCCTGTAAAGTGCCTGAAAACTGCCTCCCATTCATTGCAATCAGTGCTTTCAAACCCGGGCGGTGAGCTTGCGGGACGTTAGGAAAAGTCCTGCAAGAAGCATCTATGGGGCGGTTTGGGAGCAATGTATACAGCGCTCCCAAAATGCCCCTGCCCATTGCAATGAATAAGCAGCGCTTCCGAAGCGCCTGAAAAGCATTTTGGAAGCACCGCAATATGGGCGTTTTTAACCCCTTTTTTGGGGTTAAAAGCGACCCATCAGCGGGTGAAAAGCGGCGCGAAAGCACCGCTTAAACAGTGGTAAAATGCCGCTAAAACAAGCATTGCTTTACCTCGAACGCAGGGCAGCCCCAGTGGGAAAGGGGTCTAACAGTTGGTCCTTTATTTGCACTTCTCTGATTGAGATTGTGACAGCATTTGCTCCATGTCTTTGCTGTTTATTTCCATTCTGCTTATACACACTGCTTTATACAGAAGATGACTGAATCCTGCACAGACCACCTGGATTTGGCTTCGTTGACAGAGTCAGGGATATGATGACTGTGATACATACGTTCCATAGTGATTTGAGGGTTAAACATAAAGTAGTGACATCAGCCAGTGATAGGAGCCAGATGGGAGCAGTTTGGAAAGGGGGGCAGGTTTGGAAGGGAAGAAAGAGGGCAGGTTTGGAGAGGAAGAGTGGGAGAGTATTTTGAACTGCTTCTCATTTGGGCTGGGTTTGCAGGGGATTGGATTTCCCTTTTTCAGTCCTAGCTGCTACCTTCGATCTCAGCAGCTGGACCCCTCACCATCTCTATTCCCATCAGTCCTAGGAGACCAGGAGAACCCTCTGCCTGGCAGAGCATCACAGGAGTCTTGGCTGAAGAACATGACTGGCACGCACGCGTGAAGCTGACAAGTTACCTTCTATCTCTTCTTCAGCTCAGGGGTATGCAAGGAGGGGATCTGGGAATATTATTTAAATATCCTATTAATACAGCGAAAAGCTTAGACGCTTTTAGCTATTTTATTTTAGTATTACTGGGTATGGATGGGGCACATATTTTAGGAACAGTTTATAGAACTTATTATTATTATACGAGATATATATAGCGCCAACAGTTTACACAGCGCTTTACAATGTATAAGGGGACAACACAATTACAGTACACTTCAATACAAAAGGTACAGGGGGGGCCCTGCTCGTAGAGCTTACATTCTAAAGGGAGGGGGTGGTGGTACAAAAGGTAATTGCTACAGTAAATGATTTGATGGGGTTGACCTTATATATATATTTTTTTTTACAAATGATAAAAAAATTATACACAGAAGAAAGTGAAGCTTTGCCATGAACTACACTGCCTTTGCTGGAAATATATACTAAGATAGATAGTGAGCAGGGTGACAGAGTGAGCTGCAGTGTGAGGCATTGTTATACAGATGGGTGGGCATAGCGCAGAACTGTGATATGGACCACTGCTGGATAAGGGAGCACAATGAAGTGATATGTTCTTACTAACCTAACACATAATTAAAGTCATAATGCAGGATTATAGAGGCAATATGATACCCAGGCTTGCAAAGAGAGATGCAGGGCGATTCAATGTAGCAAGACAGTTTTAACTCATAACAGGTGAACATAAGAAATATAGAAGATAGACAAAGGCAGATAGCTTTTTTGTTATAGTGAGTACTGAGTAGCAGTAAGGAACCTAATATAAAAAATAGTACTTTGCTTTTGTTTGATACTGAGCAGTAACAAGGAAAGTAATATAAACAAAAAATGATTTTGCTTTTGTCTTATACTTAGCAGTAACAAGGAACCTGATGAAAAAATAGTACTTTGTCATAGATTGATTGAAATGCATGATATGCATAGGTCCTCATTTCTGAAGACTGGAGCAAAATTTGAGCTGTTGTCGGCAGCAATGTATTGAATAACCTGTAAAGAGGGGGGAATTGTGGGACTTTATATGAGGCCAGGGCATCCGCCGTAGGTGGCCTCCATCCCTATTTGAATAAACAAAAAAAGGGAGAGGAGAAGTTGGGACTTTATATGAAGCATGCGGCCGAATAGAACAACATGAGCAGAGAATGACTGGTGGGTGTACAGAAATAATGATAGTTAGCCCAGTCACATAGTGTTGTGGCATGTACATAGTAATATAACATGAACCAGTATCCTGATTATACCATTTATTAGATATAGCAATCATATCGTAACAAAAATAACATAGGTAACATGAGTGGTACATGACATTAACAACATGATAAAAGGAGAGGGCGGCCACCAGATATACATTTCTGTGTTCACGCATTGTAATAAGTTCATAAAATAATTAGTAAAGGCCAATATGGAAAAGTAAAATCATAAACATATGATAGAATATCACTCTTGGATGAAATTGGTATAAAGGGCATCTCTATAGCTCGACGCGTTTCATGGATACCTCCAATCTTCAGGAGCAGATGCAATAATCTATAAACATAACATATGATAAATTGGTAAAACTGGCCGATTGAACAAAGGGGAATTGCCACATACAGGGGCTAGAGAGGCAAGGAGAGCAGAAATATTGATGAATATTATTATTCATCAATATTTCTGCTCTCCTTGCCTCTCTAGCCCCTGTATGTGGCAATTCCCCTTTGTTCAATCGGCCAGTTTTACCAATTTATCATATGTTATGTTTATAGATTATTGCATCTGCTCCTGAAGATTGGAGGTATCCATGAAACGCGTCGAGCTATAGAGATGCCCTTTATACCAATTTCATCCAAGAGTGATATTCTATCATATGTTTATGATTTTACTTTTCCATATTGGCCTTTACTAATTATTTTATGAACTTATTACAATGCGTGAACACAGAAATGTATATCTGGTGGCCGCCCTCTCCTTTTATCATGTTGTTAATGTCATGTACCACTCATGTTACCTATGTTATTTTTGTTACGATATGATTGCTATATCTAATAAATGGTATAATCAGGATACTGGTTCATGTTATATTACTATGTACATGCCACAACACTATGTGACTGGGCTAACTATCATTATTTCTGTACACCCACCAGTCATTCTCTGCTCATGTTGTTCTATTCGGCCGCATGCTTCATATAAAGTCCCAACTTCTCCTCTCCCTTTTTTTGTGTATTGAATAACCTGTTTCATTTGAAAGTGAAATGTCATTGGTTGCCAGGGGAAACTGCTCAACTTTTTCTGTTGTTTAATTTGCACTGATCCAAACAGACCCCTGTGCGTTAATAAGGCAAGCTGCTGGGGACGTATGCAGTTAGATGTGTGTACAGCGGGCCCCCCAATGCCTTTCTAATGTGGGTGTGTCCGGGCATCTAGGAATTAAGTCAGGCTATTGCATGATAGTAAAACGCATTGTCCCTTTATGGTGTTGGTGTTACATGTTCTGTGATCTGCTGCTGTTTGTCTGACTACTCCAATTCACATCTGTTTCTATGTCCGTTCCATATTAGTATGTTGCTTTTATAGACTTTTTATACTCCAATTCGTTTTATATGGTTTCAAGTGATCATATCACTGTCAAGCTACAATCACCTTTTCCATAGTAATTTTGATCCTATTTTTAGGTACTCTTATGTCATGCTTGCACTGATTTTCTGCGTTTGTGTTTCGTTATTTATATGTATATTGATGTAAGTGGTTTATTGCTTTAGTATGCGCACCATAAGTGGCCATATTTGTTTTAGGTATGTTAAAAGAGGGTTTGTAAACCCCAAAAAACAAAAATGTAATATATTATAGCTTACCAATCTTTAAATGTGGTGGTTACATTTGTTTTCTTAGTTTAGGGTTATTTTCTTTTATGTTAACGTGATGATTTGGCCAGTTACACATATCCCCTTTTAGGGTGGCTCCACTGTAGAGTAACAAGGGAGCCACCCATCAGCAGCATTGTCAGCCTGTGGAGGTGGTAGAGTAATGCACAAGCAAACTTAGATGAACTTACCTAACAAATTAAAGCTGAACTCCACTAACAAGTTGTAAGCAGTTACAGCAACACGTTTTTTTTTTTTTGTTTTTTTTTTGGGCAAAAAGGTTTCACATAAATGAATAAAAGTTTACCATTGTCAGTGTTAGTTGGTTTGCCTAAACCCTTTAACTGCCAGTTTTGTTGGGCAGCTTGGTCTGTTAAAGAAAGTTGAAAAATAACTTAACTTAAAGTGAACCTTCTTTTATTTTTTCATCTTTCCATCTATTAAATCTTCTGCCCTTGTTTTAACTTTGGATAGTAAAACATTTTTTTTTCTGCCAGTAAATTCCTGTTTCTTGTCTGGTCATTAGCCTAGGCTTATGACATCATGCACAGCTCTCTCTCTCACCCTCGTGAGAGTTTTCCCAGGAGTGAGGGGGGATGAGTCATAAGAGGGTCAATGAGAGCTGCAGGGCTGCAGAGCTGGAGGTGTGCCTCTGTGTAAATCCAGGAAGTGAACAGGCAGCAGCTTCAGCTGCCCACAGTTAAAATGGATGCAGCCAGACTCAGTGGAGGGAGATTCCTGCAGCATATTTGAGCAAGTACAGTATCACATCATATATACAATAATATGCAAAGTGGTTGAAGCTTCAGAGAAGCAAAGATGTTTTTATTACAAATTATGTGAGCAGACTGCAGTTCCTCTTTAACCAGTTGAAAATATAGGAACAAATAGCCTAAAAAAAAGAAAACTAATGCAGTCACCACATCTCTAAGGATTGGTAAGCTGCAATAAATAACATTTTTGTTTTGGGTTTTGATTTGCTTTAAAGTGATTGTAAATGCTCATTTTTTAAAAATGAAAATAGCAAACATGTTATACTTACCTTCTCTGTGTAATGGTTTTGCACAACGCAGTCCCAATTCTCCAGGTCCCAGATCCCCTGCTGATGCACCCCCCCTCACACACACACTAAGTGCCCCCAGAGCAAGCTGCTTGCTCTGGGGGCACTTGTGCATGCTCTCTACCGAGCCCTGCTCTGTGTGTCCATTGACACACAGTGCGCAGCTTGGCCCCACCCTCTGCTCCCTCATCCCTGGGTGTTATTGGCAGCAGCTGCTTTCTCTGAGCCAGTGAGGAGGGAGAAAGCTGAGAGAGCCATGGCTCCTATGCACATTACTGGATCAAGATCGGGCTCAGGTAAGTATTTAGGAGGGGCTGGGGGGGGGAAGGGTGAAACTGAATGCAAAAGGTTTTTTTTATCTTAATGCAGAGAATGCATTAAAGAGGTTGTAATCCTCCACCCCCCCCCCCCCCCAAAAAAAGAAACCTGCAAGACAAAGGCATAATGAGCTAGTATGTATCGCATACTAGCTCATTATGAATTACTTACCTTAGAATGATGCCCTGCAGCAGCACCGGCACACATGACATCTTTCATGGAGTTACTTCCGGATTCACTGGCTCCGGCACTGTGATTGGCTGGAGCTGCGACCAGGCCGTTCCTTCAGTGCACATGAGCCAATGACATCGACGGCAGTGTATATAGTAAATATCTCCTAAACAGTGCAAGTTTCGTAGATATTTCCAGTACCTACAGGTAAGCCTTACTATAGGCTTACTTGAAGGTACAATTAAAGAGGAAGACTTTGCTTCCTCTTTAAAGTAAAAACCTTCTGCCTTTAGAACCACTTTAAGTTCATATGATCTGTATTGAGCTGAACTTTGATAGTCATATGTATATTGGCCTTAGTAGCTGTTACAACAGTAGTGATGTCCACTTGAAGTCATTGTTTGTGATTCTCCAACTGTTGCTATCAGCAACTAGAGAACCAGAAATTTCCTCCTAAAAAGTAATAATATTAGAGATAAGCAGGGCTTTTTTTCTTAGAGAATAGGTGCAGGAAACTCACCCTTTCTGACCCCTTTTCTCCATTTCAACCCACCTCCAAGCACTGTTGCTTGGTTCCACCCCTACCCACTTCTAATTACTGCCTTTTTAGAGATTAAAGAACTAAGTATCATTCTGTGGTGGTAAGTCATTTATACGAAATATGTTAATGATAACAAGAAAAGCAGTAAAATAGCCAGTAACAATAGAGCCCCTTCTAGCAACAATAGATCCCCCCAACAACAATGGTCTACTTGAAACAAAATCCCCACCCCCTTGCAGTGACAATAAATCCCCCAGCAGCAACAACAGATCTCCCCACAGCCAGCATCAATAGACCCCTTCCTTAACAGTAAATCCCCCCCAGCAATAACTGACCACTAAGACCCACAGCAACAATATGTATCCCACAAGTAACAATAGGCCCCCCATTGTCATTGTCTCCAGCTAGAATAGATCCCCCAGCAGCCAGCATCAATAGGCCCTGCAGCACACCCTAGCACCAAATCCTGCTGAAAAAAAGCCCTGAAGATAAGTATTTGATTTCAGCTTAGCAAACATACGGTATACAGAATGTAGGATCCCCAATGATTTACTTATCTTGTTAGAGTTGACATAATCAATAGCATCTTCCAGATGACATCAAATCATTCATATCAATTCTTGATGCCAAAGAAGTTTACAGTCTAATGTCCCCACCAAAGGATTATATTTAGAGAGATATACATACTTCCTAAGAAAGAGGATTTTGTGGTCTGCCATAAGTCTATGATAACCATTTAGAATGTATGATTGTATGGGCAGTGATTCCCAACATGCATACCAGAGAAGACCCATTCATCACAACACCGGGACAAAATGGAATTCCAGTTGCAAGGGATGTATTCCAACTTTGTGGGGAGCCTGGTGGACTGAATCATCTGTTGGCTTGTTAAGTCTCTTGAGGACTTTAATGGCAAGATACCCCCAATTCTAATCCCACCACTTTTCCTGCTTCACTAGATAAATTTTGCATTGACCACTGAACATAAGTAATGGCAGACATTTTTATTAGCTGTTGTCCACTCATAAATTCATTTACCGTATATACTCGAGTATAAGTCGTTCCGAGTATAAGTCGAGGCCCTAATTTACTACAAAAAAAATGGCAAAAACTTATTGACCCGAGTATAAGACGAGGGTGAGAAATGCACAGCTACTGTAAGTGGAAAAGAGGGTCAACAATGCCCATTTGCAGCATCACTGTGCCCATTTGCATGCCTCACTGTGCCCATTTGCAGCCATGGGTCCCCTGAACTTCAAACTCGGTAGTTAAGGGTTCCTAGATGCCCCCTAGCTACAGCCAAAATTTGGGGTCTCTGAATCCAAAGGGTCCTGAAATGACATTGCTGCAGATGGACACAGTTGACCGAATGTGGGGCCCCGTATCTCGGGGCCACTTAGTGCTAGGAACCCCAAATTTGGTGTGCAAACCCAGTTGAACTAGCACCATAAAATTTCCAAAGCTGGGGTTTCTATCACCAAGTGGCCCGGAGATACAGGGCCCCAAATATCAGTTCAGAAAATGTCAAGCACTTTTCTGCAGCAGAGAATGACATTTTCCGAACCGGTTTTGTGGCCCCGTATGTCAGGGCCACTTAGTGCTAGGAACCCCAGCTATGGATATGTTATGGTACCAGTTCCCCTGGGTTTGCACACCAAATTTGGGGTTCCTAGCACCAAGTGGCCCTGAGATATGGGGTCCCAAAGTCGGTTCAGAAAATGTCAAGCACTTTTCTTCAGCAGAGGACATTTTCCGAACCGATTTTGGGGCCCCGTATCTCGGGGCCACTTAGTGCTAGGAACTTCATCTTTGGATATATTGTGGTACCAGTTCCACTGGGTTTGCACACCAAATTCGGGGTTCCTAGCACCATGTGGCCCTGAGATACGGGGCCCCAAAGTCAGTTCGGAAAATGATATTTTTTGCTGCAGAAACTGCTTGACTCAAGTATAAGTCGAGGGGGGCACTTTCAGCACAAAAAAATGTGCTGAAAAATTCGACTTATACTCGAGTATATACGGTATTTTCTCATACAATGATCCTAACTTAGTTATTACATTTTACAGGATCTGTGAACAAAATCTGGGCTCATATACAATACATGGGCATTTGTCCATTGCGTAATTGAGTTTGCCTTTGTTTACCTTTTGACAGTTTGCACATTTCTAATTTGACAGAACATTTACTTGCAGGTTTGTGTGATCTGTAAAGAATTATACAATACTGAAATCCAGACAATTGCGATTCATAAACAGAATGATCCTTTGCAGACTGGACAAATTTGCAGGCTATGTGAGAAAATGAAAAAAAAAATCTGTTTGCCTGGTCTGCAAATTGATTCAGTCCTCACTGTTTACCCATGTTTGTGTGTTTTTTAGTAAAAGTTTGTTAAATACAGGGGCTACTTTCAAAAGCAGGAAACTTTAGGAAATACCAGTTAATAAAAAAAAGGTTCAAAAGTTGTACAGTTGATTAAAGCACCACAGAAAGCAACTTTATTTTAGCGAGCATGCTCTTCTATTTAAATATGTGCTAAAACCACAAAAATCCTGTTTGTATAGACTCCAATATATCCCCTACTTACAGTGAAAAATGTTGGGAGGAATATGCTGTATGGGTTGATGACCCCAAGAACTGAAATCACACATGATATGTAAATCATATGTATATCATATGACTACGGTGTGCATAGATGGAATTCAAACAGCAATTGGCTGGCTCTACGTGTAGTTTTCCAACATCTAAAATCCGTTGCGTTGTTACCAAAAAAAGCAGTTATATGTGTCATATTTCAAAAATCGCGCCTTTCATACTGGCATCATCAACTAAGTCTGCATATGCTCAAGTCTGTTTGCCAAAAAGACCACACCCAAAGTAATACATTTATCCTGTTAATCATTTGAGTCTTGCAAAACACAAATAGTACAGTGGTAAAAAATAATAACTCTAATTTCCATATTAAATTGAATATTTTATTATAAAATAACAAATTAATAATAGTATGTTAATAGTACTATGATATGATCATTAGTATTCAGGTTGCTTAAGACTTTGTGGTGCTCTTGCAATAAGCTTCTATAATTTTTTGAAATGATTATAATTACATTCATATACTATCATGTAATCATGTACTGTTGTGACATTGGAAATCTTAGATATGCAGAAATGTTCAATTACTTTGTAAAAAATGCTTCTTGGAGCAGAAAGGGTTAACAAAATCCTTAACATTGTGGCCAAAACAGACCTTCACAGTTGAACAATGCTGATACAATAGGTAACTTGATACCTAATTTCTTAAAGGGGAACTCCAATCAAATAGATTTTCTTTAATTTTGGATAGAATAGCATGGGGACCTCTGTCAGGCTTTTATTGCTGCCTTTGCTCTCATTGGGAAGTTTTTCTCCTACTTCCCGTTGGAGTGACACAACAGTAAGTAGGAAAATCCTGCCAATGGAGGCAAATAAAGCATTTGGAGGTGCCAACTTGTATCCACTCCAGTAACAAAACATTTTATTGCTGTATGTACCCATTGGATAGCTCACTTCCTATTTCTGTGACATGGCAGAATGCAGTGGAAATCCCCAGTAGGGAAACCCCTTCTTGCTACTTCCTCTCACTTTTTGTCATGTGCGGACCCTTTTTTTCTTACCCTTTATACAATGGCCCCCAGAGTGAATTACAACCCTCTTTTTCTTTGCAAGCCTCCAAGAAATGGGAAAAAACCCGAAAGGGAGAGCTTGATTACCTCCCCCATTTTAAATGCAAGTAAAAGATTCATGGCTCCCTTGTTTGTTACTGGTCCTAACAGTTTTGACAAATATGTACTAAGAGTCAAATGATCACTCAGAAACAAGATGTTTGCTTTGGGTAGAGTTAGTAGTCAATAGTGTATTGCTGATCTATAAGATGTAGTCATCAATTACAGGTCAACTTTTTCTTCTGATTCTAATGGGTTACTTTTTTCAAATGTTGATAAATAAGATTTTTTTTTATTTCATGATGTACTGTTGGGTCCAAGTGATTAGTTTTTAATGGTGTCTCTGCTGTACTCTTAACTAAACAGAAAGAGTGAAAATGTAACACTTTAACTAGTGTGAGCATTGGTAGCTCAATAACACCAATGAAAAAAAGAACTGCCCGATGGACAAGTAAAATACCTCTCAAATGTCCCCCCCTCCTGAGGACATGTTTTTCTGTTCTCTATGGCTTTTTAAATGTCATTTCTTTTACACTTCATTTTTAATTACCACATACCTTAATACATAAGGTAATTGTAATCACTTCCACCAAAAATCACACTATTGTTTGATTTTTCTGTCCAGTTGTGCTTGTTACTTCAGATGTTTTTTCAGTTCCTTCAAGAGCTGGAGCTACCTGCAGAACCCATCACCTAAACAAGTATTCCTCTCCCAAGTTCACCATGATGAAATTTGCATAAAGTAAATTATTATTGTATTTGCCACGCCCGGTTTCTGCAAGTAGAGTTCCCGGACAAGAGCAAAAGGAAGGGTCATGCTGACTTTTAATAAGTGATGGGTTGGACCCAAGAAAATCTTCAATTTATACCCAAGTGGCCATGCCAACTTTGCATCTAAAACTGCTAAATTATACCACTGGCCTAACTAGCCCACAAATAAAGCAACTAGAACAGCTTGCACACAGCTGTTTCAGGTCTCTTCTTTAGCATAGACAATAGTCAGAGGGCCATGGTGTCCATATTTACGCTCCCAAAGGTTAGTCATTTTGCCTATCAATACATAATAAAATGTTTGATAATGGTCAGTATTCAATCGTGTAACCACAAACTGCAAGCTGCGTGCCTTACCAAAATGTAATTGTACATGGCATTATTTTATTACTACCGTATATAGAAATATTAAGCTTAGGAACAGTATAAATGAATGCAGCGGTATAGTGGGTGAGACTGTATCTTAAACCAGTACTTGCCTATTTAGGTCCTAGAAGAGTAACAGTAACATTGCTAGTTTTTTTAGCTATACAGAAATACAAAATCTTAATGTAAACCGTATACATTTCCATTATTTTTCTATGAATCGTCAAAGAAATAGTTGGTATTCAGAAGACAATTATACCCACATATTGATAAGATTATCTTCCCTGTGAGGTTAATGCAGTTCCCTTTTCTTTAGAGTGACAGGAGCAGGGAATGCAGTAGCTTTCCATAAATGGAGAGTTTTCAGGAGCAGTGAAATGCTGGCAAAAGATACAGACAGAGCAGTCCTACATCCCAGACACCCTTGATAACTCCTTGGTTGCCAGATTTAAATTGCGCAGCAAAGACAGGACTACAGTAGTCAACACTACTTTGAAACCAGAGAATAAAGAACAGGCAAAGCAATCTTTTGAAATAAATGCGTTGAGTTATGGAGATCAAGTGATTTCTGAAGTTATCCAATTTTTTTTTCACATCACACACTATACAGATAACCAAAAGAAGTTTTCAATTAATCTTTTTTTAGCCTTTTCTATAGTTGCATCACTACTTGGCACTGCAAGTGTGGTGCAACTCTATTGGCTGTTCATGCAATGTATGTAATCCCAAGGCTTTGGAAGCCTGGGTAATTTGTAAAAAACTTTGCACGGTTCATCCCTGGTTTTATATGTAGCACCAGCATCTGTTAATCAGCAAGATGTTTAAATGAAATTGTATCTTTATCCCACCAGAGGGCAGTATAACACCTCCTGCGCTCTTCCACATGAGAAGCAACTGAGTGAGCGGATGGGGTGTATTTCATGAATGAACATGTGTTCCAAAAAAAAAAGCAGTTACCAACATACTGAAAGAGGTTTCACACTTTTACAAAAGTGGACTCCTTAATTATGGAAAGACAAACTTTGTGGTTAAATGACAGTTATGAATACTATCATGCTGAGTGTGTCTTATGAAACTATAAGCATCAGAGCTAAAAATGAACTGGTGATAAAATTTCACCAATGGATGTCAACATTTCATGTTCCAAAAATGTCTGCAAAGATATTCCACACTTTAAAATCCAACTCTGGGAAATCTGAAAATTCTCCCTTGCTATGCCTGCACTGTAAGGGTTAATTGCGTTTTTTTCTAGGGGAGAGTAAAAACACTTTTTTCTTACCCAAACGATTATTAATTAATGGCACCACAGCAGACCTGTAAAAAAAAAATGCAGTTTTGTGCACCAGAGTAACATGCACAATCCTGCATTCCTACATCACACAAGTGTGAATGGAGCCTTAGGCCAACGCATTTCACATGTGGACTAAAAAGGGTCAAGCAAGTCACATGAAGGAAGGAGGGGCAGAGTAGTTTGGAAACAGTTGGAGTGGTTTTCAACTTAAGGGGGCTTAGTTATGGGGGCTCAACTGCAGCCCCTGACATCACCAAAGGGCCGCACATAATGTTCAGTATTTGTAATGCTGGAGAGCACTGCCAGACTGCAGACCCAATAGAGGAAATGATGGTCAAAGACTGTGCGCATGCTACATTTCTGGCCTGGAGACATGCTGCAGAAGACAATACGAAAATGGGAACATGATACATGAGGCTAGTAGAGATCAGTGCTCTTACCCCTAATCAATGTTTCCATTACAGACTGCTGAGGTCCGAGGGCTGCACATTATATACAAAAGGTCCACATTCTGCTCTTAGGCCACAGTTTGGGCACCAGTGCTCTACATGTATGATGCCATAGGTCAAAATGCTGCATTGAGGTGTATTGGTAGGTTAGTTATGCATAGTTAGCTAGATTTAGGTGGGAAGTGACAAAATGTTCTGAAAGTCCACTCCTGACACACTAATACTCATCTTCCCCAAATCGCTCTGTTGCTTTGTTGGGGCCCTTTGTTGGTACTTCTAGATATGTGGAAGCATGTCACCAAAGTGTGGGGGAGCATGTGATCTCCACTTAGAATGCAGTGCTTGGTCCCAAACCCTATAAATTGGGGGTGGGGGGGTTCCAAAAGAGGAAAGGAGCAGTTGGGAAGCTATGAGCAGTTGGGAAGGGTTATGGCGGGCTAGCAAGAGCCTCTGCCACTTTTCCCTGGATGGGCAAATAACAGAGTATTTTAAAGAAAATAAGACAACTGTGTTAATAGGGGTTAGAATTATTCTTGGGACTGGACTGTCGTTCTGGAAATGGTTCCAGCTGTAGATATAAAGTGTTTGGGAACTATTATCAGGCAAAATTAGAATTCTGCTCACAGATGTCTTTAATGTTAAAAGTAAGCCTTACATTAAAAAAATATGTGCTGCAGCACTTAATTATAAGTACATCTGCACTTACAGTTTTTTCTCAGTCTACCTGCAAAATCCCACCAATACCTATTGATCCTGCCAGTGAGGTCCAACCTAATCCAGCTTCCTGTGATTGTGATAGTGTGGCAGCAATGAATTCAGAGGAGCATTGCCATTCTCATGTAGGCGGACAAAGAAAATAAAACGTGGTAGAGGGCATGGCAATGCTGATGGCCACTATCAGCGTTGTCACTGCTCATTTAGAAAGCCTTGTACACACTACTAGTTTTTTAATTCAACCCTGCGGGTTGATCGGAAAAAAAACTGACAGCTTAGGTTGGAGCCGCTGTACTAACAGTCTGATGTTAGTAGAGTGATCTCCCCTGCTGAGCTGTTGTGTTCTGACTCTCTGGTCAGTGTTCTCAGCCATTGGCTGAGAGTACTGAGCGGGAGCCATTCGGCAAAGACCTTTTTTTTGGTCATGAGTCGTTCAGGCGGCTTCTGTCGGAGCGGCTGCTGTACACACGGCCCAAATGTCGGCCGGATTCTATTGAACCAGCTGGTGCCGGACGACATTCGTCCCGTGTGTACTAGGCTTTAGGCTGTGGCATGTCAATAAGCCCTGTCCACTGCTTTCTTGAATGGTAGTACTGCCTATGTTGCTGAAACCCTCCCACTATGAGCTGCAGTGTCTGGGATGGGAAACACATGAGACACAAATGAAGGAGGATTTGGCTCAGTCACAAAAGATATATCTTAGTCATAAGATAGTGAGCAGGAGAGCTGGAGCTGCCTAATACACCACTGAAATACACATATGCAAATGATCTTGTCTGCCAGGGGATTTGTGATTCTGTCCGACCACTTCTGTGATTCCCATACCTCTGCAGGGCAGCACAGCTAGGGGTGTGGCACCACTTTCAATTTTAATTTGGCCATAGATGGATCGAAATTCACCCGGTTCAGCAGAGACCGGCTGGATTTCAATCTATCTATGGATGTTCTCATCTAATAATTGACTACTCATTAACGGGCTTGTTGGAAAAATCTTGTTCAATCAGCACTACAGCCAATTGGCTGCAGTCCTGATCAGTGTATTCTGCCAGCACAATTGTCCCTGCTATCAGAATACAATAGCACAGCAGGGAGGTTTCCTCCATCCACCTCATTTGTGGGGGGTGGGGGAATCCAATAATTTTTTGTTGATCAACCTGCTGATTGATCGAAAAAAAAAAAAAACGGATCCATGTATGGCCAGCCTTAAGCCCCATACACACACGATCGGACTTTCTGACAATAAAACCATGGAATTTTGTTTGAAAGGTGTTGGCTCCAACTTGTCTTGCATACACACGGTCACACAAATGTTGGCTAACAATTACGAATGTAGTGACGTACAAGACGTACGGCAAGCCAATAAAAAGGATGTTCAATAGTCATGTGATATCTCCATTACGAACGCTAGTGCTTCCGGCTCGCCCTTGATTCTGAGCATGCGTGTTTGTACTTTGGACTTTTGTCCGACGGACTTGTGTACACACGATCGGAAAGTCCGACAACACACATTTGTTGGTAGAAAATTTGAGAACATGCTAGCCAACATTTGTTGGCGGAAAGTCCGACCACAATTGTCCGATGGAGCATACACACGGTTGGACTTACCGCCAACAAGCTCACAAATTTCCTGTCGGAAAATCTGATTGTGTGTACACTGAATTAGACTTAGAGAATGCAGTTGTGTTACCTCCTTGCCCACAGCCTGACAACTGGACATTGAAGAATCAGAACATGCTGATAAGTCTGAAGGATGTTATGCAAGCAATGCAGAAGGCTAATATCAGAATAGATTTGATTACCCACGCCAATTATATATTTAAAAAGACATGTAATCATTCTTAAAGGAATCCACGCCTACAATAAATAATGTTTGTATACCTGCCTAGATTTTATCTTTAATATTTTTAATTTCTGTTTATAATAATTATGTGTGTGCAATGTTTTAAAAAAAATATATATATATTTTATGACTCAATTTGTGGGAAGCTGATGATCATGTATTGAAAAAGTATGTTAGAATTAAAAAAAGGCTTCTTTTAAGTTAAGAGTTACAAGAGTTTAAAGCGGGGGTCCACCTATCTATCGTTTTTTTTTTTTTTTTTAGTTCATTCACAAACTTTTCTTCTCAGCATTATATACTCACATATTGTGTGTAATATGTCCGCCTGTGTCAGATTTCGTCGGAAAGAATAACTTATATTATTCACTGCAGGCGGTTTCCATCTTCATTGTGGGCATTTGAAGCCCACAAGCATTTATTTCCTGGATGCGGTGAATGCTGTGTTCCCAGCATTCACCGCTCGTTCCTGCACATGCTCAGTGGCATCCTGGGAAGCCTGAGACTAGCTCCCAGGAGTCTGGGAGAGGCTAGAAACATGCCTACTCCCACGGGAGGAGAACCAGGAAGTGCAAAGAAGAATAGAAAAATAAAAGGTAATTACGGCGATTTAAATTTTTTTAAATGGCATGTCAGCATCTAGGCAAGGAAGAGAATACATACAGATATTGTTCAAAATTTGGGTGGAACCCCGCTTTAATCTCCCTGTATCTGATATAATAAATTATGATTTGAAATTTATGTTTGATCAGATCAGGAGAAGCAGATAAGGCACAGCTCCCAACTGTCCCTGATTTCGAGAGACCCTCCCTGATTTGGAATAATGTCCCTCTGTCCCTCATTCCTCCTCATTTGTCCCTCATTTTGGTCTGATCTATATAGTTGTATATAAAATGTACTATTTATCTATCAGAAAGTGTTTCCCAGTGCTAAACCTTTCATCCAATCTCTAAATTGCTGCATTTGTAAATACTAAAAGCCAATTTAAAGTAATAGTAGTGGTAAAAAGAACTTGTGGGTTTAACCAATCATTTTTTTTGTACAATTCTCCTTTAAGGGGGTGTGGCAGGAGGTGTGTCCTATGCCTACATACTTTTGCTAATTGGTGTCCCTCATTCCCATTTCAGAAAGTTGGGAGGTATGGATAAGGGGTTTATATTTGTACCAGAATTTTTAGTGTGAGACTTATTGCTGACTTTTTGATTCAAGGCCCACTGGAAAGCATCACAATTTTACATTTTCTAAGCTGTTTTTACTTAGCTAAGAAAGCAGGATTAAACCCCAAAAGTGTTATGTACCTTTCCATGAGCCCCCCACAGTGGTATTCTTGCACTTTTATGTGTTATCATCTTGGTGGAATGATACAAGGAGGCTCCCAGCGGGTTCTTTAAACATGTTGATAGAAGGTAATGACAAGCTCTACGTATCACTCACAAATATGGTGCTTCTTGTGCCTCCTGCTTTCCATCACACACAGCTGTGTATGGGACACTGCTTGTGTAACATGTCCATCAAAGGCGAGAGGACAAAACCAGACCACCAGGAGTTTTTAATGGGAAGTCTCCCCAGCTACTTAGTACTTCTCTGTAATCAGCAGAAAACATTAAATACAGAGCACTGACAACCAACATTTATGCTGTTGCATGACTTACACACAAACGGTTTACTGATTAAATCTGTAAAATTGGTAAGCTGGTCTATATCTTATGTGTTAAAATGTGCTGGGTGGCTCTTAGCCCCATATAAAGTTACAGTTAATCATTTATCTCTGCAGCAAAATGAATGATTGTGTATGCACCATTTTTTTTTAAGAGACTCCAGGATTGACCTTTATTTCACACTTACTTTGGTCCAGCTTGGTACAGTATGTATATCCCATACATAAGCAGTTGCTGGGGAAGCTGACAATTACTGCGGTAGTTACATAGCTCCCAACTGTCCCTGATTTCGAGGGACTGTCCCTGATTTGGAGGAATGTCCCCCTGTCCCTCATTCCACCTCATTTGTCCCTCATTTTGGTCTGATCTATATAGTTGTATATAAAATGCACTTTTTATCTCTCAAAAGGTGTTTCCCAGTGCTAAACCTTTCATCCAATTTCTAAATGCCTGCATTTGTACATTTTAAAGCTAATATAAAGGAATAGTAGTGGTAAAAAAAAGTCCTTGTGGATTTAATTAACCGTTTTTTTTGGTTAATTCTCCTTTAAGGGGCAGCGGGCGTGTCCTATGCCTACATACATTTGTTAGTAGGTGTCCCTCATTCCCATCTCATGTGCGTCTCATATGTTGGGAGGTACGTAGTTAGCACTACTACATTGATAGCTGTGACCTTCTGCATCCCACTCTAATTCAATGTGAGCAGCTGTCCCAATGCACAATGACCACAGTATAAATTAGCTTTAAAATGTATAAATGCCTGCATTTGTACATTTTAAAGCTAATATAAAGGAATAGTAGTGGTAAAAAAAAGTCCTTGTGGATTTAATTAACCTTTTTTTTTGGTTAATTCTCCTTTAAGGGGCAGCGGGCGTGTCCTATGCCTACATACATTTGTTAGTAGGTGTCCCTCATTCCCATCTCATGTGTGTCTCATATGTTGGGAGGTATGTAGTTAGCACTACTACATTGATAGCTGTGACCTTCTGCATCCCACTCTAATTCAATGTGAGCAGCTGTCCCAATGCACAATGACCACAGGGGGTCGCTCTGTCAACACTACTGCCATTTATGGAATGCCTTGTTTTGTCAATGAAAGATGAAACACTCAACAAAACAGCTGTGAATTCCAGTAGCCATGACATCATCCATAGCCAAGTTGTTGGCAGGCACTTCCTCCTCTCCCCTGCAGCAGCCGCTCACTGACACAGGGGAGCCAGAGCTGCAGGATAACATGACTGGACAAAAAAAATAGGTATGTACACAGATCTTTTTTTATACAGGTTAGGCAGGATAGGTAGGAAGAGTTCTGAGGAAATATTTTTAGGAGTTAAAGTTAGGCTTTTCTTCCACTTTAATTTTCAGATCCTGCCAGTAACAGCACTTCCTGTTTCAGAGTGACAACACTAAGCTGTTGGATTGCATTTAGCAGAGGCATTGTCAGCCTGCTGTACGCACTCCTTCAGTTAGTCTTTGGGCCGCCTTTCACATCAGCTGGAGGCGTGGGCAGACCTAATGGGCAGCCAAATGGCCAAATGAAGGAGCACGTTTTGACAGGCTGTCAATGTTGCTGCCTATTGCAAGGCAGTGGCTTAGGCAGGCCATAGACAGTGCAAATGGATTTCTTGCAATCACGGTGTTGACAGGGGAATCCTGATGAGCAATTGTATTCTCTCTGCGTGGAGGGCGGGAGTGGGCGGGGAGAACACAGTAATTATCGCTAGTAACTAAAGCAGCCACTAGCAATAATCTCAAGTGAATCCGACAGGCTGGTTGTACCCAAGTTGATTGATGAATCAACTTGGTGCATTTAGCCTGCCCCTTACTGGTTCGAGCATTACTGGTTCGAATCTCAGCCGATTCCTGCTGAACTGCCCAAGATTTGAACCATGTAATTAGCTTATCATGATGTGTAAAGAAAAATGACAACCTGTGCTATCTTGTAGAGTGATGCTGTCAACCTCAAACAAATTTTATCCTGCATTAAAGAAAACAGTTTCTGTCCTTAGCAACCATACTTCCTTTGGATACTAGCTGTGTTACGAAAGAGACTTTGGGGTTTTTAATACCAACCACCTTGTTCTTTTATGGAGGATCTCAAAGAGGTAAATGTGGGGAAAAAAATTGAATATCAACTATGCAAGCAGACACATGGATAACTGTACTGTATATGGTTGGTAAATGAGGTTTGATATGAAAATCCTAAGCAGTAATTACAGTGGAACCTTTGATTGCAAGTAACGCGGTTAATGAGCGTTTTGCAATACAAGCTATTATTATTTTTAAATTCTGACTCGGTTTGCGAGCGTTGTCCCGCAAAACGAGCAGGATTCAAGCCTCTGCAATGTGCAGTACTGCATTTGGCCAGAGGTGCGGGTGTGGGTTCGGAGCTGTTCGGAGCCGCTCGGAAATACTCGGAAATACTCAGAAACACTCTGAAATACTCCTTTTCCAAGTGTTTCTGAGCCTTTCCGAGGGTTTCTGAGTGCATCCGAGGGGTCTCCGAGTATTTCGGAGTCTCTATGGCACCCCTCACCTCTGGCCACACGCGGTATTGCATGCAATAGAAGTCAATGTGGAACAAATTATCTTTGTTTCCAATGACTTCTATGGGGAAATTCTCTTTAATATGCGAGTGCTTTGGATTACAAGCATTCTCCTAGAACGGATTATGTTCGTAATCCAAGGTTCCACGGTACTTATATTGCAATCCATCTCTGTACATCAGTATTGGCAGAATAAATAGGAACTTCAAACTCTAAAAGGAATAGAACCTTTCTTATTTCTTTCTTTCTCTCTTTAAAAACTGTAGATTGATACTTCCGTATGCATTTTGTGTGTGTATACCCTTTACATTTTTCTTTTGTTTCTATATGGGGATTTTCTCAAACTCCCCCTGACTATAGTTGGGTGGTCCCCACTGTAAATTAAAGAATAGTTTAGAAATATTTGACTTATTTTTACCACTGATAATGGAAATGGTAATGAACTACCGTATTATGCAGAGCAGCTGAAAGGTTACATGAACAGCTGTCCCATACTAATGTTTGCCTAAAGGATTGAGAATGATGACATAACTTAACCAAACATAAGACTTAAGCCTTGTACACACTAAAATCCACCCGTTAGAACGCTCTTTCAGACAATTGTGTCCAACTTTCGGCCAACAAATGTTGGTTGGCAGGCTAGTAAATTTTCGGCGGACAATGGTCTGTTGTCAGATTTCCGTATCGTCTGTACACAAGTCCGTCACACAAAAATTGAAAGTACAAATATGCATGCTCAGAATCAATGCTCACCAAACACGAAATTAGCAGAAGGTGCCCAAAGGATGGCGTTCAAGAGTGGAAATTCCTCGTAGTACGTCACTACGTTTGTGTTTGTTGGCCGACAATTGTGTACTGTTAGTATGCAAGACAAGTTCCTGGTACATGCCCTTTGGACAAAAGTCTGATGCTCTGTTGGCCAACAATCCGATCGTGTGTACTAGGCTTTAGGCCTCATGCCCACGGGCGTTTTTACAGCCGCTTTTAGGAGCGTTTTGCACAGCTTAAAAATGCCTCTCCATGTTAACCTATGGCCTCATGCCCACCAAGGCGTTTAGGAGCTGTAAGGGGCATAAGTGTTTTTAAGCTCCAAAAAAAAACCCAGAACCAGCACGTTCTGAGGCTCCAAGGGTAAAGCTGTAAAAATGCCAGACGCTGGTAAAAGGTGTTAAACACAATTTAACAAGGCTTAATGCTGTATACACAGCGTTAAGCCTCGTCTGGCATTTCTCTGTCTCTAATCAAAATCAATGGTTCCCTATGGAAGCCCATTGATTTGAATAGAAGTCGCACAAGAAGTCGGATCAAGATGACCCGACTTGTGGTACGACTCGTGTGCTGAGAATCTTGACAGGTAACCCCGCCAAAATTTTGCATGAGGTTCCCCCCCAAGATTGGAAATCAGAAATAACTAGTAGTAAAGAGGGTCCAGAACTTATTGCAGGTTTTTATTGCTCTCTATATCCCAACAGTGTATATGCACCATCACTAGATGTCATGGTGACCATTATTGTTAGAACCCAAAGTGATAGGAAACTCAAAAAAAAGGTTCCCCCCCCCCAGTCAGGGGTAGAGTGGAATTCCCCACCTTCCAACCTGACAGTGGTTGTAACTCTCCTGCACTGTATCCAAACATAGGAAAACGTTTGCTTGGCATTCTACTTGGCATAATTTTTCTGCCTTTTAAAATAGGTAACCCCAACCCTTCGATTTTTTGGGGTGGATTTACTAAAGGCAAATAGACTGTGCACTTTGCAAGTGCAGTTGCACCTATTTTCCCCAGAACTTAGTAAATGTGGTAAAGCTCTGCTGATTTCCATCATCCAATCATGTGCAAGCAAAAATCCTTTTTTAAAATTTACAGTATGCTTGCACCTGATTGGGTATTCTTTACAAAGTAATGCTTCAGAATATCACATTTACAAAGGAAAATTAGTCTTTTTTTTTTTTTTTTGCACCAATAAAGAAGTAAGGACGCTTGGAGTTGTCAGCTCTATTCTTTGTATTTAAACCTGGAATAACAACCGCAGTTTATCAACTTGCTTTTCTGTCATATGTTTGAACTTAAAGTGTATTTCCAATATAATGTTAGGAAGGGGGCTGGGGAGTTATGTTTACTATAAATAACCCTTGACAAGTGTATTCCAGATGTACCCACTTATTTACCCTTACTGCTATACCATTTTTCCAACCCCATTTTCTTTATTTAAATTAACGAGACCACACCAATCTATTGGAGTATAAAATGGCCATAACAGCCTATTTATTAAACAAACTGAATAAATAACTCCAATAACCTTAAATATATAAATAACATAACTTCAGTGCAAACAACATGTTATTAACTGCAATCTGTTGGTCAATGACGGAGCTACACCCTTTTACCACAATCAAACCATACATGCGGGAACCATTTCCAACTTGATAGGCCTCCAGCTGTACCGCTCGGAGACAACCCCTTGCCCGCAGTGTAACCATACCGGTATTCCATTTCGGGAATACACCGGAGGGGCCATACTATCGATGACCCCCCACCCCTTTTTACCACATTTGTTTTACCGCTACCGTCACCGACCAACAGAAAAACACAGCCAAACCACAGCTGTCATGACGACCACTTCCTTCGAATCTGAAAAATAAACACACACATTAAACACCCTAACAACAAACCTAATAGGGAGGGAGGGTGGGAAAATCTGCCTCCTCGTGTCTCTTCCTGCTCCACTGACCCCGTCCCAGCTCCGCCCCTCCTCTTATATGGCCGCACCCCCAAAGTTTCCTGTTGTCTCCACCCCCACCAAACCTGGCCAGCTTAACCCTGTGTGTGTCACTAGACACACTGTCATGCCCGGCCCTACACTATTCTCTTTTCCTTCTTTTCGTTCCGGGCCTCACTTGACAAGTGTATTCCAGATGTACCCACTTATTTACCCTTACTGCTATACCATTTTTCCAACCCCATTTTCTTTATTTAAATTAACGAGACCACACCAATCTATTGGAGTATAAAATGGCCATAACAGCCTATTTATTAAACAAACTGAATAAATAACTCCAATAACCTTAAATATATAAATAACATAACTTCAGTGCAAACAACATGTTATTAACTGCAATCTGTTGGTCAATGACGGAGCTACACCCTTTTACCACAATCAAACCATACATGCGGGAACCATTTCCAACTTGATAGGCCTCCAGCTGTACCGCTCGGAGACAACCCCTTGCCCGCAGTGTAACCATACCGGTATTCCATTTCGGGAATACACCGGAGGGGCCATACTATCGATGACCCCCCACCCCTTTTTACCACATTTGTTTTACCGCTACCGTCACCGACCAACAGAAAAACACAGCCACAGCCCGAAAGGATGAAACCTTATCCTTAAGGGCCCCTCCACACACTCAGTGCCCTTTGGATTCCCTCTTGCAGCCCCATGGTCCACAGATCAATTCCCACGTCCGTGAGGTGAACACCATCCCTGCGTAAGTAAAGGCCTACATTAATTTCCAGCTCTCTGTGCCTTATCACCATGCCCCCTTGTTTCACCAAAAACCTCCCCACTACTTTGTTAATGCGAATGCGTGCCTTGTTCAGCCTTTCCACAGACCTTGCCATCCGCCAGGTGGTGCGTGCCACCATGTCAGACCATAACAGCAGAGTATTGGGAAAGACCGTGCGGATGTATAACAAATCCGCCTTAACGTTTGCTAGTATGTCTCTTACCGTGCGTACCCCTAAATCATTCCCTCCTGCATGGATTACCAACACATCAGGTGGTCTGTCCAACCACGCATAACGCTCCACTTCCGTGACCACTCTACCCCACATCATACCCGGTCTCCCCAGCCACCTGATGTATGCCTCTCTCCTCGATACTCCCAGCTGCCTCCCGTCCGGTCTCGCATCACCTCTCCTGGCCCCCCAACACACATAAGAGTGCCCCAGAATCCAGACGAGGCGAGGAGCACCGCCCCCTGTAAAGAAAAAGACCACAACCAAGGTAACGTCATTCATTCATTTTTCTTTTTTTTTTTTTTTTTTTTTTTTTTGAAAAACTTAACACAATTCCCACCTACAGGGACCATAATACCAGCCAACCCAGTTTTTTTTTTTTTTTTTTTTTTTTTTTTTTTTTTTTTTTTTTATTCTAATATCATTTGAGGTCGGACGTAGGTGCGGAACCTTCTCGATTCCCATCTACCAATCCTCCTCACGGCTGCCTCATCCAACCCACATCTGGCAGCTTCAGTAGCCGCCCCAATGCGAAAGGAGTGTGAAGCGTAAGCCTTCCCATCCAAACCTAACTTCATCAAACATTTTCTAAACACTGCTACAAATTGAAATTTTGATAAGTAAGACCCGTCTTCATGCCGCAAAAATGGCCCTTCCCCCATTGGCCTTACCTGCGCCAGTTCCTCGACCGCCCTTACTGGGCACACCGTGGATCCAGGCAGAGCGTACAACCATACGTCCACCCCCTTCCCCGTCTGATCGGTTTTTGACCTCCGTATTCTCAAACACACCTTATCCCCGTGCGATCTAACGTCCTGCACCAGAATGCCACCCGCATCCCCCCGTGCCGGGCTCACCAGTTCCCCGATTCTGAACGCCCCAAAAAACGCTAACGAAAAAGCTGCCCTAAACAGCGAACATTCATAACTGGAAGAACATACTGACCTTAACTGCCCACAGATAGACACCAGGTTTTTAAAAGTGACAGGCCTTCTTTTATCTCTCCGTCCTTGTCCTCTCTTGTACCCTTTGATGGCTTGCCTAACCCAAAAATCTTTAGTCCAATCCTCCCCCTTTTGCAGCTTGAAAAGGAATGACAAGGCCGCCATCTTCTTTTCAATAGAAGACACCGCCACCCCGTTTTCCATATTTCTGGACACAAAATACAAGACCAGCAATCTCACCTCTGTCCCATCCTTTGCCACCCCAGCTTCTTGCAGTAAACCCTCCCATTCTCTCCATACCTTCATATATGCCATCCAAGTGGACTTACTCACTGACTGCTGGATCCATCCTGCGGCGACTCCAATGCCAGCTCCCAGATCCACTCCGGGCAGGGAATCCCTTCCTTGTCTGCTGCCGGGGCTAATTCCCTGAACTTGTCCCACTGAAAGCGAGACAGCGAATCAGCCAGTGTATTGTCAATCCCTGGTATGTGTACAGCATATATAAAGGTATTCAATCGCATGCACCGCAATACCAACTGTCGCATCAGCCTAATGACCGGTTGGGAAGACGCTGACATGCGATTGACCACCTGAACAACCCCCATGTTGTCACAGTTAATTCTCAACTTTAAATTCTGGCAGGACCGCCCCCATAACTCCATAGCCAGCACCACTGGAAACAGTTCCAGCAGTACCAGGTTCCGAAGAAACCCCGCTTTCACCCATGATTGTGGCCACGGTCCCGCGCTCCATTGCCCTTGAAAATACGCCCCGTAACCTGTAGAACCCGCCGCGTCCGTAACCAGTTCCACATCGAAGTTACTTACCGGACCTGACATCCACACTGATCTTCCGTTGTACACTGACAGAAATTGATACCATACCTTCAGGTCCTCCCGATGTTCCCGCGTCAGCCTGACAAAATGAGTGGGGGCTTTGACTCCCGCCGTGGCTGCTGACATCCTCCGACAAAACACCCTACCCATGGGTATGATCCTACAAGCGAAATTTAGCTTACCTAGCAATGACTGCAGTGTCCGCAACTGCACCTTCCGCCTTCCATGAATCTCCTGGATCTCCTTCTGTAGATCCACTAACTTTTCGTGCGGCAATCTGCATTCCATTGCTATGGAGTCAATTACTATACCCAGAAAACTAATTTCGGTTGTCGGGCCTTCCGTCTTCTCGGCTGCCAGTGGCACTCCGAACCTTCCCGCAATGTGCTGCAACGTTGACAATAAAATCGCACACACACTGGAGGAAGGAGGACCTATACACAGGAAGTCATCCAAGTAATGGATAACCGAGTCCAGCCCCGACACATCCCTAACTACCCACTCCAAAAAGGAACTGAACGCCTCAAACATGGCGCAAGAGATGGAGCAACCCATGGGCAAACATTTATCGACGTAAAACTGTTCTTGCCAGTGGCAACCCAGCAGCCTAAAGCTGTCCGGATGCACTGGAAGTAGCCGAAACGCCGCTTCTATGTCAGATTTTGCCATGAGTGCCCCCTGTCCATACCTCCTAACCCACCGCACCGCAGCATCAAAGGAAGTATAGGACACCGTGCAGGCATCAGGGTCAATGAAATCATTGACCGAGCCCCCTTTTGGAAAGGATAGATGGTGAATCAATCGGAACTTATTCGCCTCTTTTTTGGGCACCACTCCCAGTGGGGACACCACCAAATCCGGTAACGGCTTATCCGCAAATGGCCCTCCCATGCGGCCTAATGACACTTCTTTTTCCAATTTTTCTCCCACCACCCTTGGGTGTTGCAATGCTGATTTTAAGTTCCGTGCCATAGGGGGAACCACCTCCAAGGCACATGGTATTTTGAACCCCTCCCTAAAACCTGCGGTAATCAGCGATGCCGCTTCCCTATCCGGATACTTACTTAGGAAAGGCAGCATCCTTTCCACCTTCACCGGCGTCATCCCTCTTGTTAACAGGCTCCCCGGTACGTTTCCCTTTTTTGAAGCATCTGGCCAGTGTGTGGGTTCCCCCACACCCTGAGCATTCATGCTTGAATTTGCACGATCCCCCAAACTTACAGTGTCCTTCGTTGTATTGCCAACACACTCCCCATTTCTTGCCGGCCGGTAGTCCTGAGGAGTGTGTACCCCCGGCCCCCCCTTGAAAAAACTGAGGCGAGGCCCTAGCCGAGGACATAAGTCTCATCCAAAGGCTGATGTCCTTATGGTCCCAACGCAGGGCCGGACGAACCGCTCTGCGTTGTCGGAACTGCTCGTCATAACGCAGCCACGCCGTTCCGCCATAAACTCTATGTGCTTCCCCAATAGCATCCATATAACAAAACAACCCAGAGCAATGCTCCGGATTCTTTTCGCCAATGACGCTGGCCATGATAGCGAACGCTTGTAACCAATTGACAAACGTTCGCGGAATCAACCTGTACCTCCTCTTCTCCTCATCTTCCTTCTTGGTGTCATCAGGCTTAACCCTGTCCAGGTTAAACTTTTCCAACGGCAACAAGGAAAATATTTCCACATATTCCCCTTTTTGGATCTTTTCCCGAACCTCCTGCTTCAGATGCGCACCCAGCGGGCCTTCAAAGCAGACATATACCTCGCATTTCGCTGCGTCTGCAATCCTGACTATATCCGCCCTGCCCGCCGCTTCTGTTGCCCCTTTTTCCCCCGGCTTTTCTTTTGCACCACCCGACACCGGGGTTTTGTCAGCAGACACCCCCGTGGAAAGTTCCACCTCCTCCCCAGATAACCCACCCCCGCCAGTTCCTTGCGGTACTACGCTCGTGGCCGCCTGAGGAGGTTGTTCCCCAAAACGTCCTACCAGCGCCCTCAGGCCCTCCAACAGCTCACTCAGTTGTCCCCCTGACCCCGAACTGGCGGATCCTTGCCCCGCCACTTGGTGGTCATGTCCCTGCGACACCTGTGGTGGTCGGGCTACTGCCCCTGCCGTACCTGAGTTAACCACACCCCATATATTTTGTAAAGCATTGGTCAAATCTAGATTATTAGTGGACTTACCGGGCTGACCCGGAGACCTCCCGACAGCCGCTGGTCTGGTTTCCACCGTCGCCTCCTGCTGTTGTGCCTCCACCTCTCCTTCTTCCAACTCCTCATCTTCGGACCGGTCCCCCTGGGGTGGGCTTGCCGGCGTGGGGAGCCCCCCAGGCGCATCCCTCCCGGAGGCCGTAAGCACCCGCTGAGACATGACTCGTCCGGCCTCTGTAGATCCGCTTCCCGCCTGGATTCCACGCCGCCCTGGGATGGCTGAGACCGGGCCGGCCTGATCAGTCCTCCGTCCGCCCCTCTGGAGGTCCCTCTCCCCGCCAGGCGACCGGTTGCCACCTGCGGTGTCAGCAATGCTTCTCCTCACCGCCCTGGGCGCAGCTGCAGCTCCTCTCTCCCTTCTGTCCTCCCCCCTCGGCTCGTGCAAAGCTGCTGGGGGGGGCCGCTCGTTCCGCACGCCTGGATCCTGTATTCATTGGAGCGGCGCCATCTTGACCCGTAGCCCCGCCCACCGCGCCGCGGCCGCGGCGTGTGTTCCGCCCGGGCCTGGCATCGGCCATCGGTTGACTTCTTTTTGCTGGAGGGGCTGACTGTTCTCCCCTGGGGCTTCGTGCCTGGCGACCCGTACGTCCATCGGGTCCAGGCGAATACCGCGCCGGCGGCCGCGACTTCCGCGCACGGGCAGTCCCCTCACCTCCGCTCGCCGATCCGCCTGCTTCATCTTCAATGAGCCCAGCGACTTGACTGTGGAGCCACTCCGGTCCCCTGGCCGCCGCTGCCTGCCGCAAACGAGCCAGAATTAAATCGATGTCGGCCATTGCTGTAGAGGAGCAGAGAAAATCTGCCTCCTCGTGTCTCTTCCTGCTCCACTGACCCCGTCCCAGCTCCGCCCCTCCTCTTATATGGCCGCACCCCCAAAGTTTCCTGTTGTCTCCACCCCCACCAAACCTGGCCAGCTTAACCCTGTGTGTGTCACTAGACACACTGTCATGCCCGGCCCTACACTATTCTCTTTTCCTTCTTTTCGTTCCGGGCCTCACTATTTATACTGTGGGACCCTGTGGAATCCTAGATTGTAGCCTAAGATAAACCAAGATAAAGGTATTTGTTTTGGTTGGTGTCAAGCATGTGTGGCGGCAACCATGTGAGGAGTACAAAGACAAGTGTGTCTTGCCTACAGTCAACCATGGTGGGAGTGTCATTGTCTGGGGCTGAATGAGTGCTGCCGGCACTGGGGAGCTACAGTTCATTGAGGGAACCATGAATGCCAACATGTACTGTGACATACTGAAGCAGAGCATGATCCCATCCCTTCAGAGACTGGGCCGCAGGGCAGCATTCCAACACGATAACGACCCCAAACTGACCTCCGAGACGACCACGGCCTTGCTAAAAAAGCTGAGGATAAAGGTGAGGGACTGACGAAGCATGTCTCCAGACCTAAATTCTATTGAGCATCTGTGGGACATCTTCAAACGGAAGGTGGAGGAGCACAAGGTCTCTAACATCCACCAGCTCTGTGATGTTGTCATGGAGGAGTGGAAGAGGACTCCAGTGGCAACCTGTGAAGCTCTGGTGACCTCCATGCCCAAGAGGGTTAAGGCAGTGCTGGAAAAAAATGATGGCCACACAAATTATTGACACTTTGGGCCCGATTTGGACATTTTCACTTAGGGGTGTACTCACTTTTGTTGCCAGCGGTTTAGACATTAATGGCTGTGTGTTGAGTTATTTTGAGGGGACAGCAAATTTACACTGTTATACAAGCTGTACACTCACTACTTTACATTGTAGCAAAGTGGCATTTCTTCAGCGTTGTCACATGAAAAAATAAAATACAATATTTACAAAAATGTGAGGGGTGTACTCACTTTTGTGAGATACTGTAGATATTTTATGGTAACTATTATTAATATTTTTTAGTGGCAGTATTTTATTACAATTGGCGCTTTGCAGTGTATGGTGCTCCAGCTGCTGAATAGGTAACACATCTTCACTAGAAATAAGTGTGTTCTAATTCAATTAAAGCAATATTAAAACTAAAAACTAAAATTTTCTATATTGCAGCTTACCAGTTTTTAGATGTGGTTGCTGCATTAGTTTTCTTTTTGTTGGTGCTTTTTTTTGTTTATTTTCACCTGGTGATCCTGCCAGTAAGTCTGTTATTTTTCATCTTTCTTTAACAGACCAAGCTGCAGTGGCGGCTGGTGTTTTTTTTTGGGGGGGGGGCAAACAACCACCCCCTGGCGGCACCTCAAACCCTCCCTGCCCGCTCGCTGTCTGCCGGCCGGTCCGACACTAACCCAATCCATGTGGCGGGCATGAGGCATGAGCAGCGGGCATTAGGCATTAGCATCGAGCAGCGGCTCCTGTGTTTATTCCTACATCACGGTGGTCGTGTGTCTCCTCCCCTCCTCCTAGGTGTCCAGTAGGATCGCCTATCCTTTCAGCCAATCGGGTGACTTGTCTCAAAACCTGATTCCTTCTTGGCCGGGAGGTGGATCAATGTTACAATAGCGAATGTTCATTCGCTATTGCAACACACCTATTTTGAAGCCTATTAGAGTCTCTGGCTCTAATCAGGTTCTTCAAAAAAACACCCCACCCCACATTGGAATCCATGCATCCAGTGTCATGAAAGGGGCCGGATGTATAGATAGGGGAGGCACCGCCCGTGCACCCTTAATGGACGGGCCGATCCTGCCAAGCTGTGCAGCAAAAGTGGCTGTGTGTTGAGACAAACCATTTAATGCTGACAAAGATGCTTACAACATGCAGCTTTTATTCATACATGTAAAAACCTTTATGCTAAAAGGAAACAAAATATCACTGTAACTGTTTAAAAAGTGCAAGCTGGAGTTGAGCTTTAATTTGTTAGTCACATCCATCTGAATCTGCTTGTAGGCAGATGCAGTCTGTACTCCCAACTGCAGGTGGCGCTTGACTGAAGAATGCATCGCAGAAGAGAAAGGAAGTTGTGAGGGACTTGATTCCTCTATGACTTCCTGCAATCGCAAGGAGACAGCTGCTTGATTGGACGCTGGTGCTCCATGTGACACCCAGAGGCGGCTCTAGGATTTGTGAGGCCTTAGGCAAAACTTACACATGAGGCCCCACGGACTGGGACGCTCCGTGATGAGGCTGCTATTCCTCGGGCTGCGGGCAGTATCTGATTTGTCCATCAGCTCCTAAGCCACAGAGTCCCAGTGGGGGTAGGCGGAGCCGCCGGCATCAACTTCAGTGAATGAGAACAGGCAAATTAGGCAGCCGCGAGGCCCCTGTGAGTGCGAGGCCTTAGGCGACCGCCTAATTTGCCTAATTAAAGAGCCTCCTCTGGTGACACCAGTTGCCATCTTGGGTCAGGTAGAGTCTATTTAAGACTCTGGCTCCCAGGTTTGACATGCTTTATGCAAGAGGCTATTGTAGGGACAGGTTCCCTGTCTGGCAGGGGCAGTACTTAAAGTGTTAATAAACCCAGGACCCTGCATTCACTATATCTGATCCACAGTACACAAAACATGGAAGTGCAATTATTTTAGTAAATATAAACTGCTAAATACCTTTTCTCATCAGCAGTTAGAGCAGTCTTGTGACTTCTATCAGTGTCTGGTTAAAGCTTGTAGGGTTAGTTTTCATTTTCCTCGTATTGTCCTATGAGAATAAAGGACCCCTGACCCTCTGTCTGGACAGTGCTGATCACATGCATCCTGCTAATAAAAAAAACTCTCTAGCAATACACACCAAACTGAGCATGTGCAGCCTGTCCCCTAGCTCTGTAAATATCAGGAGATATATTGGGGACAGTGAAAGAAGGAGAGGATCAGAGGAGACAGGATCAAACAGCCTTTTTACACAATGCAGTGAATATAAGAAGCATGTGACTGATTTTATTGTTGTGGCTTTAGTAACACTTTAAAGGTAGGGAATAGGAACCGGAGGAGTAGAGACAATGCAGGGACTCTGTCTACCTCGATCCAGGAAGCATTCGTTTTTGGGTGTTGACCGGCCAGGCCACATTCTGCTCCAAGTTGCAGACACAGTCGGCCTCTTCAAGTTTTCAAACCACTGTCACAGTTTGTTAGTGACTCTGGATGGGTGTGCCTAACCTCCAGGCCTGATTGAATTGTGATGAACCTTTCTACAATATAACCCTATTGCCTAACTTGGACTCTGTGTGTTCACTGTCTGTCACACCATGCTGCACCTTGCCCGCATGCTAGTGCATCTAACACTATCCTCTACCCAAATTAACAATGCTCCAAAGGTGTCTCTGCTGCTCCTCCATCCAGAGGAGGGGAGTTACCCTAAGACAAGGAGTGTGTTACTGGACAAATCACCAGGTGAAAATAAAGTAATAAAAGAAAAAGTCTAAAAAAATGCAGCTACCATTTTAAAATAGGAGCTCCAGGCATCTTAACTGTGTGCACCTGGCTGCGACAGCTTGCGGTTTCACGGCCGGGTGCCCACTGCGCATGCACTAGTTGAGCTGCGCATTGTAAATGGTCCCGCAGTCTTCTGGGACCTGTCACTTGTGTATGTGTGTGTTTGTGGGGGGGGGGGGGGGGTGGATTGTTGCGGGGGACTTCTGCTTCCAACCTAGAGCTACCTAACCAGGATGGGGTAATTCTTCTGTTTCCGACACTGCTTTAAATGAGGGAGGAAATGGAATATGTAGTAAACTTGCATGACTTTATTCCTCCCTGCTAGCTGGAAGAGGATTCATTTTCTGCACTTTTTTTTCGTTATGTGCCACCTTGCTGTCAGTAGCAAGAGGTTTGATTTGCAACCCCTATTTTGCTTATTTCCCTTTCCACTGGCAGAAGCTGTGGGCAGTAAAGGGAGTAATAGTGGGCAGATACTTTATTACTGAACTGGATAAACAACTATTCATCATGCTCATTAATATTTACCACCAGATACTTTAGTGAAGGCTGGAGGAACTATTACGTTCTTTTTTTCCACCCATCGTAAACCAGCACCCACATCCCTGCAGACACAACTTCACCTACCTTGCCCTAACACCTGAAAAAAGGTAGTCATAGGGACAGAGTAGGTTTTAAGGAGGAGAGGCTATGCATCACATTTCTAAATTTTTTCCTCCTTGAATAGTGCTAAAGACAACCTTTTTTTTTCTTCTTCTATTTACAGCACCAAAAGGCTTTAGAAGATACTATCTAAATTAGCACCTCAATTAAACCGTATTATATTAGTTCTACTGGCACAGTGACAGCGTACAGTTTAATTCGATGACATCAGCATTTTAACAACAGCACAAACAAGAGTTATATTTGACAATCCAATATAAGATTACTTGAAAAATCTCCTTTCATGTTGTGAGTGCTGCCTGTCTGCTGGCCCTCTCTTTCCACAACTTCCTGTATTCCCAGCATTCCCAGCATGCATTGAAGCATCTCTGTTGTTTGCGTTCAATTTCCATGGACTACATATCCCATGGTACCTTGCTGCAGCATCTCTGTTGTTTGCGTTCAATTTCTATGGACTACATATCCCATGGTACCTTGCTGCATTCAAACAGTGATTCCTGTACTGAGTTCACCTCCTGAAACTCCTCCTCTCATCACCTTTGTAGTTTAGATCAAACATTAGCTCCTGCTGCTGTCATGAGGGGGTGGGAACCAAGCCATGCTATGTGTGTTTATGGACGCAGGGAGAGCGGCTCAGGATCAAGCCTGCAGCAACTTCCTATGGGGGCATAAAAGGAAGAGGAGGAGCTAGGAGTGCTGACAGGGAACCCAGAAGAGGAGGAGCAGAGCACAGTTTAACATGTTTGTTATTTATAAAAATTAGGACTTTGCAATCACTTTAAGGAAGTAAATGTGTGGCTATCTTCATGAAGTAAGTTTACAAACCTCAGGATCATTGGGAATAATAGAAGTAGGCTGGAAAAAACTGAAATACAATCTGGAAATGAAATATTTTTTTCATTTTGACCATAAACAGGCTTTAAGTATCTGCAATTTAACACACAGGTGGGAAACACAAGGCCCGCGGGCCGAATCCGGCCCGCCAGGCCTTGTCATGTGGCCTCACAGCAGCCTCCGCTCGCTACCTCTTTTTCACTGCAGGTATCCAAGGCAACAAGGGAAAACATCCTCCTCAGTCCCGCGAGAGGTGCGGCTTTGTAATAGCGCATGTGCGGCCAGTCTCCATGACAATATGAGTAAACATCTCCCCTCCGCTCTGTCTCCGCCTCCACCCCTGCCTCCGCTCTGTCTCCACCCCTGCCTCAGCTTTGCCTCCACCGCCGCTCTGTCTCCACCTTCGCTCTCTCGCCTCCCCAGTCCCCCCAGCGAGTGATTACTGACAGCTCTGTTTTTTTTTCCATCCAGCGGGCTGCGTCCTGAGGGCGGGCTGTTTAAACACTTGTGTTATGGTTGGAGAGGCAGTGTTGTGCTGCTTATTTAGTACTGCTACTGAACACAAAGGTCCGCACTAGAGGGAGGTACTAACTTATAGCTCAATACAAAGTGAGGGAGCCACCTATACGGGGAGGTACCAGAGCTGGGCCAGGTAGGAAGGTAGGTGCAAGTGCAGATGTGAGGAAATTTTGGGGGGGCATGTGGAGGCAGATGTGTGCAGAGGTGGGGGGATGGGAGGAGAGTGATAGGTGCAGAGGTCAGAATCAAGGAGGAGAGGTGGAATTGAGATGTTATACACTGCATAGTACACTCCTGACCCCTCCACTGTGTACGTAGCGAAATCCTGACCCCTGCATTTTACGTAGCGCAATCCTGACCCCTGCACTCTACGTGGCGCAATCCTGACCCCTGTACTCTGTACGTAGCGCAATCCTGACTCCTGCACTCTACGAAGCGCAATCCTGATCCCTGCACTCTGTACGTAGCGCAATCCTGACCCCTGCACTCTGTACGTAGCGCAATTCTGACCCCTGCACTACAGATACAATCGGTCCTTTGAGGGCAACCATCCTGCCGATGTGGCCCCCTATGAATTTGAGTTTGACACCCCTGATTTAGCAGGTATATTTATCAGTTTTTGTATTTCTGTTAAGCTTTTTTGGGCCAGCAGGGCAGTCAAATGAATTTCTTATCTGCAATAATAGCTCTTAAAGATTTGGAGATCGCATTGGACTGACTCAATCAGTCGTAGGTCAATGGATAGGTGATGATGGGGGCCAGTTGGAAGAGAGCTCTTCCAATGATTTCTGTCCAATTTTAAAAAAAAGGCGATGAGCCCTTTTTGGGGGCTTGGGCTGTTACCTCTGGGTACGCCTCAAGGTCGTTTCCACATGTACTTGTAAAGTCCTCTCCTTACCAGCCTCCTGTCCTTGATATCGTTTCTAACTCTAAAGCCACAACTGATATCCATCGCTCGACTGGAATTAGCCATGAGTTAACTCCCTCACCCATTCTCAAGTCACCAAAGACATCTATCCCACCTATATCCCAGGCTCCTCCCCTACCCCATGCCACCCTAAGGAATTGGTTCAGAGGTCCCGTTCTAATAGCCCTGAGGAAGGGGCAGACTTTGTTCCCTTGAAACACGTTGGCTTGATCACTTGTTGCTATTTTCAATAGATGATTACAAATACCACACACACACACACTTCCTGCTGTCATGGTCAGCTTGTCCACTCCTTCTTGCTTCCTGCACATTCCTGTTGCCCAGTAAGACTGCCCATAATAATGGTGGGCCAAAGGAGTTTGTGTGTGTGTGTGTGTGGGGGGGGGGGGTTGGGGGGCATGACAGGAAAGTGTGCAGGGATGGCTCTACACATATAGAGCACATATAGATGCCAACACTTTATACCTATACTGTAGCAGTTTTGAGCTTTTCCCTATTATAAATTATGTATACAAAATGCACACATACTAATAAACTGCTGCTCAGAAATGGTTAAAATATTTTAATTCTATTCTTAAGGCAAAAAAAGGGGCTGAGATGAAAATGTGCCCAAAAGGAGCAATTGGGAGAGCTGAGATCGGAGGCCAGTGGAATAATAATAATAAAAAACAGCTGTGCTAGAATAGCAGACCTTCTCCCAGCCATGGAGAAGAAATGGTCCTACAGCCCAGACCCATACTGACACATGTGCAATGAATCAGGCGTACTGTGGAACAGCTGGCTTCAGTTAGTACATCCCTTGTCCCTTTGAATTTGACATTCTTCTGATCTTCTCATCTGCTTAGCACATTGCATTCTCATTCCGAAAGTTGATGTACTATATTGAAAATAGTAAAAAATAGACAAAGCATGAACTCTGCACCTACAGAACAGGGAGCACATGTGACTGGGATTTTAGGATAAAAAAACATAGAAAATGGCTAGGTCCATTTTGCTATTGATTTGCTGCATCTGTTGCCCTAATAGTCATTTTTGATTGTTAGCTAAAAGCCTAGAGTCTAGCACTTTCCAATTGCGAAAGGATGCAACAGTTGATGCAGTCTATGTATGGGTGGCAAATTGACTATTGAACTTAACCTATAGAATACAAATGTCTCACTGAATTACGATAATATGAGTTCATGCCCATATTTGTTTGCCATGGGAATTTTCAATATAAGTATTTTAAATAGATATGTAGGTAACACTCATTTTACCTGTTCAATGAGGTTTCAGGTGAAGTTACAAATATTTGCTGTACACTCAGAAATATCAAATTTTTACCCTAAGTTAAAACAAACTAGTCACAACTCAAAGCAATTACAACACACAACAGAGATTATGATGGAAAATGTGTAAACAGTAGTTACCTTCTGTAATAAACAAAACAACTCCTGTAGTTTCTTGTAGGGCAGAGTAACACATTTGAGGTTCCAATGGGCATGCTTTTTAGCTGTGTTTTACATTTCTTATCATTTAAGTTCATGTAGTATTGATGAACTGCTTGATAGCTGCTATAAGCAGACATGTACTGGCCATCGGGACTACCGGGAGTTTCCCGGCGGGCCGATGGCTCAGTGGGCCGGTCATCTGCAGTCCTGGAGCCGCTCCTCTCTGACAGTGAGTGATCGCGATTTCTCTCCTATCAGGAGCAGCGGCTTCCGTCACTTTCTGGAGAGAGCATTAGGCTTTCTGCTCCCTCCAGCCTGCAGGGGGAGATAGACAGCCAGCAGACTTTCCTTCCTCTCTCCCCTTATCACTTGTTATCACATGACTGGAGAGAGGAACGAGAAGCTGCCTTCAAAACTGTGAGTACATGTGGGAGGGGGAGGAGAGGAAGGACACTTTGATGTGAAGGGGGCTGCTGATGGGGACTCTCTGATCTGAAGGGGGCTGCTGATGGGGACTCTCTGATGTGAAGGGGGCTGCTGATAGGGACTCTCTGATGTGAAGGGTGCTGCTGATGAGGACCTTCTGATGTGAAGGGGGCTTCTGATGGGGACTCTCTGATGTGAAGGGGGCTGCTGATGGGGACTCTCTGATGTGAAGGGAGCTGCTGATGGGAACTTTCTGATGTGAAGGGGGCTGCTGATGGGGACTTTCTGATGTAAAGGGGGCTGCTGAGGGGGACTCTCTGATGTGAAGGGGGCTTCTGATGGGGACTCTCTGATTTGAAGGGGACTGCTGATGGGAACTCTCTGATGTGAAGGGGGCTTCTGATGGGGACTCTGATGTAAGGGGGACGCTGTTGGGGACACTCAAAATTAAAGTGGGCCAGTCATGATGAAGTCCACGGCCAAATTTTTGTCCCAGTCCAGCCCTGGCTAGAAGCAAGGTTTTTTTAAAGCATCACATCTAAAATACACTGATGTGATTGGACCCTTACTCCAAGTTTTAATGGATGGTCTTAAAGTTCAGCAGGGAAGCTAGAGAAATGGGAGAGGCAGAGCAAAACTTGACTTTTACTAGAAAAGTTAAGTTGTGCATATTATTTAGCATTCTATATCTATGGATCTAGTGATCATTTTGACATGGGGAGTTTTCTAATCGCTTTCCCTGCTATTGCATTTTTGATCTTGGCTATTAGGAGTTCAATGCTTCCAGAAGACCTTTGGCCAAAACAGTGAACTTTGGTTTTAGTGGGTAATGATGTGGTAGGTTGAGTGTAAAATTGTGGTTTCTTTGGTATCCCCACTGAGTTTTGTATGCTCACTTTACTTATATTCAGTAATAAACATGCAATGTGGACATATATTTATCAGTACTATTTTTTCTTATTGAATGCACTCACTGGAAGACAAAGGGGTTGATTTACTAAAACCGGAGAGTGCAAAAACAGGTGCAGCTATGCACAGAAACCAATTAGCTTCCAGTTTTTTCTTTGGCCAAAACTTACTTAAACAAGCTTAAGTTAGAAGCTAATTGGCTACCATGCACAACTGCACCAGATTTTGCACTCTCCAGTTTTAGTAAATCATCCCCAAAGTATTGCTGTACAATGTTTTTGGCCGGTAGAAGGAAATTAAACCTGGCACAGACAACATCCTGCTAATATGTTGTGCTAACCTGCAGGGAATAGATTAGGAAAAAATCCAGCACAAGTTGTACCGCACAGCATTTCATCACATAGTAAAAAGTAATACAAAATGTACATGATCATACTTTTATGTCTATTGCCTTTTTTGCTTAAGCGTATCAAAAGGCAAAACTTATTTTTAGTCTTAGAGTTGGGAAGAGTTAGAACTCCTGCCAGGTTTTTATTGTTGTCTGTGTTCTCGCTAGGGAGATGAACTCTCTCTAGTTTCCTGTTGACCATTGTCACTAGGACTGAAAAAGAACAGAAAAGCAGAGGCAAACATTCATAGGGCGCCCTTTTTCCATTGAAAACTGTGTAAGAGGGTTTTTGCACACACTTTGAAGAGGTTCCCTAATGTGTCTACAGTAAAGAATGTGAAACGAAAGTCCCCATTGGGACACAGATGGCAAAAAATAAAAAATAGATTAACCACCTCAATACAGGGCATTTTCACCCCTTTCCTGCCCAATCCAATTTTGAGTTTTCAGCGCTGTCGCAATTTGAATGACAATCGTGCGGTCATACAACACTGTACCCATATGAAATTTTTATAATTTTTTTCCCCCAAAAATAGAGCTTTCTTTTGGTGGTATTTGATCATCTCTGTGGTTTTTATTTTTTTTTTTGCGCTATAAACAAAAGAGCGACAAGTTTAAAAAAAAACACAATATTTTTTATTTTTTGCTATAATAAATATTACAGTTTAAAAAAAAAAAAAAAAAAAAATTTCCTCAGTTTAGGCCGATATGTATTCTTCTACATATATTGATTGGTTTGCGCAAAAGTTATAGTGTCTACAAAATAGGGGATAGTTTTATGGCATTTTTATAATCTTTTTTTTTTACTAGTTATGGCGGCAATCTGCGTTTTTTATCGTGACTGCTACATTGCGGAGGACATATCGGACACTTATGACACCATTTTGGGACCATTCACATTTATACAGCGATCAATGCTATACAAATGCATTGATTACTGTATAAATGTCACTGTCAGGGAAGGGGTTAACACCAGGGGGCGATCAAGGGGTTAATTGTGTTACCTAGGGAGTGATTCTAACTGTAAGGGGTGGGGACTCCCAAGGGGAGGAGACTGATCAGTGTTCCTCTGTACTGGGAACACATGATCGGTCTCCTCTCACCTGACAGAACGTGGCTCTGAGTGACGCAGCAGGAGCGTGTGTGTGCCGCCAGCGGTGCGCGCTCCCCTTAGACGGCCGGGAAGCCCAGGACGTCATATGACGCCCGCCCAGGATGGGAGATCCCTCCTGCGGATGTCATATGATAATGGGCAGGGTGGGAAGTCTTTGACCTAAGGGTCAGTTCACACTGGGACGACTTGGGATCCGACTTGTACGCCCTCAAGTCGCCCCAAGTCGCCCCAGAAAGAGATTCACATTTAAGTGAATGGGAGCGTCTTAATAGACACTACTGAAGTCGCTCCGACTTCAGAGCGTACTCCCTGTACTACTTGGATCCGACTTGGTAGGCGACCTGTACCATAGAAATCAATGGAAGTCGCCTCCAAGTCGGATCTCTCTCTCAAAGTCAAGCGACTTTGCAGGGAAAACCCCTCCCTCCCAGAGAGCTGATTGTCCTGTGATTGGCCACAGCCGAAGTCGCCTGTCCTGGAGGCGACTTGAAGTCGCGTTGTAATTTGCTAAAGTCGCGCTGAAGTCGCGCCGAAGTCGCGTTGAAGCTGCATTGAAGTCGCCGTGCAAAGTCGCGTTAAAGTCGTGTTGCCCCTGTGTGAATCGAGCCTTACGCACACACTGGCTGTCTTAGTGTCAGATAGCTCCTTGTTAATGCCAGTGACATTTTTAACACCAAGGGCCTAATTTTTTCAACTTCAAACTGTCAACCTCAAACATCCAATCACCTGCAGAGTAATTTTTCTGTTTTAAAGCAGAACTAAATGCATCCATTTAACAGTTAAAAAAAAAAAAAAAACAGGCATGATGGGAATGCTTACTGTCACATTTGCTTGTGTTCTCAACCAAAATGTCAAACCATCAAATGGCTTGTGTTATAACAGCTCACATGTGCAGCACCATGGCAGTTACAGATCAGAGATAGCATCTTCCTTGGCTGTAAAGGATTGGCGGATTTAGTTCTGCTAAGCTGCCCCAAACAGAAGTTCACCAAGGGACCTAATGTACATAGCACTTTGTCCCATTCAAATCTGTTCAGTGGTTTTAAAAAAGTATATTTAATTTCTGTCTGTGCTGGCTGTAGCTCCACCTCAGGCTGAAACCCAGATTAAGAGCACTTATATGGGGGAGTTACAGCCAGCAATCAAGTCACCTGCCCTTCTTCATTCTGCAGTCCCCTAATCTTGCAATCCTGGGCCTCTTATGCTCTCCTCTACCAAATTACTTATATAGAAAACATTTAATTGTAAAATAACTGATAGATGAGAGTGAGACTGAGTCCAGACAGAGCCGCCAGCTATTCGGGGGAGAGAGACTACAGTATTAGCTGTTGGCTTCTGTTGCTGTGAATGTTGGTACATTGAAGAGGAGATCCTTCATGCTCAAAAACACAAGCCCACAACAACACATGCCAGCTGCTACACTAGTCTCTCTCGGATACCTAAGCTCAGACCCGCTCACCAGCTACTCAGGAGAGAGAGACTAGAGTAGTAGCTGGTGGAATGTGTTGTTGTGGACTAGTGTTTTTGTGAATGACATCATTCATATCAACACGAGCTGACAGTTACTACTCCAGTCTCTCTCACCTGAATAGCTGGTGGCTGGAAACGGTGTGTGGGCTCAGTAGCTCTTTTTCACTACAAAGAAAGTGGCAGAGGGAAACAGTCGGGGTACAGGGCTGCAATATTACATGGCAGAGTTGCAGATGTTCCATCTACAGCTTTCAGGGAAAGTGGGGGCAGGAGTTGTGCAGGCTTTGTGTCCACTCTCTGTCACATCCCCTTTTTCTCCCATGTTATAATACTCATCTCCTTGTGAGCAGCGTGGTCGGAAAGTGGTAGCGGGCTAACCGACCATGCATTTCAACAGGTCCATGCGCTATGTGCCCTGGGGGATTTAACAAACATTTTCTGACAATACGTTTTCTATAAAGCTGATGTTTAAAGTGATTGTAAGGGTTTGTTTTTTTATTTATTTTTTTAATAACAAACATATCATACTTACCTCCACTGTGCAGCTCGTTTTGCACAGAGTGGCCCCGAACCTCCTCTTCTGGGGTCCCCTGGCAGCTGACGCGGCTCCTCCCCACATCAGATAACCCCCTAGGAGAAGCGCTCTTACGAGGGGGTTACCTTGCGGGAGCGCTCCCGAGTCCAGCATTCGGTGTCCATAGCCGCCGAATGTATAACTCGGCCCTGCCCCCCGGTGCCCCCACCATTGGATTTGATTGACAGCAGTGGGAGCCAATGGCTGCTCTGCTATCAATCTATCCAATCAAGAGCCGAGAACCCCGGGCAGAGAAGCGGAGTGTCCCCACCGGGTCAAGTTCCAGGGCTCAGGTAAGTAAAACGGGGGGCCTGGGGGGCCAGTCACTGCCAGGTGTTTTTTCACCTTAATGTATAGGATGCATTAAGGTGAAAAAACAGGAAGGTTTACAACCCCTTTAATTTGCTTATATTTTACCTTCCTCTCCCCACATCAACAATTAGTTACATTTTTAAATAAAACTTTTTGTATTTTTATTACTTTCTTTATTTTAGGCCTAGTGATGTCAGTGGGTAGCACATGTTGCAAAAACAACACATCCAAATCTCTTACTTTCCATTTGTTCCTTTATTAAGCTCAACCCAGGCCCACACCTTTCTTGTTTGAGTTTGGATAGCCTTGGGATAAGTAAATACATCATACTGAAAAAAAAAAGTATTTTGTTGCAGGATGTGTCTCCAGTTAAAGAAATGTTCTATACCTTCCTGTCTTGACAGGAAGCTAGAGAAATTCTATTTAGTGGGGACACAAACCGCAAGTAAAAAACTGACAGAGATTATATTCCTTTCTCACTCTGTCCAAAACTATAAAAAATGTCTGGAGCTGGGCTTTTCTGAGTTGTATTGAGCTGCTATGGCTTGTAAGGCAGCAGCATATAATGAAAGCTGTGCTTGTATTTGTCATTTTTTCTGTAGAAATAGTTTAGCTTCAGCCCAAATACTTGAAATTTACTGCTGATAGTGGAAAGTAGGAGAAGTTAGTGGTTGTTTATACTCAGAAAGATTCTGAGGAGCACTGTGGCGAGAAAGATGGATATGTCCCTTTATTACTCGTCATTTCCAAATAACTTTTTCTTCATGTTCTCACAACTTCTAAGAGCTCATCACAGCCAGCATATTTACTAATCAGTGGAGTGGATTAGCATCACAAATTTCCAAAACACACACAATCTGAATTTATGGTTTTTATTTTATGCATGGATTTTGTAGTCTTTTAAGGTCTTAAATCTAGCTTACTAGCCTTATGTCTAATTTAGTACTTGCTCACAAAGTATAAACATCTCTGCATCCAACTGACTTCTTGGCAGAGCTCAGTGGCTCTCCAAGCCGAACTCTTGTCAGAGATAAAATACACAAATGAATGCAGTTCTGTATTCATGAACACATCAGTGAATTTATTTTTTATTGACAAGCAGTGTAATTATCTGAATTTGACATGTTATCAGCCTCTTGCAGTCCCTGTACAAGAGTGGGAGATGGAGAAGCAGTACAAAGAGCCAATCATTTGTGCAAAGAGCATTCTTACAGGAGGCGAGAGCAGAGTGACAAAGAGATAAGCTCCTTACTGTGCTGCTTCTCCTTCACTGTCCAGTCAGAGGCTTGAGTTGTGTCCATGGCGGCCTGGTCTAAGAGGAAGTTGGGTAAATCGTCAGTCCAAAAGTCTAATAGAAATGAAACATCAAATGGAAAGCGAAAAGAAAGACATCACCAGATTGAAGGTGAGTATTGTAGCAAACATTGACCTTTTTTTTTTTTTTTAAGTTATTTTTATTGTAATTTCAGTATGAATACAAAAACAATACAGAACCTATTGGGCATACCCAGGCTAGGTCACTACAACTACAAAACTAAGAGAAGAGAAAAAAAAAAAGAACAACAATTCTATATAAAGATATATATAATAGTAACTAAACCACTATACGCTCAATCACCTGTGCAGAATATCCAAAGCAAACCTCCAATTTTACATATACCCAACAACGCTTACTTTAGTTATTTGGGAAATAAAGTGTACATTACAAACTGACTTTTATTTAAAATTTTACTGAGCTGTTTTATTTTTTTTAAATTGTAGTTTAGTTATAGGTGCTATTGATTCACCATTAACCCCAATTTCAGCTTTTCAAATATAATGTAAAAATATGTGTTCTTCATAATTTTTTTTTTATATAATGAAAGGTGGAACATAATTGTCTGGAGTCAAACATTCCATATGCAATAAATTTCAAATATAAATTCTCTTTTTTCCTGCCACTTTCATACTTTACAAGGACATTCCTGGGCAAACAGTGAACATGTGCTATTAGTGACACATTCCAGCCATTAATTTCTCTTTCCAGGCCCTGTAAATTAGAGGTCCATTTGGAAAAGAGTGTTCTATTGGCCCTATACCATGAAAGCATTTCTAATTTGAGAAGTGTGAATGGTTTGTGCCGGCATGACTGGGCTGAGGTAATGTCACTGTCTGGCACAGGGATCAGGAAAAAGGCAAAGTGACTGTGTAAAGACGTGGCACTTGTGGAAGGATAGATTTATTACTGCTTTTTCTTAGTGTAAAAGTTTGTACACATCCATGTCAGAGACACCAAGAATAATCAATTGAGTTGGACTAAATGCAGATTGAATGGAAAGTCAAGATATTAATTCATTTATATGCCTATATTAGAATATGGCTGAAATCATTTACAAAATTTGTCTGTAAAGCTAGCAACTTAGGGGTGCAGCATATGTTTCAAGAGGATCGAGGGGTGTTAAAAAACTGCTGTTTGTGTCCTTGCTGGGAGAATTTTGCTCACTTTTGGTCACAGTGGTCACCAAGAAAGAATTCAAGGGGAAATCTCCCCAACGGGGACGAAGAAAGTAATAAAAACACATTTTAGTACAGTGCAGAACCACTGTCAAGTTTTACTGTTGTATAAAATCCAAATGGGGAGATACTCCTAAGTCTTGTCCCAAAGGGGAAGCAGGTAACAATGAAAATCCAATAAAGGCTACCAAAAAATACAGGCTGCAGGGATCTGTATTTCAACTATTCAACTACTGCAGCTTACTACAACTGCAATTGTGCTTACGTGCACTTGCACGGGTGCTTTTTAGGCAATACTTTGCATACCCTAAATGTATGCAAAGAATTCTTTGATTGTATGAGGTGGAGAGGTGAAGATGTAAAAACATACTATGCCTGGAATGTATTTTTAATACATTATTAATATTATTATTATTATACAGCGCCAACAGGTTGCGCAGCGCTTTACAGCATGGGGACAGACAGTACGGTTATAATACAATTCAATACAGGAGGAATCAGATGCCATGGATTTCCAGAGCACTATTTTTTAGCTAGAAATAGAGCACAGTATAATGCCCCGTACACACGGTCGGATTTTCCGACGGAAAATGTGTGATAGGATCTTGTTGTCGGAAATTCCGACCGTGTGTAGGCTCCATCACACATTTTCCATTGGATTTTCCGACACACAAAGTTTGAGAGCAGGCTATAAAATTTTCCGACAACAAAAGCCGTCGGAATTTCCGATCGTGTGTACACAAATCCGACGCACAAAGTGCGCACAGAATAAATAAAGAGATGAAAGCTATTGGCTACTGCCCCGTTTATAGTCCCGACGTACGTGTTTTACGTCACCGCGTTCAGAATGATCAGATTTTCCGACAACTTTGTGTGACCGTGTGTATGCAAGACAAGTTTAAGCCAACATCCATCGGAAAAAATCCTAGGATTTTGTTGTCGGAATGTCCGATCAATGTCCGACCGTGTGTACAGTGTGCTTTACTGGTACCTTTGTCTGATTGAAATCTTGGACTTAACCATTTGATAAGTGATCATTCAATGCTCTGATGACTCATTGAGTACTGTAACTAATAGACTAGTAAAGCTGAAAAAGATACAGTGCCAACAATGTAAAAAGAAGACAAGAGCTCCAATTGCTGGTGGGATAAAGACTACATAATATTAGTATGCAGTATTTCAGATCTGACTAGCTAAAAAAAGAAACACATTTTTATAATTTTATTTTGTAGTCTTGACCATAAGAAAAAAAAGAAAAAAAACATATACAAAACCACTTTACATCCCCTTTAAACATATTCAAACTGAGAGATTTAACAGAACAGAAAGAGCTGACACAACAAAGCTGAAACAACAAATCTAATACAATAAAACAAAAAAGATCTAACATACAGCGGCCAGAGTAAATGCTCAATAGTAATAAATAGTTGATGACACAAGTTTTAATTTCCAATTCATGAGATATGGCAATTGAAAAGCTCTTCCTATTTTTTCAATGTATGAAATGCCCAGATATAACGCATAAGAGGTTTGTACGTATAATCACTTAAAAAACCACTACCGAGACCAGATTTACTAAAACTGGGGAGTGCAAAATGTGGTGCAGCTCGGTATAGAAACCAATCAGCTTCCAGGTTTTTGTCAACGCTTAATTGAACAAGCTGAAGTTAGAAGCTCATTGGTTATGGTTACCATGCTCGGTTGCACTCTCTAGTTTTAGTAAATTACCATAGTTAACAATAGTGGATATTTTGGAAAAAAGGAAATGCAACTCACAAAACACTCTTGCTCTGGAATGACACCGCCCTAGTAAGAACTGGTTCCAGGTGCTGGCTTTGCTGGTTTGCAGTGAGGTAGAAAGAAATCCTGGATTGCTGCACTCTGGGATAAGGACATCTTTATTATAATAAAATCCAACAATACAGTCAATTGCAGAGACGTACAGGGTGGTAGACTGCTAACGCGTTTCACATCATTTGGATGCTTATTCGTAGCTAGAGAGGGATAGTAGTAGTGTGGTATAAATAGAAAAGTGAAAAAGTAAAAGAGGGGGGGCGGGGTATGCATGTCGGTAAAACAACCAATCACCGCGCTGCATAGCAAACCCACCCTCTCAGTGTGATAAAAACAATACTGATCCCATTAAAAAACTACACCTGCTAAAAGAGGAGAGAAAACATCCATTGTTAACCTAACCAAAATGCATAATGAAAAATATAAGTAGACAAAACTGTCATGCCAATAAAAATCAGCACAAACTCATAAAAATAACTGAAAAAAAGAAAAAAAAAAAGGTAGGTATTGGATGCTAAAAACCCTCCATAGCAGGTGAAGCCGCAACAATGGAACAAACTTGGGTAGTTGGGAGTGCTAAAAAGGTGTCAAAGTACTCTCACAACCCTAAAACAGCAAATGTGCATAAGCAGTTTAAATGAAATATACACACATTTTCATGAGATCAAAGTACAAGCATATTAGACATGAGATCAGCGTGTATATACATTAAACATGAAATTATAGATTTATGCACATTACTCCAACTCCTCCAATCATTCTTAACCACTTGTATTTTATAGACGAGAGAGTTGACAAAAATATATGTAGTGAAAAATATATACATAGATCTGAAAAAGGGGTCGGTCCAACTAACCTAAAGAGTGGTTACAAATGTGTCAAAAGTATCAAACATGTAGCATCGCATCCAAAGCACTGGTGTCAGATAAGTCTTTACTTTCTGAAAAGAAAAAACAGTAAAAAACAGACAAACAGAAGCATGAAAATGGATAAGACACCAGATGAACCACAAAAAAGTATAGATAAATATCCATTGTTGTTGATATTAAACTCCCATGACAATATCATGTTTGCTATGCGGTCAATAATGAAAAGGTGTATGATCAACCACATAGGAAACATAGAAAAACCCAACAAAGGAACCAAAACAAAGAACCGAAAGAACTATTAAATTAATGCAGTTTCCACATAGATCAACATGCTGGCAGACTATGCTACAACAGCAAATGTATAGAGACCATACATTTGCTGTTGTATCTTAGTTTTATCTAGTCAGATACACTAAGTTATAGTCCCATTGACATAATTTTTTAACAGTCAACTGTGAGATGCTGCAGCACTTCAAGTGAGACTCTCTCAAGTCTCCGAATACATGGCTCAATGCTGTTAGGTTTGTTATAGACCATTTTGTTCTTTTTGCCTTTTGGCTTTATTATTTTTGCCAATTCCACTCTAGATTTATGGTATCCTTATAGTGAGCCATGGTGTTTTGCAGCACAAGAAGTGAGACTTTGGGAATTTCCAATCGCATGGTACTATGTAGCAAGGCCGCCTTAATAATTCTTAATTTTTCTTTTGGATGCAGGTCTGGGCTTTGTTTGATGCAGATTCTATAGCCACCCTACTATATTTGTGTGTGTTTGAGGTTACTCTCTTTCGTGTTATTATTCAACTCAACCTATTTCAGCACATGGAGTGAGACTCATGGTCTCTATACATTTGCTGTTGTAGCATAGTCTGCCAGCATGTTGATCTATGTGGAAACTGCATTAATTTAATAGTTCATTTGGTTCTTTGTTTTGGTTCCTTTGTTGGGTTTTTCTATGTTTCCTATGTGGTTGATCATACACCTTTTCATTATTGACCGCATAGCTAACATGATATTGTCATGGGAGTTTAATATCAACAACAATGGATATTTATCTATACTTTTTTGTGGTTCATCTGGTGTCTTATCCATTTTCATGCTTCTGTTTGTCTGTTTTTTACTGTTTTTTCTTTTCAGAAAGTAAAGACTTATCTGACACCAGTGCTTTGGATGCGATGCTACATGTTTGATACTTTTGACACATGTGTAACCACTCTTTCGGGTAGTTGGACCGACCCCTTTTTCAGATCTATGTATATATTTTTCACTACATATATTTTTGTCAACTCTCTCTTCTATAAAATACAAGTGGTTAAGAATGATTGGAGGAGTTGGAGTAATGTGCATAAATCTATAATTTCATGTTTAATGTATATACACGCTGATCTCATGTCTAATATGCTTGTACTTTGATCTCATGAAAATGTGTGTATATATCATTTAAACTGCTTATGCACATTTGCTGTTTTAGGGTTGTGAGAGTACTTTGACACCTTTTTAGCACTCCCAACTACCCAAGTTTGTTCCATTGTTGCGGCTTCACCTGCTATGGAGGGTTTTTAGCATCCAATACCTACCTTTTCTTTTCTCTTTTTTTCAGTTATTTTTATGAGTTCGTGCTGATTTTTATTGGCATGACAGTTTTGTCTACTTATATTTTTCAGTATGCATTTTGGTTAGGATAACAATGGATGTTTTCTCTCCTCTTTTAGCAGGTGTAGTTTTTTAATGGGATCAGTACTGTTTTTATCACACTGAGAGGGTGGGTTTGCTATGCAGCGCGGTGATTGGTTTTTTTACCGGCATGCATACCCCGCCCCCCCTGTTTTACTTTTTCACTTTTCTATTTATACCACACTACTACTATCCCTCTCTAGCTACGAATAAGCATCCAAATGATGTGAAACGCGTTAGCAGTCTACCACCCTGTACGTCTCTGCAATTGACTGTATTGTTGGATTTTATTGAAATAAAGATGTCCTTATCCCAGAGTGCGGCTATCCAGGATTTCTTTCTACCTAGTGGATATTTTAATAGAAGTCTGCGGTGTTCAGTCAAGAGAATTCCTTATCCAACATGGTTTTAAAAAGTGACCTAGTAGCAATTAGTTGATAGTTAGTTAGTTAGTTAGTTAGTTAGTTAGTTAGTTAGTTGGTTAGTTACACTCAAATGGACTTGCTCTGTAGTGTTGAAGGTGTTTTGCTGCTCAAAAGAAATGTCTTTAGCACTACAGAGCAAGTTCTGATGAATGTGACAGATTATGACCTGGATAAATGTGACCTTTCACATATATATGAGCATGCTTTGTGTATGTGAGCTTTTGCCCTGGTTCACATTGATGCTACTTTGAAATTGCGCTACTTCACTTGAAGTAGCGCGATTTCAAAGTAGCAACGTCAGCGTGATTTCAGGTGCTACTTGATAGACATCTGTGTTGTTTCATGCACAGATGTCTATTGAAGTCGCACCTGAAATCGGCAAAATCGGTGTCGCACCGATTGGAACAGTGCCATTGCCTCCAATAGGCAAATCGCTCCAATGTGAACCTAGGCTAAATCATTCTCCTAAATGCTCATGTATATTTTAATCTGTCTAATGTAGTCATGTAAAAGATTAATTAAAAAGCACTATACAGCTCTATCACGAAGTCAGATTAACACATGTTCAGTATTTGTTCAGTCAGATGGATGACTGGTCAAACATAGATTTACCATACTGTTTTATGATAATTCAACTTTAAAGGTAGGGTTGGTGACACTGATATTATTTATTGCTATGAGTACTTTTAATATAGACCATGTGTTCAAGGAGTGGGGCTTCCCGACATGCATATGTTTTCAGCATGTGTTGGATATTAGCATAGCCTCCAAAGATGTATAACTTCTGTCTAAACAGACAGACTGTTTAATGCCTACCTACTGAGAAGATATATGGCTAAACTAGCATCAGAAATTGATGTCAGCAATGAATCCTATGCAGGAGCCACCAATTTCACTACGCGGGGTGGATGGACAACAGCAAAGAGGTTTTATGTATGTATAATTCCTGTTTAGCATTGTTATATGCATTAGGGACAGATGGTCGATATTAGGTTTTCCATGAAAATGCAGTCTTCCTAGTAGACACCTTCATAATTATGGTATGTGCATTATATAAGCAGTAGCAAAAAACGGTCCCTTGCTTGTAAGGGGCTTTATGATTTTAAATTTGATTTCATTTTATATTTTATTCTTAAGTATTCATGTGTAGCCAATAACTATATCCTTTGTTAATGTCATTTAAACAAAACCCAATATACTGTAGTTGTCAAAGGTAAGGTAAGAAAGCAAAACTCTGCTCCTAAAAATTACAAACAACAAACTAGTCAGTGCACCCATTGCAATTCTGCAATGAATGGACACATTGGCTTTTACTGAGTTGAGTTCAGGGGCTTTGGGAAAAAAAAGCCAAAAGCACAGCAGTGGGCATGAGGCTAAAATTGTCCAGTCTTTTAGTGTGCAGATCAGTATTGGTGTAGTGTTTTTCAAGGTGCAGTATAAGTTACCATGGATATTTTGAATAAACAGTACAAAAATCTAGGGCTGTTACTGATTAAAATTTTCGTGTTCGATTAATCGTTTTTTTTTTTTTAATCAATTAATTGACTAATTTCAATTAATTATAACGCACATACAGATCCAACTACTTTTAGCTGATCTCCTTGCATTGCAACTCTGCTTTAGTCAGTGGTAAATGTGGTATACACTATATACAATCACCCGACACTAGTTAGTTGCCACAATCCATGACTTAACTTCACAGTTCACACAAATACGTTTTAAATTCAAACTGTAGCACTGAGGTAAGTAATTTTTTTTCCACAGTAGTGTGACAATCCCTCCACCTCCGGTCTAACTAATCACTCTCACCTTATGGCATGGACCCCTGTGCAAACAGGTGGTCATGCAAGCGGGTATCAAAAGGGTTAACACGGACCATAAACTTCTCTCACGTCTCCTTAGATCTCAGCAAGGACGCCAGGTCATGGGTAGAAAGAAAAGATCTAAGTGCTCACCGCTTAACCACTTGCTTACAGGGCACTTAAACCCCCCTCCTATCCAGACCAATTTACAGCTTTCAGCGCTGACGCATTTTTAATGACAATTGCGCGGTCATACAACACTGTACCCATATGAAATTTTTATCATTTTTTCACCACAAATAGAGCTTTCTTTTGGAGGTATTTGATCACCTCTGCAGTTTTTATTTTTTGTTAAAAAAATGTAAAAACTGAATTAAAAAAAAGTTTAATTTTTTTATATTTTGTTATAAAAAATTTAAAACAGGTCACGCTGAGAAGAAAAAAAAACGATTACCGATCTTTTGTTTACATCATGTGATCAGCTGTCATTGGCTGACAGCTGATCACATGGTAAGGGGCCGGGACCGGCCCCTTCCTTAGATCGGTGATCACCAAAGTCTCAGTGACTCGGTGATCACAACGTGCCCGATGCGCGCCCTGCAGGGCGCACGCCGAGCGCGTGCACAGGGGAGGCCGTCATATGACGGCCTCCTGGGAATTCAGCTCCGCGCTGTGGCCATCATTCAGCCATAGCTCGGATGCCAAGTGGTTAAGTATAAGATTTAATTTTTGTGTTCAAACACAAACTACTCACATAAAGATGATAAAAACGCAGCATGTAAAGCCGACAATCGTGTTAGTTCCGTAGGGCAGCAGCGGGTGACGTCATGCGTAGCTCCTTCCCCGTACGCGTTATGTTCAATCAGAGCTTCGACGTCACCGGACTCCTCCCTCCTTCCCTTCATTAGCAAACGGAGGCACTTGGGGAAGGTGGGAGGAGTCCAGTGACGTCGATGTCCGTCACCGGAAATCCCTGAAGAACTCCCTGAAGACCCGGAAGCTGGCAGAGAGGTGAGTACCGATCAAAAGAATTTTGATTGATCAAAAAAATTAATCGATTAATCGAGGAATTAATCTTTAATTTCCACAGCCCTACAAAAATCCAAATTGTATATTTCGGTTTTTGGTGGATGCTGAAGAGGTAAACCACTTGATGATTTATCACATCTCCTCAGGACCCAAGTGGTGAGATATATGGTCTTAGCTTCCCAGGTGTGCATACCTGATGCTTCCCATATTAGGAAGTCTCATGTTCCCTGTTAGAGTTTTAACTTATTTTAGATCTAAAGAATCGATTTTGAGAAGTGTGAATAATCCAGAGAGGTCTGAACTACCCAAAAAGGCTAATTTAAAGGTTCATTTAAAGGAATTAAAAACAGGAACTCTATTAGTGGGATCTTTCACCTCTTGTAGCCCCAGTAGAAAACAGGAACCACTAGGTAACCCAACCCATCAGAACTCACCTTTATGTGAAGTATTATTTATGGGTAAATGACCTGTAGTAACACTGTGCCAGGTTCATAGACCGAATACAAAGTGCAGCAACCCATAAAAAAATTCAAAACCATCAAAACCAACCAATCTCTTAGCTGACACTTAGACTTATAGTATGCCAAGATCTAGTTGGTTGCCTTGGGTTACTACACTTTGTACATAGTCATTTATTATCACACATCTTCAGTACATAATCCTGTTCTGACTTGGGAAATTGCTCAGCTTCTATTGCCTGATAATGACAATATGATCACAATTATAACATTATACAGTATATGGCATATGGCAAGACCCAAATTACAGAATTTTAGAACATGGATAAAGATTTTGGAAATAACTGTCAGATTTTCAAAAATAAGAATCCTTGCTTCCTTGTTCTTGTGTTTTAGATTAGTGATTTAAGCCTAAAAATAAGAAAAAAATTATATATATATATATATATATATATATATTGCTTTGTTCTTTATCAGTCAATGATCACAATTTTTGTTCCTAACAAAATTAGGAAGTACAGTAAATGGTAATTGCTAGGAAGAATCAGAGACTGAAATAAATCCAACATGTTTTATCATTCTTTTCAGTTTGATCATCTGGTGCTTATTACCCATACATGGTCAAGATGAGGGAGCATGGCCTACTGCCGATGGTGGCACTTTTATGCCTAATGCTCTCTGGGATACATAGACTGGATGCACAGCAACAGGAAGGTAGGTGTCAAATTATACTGATGGCACAAAAAATGAAGGTAGGTATACATAGATTGGTTTACTAAAAGTAATATTACCGTCTTTTCTGTGGTCATTTTGATTATTTGGAGGAATCCTGTATTGAGAGAATAATGGGTTGTCTCCTTTATGAACATATTAGTTTCTTAAGCACTTTCAGAGTTTTTGTCCCAATCCATTTGTAGTGTGGTGCTAGCACACCTCCAACCCGTCTGTCCTAGACCCAAGCCCATGCACCCCCAAGATAAAACTAAAAGCAAAACTTTTTTTTAGTTTTGAATTGAGTGGAGAAAAATTGGGACATGTTTTTTTTTTTCTTGTTGTTTTTTTTTTTTTTACATGTTTTTATTGCTGCCTCTGTCACCATTAGGTAGATTAACCCTCTCTGTTTACTTTGTGTACCATTATCACCAAAAGTGGAAGTCAAAGAAAACTCCTAACTTTTGGTTGTCCCCAGAACTGTATATATATTTGGAATACAGTTTTAACAGCAATATTGTTATTACAGTTGTGTACATAATTGCAATTCTTTAACATAGAACTTGCAGTATCCTAGCCTGTTTAAGCTGCATTTACTGTTAGACCAGGTGTGTAAAGTATTTTGTTCTTACCAAATTGTACTTATGGGATAGAAATGTAATGTACAGCAGCTTTTTAGACACACATAATTCATTCTGAGACTGCAGTGCTAACATTTACAGCATTTATTACTAGTTCAATATCTTTAAACAACATTTTCTGTGTTTAAAACATTTATTTTAGCTGCTCTGCTGCAGCTTACGTAATGTTTCTAGAGTACAGAGGATTCTAAAAATGACATAATTTCAGTTGTACTGTTTCAAGGGAAATCCTCAGGCAGCCTCCCTTGTTACCACCCATCTGACTTCATTAACACATACATTCGTTTGGGAACACGCCGCCACCCTAAAAGCCCAGCAGGTTAGATTTACAGCTTTCAAGGTCATGTGGGATGCAGCATGTACCAGTCATGTGACCCCCTCAATGAATATGTAATTCCATGATGCAGGTTCACTACAAATTAACTGTAACCTTCTCACCCAATGCCATGGCAATTACCTCATTCATTGGGCAAACTGCATTGAAACTATTTGTCAAGAAAATCCAAATGCCGAGTTTGGTGCAAAGTTTTGTCTTTTTTCTGAGAACGCTTGTTCCACATCCCATCAGAAGATATCAAGCCTTAGCTTCCAGTGACAGATTACATGTTTCTGATTACACTGTGTCAGAAACATGCTCATTGTGAGAAGCAATCGCTTATGCTATGGCTAAAATTTAATATAAAGGCTGAGTTTCTAACAGTTACCTCAGATTAGAGGCTATTTAATGGGTATTAGATAATATCAGTACACATAATTACCAGCATCGTATATACATATATATATATATATATATATATATATATATATATATATATATATATATATATATATATATATATATATATTATGCAGAGGTCTGTGTGAAACTTCAGCCATTGGAAATGTTTATTTGATGATTGTCTATATTACACAGTGATGACTTTGATTCTATTCCCAATGACTATCCAGAGGGACTGCTAAATTCATATTCAATCTACAAACGTTATTATTACAAAAACATGTAAAAACAGTAGCCAGTGGAAAGGTAACTTTTTTGTTCTAAAAAAAAAAAAATCAGTTTTTTTCAGAGTCCATTGAGAGACACGGTTCCCTCCCCTCACATATTTAGTTGTTATTTTTTTTTTCATAGCATGACTGGTTTGGTAGAGGTTATATAGGCCCTACAGGATGGCCTCCATTTGTTTTTGGCCCAGTGTTCATTCTAACTGAATGTGAAACTAAACCCAATTGATTGAACTGCTTACCAAAACTGTCAAGCCATCAAATGGTTGGTGTCATACCCAATCACGCATGTTGCACCATTGCACGTGCAGCTTCAAACAGAAGATGTCAGTCTCCTTGGCTGTAAAGTAGAGGAGGGTTTAGTTTGGTTGAAGGTGGTGCTATAAAGCCTATGGTAAAGTCTTATTCCAGTGTCTCTCAATGGATATGAATCAATAGAATGAAATCTTTTTTTGAATCTTAGGCAATAAAAGATGGCTTACTTGGCTATCAAGTAATGCTGCAAAATAGCTGATTTCACTGTATGTGGATCACTGATTATGAATGAGAGACTCATCAATAGCTTTAAATGTCTTTAGTTAGATACTATGAACAATTGTAAATCTTCTGATTTATTGACAATTGAAAACCACAAAACCCTTATCAGTATGACCTGCACTTTGGTCATAAGCAGATTTACTAATTTGAAACAATTTAGGTTTGAAACAATTTAGGCTCGCATTCAGAATTACTTTAGAAACAACATTACTGGTCAGTATATGTAAGTGAATCTGGAGTCTTGGCATAAATCTGGTCATCACTGGTATTGTTGTTAAAGCCTTAACAAGATTCTGCATTATTTGTTTGAATAACTGCTTACCGGGTCTTCCTAAAACATGGTGTGACTGATATAAAGAGACCTCACAAGCTACACAAAACTGAGAACTTATAGGGTATGGAAGGGTTAGGTATACGTATATATCTCCAATGAGACCATCAACAATTAGAGATTATTATTATTATTCACGATATATAGTGCCAACAGTTTATGCAGCGCTTTACAATGTAGAGGGGGGCAGCACAATTACAGTTAGAGATTAGAGATTGAGATTAGAAGTTGATTCTGTCACCAAATACAGTAAGAATATTGTAAGCAACATTAGTACAGGTCTCTTTAAATGGGAAAGTATTCAGAGTATACAAAACAAATCGTGAAATTGCCTTTGATTATGGCAGAGTTATGGTATCAAATGCAGCAAAAGGGCACTATAATTCTACACGATCATGTTCTATCCAATATCTTACATCTCAAAGAAGGGTTGTGTTGGAGAGAGCTTCACAGACATTATAGTATTGTCACATCTATGAATACCTTAAAGGCTAGGTGCACCCAAAATAAAACACACAAGCTCAGCAGACATAACTTACAGTCAGTAGGGTGTGTCCCCTGTGCTGATGCCTAATCTTTAAATGAAACCTGCTCTATGAAAGAAGGATGGGCGGACAATTGAAATGTCCACCCCCTCCACTCATAGATCGTGTTTTACAGCTTCTATAAATGGAGCAGCTGGACGGAAAGGCAGGCATAGTAAGGCACTCTTTATGAGAGCTTGTGACAGCCCTTTAGTTGTATTAACATGGACATGGGTGTAGGAGAATTTTACATAACTTCAAATTTTATGTAACAGAAAAGACATCGGCACATAGGACACATCATACTGATTGTAAGCAAGTCCCTTGTGCTGATTTTTATGTTTTATTTTTTTGGTTGGACTGAGGCTTTAAACAAAAACAATGCAGTTTCATTTCACTCTTGGCAGACACTAGGCCATTCAGTTACCTTTATAAAAAAAAAAGTACGCTCAGTGCTTTAAACAATAGTAAAGATAAATAGCAGCACTCACTGATACCCAAATACCCAAATATCTTAAATTATTGTGCACAAAAATGTATTGCGCTGTTTACAAATCTGTTAAATAAAATAAATCTTAAAATAAAGGGACCAAATCATAAACAAAGTCCCAAATGAACCGTGCTGAAAAAGAGTCCAAAGTGAAAATCATCACCATCTTTAGTGCTACAAACACCACCACACTGGTCTGCTTATCAGAGATTCAGACCTCATTAAATTGGAGGTCTCACAGCACTTTATATACAAATCACTGATCCCCAGTGGATGGATGGCTTTCCCCTCTTTTCGGAATGGCAGCTCTAGTATACAGTAATATGGTCTCATATGCAGAGAAAGAGAGGACTCTATAGTGTAGTAATTTACAGTAAGTTTTATTAATATAATAAGGGCAAAAGAAAAAAAACTGTCAAAACTCTAACAACCACTGCTTGTCCAAGCTAGCGTGATGACGTCACTCCTTAGCTCCATCCTATGTGTTTTGTCCTACAGGACGTCTTCAAAGAGGCATTTAGGCAGGCCATATATGGTACAAATTTCTTTCTTGCAACCACGGGTTTCAGGAAATAAATTCACACTATTCCTCCATTAACACAGGCAGTGCTGACAGGGGAATCCCTCCTGCTAAACAATTGTCTTCTTACAGAGGAGAGTACAGTCACGAAAACCAAAGGCATGGAGTTTTTTTGTGGGGGTGGTCAACCGTGTCAAAGGCAGTAGAAAGGTCCAGGAGTAGGAGTACAGAATAATGTAAATTGGTTTTGGCCATTAGTAGATCGTTTGTTAGTTTTAGGAGAGCAGCTTCTGTGGAGTGTTGGGTACGAAATCCAGACTGAAGGGGATCAAGAATGCTATTCTCAGCAACGTGAACGTTTAGTCGGTTGTAGACCAGACGTTCAAGGAGTTTGGATAAAAAGGGAGAAAAGGGATGGGGGCATAGGTTGTTAAGATTGGTTGGGTCCAGTGAGGGCTTTTTAGGTATGGGGCTGACTAGTGCATGTTTTAGAAAGTTGGGGAAGATGCCAAAAGAGAGGGAGAAATTGAGGATGTCGGTTAGAGTATAGAATAGAGGCAGAGGGTGAACGTAACATTTGCGAGGGAACAGGATCCAGAGGGCAGGTGGTTAGCTGGACGTTAGCAAGTAGTTTAGCAACCTCGTCTATAATCACAGAACATAATCATATCTAAACAGTAAAGGTAAATTGCAAGTGATTGGTTAGATGTGGCAGGATCTAAGAATATAGTGATTCCCTCCAATCAATAAAATGATATCTATAACTTTGAGGATTGTCACATCCTCAAAGTTGCAGCATTCTGTCACACAATCTTACAGGAGAGGTCTCTTTATTCTCACATTGCTACTAATTTTGTTTTATATTAAGAGTCTGGTAGCTCCTATTCATCAAGAATGCAGAACGCTGATGTTAAATGTTGCTATCATGTAATGAAACTGAGGTATTATGTAGTGGGTGCTCAGGACATTTTGCAAGCATTCCAGTTGCTGCCGTTAACTGCCTGTGAAACTTGTATAAATTAAACAGATAATTTTCACAAAAACAATACCTATTAAACAATGTTGACTATTTTTGGGCCCCAGTGTCACAGAAGTAAAACTGCAATCAGAATTGAAATGTGTCATCCTAAAAAAAAATTAAAAACACTCACTTTTGAGCCTGATAATATAGGTGAGAGAGCAGAAGTTGAGCTATAATAAATACCTGCTGTAACAACCATTATTTTGAGCAGTAAGAGCCGAAAATATGTCACATGACTGAAAATAATGTATTGCAAATAACACACGCATTATGTCTTAGAGCATTGAGTTCAGGGTCTATTTAAAAAGGGATCTACAACTTTGCTGATTCTGATAATAGCAGTAGGTTGAATATGGCAAGATATGTTTGGTAGATAAATATGGCTATGCATAAGAGTTATTCAAATTGAAAACACAGGCATAGCTGGTACCTGTTATGTCTAAGGTCCAATGTAGTAGAGAGAGAGGGCATAGTTAATGCCATGAAGTTATATGATTTGATTTAGGTTAATATCAGTTCTTACCTGCAGGGACCTCTAGAAATTACCAGTCACAAGTGTGACCAATATGATCATTGATCATAAAGTGCTGTCAGCACATATGTTAGAAAATAACATATGCTTATAATGTAAGATTGATCTCAGTATTATAGAGTACATGCAGTTCGCCAGGAACGGAAAATGCACTTTTAAAAGTCCTTTGCTTCCACTGCATCATGTTTCTTAAGGTTGTTGGAGAGAAACATGTATTCACTTTAGTACATCTGCATGTTTTTACTGCACTTAAGTTAACACTGTCACCTTGTACATTTCTTTCTTTTCTCTCCTACATTTCTGTTTGTTATTTTTGCACTTATCTCTATCTTTTACCTAACCCACCACACAACACCACTGTTGCATAATTAACACCAGACTCGGCTGACCTGGTTTTCCTGATTGACGGCTCAAACAATGTTGGACGCACGGGTTTCAATGCCATCCGTGACTTCTTGGCGAATTATGTGGAGAGACGTTTGGAGGTGGGAAGGAGCCGGATGCAAGTAGGAGTGGTGCAGTATAGTGATGATGTCAAAATAGAATTTACCTTGGATGAACATACTACCAAACAAGAGCTGATTAATGCCCTGAAGAGATTACAGTTTGTTGGAGGAGAAGAGGCAAATATGGGGGCTGCTGTTGAGTATGTGGTGGAGCAGCTGTTTACTTCAGCTGCTGGAAGCCGAAGAGAGGAAGGAGTGCCCCAATCACTAGTGATCATCACTGGTGGACCATCAAGTGATGAACTGAGAGATGCTGCCAATTCTTTAAGACTTAACAGTGTCATCACATTTGGCATTGGTGTGGGAAGAGCAGACAACAATGAATTGCAGCAAATTGCAACCGATGATACATTTGTGTTTATCGCGCCCCAATTCCAGGTTTTGGGTCAACTGGAAAGTCAAATTATTCCATACATTGCTGGAGTAGCCCAAAGGACAATTGTTTTACAGCCTCCAACTGTTATAACCGAAGGTAGGTAGGATCTATACACTCATGTTGGTGAGTTCAGAGTGAACTCTAGGGTTAGATATATAGGAGGCTTAAAAACAAGATAACCAGTTCTACTCTCTTGAAATATCTGAGCTATAATCATGGATTTAAATGGTTAAGGAAAATGATTGATATGTAACAAGTCATGGCTGCCAGCTGAATAACAATTACTCTACAAAAAACATACAGTACTTGTACCTACAGTGAAAGAAACATTGGTTTTCACACTAAAGGAAAGAAAAAGCATGTAAAATGTGCTTAATTTTATTTATTTATTTTTTTACTTTTAATTCTAATGGGCAAAACCTGTGCTTTTTTTTGTTTTTGTTATATATATATATATACACTGTATATATACAATGTATTTCAACAGCTGGCTTACTCTACAACTTACTCTACAAAAAAATTACTTGTAGAATAATCTAGATAATAGATAATTAAGATGAAATATTTAAAAAGAAAACAGTATTAAGTACATGACTTCACTCAAAATCAGCTGAGCCAGTTAAAATAGACCTGATAAAGATGTGTCTGGCATTCTCACCATATTCCGTTTCATGCCAAACCCTCTTGGAAAGCATTTTGCAGCTACAAGAGTTCGAAGGTAAGTAAAGTCCACATGCCAGACATACCTTACCTTCTCAAGCTGGCTTGTTTGATTCTATGTAGCGTTTTTGTATTTTAATATCTACTTTCGAATAAGCATAACATTTATTGGAACATTTATGCATTTTGTAGATTCACTTACTTATATTTTTGCCTTGCAGTTACTGAAGTCAACAAGAGGGACATAGTGTTCTTGATTGATGGTTCCAGTGATCTTGGAGGGCCAAGTTTCTCTGCTATCCGTGAATTAATTGTAAAGATAGTCAACAGGTTGGAAATTGGTCCTGATCTTATTCGAGTAGGATTGGCCCAGTATGGCAAAGATGTGAAATCTGAATTCAACCTGAACACCTTTGGTGCTAAAAAGGATGTTATTGCGCATTTGAAAAAAATGAAGATTTTGAACAACACACCATTAAATACTGGTGCTGCTTTGAGCTATGTCCAGAATAATTTCTTTACTTCATCTGCAGGAAGCCGTGTGGATGAAGGAATCCCACAGCTTCTAGTAATCGTCACTGGTGGGCAGTCAAGAGATGACTATACCCAGGCATCGCTGGCTCTCAAGAGGGCAGGAATCCTGACCTTTGCAATAGGATCCAAGAATGCTGACGTAGATGAGCTTAGAGAAATTGCTTTTGATTCTTCTCTAGTTTTTCAGCCTGCAGAATTCAAATCCGCTCCTCTACAAGCCATACTTCCTCAGGTGCTTACTCCTCTGAAAACCTTAACAGGAGTTGTCATTTCTGAAGGACCAACCGAAGGTAACACATTCAGTCCATATCTGTATTTCATATTTGCTAAGTACTAGAGGCCTACAATATGGTTACTATTTATGTCTTGTGTATTGTATCAAAACTTCTTCATGAAGTAGTCAAGTTGACTGAATGTTGACAGCTTCTGATCTGCCTGTGAAAACTGTAAATCAGAAACTGTACCCTTTAAGAGAGGAAAAAGATTTTATAAAGACTGTTGCTTAACCACCTCATTTTGTAAAAAAAAATCCTGGAGTGAATGAGGTGATCAAGGGAGTGGTTGTCCCAACAGAAAGTAAGAGTGGCTTACCAGAAGTATATCTACTGCATACTGTATAATGTTTTTTAATAAACAGTGGACTATTATTAAACTATAAGGCTTGGTTAACACTACTGCGATGCAATTTTTCTGTGATTTTCAGTGCAAATATGCAGTATGACTTTGATACAACTTCACTGTCTTTTTGCATATGGGGTCAAGTCACACTGTAAATCACACCAAAGTAGTACAGGAACCTTTTCCAAAATTGCACTGTGCTGAGTCACATTGATTTAAATGGGCACTATTGAATATAATGCGATTTGCCTTGTCACACTATTCTGTGCGACTCAAGTCACACCAGTTGCACTAGTGGGAACCAGCACTTAATAGTAAAGTAGAATCTGGTAAACTAAAGTAAAATATAGGTTTGGGTGCTCTGCCATGGAACTATTGGGCAATAAGGAACACTTGTAATAACTGAGTTGGAAACATTCACTTAAGTTGAATACATTTACATTTAAATCCTTGTTTTGTAGTTACTTTTCAAATTGTTCTAACCTACATATGGGTTTCACTTGTGAAAAATGAAGAAAATATAGTTGACACGCTGACTAATGAAATGGGCTCACAGACCTTACCCAGTCACCCTATTTTGTTACTCACACAAGTTAGTTTGCATTTACTTGGTAGCATAGACTCTTTTTGTCATACATAACTCCCTAAATAAATCAATGAATGTTTACAGAGCTGACCCATTACCTGTTTTATTACTCACACAAACCAATTTGCATTCACGTCATTTGGGTAGTTTAGATGCTATTGTTTTTCAACTGGCCTATCCATTAATGTCCCCACTTAGTGCTGTTAAATGCACCTGGAAAACCATCCAGTTGTTGTTTTGTTACTCTAAAACCAGTGATGAAGACATCACAATTATTAAAAAATATATAAAATAAAACAAAATGCCAGCAAATATTTAGAGATATTATTGCAGTGTTTGCCCCAAACTAATATTTTATGTGATTTTTACATATTTCTTGCTTGAACTTCCATAATTTTGTTAGTGTATTAAGTGTTGAGACTTCTGTAGCGGATACCACCTGGGCTATGTATTGTTTTCAATCTCTTGGCCAACTCATTGACTTTTATCATGAAAGGAAAGGTAAAACACAACAATTTAGCACTGCAAATCAGGAAGTAGAGCCTATGTATGTAAAAAGCAAATATGGCTGCCCTTACAAATTATGCAGATATGTTAAAATATTAGCACATAAGATAATATTAATTACACCTAAATGTTTCCCTTTTCTCGGATAGCTAAAAAAATTGATAACATTGTTCTTTCTGTTTATCACAATAATGCCATTGTAGCAGAAAGCAATGCTAGTTATTGTATAGACTGTTGCTTATGGGCTTTTGTGTATTGTATACTGTGCTTAAAGCGGTTGTATACCCGCTGACACTTTTTTTTTAATACCCCTGTAAGGTAAAAGGCATAATGAGCTAGTATGCCCCGCATTTTCTTTGAATACCCTCAGTATATATATGTACAAAAACTTTGTACCCCAGATCTTTAACTATTCTCTTAAAGCGGTTGTATAGTCTATTTTTTAACTTTTACCTACAGGTAAGCTCATAATAAGGCTTACCTGTAGGTAAAAAAAATATCTCCTGAACCTGTACGGTTTAGGAGATATTCCCCTTGCTAAGAACCACTGACTGCTCATTATGACTGCATGAAATACTTACCTTAGAACGAGACGTGGGTATCTTACCTGGTCCACGCCGAGGTAGCTGACATGTTGCCTCGGCGTGTCTTTCGGGTATCGCGGCTCCAGCGATGTGAGTGGCTGGAGCCGCGATGTCATCACTCCCGCGCGTGCGGGAGATTTCTTTCCCGGCAAGGTCCGGCATCCTGCAGTCAGTGGCTCTTAGCAAGGGGAATATCTCCTAAACCGTACAGGTTCAGGAGATATTTTTTTACCTACAGGTAAGCCTTATTATAGGCTTACCTGTAGGTAAAAGTTAAAAAATAGACTATACAACCGCTTTAAGAGAATAGTTAAAGATCTGGGGTACAAAGTTTTTGTACATATATATACTGAGGGTATTCAAAGAAAATTTGTGCTGGCACACCTATTTCTGACATGTCCAGTATAAGTTGAAAGCCACATCAGCTATACACGTGAACTAGGGGCAGTTGATCAGCGAACCCAAAGTCAACCCAGAGGTGTTGTTTATATACAGTGTATTAAAATCACCAGGCCTTCTGATCATTATGTGTGCTTACTTCACTGGGAACAAATTAGGGTGATTGTCTCCAGTCATAAGAAAACAGATATTTATATAAATATTGTTGAAACTTCGGGGGATTTCATTAAAATCTTTACAAACTGATTTCTTGCTCACTTAATAGATAAATATTCACTCCTAAAGTTGCGCTAATATTAAATGTTAAAAATTTTTAAATATAAAAAAAAAAAAAACAGTCTATATAGTGAAACATTTTCTTGACAGATACCATCCAGAAATGTGTGATCTTGAATAATATAAGCCTCCACCTTATAAAGTGCTTGCTTACCGACTCAAGTTGACCCCCTATTATGGAGGGTCAATCTCACTTGTGGCTTATAAACCCTGCCAGGGCCTCTACCCATCGAGGGGAACCAGGAGATGTGAATGAGAAATCCGCCACTTTAATAAATAAAACTTGCCATAGCATAAAATACTTTACACATTTATTCGAATAAAAAGATTGCACTTTTATCATAGACTTTAAAAACACACATGTAATCAACAAACCGGCTGGCACCGAACAGCAACCTCTCCTTCCAGGAAATGCGAACATAGTGACATCAGCTACTCCACGCATTTCATCACAATTTGACATCGTCCTGGGGCAGGAAGGAAGGGCTGCTGTTTGGAGCCGGCCGTCTTGTTGATTACAAGAGTGTTTTTAAAGTCTATGATGTAAGTGCAATCTTTTTATTCGATTAAATGTGTTTTTATGCTATGGCAAGTTTTATTCCTTCCTGGGGATCTTCCATGATCAAGTCTGCTTAAAGTGTCGGATTTCTCATTCATATCTCCTGGTTCCCCTGGATGGATAGAGGCCCTGGCAGGGTTTATAAGCCACAAGTGAGATTGACCCACAGTAATACGGGGGCAACTTGAGTCTGTAAGCAAGCACTTTATAAGGTGGAGGCTTATATTTAAGATCACACATTTCTGGTGATGGATATATGGATGAATATATAGTTTGAAGAAATTTTTTCACTATATGGACTGTTGTTTTTTTTTACATTTTTTTCAGTATTAGCACAACTTTAGGAGTGAATATTGTTGGTACTGTGCATGTCTCGCAGGATAGTTTCTGTTGTTGGTGCTCTTACTGAATAGCCCAGTTCTCTTCCACATTTGAAATTAATAGATAAATATGGTTTTATTTTTCTTTCTTCCAAACTATTTTTATATTATATCAATATGTAGCAAAAATCTGAAAAGGGAAATTCCCCATGTCTCTCTAAATGAGGAGACTGTGGGAGATGGGGATTTTTTAGTGCCAAAAAACGGTAAACAACATAGCAAAATATGTAAATTATACAAATTTTTCTTTTATAAAAAATGTAAAACGAACTTTATAAAAACTGATATAACATAACTAATATCATAACCATAGACATATGGTGCAAACATCTGTACATCAATGGATAACAGGAAATGTATGGATTGACGCGTTTCTCCCAAATAGAGGGCTTCTTCATGATCCACTTTTCATATAGCTGATAAATTATATAAACAATATATTAATTCTAAAATTAATATTAGTCATCACATAATAAAATATATTGTGTGCAAGCATATCGTCTATTCAAACAACACAGGCATCACTATATATTATCAGAAAGCTTACTAATTATAATAAATGTGAGGTTTAAGGAAATAAAAAAAAGGGGGGGGTCCAAAACAACCACCCCTCATCCTGCCATGAAATCCAAAATATCTGAAGGATGTTACATAGATTGGGGGGACAGAGGCAAGAACATTGGTGGAGCGTATATCCTGATAATAAGTATTACCTCATAGCCACAAAACATACTGTATGTGCATTTATATTGGGAGAGAGAATCTCACTATAGTCGTCAGCGTAGTATATGTCAAAGGTGAATAATCGCTAAGAAAAAGAATATATATATATATATATATATATATATATATATATATATATATATATATATATATAACCCAAACTTTTTTGTTAGCATCGAGTAGGATCTAGTAAAGTTTAAGTGGTTATGTAAGCAAAACGTTTTTTACCTTAATGCAGCTTTGTAATCATTAATACATCATTAAATTAATTTTTAATGCATACAGTGTAGGTACCTGAATGTGACCTGGCATCAGGTGCTTGATGTCCCTATAGAGTATAGCTGGAGTGGCAGAGGAAGAAGCAGTACAAAGAGCCAATCAGCTCATGTGCTGACAAGAAACATACTGATAGGAAGAGAAAGCAGAGTGATAGTGATAGAGAAGAGTGATGAGCTCATCACTGTGCTGTTTCTTCTTTTGCTGTCTAGTAATAGGCTGGGGCAGATCCAGGAGGACCTGTGTTTAGAGCAAGTGGGTTGTATGATTTTGGCCATCAGACTGAGGACATCTAGCAACAGAAAAAAAGTACTACAGAGGATAACTCTTAATTAAAGTGGAAGTAAACCCTCCTATCGTTTTCAGCCAAGGAAGCTACCAACTTGGCCTCTGTTTGATCTTCAACTGCCATGATGCCGCACATGTTATCAGTTATGACACCAGCCATTGGATAATTTGACAGTTTGGTTGAGAGCACAACCATGTGACAGTTACATTTCCAGCACATGCCGGGAATGTAACTGTTTTTTTAAACTGTTAAATCGATGGGTTTACTTCCACTTTTTTTTCTTATTTTTTATTTTATTTGGCTATTTATTTTTATCATATTAGTTTTATTTGCTTTAAGATTAAGCACTGCCTTTTAAATTTGAATAATTTATGCATATTATGCAGCAAAGGAATCTGGCATTTTTTTTTTGAGGCAGATCATTCATGTAGGATTAGGTTGTGAGACAACACTAGAATGAACTTGAAACATACAGCATTAAGTAATTTCTACCTTCATTATTCTCCCTAATGTTTTGTTTCTGTCACTCTTCTCATCTTTCATTTCCTTCTGTTCTACATTATGGTTCTTCATTATGGTTGCTCTTTTTATGACTTCCATCTACATAGAGATGCCTATTTTCCTAAGCTATAAGTGCAATGTACAGTACATGCAGGGCTTACTAACTAGGTATCCATTCTATCCGGAAACACTTCTTGGATTACATATTGTTTTCCTAATAGTTTGTTTATTGATTTAAAGAATGATACATTCATTCTTGTGAGGTCTGAAAACATGAAGCGCTTAACTGATGGTGTGGATGCTAGCAGAGATGACCTTACTCTTACTGTCTATGGAGAGCTACAATATCTCCTATACACTTATTAAACAAGAGTGACGCATATACGTAGATGATGAACATTTTGTTTTGAATGCAGTTTCATGCTGTAATTCACCTTGAATTGATTCACCCAGAACTAAAAATGTAAGGGTGGGCGGAATGCCGGAGAATAGGCTGAATGCCCAAGTATACCTTACGTTGCAATGAATTCCCGACACTCTGCTAGCTATCCCTGCATTTCTACAAAGACTGACTTCATTGTGAAATGTGGTCAACAGGTGAAAGTAGTAGATCATGCCCAAAAACATATCCCTGTTGGGATGGAAAACTTTAAATCAGTATATCTCAAGTCCTACCCTCAAATTACTAAGCCCTAGCCACATTTAAGAGAAGCCACATCTGTTATAATTTTACAAACCAGACTAAATAGATTGCTAGTACTTGGGCAGTTTTATTGGCCTTTAAACAGAACCTATAAGGATAGGAATATGGAAGCTACCATTGCTGGCTTGTTTTAAAGGTGTGCCCTTTAGGGCTCTCATTCTGGTCTTTGCTTCATTGCTAAAAAAATGACAGACCTGGTGCAAACATGAAGGATTTAGGACTTCACTAGTTGCATGCTTGGCTTGCTCCAGGGAAGTCACTTCGCAGTAAGGCCAGATTTAAGATGACAGACCTCTAATCTGAACTTTTAAAAATAAGTTGGCAAATAAACAACCATATTTCTTTCTTCCTGGGCTCACTTTGTTCCACCAAACATTCAGTTTTTGGTTTGGCTAAAACATAGAAATAACTATTTATCAAAAAGTATTTAGTAGATGGAAGATATTCTCTAAGACTAACTTTGCTAAGATGCTCTGTCATTTTCATTCCTTTCTTTGGCTTGCCCTATAAGCATTATTAAGAGTTATGTGTCTACATTGTGTAAACACATGCATTTATTGATCTTGCTAAGCTGAATTTGCTGTGATGTCATGTTCATTGTTTCTGTATCCTCCACCCACAAACTTGCAGTTCTAACCCAAAGAGACATCGTCTTCCTAGTGGATGGTTCTGTCAACGTTGGAAGTGCCAACTTTCCTTTAGTAAGAAACTTTCTCATCGATGTCATTAACAACCTTGGTATCAGCAGTGAAGGCACTCGAGTTGGCCTGGCCCAGTTTAGTGACACCCCCAGAACTGAGTTCTATCTAAACACACCAACCTCAAAATCTGATCTTGTTAACCGCCTGGGGCAAATAAGAATCAAGGGGGGTAATCGCTTAAACATTGGCTCAGCACTTCAATTTGTTCTCCGCAATCATTTCACAAGCAGTGCTGGCAGCAGAATAGAGGAAAATATTCCACAGATTCTTGTACTTTTGGTGGCTGGGAAGTCCTCAGACAACATTCAGGCTGCTGCAAATGACCTCATCAGATCAAGGGTTTTGACCTTTTGTGTTGGGGTTGGAAATGCTGATAAGGAAGAGTTGGACACCATTGCATTTAACCCACAACTGGTTTATGAGATGGATGATTTCAGTGCCTTGTCTGGTCTCAGACAGCAAATCGTAGCACCTCTTACAACCTTCGTTAGAGGAGAAGTTACAGAAGTGACAGTAACGGAAGGTAATTTATTTTTCATTTTCTCTGGTCTCCTATGTATAGTTATTTAAAATGTACTCAAAGACCACTTAAGAATGAGTTGCTCAGGTAACTGAGGAATTATTTATTTATTTACTTGTTGTCAACACTGCTAGTTTATTTGCTTTAAGTCTAATTTGCTAATGTGGAAGGTATATGATCAAAGTGAAACGTTCCTAAAATAATTTTATACCATCAACCTTTATTCTTTATTGTTTGTTAATAAATATGAAATACGTAAGAAACAAATACAACTGTGGTATGTATCTGAGGTTTTCAATGGTAGCCAATCCCATAAAAATGGATAAATAAAAGCATATATATATATATATATATATATATATATATATATATATATATATATATATATATACCCTGTTTCCCCGAAAATAAAACATAGCGTAACTGTCAGTGATGGCTGCAATATAAGCCCTATCACCCAAATAAGCCCTACCCTGTTTGCCCGAAAATAAGCCCTACCCTGAAAATAAGACCTACAAGGACTTTAACTAGGGCTTATTTGGGTGGTAGGGCTTATATTGCAGCCATCACCGACAATCACGCTAGGTCTTATTTTCGGGGAAACAGGGTATATATATATATATATATATATATATATATATATATATATATATATATATATAACTATAAGGAAGCTGTTTAGAAATAGTTGGTCTAACTGGAGATAAAATGAGCTTGAGAGGAAGTCGTGCTTGCATATAACAGTGAATCTGGATTCATGTTCTGGTTTATTGTGAGTAAACATTTGCAAATTTGAGTGGATGTTTTTGCAGCATGCACAGTTGCAAATTGAAAAATGGTAATAGTCTAAAGTGATTGGGTAAGTGATGGGTTTGTGATGGTGCTGTCCAGTTCCTGTTCCAGAGCCAACTAAATATTTATTCACAACTCTATTTATTCACAACTCTTATGTATTTACAACTTCTTAACCATTTAACAGTTTCAGGTTATGCATTTGTAGGGCACAATCTGAAATAAACTGTTCATTCAATTGTTATTTTTTCAATTAACTCACTGAAATTTAACATTTTGTCTCAGATGGTAACTATTCTTTTTATGAACAGACTTTTTCTTATTTCAAATGCATTTTTTGACTAATCTCACAAAAATAATATTCTACTAATCCATTCTACCCTTTCTCTCATTCTCTGTTGACTGCTAACAGTGGATCAAGACCGCAAGAAGGATGTAGTTTTCTTAATTGATGGCTCAGATGATGCCAGGTCTGGTTTTCCATCTCTCAGGAGCTTTGTTCAGAGGGTAGTAGAGTACCTTGATGTGGGTCAAGACAGAGTACGCATTGCAGTTATCCAGTACAGTGACTCCTCCAGACCTGAGTTCCTTCTTAACACCTACTCAGACCGCCAAGATGTAATAAGATCTATTCAGAGCATGACTCCTATTGGAGGGTCTACACTGAACACAGGTGCTGCCTTAGATTATGTACAGAATAACGTATTTATTGGGTCAGCTGGAAGCCGAATAGCAGAAGAAGTACCACAATTTCTGATTTTGCTGGCAACTGGGAGGTCTAGAGATGATGTGAGGAGACCTGCCACTTCTCTCAAGGCCAGCAGAATTGTGCCATATGCCATCGGAACTAGCAGAGCTGATCGCACTGAGCTTCAGACCATCTCTTTTTCCCCTGATTTTGTTCTTTTTGTTCCTGATGTCAACCAGCTGGAGAATGCTTACCAAACTTTTTCAGAACGTGTCAGTTCGCTTACCACAAGTGATATACGTACTCTAATACAGTCAGTTCCAGCTGGTAAGACCAACTAAAGGGATGTTTTATATTCTTATTACATGTGCTCACATACCCACATATTCAAATGGGTCTGTTAACAACCAGTTACTGCATCAGTCAGTCTATCTGCTGAACTTAAAAATAATGTATACCATGTTCAGGCTGGTTTGTAATTGTATATCAGAAGCAGACTGGGCCAAGGGACAGGGATGCATGTGCCCCCAGGCCAGTGTCTTCCTACCATAAATAAGGCTGGCTCCTGCCTCCTGCAGAGCTAACCTGCACTGAAAGGGAAATGTGACAGAGACCACAGCTTTACAACAGCTGCCAAATACAGAGATAGACTAAAGATGCTAGGGTTATCAATGTCCCAAACGCTCTCGATGGAAGCACCCTGGAATTCCTTCCAGTCTGCGTGTATGATGTCACTTCCTGAACCACCATGGTGCTTCCATTCAGTTGAGCTGCAACTGCAAGCTATATCCAATAGATGCTTGGAGCTCAGCAGTGGTTATAAGCATGATTGCCTAGACAATTTTTAATGATTATTAAAAGGTAAAAAAATAATGAGCATGAATGTAATCAGAGGCTGAAAGCAATTCTAGTTAAACCCGTTGACTTTATGCCATGGAATTTTAACTTTAGCTCATTATGATTATATATTATTGCTGAACATTTCCTATTCCAAATTGTCTACAGTCTGCAGACTGTGCTGTACATTCCCTATTCCATGACATCCTTTGCTGTGTGCTGAGCTGTACTTTCTCTATTCCACATCGCTTTATTTTATACACCATGCTGTACATTCTATATTCCAGCACACCTTCAGTCTGTGTGTTGTGCTGCGCTGTGCATTCCTTATTCCACATCTCCTCATTCTGTTTGCCGCACTCTATAGTCCCATTCATGACGCCTCAATTTGGGTCCTGTGCTGTATAATCCATATTCCACTCTACCGCCATTCTGAATGCCATGAGGTGCATTCTCTATCTATACCACATCATTCTGCACACTTTGTGCAGTTATGTACATTTACCATTCCATGGCACTAATTCTGTATACTATGCTGAACCTTTCCTATTCCAAAACATCTTAATTCTGCATACTGTGATTTACATTCCCTATGCCAATGCTTCCTCATTTTATATGCAGTGATATACATTCCCTAGTCTAAAACATTCTCATTCTGTACAATGCGTTCAGGGCCGGCGCTCCCACTAGGCGAACTAGGCAGCCACCTAGGGCGCGCTGCTGCTTAGGGGTGCAACCACAGCCACTGGGTCCCCTCTAGAGGATCGGATCTCCCCTGGCGGGTGGTGGCTGGTGTGGTGCGGAAGGCGGCTCCATCTGGCTGGCTGCATAGTCGCTGGGCGGGGAGAAAGTGCAGGCAGATTCCCCCCCTTCTCCGGAGCCAGGGGTGACCATGCCGGTGTCCAGTAGTCATGTGTGTCAGCTCTCAGCCCACCCTGAGTGATGTGCAGCCATTGGAGGAGCAGGGTGGGCGGCACTGTGCACAGAGACATCCGGGATGGATCCACCCAGCTCCGGACTGGCCATAAGATACTCACTGGGCCAAGGCCACCGGGTTACTTGTCCTGGAGGAGCTAGGAGCCCAAAGCAAAGCTGCTACAGCAGCTCGCCCTGCTTCCTCAGTCTATCTGTGGCCGGCTGCCAGAGCCCGGGGGTGGAACCAAATGATCAGCTGATCTGATGGGGGAGTAGCTGGAGGAGGTTTCCCGTGCAGGAGCTGTGAGTCACAGCCTGTAGGGAGACCCCATCTCCTGAGCCTGGGACTGCTGCCCGCTGCCTGACATGTTCCTGTGACCCAAGGTAAAAACTTGTCAGGTGGTGGTGGTGGGCTGGGGGGGGCACTGTGCATGAGGACTTCCAGACCTTATCACTGGTGTGTGACCCCCTCCACTTGGCTGCACTGCACCTCTTCTCCTTTGCATCTGCCTCCATCCCTCCACCTGCTCAATCCCTCCACCTGTCTCTACCCCCTCCTATTCACCTGGTTCCATCCATCCACCTGGCTCATCCCTTCACTTGGCTCTATTCATCCACCTGGCTTCATCCATCCACCTGGCTCACCCCTCCACCTGGCTCCATCCATCCACCTGGCTCCATCCCTCCACCTGGCTCCATCCATCCACTTGGCTCCACCCCCACTCCTGGCTGCACCCCCCTCCTATCCACCTGGCTCCATCCCTCCACCTGGCTCCATCCATCCACCTGGGTCACAGCTCCACCTGGCTCCATCCATCCACCTGGCTCATCCCTCCACCTGGCTCCATCCATCCACCTGGCTCCATCCCTCCACCTGGCTCCATCCATCCACCTGATTCCATCCATCCACCTGGCTCATCCCTCCACCTGACTCCATCCATCCACCTGTCTCCATCCATCCACCTGTCTCCATTCATCCACCTGTCTCCATTCCTCCACCTGGCTCCATCCCTCCACCTGTCTCCATCCCTCCAACTGGCTCCATCCATCCACCTGTCTCCATCCCTCCACCTTGCTCCATCCCTCCACCTGGCTCATCCCTCCACTTGGCTCCATCCATCCACCTGGCTCATCCCTCCACCTGGCTCCATCCATCTACCTGGTTCCATTTGTCCACCTGGCTCCATCCGTCCACCTGGCTCCATCCATCCACTTGGCTCCATCCCTCCACCTGTCTCCATCCATCCACCTGGCTCATCCCTCCACCTGGCTCCATCCATCCACCTGGTTCCATTCATCCACCTGGCTCCATTCATCCACCTGGCTACATCCATCCACTTGGCTCCATCCCTCCACCTGTCTCCATCCAACCACCTGACTCCATCTCTCCACCTGGCTCATCCCATCCACCTGGCTCCATCCATCCACCTGGCTCCATCCATCCACCTGGCTCCATCCCTCCACCTAGCTCCATCCCTCTACCTGGCTCCATCCATCCACCTGGCTCATCCCTCCAACTGACTCCATCCATCCACCTGGTTCCATTGATCCACCTGGCTCCATCCGTCCACTTGGCTCCATATCTCCATCTGGCTTCATCCGTCCACCTGGCTTCATCCCTCCACCTGGCTCCATCCATCCACCTGGTTCCATCCTTCTACCTGGCTCAATCCCTCTACCTGGCTCCACCCCCTCCCCTCCTGGCTGCACCCCCCTCCTGGCTCCATCCCTCCACCAGGAGTTCTGGTGCTAAAATTATTGAATTCATTTAGATTTTTTTTTTCGGGGGGGGGGGGGGGGGGCTGTGTTATCCATTCCCTATTTCACTTCACTTTTATATGTGTGCTGCTGTACATTCCCTATTTTAAAACAACCTCATTCTGTTTGTTGTGCTTAAAATTCACTATTTTACATTGCCTCATTCTATATGCTGTGCTTTGCATTTTGTATTTTTTTACATCTTGTAGTTCACACCGCCTTGGTGATGTACATTTGTTATTCCATGTGGACTGTATCTGTGTGCTGTTTAGCTCATTTCCTATTTTACAATCATCCCATTCTATTCATTGTGATGTACATTCTGTGTTCCAAACTATTTCATTCTGGGTGCTTTTCTTTAAATTTTTTTTGCATACTACTTCATTCTGTAAGATGTGTTGCACTGTGTTCTAAATTCCCTATTCCAAAATGACCTCATCATGTATGCTGTGCTAAACAATCCCTATTGCACACCACCTAATTCTTTATACTCTGCTTTACATTTGTTTTTTGCACAACCTCCCTCTGTACACCTTGATGTACATTCTCTATTCCACGCTGTCCTCATTTGTGTGTCATGTTGAACATCACACCATTCAATTTTGTACACTGTGCTGTACATTTCATATTCCATCACCATCCCATTCTGGATGCTGTTCTGTACATTTCCTATTCCATACTATTTCATTATGTATGCTGTGCTTCACATTCCATATTTCCCATTGCCTTATTCTGTACGATGTGTTGTACACCATCCCTTTCTGTATGCTGTGCCAATATGTGGACTGGGCCTTTTGTGAATGGGTATTTTTTTTTATTCCTACCTTACTTTGCTATGGATTCATAAATTATGGCATTTAACAGTGTGCATAGTCTTGCAAAGAATAACAGCCTTTGTCCACATCTGATGGTCATAGCGCCTCATGTTGGGCAAAATATCTCGTCTGGAAATAACTGCACATGGTGCTGCTTAGTCCAGCTGCAATCAATGTACCCCATGCAAAAGGCTCATTACATTTTTTGGATCGCGATACCATGAGTGTGCGATACAGGCACCCCAAAACTATCTCCTTTGAAAGATATTTTTACTATTTATCTGCTAATTGCGGAATGCTTTTACAATACACCCTTGGAAATTTGAAGCATAATGATTATTAGAAAGTAAATTTCTATATTGTTTTCTATATCAAGTTTTTCTAAAGAAGTATGCTAGGCACAGGCACTTTTCCGTCCAATACGACGACAATTCAGCTTATTTTTAAAGTCTTCTCATGTATGTGCAACATACTACAAACAATTGCTGAACAACTCAAATACTAGATAACAATTTTTTGTTATGGCCAACTCAAAACACTTATCAGCATCATGGAAAAACTGTCTTCCTTGAGAATCTGTGTTGACCGAAACTGAGCATGCAAATGGCTTTTGAACAAGTCTCCGAATTGAATCCTTCATTCAGTTTATAAATAAGCAGCAAGTAAAAACTCAAATAAGATCTGATATCTGTCTGTCTGGAGAGCCATGTGATAAACAATCTGCCCAATGGATGGAGTTGACTGTTGTATCTAGTGATCAGCAACCGTTCGAAGAACAGGCAAATATCTGATCTTGCGACGTATTGGACAAAAAAATAAATCACTTTGTCTTTGCCTAGCTTAAGCATTTTTTTTAGGATTTTTGTAACTGTTGCATTTGTTTTGTACAGTGGCAGACAGCAAACGGGACATCTTATTCCTGATTGATGGTTCTAACAATATTGCTGGAAGGTTTCCCGCTGTACGAGAGTTTGTGGCAAGCACCATTGATGGTCTCGATGTTAGCCCAGATGGCACTCGTGTTGGTGTGGGCTTAGTCGGTGAAAATGTCAAAGTGGAATTTAAGTTTGATTCATATGCCACCAAGGCTGATGTAATCAGTGCAGTTCGAAAAATGAAGTACAAACCAAGCAAAGAATTCAAACTTGGAGTTGCACTGGATTATGCTTATAATAGCCTTTTCACACCGGAGTCTGGAAGTAGGATTCGAGAGGGAGTACCACAGTACTTAGTGTTGCTTGCAGCAGGCAAATCTTCAGACAGTGTAGACAATGCAGCTAGGAGGTTGAAAGCAGCTGGCATTGTGACATTTGCAGTCAAGACACAAAGGGCTGAAGCCGAGGAACTTGAGAAGATTGTTTTGGCTCCACAATTTGTTTTAACCTCAGAATCAATTGCAGACCTTTCTACCATCCAGTCTCAGTTTGTTAATCTCATAAAAACCATTTCAGTTGAGCTACCAACGCAGTCTTGTAAGTACGCCCCTTCTCTTGTTATCTTTGCTAAAAACACAAAAAACACAACTTGCACAAAAAAGAAGAGAAAAAAGAGACATATGAATAAGTGAAAAAATAAATTAATTTTATTTAGGAGACATCTGGGTATCTGATTTAAGTGGAAACATTATTTCTATCCTTAAAATTTAGTAATCCATTCATAGAGAAAGAAAACTAAATGTATTATTGTACTTAAAGGCATAATTGGTTAAAGGTCCACAAGAATTACCGTATTTATCGGCGTATAACACGCGCCGGCGCATAACACGCACCCCAAGTTTAGGAGGGAATTTTAAGGAAAAAAACTTTTAGGAGGGAAGTTTAAGGGAAAAAAACTTACATTTAAATGCCCATTAATGCAGTCTTATCAGTGTCATTGAAGCCTTTTCAGTGCAGCCTTGTCAGTGCAGCCTTGTCAGTGCAGCCTTGTTAGTGCAGCCTTCCCCAGTGTCCATTGCAGCCTTGTCCCAGGGCAGCCTTGCAGCCATGTCAGTGCAGCCTTGTTAGTGCAGCCTTCCCCAGTGTCCATTGCAGCCTTGTCCCAGTGCAGCCTTGCAGCCATGTCAGTGCAGCCTTGTTAGTGCAGCCTTCCCCAGTGTCCATTGCAGCCTTGTCCCAGTGCAGCCTTGCAGCCATGTCAGTGCAGCCTTGTTAGTGCAGCCTTCCCCAGTGTCCATTGCAGCCTTGTCCCAGTGCAGCCTTGCAGCCATGTCAGTGCAGCCTTCCCCAGTGTCCATTGCAGCCTTGCCCCAGTGCAGCCTTGCAATCCCCGCTGATCTTTTGTGATCACGCCCACATACACAGTGTACAGATTCAAATATGGCGCCGGAGGACTCGGCGGAGCAGAGCGAGCGCCGCAGAGATCAGAGGGACTGGGCGGAGCAGAGATCACATACCCGAGTGTACTCGGCTCTTTTCGGCACCGCTCACAGTCACGCCCAGGGCGGGACTGGGCGTGACTGTGAGCGGAGCCGAAAAGAGCCGAGTACATTCGGCTATGTGTATCACGGCTCCGCCCAGTCCCTCCGATCTCTGCGGCGCTCTGCTCCGCCGAGTCAGCCGGCGCCATATTTGAATCTGTACACTCGGATGTGTATGTCGGCGCGATCGAAAAAAATCAGCGGAGATCGGCGGGGATCGGCGTATAACACGCACCCACGATTTTCCCCTGATTTTAAGGGGAAAAAAGTGCGTGTTATACGCCGATAAATACGGTAAATTACAAGGTAAAGTTCATGATCAGTGCGTTCATAATAAGACTTATAAGCTTCCCATGGAGGCCAGAGCTTTCATGACAATTGTAGACAGACATGACCTGCATTCAGCTAGCGCCTAGAACAGTTAGGAAAAACCAACAGATTCATAGTTTGTGTGTTGTTCCAAATATACACACTGAAATTAACAGTGCACATAACTATTACTGTATTTCTTTGGCTATTATAATATTGATGTCTTTATTTACACTATAAGACAACAGATCTCCTGTTATCAGCTTGCATTTCCATATACAAAACTTTATACAGTTTTACGGTACTTGACTTGCTGAAAGACAGCTTCAGGCCCACTGGTGTATTGTGTGCTTCAAAAAGTAAAATACAGAGTATTGAAGTTCAGAAGGGTATTTTGCACAATGTTTTGCTGTGACCTCAGGAGGATACGTAGGTGACTACTACCCTTTTATTGTCACTTTTGAAAACCATAGCTTAGGGAAGCATGGAAAATGGAAGATGTGACCAGGAGGCAAAAAAAAAATATTTGGCAAAGAAAAAAATCAAAAAGAGTACCAAATTCCAGCACAGGATGGATCTGTGGAAATTTTTTAGGTAGAGTAGTGCCACGTCCTAAATATCAGTAAATTTTAATAAAAAAAGGCAGAAAAATGGACTTTATAGGCACCAATCATAAAAATATATATATAAAGCACGGCTTTAACATCTAAAAGCTTGCTCTATATTGAGCATTCACCAGTCCTCTAGAAGCAGTATTTAATTGTTCCATCTAAGGTAGGCTTAATTGTATGTGTTTGTATTTCATCATATGCACCTACCCTTCTCCTGCATGGAATGAACCTTTTCACTTTACTCTAATTAACCCTTGGTGGGTCGTGATGTTTCTCTCTTATCCCTGGCAGTGGAGATATACTGTATATCCCTTTTTTATCTCTGCTGCTATTACTTTTTTCTCCTTTCTACATGCTCTATAGCTTTGCTACCATGCACGTCCCCACATGTTAGCTGTTTCACCTGTTGCATGTCCTCTGTGTGGTCCACCTGTTGATTGCTTTGTGGCACTCCCCACAAACCATTGAGACTCTCTACCAAGATGTTTAAGTTTAATATTAATTGTATGTATTGTTTGCTTCTGTGTTTTCTCTCTCTTTCCTGTAGACTAACCAAACAAGCTCCTGAAGAAGCATTCAATTGTGAAACATGTAGAGCTAACGAAGTTTGTTGTCTTTTATACTACATTGTAGGGATATTTCCTTGTTTTAAGGGTATGTCTCTTTGGGGTCCATGACCTTTATGAGAGAGACCTAGCTAGCCTCTTGCACTTTACTTGCAATGTTTTAATATGTTGGTGTTTTTTTGAATTATGTGTATAATAAAATGTATATATATATATTTTTATGATTGGTTCCCAAGTCCATTTTTCTGCCTTTTTTTATTCATATTTGGCAAAGAAGATATAAGTTCACATTCAAATGAAAAACTTTTTCAAAAATAGTTGGATGTGTTAGTTGATTTTGTTCTGTTTCCTAGGGGTCCAGTGAATAAAATCTTATCTCAAATACCTTTCACTATGATGAATTTTTAAAAGTGAAAGTTGTTTATATTATTGTCATAATTATCACATTTATACATTCTTTTAATTCAGATTTAATCACCCTTGAATAGACTACTACTACTACTTCTAAAACAATTATATAATTTAAACATCATATAGAACATAGATTGTACCAATATACTGCACAGATAACTGCTTGCTTTAAACATCTACTGTATATCCTGGATTCATCAATATATTGAAATGTTTATGATCATTATAGAGTTAAAACTAAAACATTTACAGTGTATAATAGTATTATAGATAAAAAAGAGAGTGCTGGTACAGTGTAGTAGTTAAACATATGTGAAGTAGAGTGCATACTTAATGTAAGAAGTCCTTCCTCCTCAGAAATCATGGCCTGCCGTCCAAACTATGGCATAGATTTATGTTAGTGCATACCCCCTATTTCTGATTTGTCCATGTCGCTTGCTTACATCTTTTGAAGGTGGGGACTTCTTGCTCAGAGTATACAATGTGGACTCAGTGAATCTGATATAATGCTGCCACTAAATAAAAAAATCAATACTAAGAAACAAGTCCAAGTGATGTTAATAAGCATTTCCTCTCCTGTAATAGTAATTACAATGGATACAAAAATATTTATTATGGAATAACATATATTTACCTAATGCAAATAATGAGACTAAATAGTATGTGCACATTCCTAGATGTCTCCATCAACCAATAATAATAGAAAACAAAATAGAAATTTAAAAGCAAGGATATACTGTAAATATATGAAAATGCTACTAAAAAAATCTACAGTAGCCTTTATGCATAACTCTGCTATTTGTTAAAATATAAAAATGATATACATGTGTAATAATGCATAAAACAAAAAGATATAGGAAAGTTAGTAGCTAAAGTGATTTATTTACATATACTGTATGCAATATAACGGTAATAAATCTATAGTACGTCTATAGCACTCTAGCCATATTTTAGGCGATTAGAGTAAAATATATAACAGAATGTCCTAGATCACCATTAGAAGCTATAACTTCAAGTCCAAAAACTTTTCAGTAGGATGAATCTATGGTGACATTTTGGAAATATTTGGATGTAATGATCAGTCAACATCTGGACACTCACTTAGATACTATTTTATACTGGATTCCAACAAGAGTGAGCCATTCACCTGGCTGTAATATTCCCCAATTGCTAATCTGATTCTGGAAGTCTGAATGCATGCTAAATATGCTAGTTCACCTTTTTTACATATGTTTCATAACTATGACATTTACCTTTTATTGTTCCATTATACCATTGCAGATGTCAGTGGCAGGATTTAATTTAGAAAATAGCCTTTTTATTTATTTATTTATTTATTTATATTTCCCTAGTGGAAATCATGCTAGAGTCATCCATAAAGTCAATGGGTTTTGAATTCACAGTTGCTAATTCATATAATTTGGCTATATGAGGAGTGCCCAGCTGTAAGAAAAGGATTAGCTCACTGAAGTGACTTGGACAGAGTTGGCAAGGTTTAGACTTTGCTTCTGATTAGCCACTGGCCAACATGATGCCATGAAGTAGCAAAAGAACAAGTGGAGCAATTATTTGGGTATTAAAAACACAAACTTAGGAACTAGTTCTAGCAAACCCAGTTTATTGTTTTAAAATAAAGCTTGATTCACTCATAAACACACATAATATATTATTATTATTATTATTGTTTTAGAATTTATATAGTGCCAACAGCTTACGCAGCACTTTACAATATAAAAGGGAGACAGTACAGTTACAATACAATAAAATACAAGAGGATTAAGACCCTGCTCAGCAGTGGCGTAGCGTGGGGGGTGCAGGGGGTGCCGTGGCCCCAGGCGCAAAATTTAGGGGGGCGCCAGTATGTGTCACTGGCTGCCTCCTCCTAATTTCTCGATCCTGTGTCCCCGGCCCGGCCGCCGTGTTAAGTGTCCAGCGCCCTGTGATTGGGCGTATGGGTGTCATGTGAGGCGTAGGGCTGAAGTCCCGCCTCCGCACATGACCCCCCATACGCCCAATCACAGGGCGCCGGACACTGAACATGGCTGCAGCCAGAGCGCAGGGGAGAGAGGAATGTGAGCCACCGCTGTCCTCTCCTCCTCCTCCTCCGGATCGATGCAGGCCAAGATAAGAAGGTGAGTGAGAGTCTTGTTACTGGCCGGGGGGGGCGAAAGAGAGAGAGACTGTAGGCAGGATAGTGTAGTTTAGTATGGAGGTCAGTGTAGTGTAGTGGTCAGTATGGGGGGCAGTGTAGTGTAGTATAGTGGTCAGTGTAGTATGGTGGTCAGTGTAGTGTAGTATGGTGGTCAGTATAGTGGACAGTGTAGTATGGTGGTCAGTATAGTGGACAGTGTAGTATGGTGGTCAGTATAGTATAGTGTAGTTTAGTATGGAGGTCAGTGTAGTGTAGTGGACAGTATAGTGGACAGTATAGTGGTTAGTGTAGTATAGTATAGTGGTTAGCAGAGTGGTCAGTATAGTGTAGTTGAGTATGGAGGTCAGTGTAGTTTAGTGGTTAGTATGGTGTTTAGTGTAGTGGACAGTATAGTGGTCAGTATAGTGTAGTGGACAGTGTAGTGTAGTATGGTGGTCAGTATAGTGGACAGTGTAGTATGGTGGTCAGTATAGTGTAGTATAGTGGTCAGTATAGTCGTTAGTGTAGTATAGTATAGTGGTCAGTATAGTGTAGTTTAGTATGGAGGTCAGTGTAGTGTAGTGGACAGTATAGTATGGTGGTCAGTGTAATGTAGTATAGTGGACAGTGTAGTATAGTGGTCAGTATAATGTAGTATGGTGGACAGTGTAGTATGGTGGACAGTGTAGTAAAACAGACAGTGTAGTATAGTGGTCAGTATAGTGGTTAGTATAGTGTAGTTTAGTATGGAGGTCAGTGTAGTGTAGTGGACAGTGTAGTGTAGTATGGTGGTCAGTGTAGTGTAGTATGGTGGTCAGTGTAGTGTAGTATAGTGGTCAGTATAGTATAGTGGTCAGTGTAGCGTAGTATGGTGGTCAGTATAGTGGACAGTGTAGTGTAGTATGGTGGTCAGTGTAGTGTAGAGGACAGTATAGTATAGTGGTCAGTATAGTGTAGTGGTCAGTATAGTGTAGTATGGTGGTCAATGTAATGTAGTATAGTGGACAGTGTAGTATAGTGGACAGTGTAGTATGGTGGTCAGTATAGTGTAGTATGGTGGACAGTGTAGTATAACAGACAGTGTAGTATAGTGGTCAGTGTAGTGTAGTATAGTGGTCAGTATAGTGGTTAGTGTAGTATAGTATAGTGGTTAGTATAGTGTAGTTTAGTATGGAGGTCAGTGTAGTGTAGTATAGTGGTCAGTGTAGTATGGTGGTCAGTATAGTGTAGTATAGTGAACAGTGTAGTATAGTGGACAGTGTAGTATAGTGGACAGTATAGTGTAGTATAGTGGACAGTGTAGTGTAGTATGGTGGTCAGTGTAGTATGGTGGTCAGTATAGTGTAGTATAGTGGTCAGTGTAGTATAGTGGACAGAATAGTGTAGTATAGTGGACAGTGTAGTATGGTGGTCAGTATAGCGTAGTATAGTGGTCAGTGTAGTGTAGTATAGTGGTCAGTGTAGTATGGTGGTCAGTGTAGTGAGGTATGGTGGTCAGTATAGCGTAGGATAGTGGTCAGTGTAGTGTACTATAGTGGTCAGTGTAGTGTAGTATGGTGGTCAGTATAGCATAGTATGGTGGTCAGTGTAGCGTAGTATAGTGGTCAGTGTAGTGTAGTATGGTGGTCAGTGTAGTGTAGTATGGTGGTCAGTGTAGTGTAGTATGGTGGTCAGTATAGTGGTCAGTGTAGTGTAGTATAGTGGTCAGTGTAGTGTAGTATAGTGGACAGTGTAGTATGGTTGTCAGTATAGCGTAGTATAGTGGTCAGTGTAGTGTAGTATAGTGGTCAGTGTAGTGTAGTATGGTGGTCAGTGTAATGTAGTATGGTGGTCAGTATAGCGTAGTATAGTGGTCAGTGTAGTATGGTGGTCAGTGTAGTGTAGTATAGTGGTCAGTGTAGTGTAGTATGGTGGTCAGTGTAGTGTAGTATGGTGGTCAGTGTAGTGTAGTATAGTGGACAGTGTAGTATAGTGGTCAGTGGACAATGTAGTATAGTGTAGTATAGTGTACAGTGTAGTGTAGTGTAGTATAGTGGACAGTGTAGTGTAGTATAGTGGTCAGTGTAGTATAGTGGTCAGTATAGTGTAGTATAGTGGTTAGTATAGTGGGCAGTGTAGTGTAGTGTAGTGTAGTGGACAGTATAGTATAGTGGTCAGTGTAGTGGACAGTGTAGTTCTCAGTGTAGTGGTCAGTATAGGAATCAGGTAGGCCAGTAGTACTTGTATTTGAAGGGACTCAGGGATAGCTAAAAGTCCGCATGTTAGGGGGCGCAAATTGCTTGCCTTGCCCCGGGTGCTGACAACCCACGCTACGCCACTGCTGCTCAGAAAAGCTTACAATTTAAAAGGGAGGGGCAAGTGGTACAAAAGGTTGTAACTGTGGGGAATGAGCTGATGGAAGTGGTAAAAGATTAGCTGGAGGTGTGATAGGCTTCCCTGAAGAGATGAGTTTTCATGGATTGCCTGAAGGCAGCTAGAGTAGGAGATAGCCAGACAGGTTGAGGTAGAGCGTTCTAGAGGATGGGAGAGGCTCTGGAGAAATCCTGGAGATGGGCATGTGAGGAGGAGACAAGGAGGCTTGAGAGTAAGAGGTCTTGAGAGGAGTGTAGAGGACGGTTTGGGTGATATTTGGAGACAAGTTTGGTGATGTAGCGCTGGGCAGAATTGTAAATGGCTTTGTATGTTGTGGTTAGTAATTTTAATTTCATTCTCTGAGCGATCAGGAGCTAGTGTAGGAATTGACACTGAGCAGTTGGTAAGGTGGACAAGTCTGGCAGCAGCATTCATCATAGACTGAAGAGGGGATAGTCTATGGAGAGGCAGGCCAATAAGAAGAGAGTTGTAATAGTCAAGGCGAGAGATAACAAGGGAGTGAATAAGTAGCTTGGTGCTTTCATTTGTTAAAACGGGCATATTTTAGAGATGTTATGGAGCTGAAGTCTACAAGTTTTCAACAGCATTTGGATTTGGGGCTGAAAGGACAGGTTAGAGTCTAGGATTACACAAAGTAGCCTGGCATGAGGGGAGGGATTAATGGTTGCATTATTGATTTTGATGGAAAAGTCATGGAGGGGGGCACGGGTGGGGGGATATTACCAGCTCAGTTTTAGAGAGATTTAGTTTAAGCAAGTGGTGTGACATCAATGCTGATATGTCAGTTAATAGGTTAGTAATGTGAGTAGAGACTGAAGGAGTGAGGTGATGAGTAGACAGGCTGTTATTATTATTAAAAGATCCATAAGCCGCACATCATGAAGCAGCCTCAGCCCAGGCTCCAACCAGGCCCTGCCTCCATTGCATTTTGCTCCTCTCCTTTTTGCAGAGCGAAATGCTTTGGAGGTATGGCCTGGCTTGAATACAGGCTGAGGCTGCCATTCATCTCACTCCATGCACATGGGTTTGCATCATGATGTACGTCTTATGGATCTTTTCCTTTGACAAAGCAAAACATATACTGTATATACATTAAAGTCACGGGAAACACATGGGAAAGCTCTACCTCTCTAATTAAGGGGACTGGGCTGACATAATCTGTGCCAGAGTTCAACTGATCTACATGCATAATCACTTTAGTATCAAATGCACACAATAGTAAACTGCAAGAGATTGCTTAGAATGTGAAAACCGTTAGAACAAATGCATCTGAATTTAAATCAACCTCTATACACTAAAAGTCGCAGTATGAGGCACAGAGGGGTTGGAAGGACGGGTAGGCATCAGTTGCATAATCAAAACCAAGAGTTTAACTGTAGCCATGAGCCAGAAGTAAAGGTGTCCTTGCAATAGCATCTGCTATTTGTACATAACACATTTATTTATAGTTTGTAAACCACTATAGATTTGCTATAAAAGCAATTGTTATTTTGTTTCAGTACAGAAATTTCCATTTTGAGGCAGAAGAGCATCTTAATGTGCATATACACAATATTTATTTCTGCATCCAGGAATCAGTGTACTCCTAAATAAAGTCTAGAACAAAGATAGTGGTCAGTTGAGCTCAGTTGATTAAAGCTGAGCTCCAGATATGGATTGTATTGCATAATTACATTGTTCCAGCTTGGACCAATGTAAACATATATATTACGTACCTGTGGAGCCCCTGTGGAAGCTGCAGAGTAGTCACTACTAGTCTAATGTAATGCCGCGTACACACGGTCAGATTTTCCGACGGGAAATGTTGGATGTCAGCTTGTTGTTGGACTATGTTTATGCTCCATCGAACATTTGCTGTCGGATTGGTATAAAGAGGTGAGCACTATAGTAGTGGTAACTATTACAGTAAGTTTCCAACCTCCACAGGGATCCCACATCTATGGCATATGCATACTTACTTACATTGGTTCAAGTTGGACCAATTTAACTATGCAATAAAATCCATATCTGGAGTTCAGCTTTTAGAAACAGGAAACAAAAGACATATATCCATAAATTAAGCTACATCCCAGGGCTTTCCTGCTTACTTGCTACATAATCTTAATCACATAAGTGGATTCCTATTATTATCAGTAAAATTCCAAATGAAATAAAAAAAGTTAAACATGTATTTATTTAAAATGTGTTTTTAAATAAATAATTATGTTTTTATTATTGAGAACATGGCTAGTAGTAATAATCCTTTTACCTGAATAAAATTATGTAACAAGTGAACAGGAAATCCCTGGGATGTAGCAACTTAATAATAGTCACAAATCTTTGGTTTACTGTTTGTTTACCTAAATACAATGAAAATGTTTTGTTTCTAATTTTAGATAGGGTAGGCAATGCCTAAAACTCCTGTCAGGTTTTTACATTTTTTTTTTTATTACTTTCTGTGTCTGGGAAGGTTTGCATTCTCTGATTGTCCTGATGACCATTATCATTGTTGCAGAAAGTGATGGAGTATTCGAAATGTTAAGATTGTCTACGAAACAGGAGTTGGGATGAAATCTTCCAATGGAAACAACTGTTCCAGTGACAGCTATCTTTGGAGAGATTATCCCTCACTGCTTTTTTTGTCTCTGGGATAGGCCATGAAGAGATATCTCTCCACTGAGACACAGAGACAGACAGCAAAAAAAGAAAAAACTGACAGGGGTGCTAAACAATTCTAAATGTATCCATTTGGCTTTAGATTTACTTTAATGGTTTTGTTATTGATGCCGATCAAATATAGATAACACCCTAACTAAAACATGACTAGCAGCATTGGAATTAAATACAAATACGAATATATTTGGCTCAGAGATACAACAAAATAAGCTTTTATGCGTGTATCTGAAAGTTTCTACAAACATCTTTTTTGAAGAGACTGTAATGCCCCGTACACACAGTTGGATTCTCCACTGAGAAATGTTTGATGGGAGATTGTTGTCGAAAATTCTGACTGTGTGTATGCTCCATTGGATATTTTCCGTCGGAATTTCCGACAAACAAAACTTGAGATCTGGATCTGAAATTTACCGACAACAAAATCCGTTGTCAGAAATTCCGATCGTGTGTACACAATTCCGACGCACAAAGTTCCACGCATGCTCGGAATCAAGCAGAAAAGCCGCACTGGCTATTGAACTTCATTTTTCTTGGCTCGTCGTACATGTTGTATGTCACCGCGTTCGATCGGAATTTCAGACAAGATTAGTCTGACCGTGTGTATGCAAGACAAGTTTGAGCCAACATCCGTCGAAAAAAAAACATGGATTTTGTTGTCGGAATGTGCGATCGTGTGTACGTTGCATAAGAGTGACAGAGTCATAAGTTTAAAATTCACAATTGTACAATTATGTTTTTTTATTTTTTTTACCTTTCTCTGGATCAACTGTGGGCATACGATTGTGTATATGGGGGTTTTTAATATCTTTTTCTTGTTAGTTGAACTAGAAGGACTAGTGTCTTTTTTCAACCTCACTAACTAAGTAAGTATTCAATATTCCACATGACCTACAGTGATGATTTTTTAGTTATTAATCCCATACTTATAATATCGGAACAGTTTTAACTGTTAAAACTGTTAAAAATGTTCTCCTTAATTTTTGTGTAATTAAAATATGGATTTTTGGCAGATCCCTGGACCTATATTGATTTATCTGTTTTATTATCTAGATGACTTAAGTAGAAGGAAGGACATTGTATTTTTGATTGATGGATCCAACGACGGCAGATCCAGCTTTCCATCTTTACGCTCCTTTATTCAGAGAGTGGTGGAGGCCCTTGATGTTGATCGGGATAAGATTCGTATAGGAGTTGTTCAGTACAGTGATACCACAAAATCCAACTTCCTGCTTAACACTCACCCAGACCGCCAGGGAGTCCTCAGTGCTGTTCAAAGTCTAACACCTATTGGAGGTTCACCATTGAACACAGGGGCAGCCTTGGACTATGTTACCACAAATGTGTTTACCAGTTCAGCTGGCAGTCGGGCTTCTGATGGAGTGCCTCAATTCTTAATCTTACTGACCTCTGGCAGGTCAAGTGATGATGTCCGGAGACCAGCCTCAGGCCTTAAAAGTTCTGGAGTAATTCCATTTGCCATTGGTGTCCGCAATGCTGACACAACTGAGCTGCAGACAATTTCTTTCATTCCAGATTTCGCTGTTTCTGTTTCTGACATCAGCCAACTAGGAAATGTTTACCAAACCATAACAACAAGAGTATCAGAACTTAACACTGGTGACATTGAAATTCTGAGGCAGTCAGGTACAACCGGCTTCTATAAAGGTAAATCTCAGGGCATAGGTACTAACATTTATCAACATATTTTTAAAGTAGATAATACTGTGTATCCATCGTAAAATCTATTATGAAAAGTCTTTCACGCTTAAGCCTATTTCTGACATTTGTTGCTTACAAGTTAAAATCCATATTTTTTGCTAGAAAATTACTTAGAACCCCCAAACATTATATATATATATATATATATATATATTTTAGCAGAGACCCTAGGGAATAAAATAGTGATTGCTGCAACATTTTATGTCACACGGTATTTGTGCAGCAGTCTTTCAAACGCATTTTTTGGGGAAAAAAAAGACACTTGAATTAAAAAAAAACGAAACAGTTTAGAGTTACAGAGTAGATCTGGTGCTAGAATTATTGCTCTCACTGTGACGATCTTGGCGATACCTCACATGTGTGATTTGAACACCGTTTACATTTGGGGGTGCAACTTTCAAATGCGTTTTCTTTTATGCATGAGCACACGGGGATGGGGGGCTCATTACATTTTTTTTATTATTATTTAGTTTTTTTTATTTAAAAAAAAAAAAATTCTAGTCACTTTTATTGCTGTCACTTTGGTTGCTATCACAAAAGAGTCAACCGCCCGCTCTACAAAACGGTACCGGGGTGATGCCTGCATCTGCAGGCATCACCCCGATATAATCCCTTCAAGCCTGAACGCAAATTTGCATACGGTCGACCTGAAGGGGTTAAGGTTCAATGGATGATGAATAATGACAATAAATTATATGTATGATACATTTTGCTGTGCTGCTTTATGCATAATTATATCACCTATTATTAGGAATAAAATGCATCAAGATTCATAATAATTGTGTATTGAACTAATTTTAGGTGCAAAAAGGGATGTCGTGTTCCTTATAGATGGTTCCAGGGATGCTACTCCAGAGTTTGCCAATGTGAAAGAGCTAATTGGGCGCCTGGTAGAAACAATGGACGTCAGCCAAGATAATACTCGAGTAGCTGTGGTCCAATACAGTGAGGACCCTAATATTGAGTTTTTGCTAAACGCTTATTCCACAAAAGATGAGGTTCAGAGTGCAGTGAGAAGAATAAAACCAAAGGGAGGATCATCAGTAAACATTGGTCATGCCCTTCAGTATGTGTCTAAAAACATATTTACAAGGCCATCTGGAAGCCGAATAGAGGAGCAAGTGCCACAGTTTCTTATTTTGACCTCCTCTGGACCTTCATCAGATAACATAGACGAGGGAACAAGACAGATTAAAGCATCTTCTGTTGTTCCTTACTTGATTGCAAAGAATATAGATTCTGAAGAGGCCAATAAAATTACTTTGAATAAAGATTTCATATATGATGTATCTAGTTTCCGGGAGCTTCCAACTTTGGAGCAAAGATTGCTGTCATCTGTCACCAACCTGGATCAAGCTAGTATAAAAGTGATCTACGAGAATGTCCCACGTGTTCCTACTGGTAATTAATCTTTTTTTTAACAAACATATTCAACAGTATATGCTAAGTAAAATATATTATATGTTAAAATTACATAAAATAATTTAGAAAAATAAGTCTACTCAATGAGGCAACGCTTAGTAACCCATTGCAACAAATCAGGGGTCATTTATCGATGATCCAATGATTAAAATAACATTTTTGCTATGCGCTACTGTACTATACTGATTTATTTTTTGCATTGATTTATTTGAAATCCTTGTCGACCAAAACATGTAGTTAAAAATAGTAACTGCATTACTTATTATGTCCCAATAATCCTATGGATTCAAAACACATTACAATGCTGTATGTACTGCTTTATTTTCAAGCAACTTGCATTTTTCTTCCTAGAAACTGATACAGACAGAAGGGATGTGGTCTTCCTGGTTGATAGCTCTACAAGAACAGGTTCTGGAGGACTGGCAAATATCAGGGATTTCATCATTAAAGTTATTGAGAACTTTCAAGTTGAACCTAATAAAGTCAGGGTTGGTCTTGTTCAGTTTAGTAATGACCCTACCACAGAATTTTTCCTAAAAGACCATACAAACAAGGAAGACTTGAAGAACATTCTCCGTCGTTTACGACTTAAAGGAGGAACGTCACTGAACATTGGGAAAGCACTGGATTTTGTAGCCAAAAATCATTTTGTGAAATCAGCTGGCAGTAGAATAGAAGAACGAGTTCCCCAGCACTTGGTGCTCCTTACTGGAGGAAAGTCTGTAGATGATGTCAGCGGAGCAGCACGGATACTTGGAACTAATGGAGTAAAGTCGCTTGCTGTAGCTACCAGTGGTGCTGACAGGACTGAAATAGAAACCATAGTTTCAGACCCACGTTATCTCTTTACCATCAAAGAATTTAATGAGCTTCCAAACATTCAAAGTATGTTATTCAGGTCTTTTACAGGACCCATTGATCCACCTCCAACAACGGTGGTAGGAACAGTACTTCGTAAGTGTTGCCTCATTTCTTTTTCTTTTTTTCCAGCTATGCTCCTTGAGATGTAAATAAATAAGCTGAAACTCTGCTCCCTATTTACAGCAGAATGGAAGCTGCTTGTCCAGTAAGAGCACTTGCTATAATGTCCAGGTATGCATGGCATACTTGGACATTATAGAAAACTTACTTTTGAGTTGACAGCAATGATAGCACCACTCTCTCTGTCACTGATTATCACTGCCACTACCGTCCTCTCTGATGCTTGTTCTGCACTGGTCAACTTTCTTCCACAGTGAGTGTGACCTGCGAGTATACTGTGTAGGCAGTTTCAATTTTAAAAATTGCCAGCTAAAAGGCAAAGGCAATTATTGCATAAGAGGCATACAAAGTCTCTTCTTCCAAAAAAACAAACAAAAAACTTTACCTTCTAGCACTATTTCTTTTTTACATTTGGTCCCAATTAATTGCAAGGAAGTGGGGTAGCCTTGTACTCTGCAACATTAAAACCAAGATGTACACAGGTATAACATATAGCATTTTATAAAGGAGAAAAATGTATAGTTAGGACTATACTATAGGAGGACATATATGTTTGTTATGTTACTGTAAGGAAGAGTGTTCCTAAAATAGAACTACGGCCTCCCAATAAAAAATATGTGCTGCAGCACTTAATTGTTTCACAGATACCTGTTGTTCTTTCCAGTAGTGTCCAGCTCATGAGCTTCCTGTAACGTGTTGACAACACTATTGCACTGCTCCTAAATTCAGAGCAGCATTGTCACCCTCATGTGAATGCCTGCTTACACTACAATGGGATGAGAAGATATTGCAGAGGACATGACTAAAACTATTGTCAATGCTATTTCACAAGCCTGTAGGTTTCATTCAGCAGCTGGCCACATCTTTCCCTGCCCAATGGTTTCTAAGTTTGCAGCACTGGCACTACTGCTGAAATCTCCCACTGAGAAATGCAATGTCTATTAGGGGGAGCATATGAGATACAAATGAAGCAAGATTTGGGATGCGCAAGAGAGGAAAATTATATTTTTTACTTTATGAGATGTGTGCATAACTGAATTTGGGACCTGTTTAGAACTTCACACATGGTTCTTCACTCTAACTTCACTTGTTGTATACCTGTTCTGGGTCAGTGATTTAGCCAGGCACTAGGTTTTCCAGAAATCCTTAAATGACAGCCTCTGTATTCATCTCAGTATAGGTTTCCTTTAAGCAAGCTGACTACATTTCCCTGGAATTTGTTAAAGCTAATTAATATTTTAAGGCCCAACCCTATCTTGTGCAAAAAAAGTAATTATTCAAGTGCCCGGCCTCTTTAAAAAAAATGCAGCGCTGACTGCTCTACCCAACCTGACTTTGACTCTACCCCTTACAGACTCACTCGCTCACCAATACAGCTTCTGTTCTGGGTTGAGTGCCATTCAATTAACTTTCTGTGAGACCAGGACGCCCCTGCCCTATACTTACAGGAGAATTTGCTGACTGATGTACTGACAGTGATGGGTGGAAAAAGTTTTGGTACTACCATATCAAAAAAATGATTGTGTGAACATAATGGGCAAGGAATCTTCCTATAGTCAGAACAGCTCTATAACATAAGTTACACATAAGATCTTTGGCTGTATAACAGTTAGTAGGAATGCCAGTGTCACAAACATCTAAAATGTACATTCCAACTATTTTCTTTTAGCTGGGAAGAAAGAAGCTGATATTGTTTTCCTTGTGGATGGCTCCATGAATTTAGGAAGAGATAACTTCAAGGAGGTCCTTCAGTTTGTCTCTGACATAGTGGATTCTGCAATTGAAGAGGATGATGCCATTCAGATAGGACTGGCTCAATATAATTCAGATGTGACTGATGAATTTTTCTTAAAAGACCATGACAACCGTGACATTATCCTTGATGCTGTGACCAAAGCAGAGTTTAAAGGAGGACGTGTGGCTAGCCTTGGAACAGCTATTCGTCACTTGCAAGACAAGCACTTTGTTAGAGAAGCAGGCAGCAGAATTGGTACAGGTGTTCCTCAGGTTGCTTTCATTATCACAGGGGCAAAGACAGTCAGTGATGGACAATCTGCAGCACAAGCTCTAGCCAGCAAGGGAGTCAAAGTATTTTCCATTGGAGTAGGAAGCATTACTAATGAAGAGGTTAATAAAATTGCAAGTGAATCACCAAGTGCTTTCAGAGTATCCAATGTCCAGGGCCTTTCGGAGCTGAATGAACAGATTCTGATGACTTTACAAACGGCCCTGCAGAGGAGGAGTATTTGTCCAGATGCGATTGGTGCTGTTAAAGGTATGTGAATCTTTATATTCTCCTTTTTCTAATACTAATGCTTTTTAATGGTAGCATGAATTACCGTATTTATCGGCGTATAACACGCGCTGGCGTATAACACGCACCCCAAGTTTAGGAGGGAATTTTAAGGAAAAAAAACTTTTAGGAGGGAAGTTTAAGGAAAAAAAACTTACATTAAAATGCCCATCAATGCAGCCTTATCTGTCCATCTGCAGCCTTTTCAGTGTCAGTGCAGCCTTGCCCCAGTGCAGTCTTGTCAGTGCAGCTTTGTCAGTGCAGCTTTGTCAGTGCAGGCTTGTCAGTGCAGCTTTGCCCCAGTACAGGTGCAGCCTTGTCAGTGCAGCTTTGCCCCAGTACAGGTGCAGCCTTGTCAGTGCAGCTTTGCCCCAGTGCAGGTGCAGCCTTGTCAGTGCAGCTTTGCCCCAGTGCAGGTGCAGCCTTGTCAGTGCAGCTTTGCCCCAGTGCAGGTGCAGCCTTGTCAGTGCAGCTTTGCCCCAGTGCAGGTGCAGCCTTGTCAGTGCAGCTTTGCCCCAGTGCAGGTGCAGCCTTGTCAGTGCAGCTTTGCCCCAGTGCAGGTGCAGCCTTGTCAGTGCAGCTTTGCCCCAGTGCAGGTGCAGCCTTGTCAGTGCAGCTTTGCCCCAGTGCAGGTGCAGCCTTGCCCCAGTGCAGCTTTGTTAGTGCAGGTTTGCCCAATGTACAAGTGCAGCCATGTCAGTGCAGCTTTGTGCACTCGGTGTAGATTTAAATATGGCGCTGAAACTGCAGGGAGCCGAGATACACATACCTGAGTGTTCTCGGCTTTTTTCAGCGCCGCCGTCACGCCCAGTCCCGCCCCTAGACCTGTGTTATGTCCATCATAGGGCGGGACTGGGCGTGACTGTGAGCGGCGCCGAAAAAAGCCGAGAACACTCGGGTATGTGTATCTCGGCTCCCTGCAGTCTCGGCGCCATATTTAAATCTACCCACGGCTGTGTATGTCGGCGGCGACCGCGGCAATTGCCGCGATCACTCCGATGACACAGAAATCGGCGGGGATCGGCCTATAACACGCACCCACGATTTCCCCCTGATTTTCAGGGGAAAAAAGTGCGTGTTATATGCCGATAAATACGGTAATTGTTTGACTATTTTATTCAGCCACAAGGTAATAATGAAGAAAACTGCTGACGTGGAATATAAAATATTGTGCTTTCCTTGGCTAATATGTGAAGAGTTTGTTAAAATACAATCTAGCACACAGTGCGTCTATGCTAGTCAAAAAAAAAAAAAAAAGGAAAGGAAAGTCACTTTAGTAAAACACATTTGAGGCTGATTACACTCAACACATTTTTAACCATAATCATATGAATTAATTTTTTTTCAGTTCCTCTTAGGACAAAAGAGTGTGTTACCACCTGGAAAAAAGATTAGAAATTAGGCAGTCATTGATTCAGGAAATGGGAGTGGGTGCAGACAGAAAAAAAAGGTACTCACTCCACCTTCCCCCAAAAAGTTACAGGCGTTGAGTTAGTGAGTTAGCTTTAAATACTTCCAGTCACTCAATCAGAAAAAGTATGCAGATAAGCATTTCTGATTTTCCTGACATGCTTGCTAGTTCAGGATCAGTGACCCTGAGAGTGTTAGGGACAGAGGATCAACATAATAGTTAGACAAGGGGAGGGGGAATAGAGAGGGATTCCCCAAAGGGGTCAGTACCTCAAGAGAGGAATGGGAACAGGCTGCGGAGTACTCCTTAAAAAAGCTTTATTCAAAAATGATATTTGCAAAATTACAAAACACAGATCATTAACAATAGGTAGCATCAAGATCCAAAAGAGACAACGTTGTCTAGTAAAAACGCACTCCCGGGCTCATATAACCCTTTTATTGCCCCTGCTGTTAACCCCTTCCCAGCCAATGTCATTAGTACAGCGACAGTCCATATTATTTAGCACTGATCACTGTATTATTTATTATTATTATTATTATTATTATTATTATTATTTATTTATTATTAAATATTATGTATTATGTATCACTAGTCCCCCAAAAATGTCAAAAGTGTCAGTTAGTGTCCGTTTTGCCTGTCACAATATCGTAGTCCCGCTATAAGTCACTGATCGCCACCATTACTAGTAAAAAAATAAAAATATGCCATAGTTTATAGACGCTATAACTTTTGCGCAAACCAATCAATATATGCTTATTGTCATTTTTTTACCAAAAATATGTAGCAAAATACATATTGGCCTAAATTGTTGAAGAAATTAGATTCTTCCATTTTTTATTGGATGTATTTTGTAGCAGAAAGTAAAAAAATATAGCTTTTTTTCAAAACTGACTGTCTTTTGTTTAAAGCGCAAAAAATAAAAAACGCAGTGGTGAGCAAATACCACCAAAAATAAAGCTCTATTTGTGGGAAAAAAATGTACATACATTTTATTTGGGTACAGCATTGCATGACCAGGCAATTGTCAATTAAAGTAATGCAGTGCCGTAAAAATGGCCTGGTCATGTGGTTAAAGAATAAGAAGGGTGAATCTTGAAAATGTATTCTGGCCATTTTCAAGGCTAATAGGCAATGAACTGTCCAAATGAGGACATGGAGAGCTGGGCACTGCCATGGGGAACATGTACCAATTTTTTAAAAATACTGTACGGCAGGGAGAGTGTCCGTCTTTTAAGAGGACTTTGAGGGCAAAAACATAATAATTGTGCAGCAGGAAGAGGTTCCACCCTTTAATGGGACTTTGAGGGTAATAGGTCTGACCAAAAGAGTGGAAGTAGCAGCCACAATAGATGTAAAAGCTTTAGAAAAGTATACTTAAAAAAAGCTTAATTCAATTGGCCAGTAGCAAAACAGTTTCATAGTATAGTTTGTTAGTTTCTTTTTTTTTGCAGTACTACACTGTATTGACTTGTATGTCAAATTAAAGTGCACAAAAACACTTCAAAACCACATCTCCACATTTGCTGAACTCCCTCCGATCCCCATTTCTCAAATTATTTCCAAAATATTCCAAATATAGATCTCAGGTGTTTGGTAAAACTTGGCTAGCATCAGGTTGGTATGCATGAACTTGAATAGGCAGCAAATCGAAAGGGACAAGGCAGGTTTGTATTGCAATAAAATTAGTGAATTATTTGAGAGACAATAGCCACAAATATTGCACAGTGGCTGGACAATATATGAGCAGCTTGTGCAGTGAAATGCCCATTTACTCACCTTGCTCAAATGCATACTCAGGCCCCTTTAAGTTCTTTTCCCAGCAACTCCCTGGTTCTTGGATAATCCCAGAGAAGATAAGTTTCTCTGCTTCCCTCCCTCAGCAGAGGGGTCACATATGATTTTGGCAAGTGATCTGCAGCCAGCTGAAAGGCTCTCCACTGTCAGAACCAGTGTGTAGGCACCTGGGTAGGCATCTAATAGCAAACAGCTTCTCCAAAAGACCTAGCTACTGTGGGGAGCACCTTCACAGTTGCTACCAGAGTACTGCAGTTCCAATGGGGTGGCACTTTGTCCTTGGGTGTTGGACCCCTCCAGCTGTTCACCTTCTACCAGAGCTAACCTGGATTTCACAATGAGGAACATAGCAAGCAGCTGTGTTCTGAACTGTTTTGCCGAAGCTATGATTATCAGCTGGACACTCTGTTCTTGGGGACTCTTGTAGAGACTATGCTATCCAGCTGCATGCTACCCTGGCTGAGACATTATTGTGAAGAGTCCATGTTTGTGCATCTTTCATATGTTTGTACAGCTTTTATAATTCTGCATTGTCTGAATGTTTTTGCCACCCTGAACCAGTTTTGTGTTGTTGCTTCTAACTTTGCACCTGTTTGATACACTGCAAGTTAAAATTACTCTCTGTTCCATCATTGGGCTGACCACATATTTTGTTAAAGTTCATTATGTCCCAATATAAGGAGAGAAAAGGCAGGCTTTATCTTGTAATAAATATTAGAGTGTATTATTTGAGAGACAATAGCCACATATATTGTACAGGCGCTGGACAGTTTGTAAGCAGCTTGGTTATGTCACAGTGTATAAAGGAGATACATGGCAAGTTTTATCCTGAAATTAATATTAGTGTACTTTTTTAAACATGATAGCCACAAATATTGTACTGTGGTCATACAGTATGTAAGCATATTCTTTAGACTATAGTGTAAGAAGGAGAGATGAGGTAAGTTTCACACTTAATTAAAAAAAAAAGACTGTACTTATTTTAGAAAAACAATAGCCACAAATAGAAAAAATCTACTTCAGGGGAAATGGCGCTGTTCAAAAGTGATTAATTATATGTGAACCCACTACACTATTTATTCTAGACAAGTGCTTCAAATAAATAAATATAAAACCAAAAATTTAAAATATATAAGTGTAGGAAGAAAATATAAATACATGGAAAATATATACATAACATTGATAATACACCACATCACAAATTATATAGTGTGACGTGCTAAAAAAGGAGTGACTCAATTAATGAGAAAAGTTAGGAACAAACGTGCCCCCATATGAACTCAAAAAACATAATTCAAATCGGTAAATTCCAGACAACAACACAATCAAAAAATAAATAAAATATATATGAATTAAGAGTGACAAAAATGATATCAAAGTGAAAGAGTCCAAACAAATCTAAGTTTGTATACTGCTATACACTATTAACTAATAGTCTGTAAGCAGTGATCTGTGTACAAATTCAAAATAAAGGTGGCTCTCTCTATTACTTGTATAGCAGAGCATTGGAGCTCCTCTGTTTTTAATATTATCCATGCAGTTTTAATAAAAACATCTGTTTCTACGGATTTATGCTATGAGGCCCATCTTTCCTATACTTATGTGGATCCTGTCGCTGGGGATTCCTAGAAAAACATCTGTGGAGAGGTGGAATGCAACGGGACCTATTTGAGGGATAACCTGTCGCAAGGGGACACCGCCACTGGAATTCAGCTATCACGCCTGTTACCCCTGCAGGAGTTAGGCGCTCTGGTGAGTGCAAGCACAAGTGGGTTTTGCGGATGAAAGTGGGGAACACCGGAGAGACACCTTTATTTTGAATTTGTACACAGATCACTGCTTACAGACTATTAGTTAATAGTGTATAGCAGTATACACACTTAGTTTTGTTTGGACTCTTTCACTTTGATATCATTTTTTGTCACTCTTAATTTATATATATTTTATTTATTTTTTGATTGTGTTGTCTGGAATTTACCGATTTGAATTATGTTTCTTGAGTTCATATGGTGACACGTTTGTTCCTAACTTTTCTCATTCATTGAGTCACGCCTTTTTACCACGTCACACTATATCATTCGTGATGTGGTGTATTATCACTGTTATTTATATATTTTCCATGTATTGATATTTTCTTCCTACACTTATATATTTTTAATTTTTGGTTTTATATTTATTTATTTGAAGCACTTTGCACTTTTATAGAGAGTTGTCTAGATTAAATAGTGTAGTGGGTTCACATATAATGAATCACTTTTGAACAGCGCCATTTCCCCTGAAGTAGATTTTTTCAGTTTTTTAGGACCTCACTTAGGTAGTATTCCTCATTGGGGGCTGCAGTTCCCTTTTCCTAAGCGCGGATATCTGGTATTTTTTAAAAGCCACACATATTTTTGACTGATGGAGCACTGGAATTGGCCTCAAACACAGAGAGCATGGTTTACCCTCAACAAGCATTCAAAATTTTGCAGCTGCTTTACAGCTGCGGAATCACTAGTTATGGCATGTTTAGGTCTTTTTCACTTGTATGATTGAAGGGTGGTAAAAACAGGCAGTTGACCTGCATTTTTGTTGCTTGCCAAGCAGCAGACATCTTAGTACATAGTGCTGTGGTCACAACATGGTAAAATGTATGCAACATATCACGTTTGATCTGCTGCCAAACACAACCCATTTAAGTTTATGATACCACCCTACAACCACGTGCAATGCATGCCATAGGCATGTCATCTACTGCGCTGTAGGCACTCTTCTCAGACAGCACACTGGCTACAGTGCAGGTCAGAAGATTCAGCACCTATTGTGTTGTAGATGGCCACTGGCCTACTGAGTGCTGCTGAGGCAGTCAGTACACTGTTGCACCCCCTTTCAAGGGCCAGCAACTAAGCAACAACTGGAATAAGGTTGCAGCTGATACACACAAAAAGGTAGTCATAGATAGGACAGCTGGGTCTTTGCACTGTGAACACAGAGGGGGAAAAACAATAATATATAGCCCACCACAATGTAATTAAGCACTGTGTGTAGCACTGTAGAGCACTGTATATAGCATTGAATATACAGTATCTCCCTATTCACACAGTATCAGCTCTCCCTATCTTCTGGGACAAAACAAAGCCCCCATTCTGGCTATTCTAAGACACCTGGCCCATGTTCAGAGACCAGGATGCACATTTTTGGTAGATGGTTGCAGGTGAGGGGGGTGGGGGACAGCTGCATTTATTTGTAATTTTCTGAAAGCACAAAAGAATTTGGTTTACCTAACATCCATGCTTTTCCAGAATCCAAAGTTTATCCTACTGGCCATAAATGGGTCCACGATCACAAATGGTACTTCTGACTCAAAAACAACGATGGCAATAAATTAGCACTTGAGGTGCCCATTATCCCACAAGGAGTTTTTTCAACTTGTTAGGGAATGTCCCCTGCATAAAGAAAAATTGCTTTCCCCTGCAAAGGATCTGAGAAAAGAATTTGGATAGTGTGATTATGCCAGCATAGACACCGGATCATGACAGTTCCCATGCTCAGGTAGTATAAAGACAGGCAGATATTTCCCCATCTTTTATTCTCTGGGAGATATGTGACCATGTTTGATAAATCTTGGATATGTTTCCATTAATCTTCTATCCATATGCAGCTGCTTACTGAATAACTTATGTGGTAGTGTGCTAATATACTAACGACAACAATGATTTTAATTATATATTTTAATAAATGGTTGCAGCATTTCAAAACAAAGTATGATTTCCTACTACATCTCATGAGATATACATTCACATTGACACATTTGATGTCATTAGTTATTGTTACCATCAGTTAAATTGAATCTGGGGATAATGATCTATAGGAAGTGTAGGAAAAAATGTAGCGCTAACAAAATATATAACAATGATAAGTGCAATAAAATGAAAAAATTGCATAAGGTCCAACATATGAATAAAGGCTATGTGCACCAAAAATAAGTGCACAATAAATATAAAAATATGTGTAAAGTCCAACATGAACGATGGTGTGACTGTAAGTCTCTGGCCCCAAATCCTGGCTGAGAAATGGGAAAACAAAAAAGTGGAAATCCTCAAACAATGAAGAGTAAATCCTCTTGGGGTGCAAGGAATGATGTGAAACATCCACAATGGTAAATCCAGAAAAGGAAACAAATGGGTACTCTTACCAGAGCAGGTGGACCCAGATGTCAGCGGCAATGATTCGTAAAGGCTTAAGGATCGAATCCGTGGCTCTCTCAGATGGAGGTAGGGGTCCGGGATCTTCTACGGGTAGCTCCGAAGGATCTCAATGACCTCGACCCGACCAGGAAGTCGCCATCTCAAAAGGAACCTCCGCAGCAACTCTCATCAAAAAAACAATGTGTAAAAAAGAAGAGAGGGGGGCTCCAATAGTGCGGATCAAAAAGGTAGGTTTATTAAAACCACAATGACAAATAAAAGTGATCTCAATGAATAAAAAGCAATGTGGGAAGCAGTAAGCGTATTATTTTGGTTCATATTTTTGCGCAGTATTATTTCACCTTCTTGATAATCATCTATAGACTGATGACAATAACAGCCTGTAGATCCATACTCTTTAGCTTAGTCTGCCTTTATCTTTGTAGACTGAGTGTGCATTACACAACAATTGTGATATGTACCAGAAAGAACATGTGGAGAAACATAATTATTATCTCTTTTCAGAATGTAATCTGGAGGTGATTATAGGATTTGATGTCAATGCAAGCCCTGGGCAGGATGTCTTTGCATTTCAGAGAGGTCTGAAGCCCAAACTGGGACAAATACTGGAACGGATTTCTAACATGCAGAAAATAAGTTGCAGTGGTGATAAAAAGCCTTCTGTGAAAGTTGCTGTCTTGTCACAGGGCAGAATAGGGCCTGTGGAGGCATTTGACTTTTCTGATTACCGTATAGAACTGGCTGAAAAAATCACTACCATGGGCACTCGAGGGCCTTATGTATTGAATGGCCGAACCCTGCAGACATATTTGAACAAATTCAAGAATGCTGGGGAACCAAACAGCGTTAAGGTAGGAAAAATACAATTTTCCCAAAACTAATAAAATGCAGTTCTCACTTTTTTCTTAAATATATATATCAAGTAATTTGGAACCAATGGGCTATGCTGCTATCTACAGGAGACTGGGCACAGGCAATCAAAGCTGTACGGACAGCTCACTATAAACCCTTCCACTCCCTGCACACATCTGTTTTTTGCTCGTGTCCTAGGAGAGAAGATATCTCCAATCTGCTGTGCTACATAGTTTTCTTTTTTGCAACATAACTTTTCTTCTATCAAGTTTCTTTAGTAGCTACAGAACCCCTGTGGAGGCTGTACCCAGACCCTGTCATAAGGAAGATGTGGGGCTGGCCAGTAATGTGTCTTGCAGCACATTACACAGAAGCTCACCTAGGCACAAGTGGCAGCTGCAGAGTGCTCTACAGGTCCAGCGCTGTAGTCCAAAGCAAAAACAGAGAGGTGTCTTCTAAGTATGAGTGCCTTCTAAGTATGAACAGTGTAGATTTAATAATACAATGAATAAAAACACTTACATGGAGGTAAGTGATGGTCAGCATAAGGAAGAAAGTCCTGCAGTGGTGTGTCTCCTGTCACACTGGTCCAACAGGCTGTGCCACTCGTAAGCCCTGTGAGAGTTGTCCACTGGCTCAGTGTATGGTGGTAGATGCAGAGAGGAGGGCTGAGGTGCACGTGGAACGCAGTGGCGTGTGATGTCAGCAGAAGTGAGGCAACGCATTTTTCCGAGCGTGCACACTATCAATGGGAAGGACAGGTGCGCTCCTTTCTCAAGCTGAAGGCTACAGGGGCATACATGCCTAATATAGTCCACCATCTATTGGTAATTGAAGGGAATGGCATGGAATAATATAAACAATTAATAAAGGGACATGTATGGTCATACAGGTGGGGAGCCATCTAGTGGACAGAGTACAGATTGCTGGTAATAAAAACAAATGCTTATATGATATAATACATATTTTTTTTAAATGGGAGGGGGGGTTACAAAGAGAGGGGGAATACATGGATGCGGTAAATGGTGACTACACTGAAATAAAAACAGATGATAAAAGTTAACAACATATAAAAGAATTAGCAACATATAGAGGCCTGGTGGAACCCTGTCCCTAAAGGCCCCTTAAGAAACATGCCTACTGAAAGGATGTAGCTCTTGAGGGAGACATGTCTCTTCCTTCCAACCCTTCTGCCTGGTGTGAGTCTACAGGGGTAGACATCTGCAGTAGTTCAGGCCCTTGTACCCTTACAGGAGCCTGGATGTGCTAGAGTCTGCTTTCTGAATCCTCTAAGGGTTCAACTCAGTATTGTTGGCCCTAGAGTGTTTTTTTCACTCCCTGGCAGTAGTAACTGGGGGGTGCAATCATTTTTTGAACTTCGACCCTTTCGTCGGGCTTCAGGCACTGCACTGAGTCTGTGCAGACCCTTTTTAGATGAGCCTGCTGCGTATGTTTCTTTAGCATGCACAAGGCCAGATTGCACACCCTGTGCTTGCTCTGGACTTAGGCTCTCTGCATTGCACACTACCAGACACAACACATCTATTAGAAGAACAACCTGAATGTATGTAGCAGAAGTGAAAGAGAAAACCTTTAGCTATATCAGGATTCAAAGAGGCGTGGGAGTCCTAAGCTAATACAAAAATACTATTTTTTTTTCATATTGTATTTGAGGAGCGTGTTTTACATAAAAGTAAAAATATATACAGTTCAAATGTGTTTTGGAATGTTTTCACTTTTTGTAACTTAGAGTACATCTACACTTTCTCCAAACATTTAGCATTTTCACTTGTCTGTGCAGCATATGAAAAAAATTGACATGATTGGACCTTTACGGAAGATAAATATTATTTCAAGCAGCATAGCCTGGTCATGTGTCTGACTACAGGGCTTTCAAGAGATTTGACCCTACTTTCCTATTGTAGTATGGTAACAAAGGTTATTTTCTATGATTGGTGGGAAGTTCTCCCCTATCTGGCGTAAGGATGCTGATTAAGGAAGGTGGAGGAAATCTTTCTTCTGAGACAGTCATTGGTGTAACACCCTCTTTATCTGTGGTGAGAGACACATGGGCCTGCCATATGATCACTCAGCATAGCTTCCCCCATCCTGGGGGAAACATGGAGTGGGGTCATGCCCCCCCAAGGATTGCATGTGCCTTGGGATGCGTACAAAGATTATTGTGGACTATAACTGCTACACAGGACAATGTGCAGCAACCAGAGTTGAGTATTGTTTTTGTTGTTAAAGAAAGTAGCTGATTCAATTACCAACTATCTAGGTTCTGTATTTGAGAAGTCTTCTGTACACATTTCTCAGGATGAAGTGAAATGTGTGTCCTCTATCTTCAATGATTCTAACAAAGAATACATACTCTGACGAGCAAAGTATGTGCTATTTGGGGGATGAAAGTTTGACCAGAAGCAGTAACCAGAACCAGATGAGAAGAGTGCAGCAACCATAAAAAGTAGCTATATTAAGAGAGGACAGTATGGCAATGATTTACTAAAGGCAAATAGGCTGTTCACCTTACAAGGGTGAAATGCAGCTATGTTTTTCATAATGTAGGAAATGTAAATGGTTGATTTAATTTTTACTGATACTTATTTCCATGATACACAGGTGGTGATCCACATGACAGACGGAGTTGATGCAAATATGTCTGAATTGCAGCAAGCTTCTCTAGCTCTACAGGCTTCAGGTAAGTGTTCATAAGAAAATCTCCCCAATGAAACCCAGATGATGAGATTAGTGTTTAACCCAAAGAATTCACATTTAATTCATTATAATATATAACATGACAGAAAAGGAATCAGAAAACCAATTTAAACCTAGTATCTCAGTGGACACCCACTGTTTAACTTTTAGAAATCCCAGCTTTTTCTTCTACAACAGTACTTTCTAATAATGAAATTAATGAAAAGTTCAGCAGCATGACACACAAGTCAGTCACTTGAAGTGAGATACAGTTGCCAGGAAAGTTGCAGCTGACTGACACCTCATACAAATGGCATTCCCTAAAAACTGGGCATGGACTTTTCATGTAAACCTATGCTTTCAAAAGATTTACGTTACTGCCATCTACCCAACAGCAAATTCTTGCCTTGTTTTATTTCCAGCAGCATATTATTGTTAATGTTTCATATTATATGGTTTTGGTAAATCTAAAGGAAAATTGTAGAAGAAAATTGTATAAAGTATGGCCAGCCATATAATATGCTGATCTAGGGACCATTCCACATCCCTATGTGACAACGCTGGACTAATCACCTAGCACCACCCCTCTGTCACATGAGATGAAGGGGAATGAGCCACATGCTCTTCCTTACCCCAGAGTTTGGGTATTCTATGTTCTTCACTCCTAGGGCTGAATGGAGCAGCGGAGGAGTAAAGAAAAGGTATATGCTGATGAAGAGGAAGCAGTAAAGCAAACCTGTTTATTTGTCCTGCTTAGACAAATTTACTTGAAGACAGGCATTATACAGCAGTGCCAGTTTCTTTAAGTAGCAGGTATTTGTATAATACCTGGAAACACTTAAAAAGAATATATTGTCACTATAACCTGATTGTTTAAATATTTTTAAATTACATTTCTCAGGAGTGAAGGCGTTGCTATTTGTGGGGTTGGAAAGTGTTACCAAGTTTGATCAAATTATGCAGTTAGAATTTGGAAGAGGATTCACTTACAATAACCCACTGAGATTAAACCGTGTGGATCTGGATTATGAGATCATTGAAGAGCTGGTAAGTCAATGTTGTCTATGTTATTGACTGTTATGGTTAGTTTTATTTAGCAAATGAGAAATGTCTGTAATACACAGATATCATCCAATCAGAATTATACTTGAACTGGAAAAGGATTTTTTGAGGTGAAAGGTGAATCAGGTTTTTGTTCTTAGGAGAGTTCTTATTGATGACATATTGGCAAATGAAGTCTGATGATTTCTGCAAAACAGAAAGTCCTTGTTAATTAAATAACTCAATAACACCTGCATTTAAGTAACATTGGTCAGGGCATATAAGTAGTATACTGTTGAACTAGTAATGAATATCCTAGGACATTCTAAATAGATACATAATTCTTTACTCGGTTGGTAGGATAGGTGTATCATGTGTTATTGTATTCCTCTAACACAGGATAACATTGCGGAGAAAGGCTGCTGTGGAGTGCCATGTAAATGTTCTGGACAGAGAGGTGATATTGGACTTCCAGGTGTCATTGGACCAAAGGTTAGTTTACAATACTGTATATAAAATAACGTTAATCAATATTGTGTTTTTTTTTTTATTTGTTGTTTTCTTCTCTACTCCAGTTACCATATATTAATTTTCTCTCCCCTTTCCACTACCTCATATTATTTTAACACATCCAAACAGTTATCTGATATTCTACATTTTTCATGATGGTTCCAATACATAGGTAAATGCAACAATACTACTCCGTGGTTTTAAACCTTAGGATTGCTTGGCAATAATAGAGAATTAGTAAGAGAAACCTTCACATAAGGAATGTTTTAACCCTACACATGTAATTTCAAATAACATGCAATGAAACTTTAATTCAGACAGAACCAAAGTTATGGTAAAAAATATTTTCTGAATGAAATCAGTCAGAAAATTGATTTGTATTTCAGGAACACAGAAATTGGTCTGCAATGGTTGGCCATTGGTTGAAAATCACTGGAATAAGCTACAATTAAAGTAAAAATAATGAAAGACAGGATAAAATGCAGACTAATACATGCACATGCACGATAGATAGATAGATAGATAGATAGATAGATAGATAGATAGATAGATAGATAGATAGATAGATAGATAGATAGATAGATAGATAGATAGATAGATAGAATACAATGCAGACACACAAACATTAATGGATGCAAATTCTGATCAGAGTTGAGTAACTGATGGTTCATCGTCATCAGTCTAGCTGTTCACAATAGCAATCTATGATGAGACAAATACAGTAATCTGTAACAGTATTTTAGCTTTAGAGCTGAGCTGAATAAATTATTACTTTTTTGGTAGGGTGCATCAGGTCTCAAAGGACACCAAGGCTTTCCAGGAGAAGAAGGAGGACCAGTAAGTACTGATACCATATTTAAGTAGTCTATGGTCAGTACATGACCCCATTCTCTTTCCTAGTGCATGTAAAAGTTCTAAGTGTTCTAAAAATGTATGCATTATCTTAATTTGTAATACTGAGTAAAGACATTATCTAAAAGACCTTATTTATTTCTTCTATAGGGAGAGAGAGGTCCTCCTGGTGTGAATGGAACACAAGGTTTCCAGGGATGTCCAGGTCCAAGGGGAGTCAGGGTGAGGTGACCTCTGTCATGGCCTATTGAATTACTGCTTAAACCATATTTTCTCCAAGCTGAAAAGTATTGTTTTTTTTTCTTTTTTAGGGTGGCCGAGGGTTCAATGGAGATAAGGTAAGATAAACTCTACATTACACAAATAATAGAGGCGCATTTTGGGCTGTCCCCAAAAGCAAATACATTATTGCAAGAAAGTAATTTTGCTCCATCACAATAAAAGATATTTGTTTGACTAATATTCCATACAGATATCAAGATGGTAATATACAATATGAAATGCTCATGGTCCATAAGCTATACATTTGATCATAAGATATACAGTGGGGACGGAAAGTATTCAGACCCCCTTAAATTCTTCACTCTTTGTTATATTGCAGCCATTTGCGAAAATCATTTAAGTTCATTTTTTCCCCTCATTAATTTACACACAGCACCCCATATTGACAGAAAAACACAGAATCGTTGACATTTTTCCAGATTTATTAAAAAAGAAAAACTGGAATATCACATGGTCCTAAGTATTCAGACCCTTTGCTGTGACACTCGTATATTTAACTCAGGTGCTGTCCATTTCTTCTGATCATCCTTGAGATGGTTCTACACCTTCATTTGAGTCCAACTGTGTTTGATTATACTGATTGGACTTGATTAGGAAAGCCACGCACCTGTCTATATAAGACCTTACAGCCAACACTGCATGTCAGAGCAAATGAGAATCATGAGGTCAAAGGAACTGCCTGAAGAGCTCAGAGACAGAATTGTGGCAAGGCACAGATCTGGCCAAGGTTAAAAATTTCTGCTGCACTTAAGGTTCCTAAGAGCACAGTGGCCTCCAAAATCCTTAAATGGAAGATGTTTGGGATGTCCAGAACCCTTCCTAGAGCTGGCCGTCTGGCCAAACTGAGCTATCAAGGGAGAAGAGCCTTGGTAAGAGAGGGGTAAAGAAAAACCCAAAGATCACTGAGGCTGAGCTCCAGAGATGCAGTCGGGAGATGGGACAAAGTTGTAGAAAGTCAACCATCACCGCAGCCCTCCACCAGTCAGGGCTTTATGGCAGAGTGGCCCGACAGAAGCCTCTCCTCAGTGCAAGACACATAAAAGCACGTATGGAGTTTGCTAAAAAAACACCTGAAGGACTCCAAGATGGTGAGAAATAAGATTCTCTGGTCTGATGAGACCAAGATAGAACTTTTTGGCCTAATTCTAAGCAGTATGTGTGGAGAAAACCAGGCACTGCTCATCACCTGTCCAATACAGTCCCAACAGTGAAGTATGGTGGTGCCAGCATCATGCTGTGGGGGTGTTTTTCAGCTGCAGGGACAGGACGACTGGTTGCAATCGAGGGAAATATGAATGCGGCCAAGTACAGGCATATCCTGGACAAAAACCTTCTCCAGAGTGCTCAGGACCTCAGACTGGGCCGAAGGTTTACCTTCCAACAAGACAATGACCCTAAGCACACAGCTAAAATAACAAAGGAGTGGCTTCACAACAACTCCATGACTGTTCTTGAATGGCCCAGCCAGAGCCCTGACTTAAACCCAATTGAGCATCTCTGGAGAGACCTAAAAATGCCTGTCCACCAATGTTTACCATCCAACCTGACAGAACTGGAGAGGATCTGCAAGGAGGAATGGCAGAGGATCCCCAAATCCAGGTGTGAAAAACTTGTTGCATCTTTCCTAAAAACACTCATGGCTGTATTAGATCAAAAGGGTGCCTCTACTAAATACTGAGCAAAGGGTCTGAATACTTATGACCATGTGATACTTAAGTTTTTCTTTTATAATAAATCTGCAAAAATGTCAACAATTCTGTGTTTTTCTGTCAATATGGGGTGCTGTGTGTACATTAATGAGGAAAAAAATGAACTTAAATGATCTTAGCAAATGGCTGCAATATAACAAAGAGTGAAAAATGTAAGGGGGTCTGAATACTTTCCGCCCCCACTGTATGTACTGTATATATGAAGAAACTATCTAATCTGTATATAACACTTTTAGAAAGATTACAAATACCCAAGTTAATAATACACAGACCCCTTATCATGCTTGGGCTGTTAGACCTTATTTGTGATAAACTATGTAGAAAACATTCCCTGTGGGTTAGCTGATCAGATATTCATAGGCAAGATTTTTAACCATAAAAGTTTCAGCATACTAAACTACTGAGAAGCAGCAAACAGCAATAAAACAATTAAAGCAAGAAAACTAATTTGGATGAAATTCCATAAAAACCCCTTCCTACAACCTACAGAGTCTTGTGCAACTGGTAGTTTGGTTCAGCTTTCAAATACAAGCCAGCATAAGTTACATTTACTATTGGAAAATATATAGTATTGTTAGTCATTTGAGATATTTTATGTACTTATATTCATAGTGTGGCATTATCAGGCAGCATATGTGAGTCACAAACCCTATAACTTTTCTAAAACCATGCAGTATAAACTGTATCATTCCATCTTGACTTTCCTTAAATGTCAAAATGTTGCTAAATTTCTTAAATGGCAAAGACCGATTGCAGTAGTATACATTGCCAAACATAAATTCCTGTTTGGGCAAATCTTACTAAAGTTTATTGGTCTTTGCTGCTCAATGTATTGCAACATCTTGAAATTGACATATTGTACAGATAGTCTGAGCTTATTTCATGGTCTGTAATTTGAGCATTATTAAAAACAGTTATTCAGTTAATACATTGAGGTTATGTTGCCTCTTCTGAATTAACTGCGTTCTGACTCAGAGGCATTACATTTGTGGAATTACTAGATGCAACCATAATAAGAGATGGAAAAGCCATGTGATATGCCACACTTTTACCAGTACCTAACCATAACGTTATAGTACTTCCTATTCTTTTAAATTATAGTATGTTATTTTGGAACATTCCACTATGTTTACATTTCTTCAGACTGGTTTGTGCAGCTTCAGTTCTACAATTGTACTCCATCCAGTCCTCCTTCTGAAGTTGATTATGGATCTTGGATTCAGGCAATAAGCAGATATATGGAAATTTTAGAAAACTACTGCAAATTTCACTTAGTTTACCACAATGGGTCACACTGTATTATAGCAAAACTTGGATGAAATTAGGTTTCTTCATACAGTTTACAACATTTCATGCTTGCATGCCTAATATGTTTGTCCTAGTTCAACACTAGTCATGTACAATTTATATGTATCTACCCCAGTAAAGTAATATTTAATTTCTCATGCTTAATACATTTTTTTTTATATCTAATTCATATTACTTGTGAATTCTAAGCCTCTGTATTTGAAATTGCTTGCAATTTCCCCTATTACCCATGGCCCATGCAATGCAGCAGTGGATTGTCTATGGTCACTTTCAGTTAAAACAATGGATCCTTGACAAGCCCACATCCCTCATTTACACCAACATTCTATTCACAGACCATGTATTGTAGTGAGCGTTAGTAGGTGGTAGGTCATGGCAAAGAAGTTTATTGAAATCTTTCCCAAATCTTTCCCCTGCGCTAGTGCTTTATTACTGTACAGACAGGCAGATTGACAGTCAAAACTTGAACAGAAATTGAGAAATAAAACAATTATCATGGGGGTAGCCTTTTCAAAAGAATTGCAAGATGAGCTACATTACATGGTATTTCTAGATGACTATAGCTCCATGACTCTCTGGTGAACACCTGCATACTAACTATGCCTCCACAACCTGTCCCAAACCTATAAAGTATTGAATGAAACAACTGATTTTTCCATAGGGCGAAGTAGGAGAAATTGGCCTGGATGGTATAGATGGAGAAGAAGTAAGTAAACTCTTTCTGTTGTTGTTAGTAGATGATAAATGTAAAGTTTGATTTTGAGTTTCTTAAAATAACATGGTTATTATTTTAGGGTAAAAGAGGTTCCCCAGGATCTGCAGGAGACGGGGGCAGCCAAGGGCCAAGGGTTAGTATTTTTTTAAATTCTTTTGTTAGTTAAAGCACACTTAGACATCACTTCTGCATTGATGATAAAATGTAAATAGATTAATATTTCACAGACAACAGGTAAATAATCATCTATTATTGTTATCTCTATAGACCTTGATCATCAAGCTGTCCACCTAATGATCTTTTTGTTCTATAGGGAGAAAAAGGTCAGAAAGGAGGAAGAGGGGAGAGAGGAGAACAAGGTCTACGAGGTGACCCGGTAAGACCCAATTATTATTACTATAATACCAACTAATATACAGTATTTAATATGACTTTTAATATCATCATCTGTCTTCTACAGGTTAGCAGTGGGTGTTTAACAGTTCTGGCATTTGTCAGAAAGACTTCTCCATCTAAAAGCACCTATGAGCATCTTTAGGTCTTCTAAGCACTAGTCAACCCTATTCTTATTTAAAAAAGAGCAAATATCACTGTTTTATAGGACAGTAGTCATCCAATATCTGTTGGTATTTTTATTGAAAACAATACATAAAAGCAACTTCATTTATTGGCTGGTTATTTAGAACTTCTAAGAAGCATTATTAAAAAAAATGCTAAAGTTGTGCTCAATTTGGAAAACAGGTAATGGTTACTACAAATGTCACCCGATTTTCCTTATCTTATATATGCACACCATGGATAAAAATACTCAACAAATTAAATAAATTTGACATTTAATTTATTTCTGTTAATTTCTAGGGTGAACCAGGAACTGACTCACTTCAGAGAGGACCAAAGGGAGCAAAAGGAGAAGCAGGAAGTGTGGTAAAGTATCTTTGGTTATTGGCTGGGAATAAACCAAATATGATATATATACTCCCATGATGGATGCACATTAAATGTGAGACATGTCAAAGGTGCTTGTGAAAAGATGTATATTTCAATCACTTTCAACATCTGGTCACTTTCTTACAGCTAAGGCAATATTAGCAGATCCAGTTATTTACCTGAATGGGTAAACCTTTCGACTCATTCATTTCAAAGACACAGCATTGAAGCAATCAATGTGTACATAGAAGCAAAACTTTGGTATAATGCTACATGTCTAACTATTATTGTTACGTTTTATGGACCCACCTCTTTCTGATAATTAAATGATCAGTTATAAGTGGTTATATAGGTCAAATAAAGTCATTAAATAAACTGGACCCCAAAGCAGCTGTAAACTTGGACTAGGGGCTTCTGAGGTTTACATTCTTCTATAAACTAATTATTCCAAGTGCCAATCTTTGTTCCATAAATTAGAAGCAAATTAATTTCAAGAAGTTTATTGTATTAATTTAGAAATCTAGCTGTGCTTTTTTCTTAAAATAAATATTTTTGCATATGTCTTTCATTGTTGGCAGATTCATACCACACACACTATGTCATGGTGTTAAAATGAAAAAAAAAAAGTATTTTCAAGATGTTTTATAGCAAGAAGTTTTTTTTTACTGTCTGCAGGGCGAGGCTGGAGGAGATGGTTTTCCAGGACCAAAAGGTTCTGCAGGGAAAGCTGTGAGTACTGCTTAGATTATGTTATAAGCACAAAAAGGTAGGGTTGACCTGTATTATATGAAGAATGTTCAGAGATATCCAGTCACTATGGTCCAAGCATTGTGGCATTATTAATAGATAATAAATATTGCAAAACACTATGGCCATGAAGTAGCAACTGAGCCTGGCTACACAACGCAGATTATTTTTAGCTCCTTATTTTAAGGCAACATTCAGCTTTTCTAGTAGACTAAATATCTTTATACAGTATATGTAGAAGGGATCAACAGTGTAGCAGTGTAATAGTGGCTATAAGAGTAGGGAAATAATAAAAAGCCCATTCTTTTTCCTAAGAGCAGGTATGATTATGACAGCTACTGTTGTTACACTCTTAATACTAAGTCATGCAGTTCCAATGGTAGGAGTTGTATTTTACAAGCTATAGATAGCATTGGACTACCAAGTGAAAACTGAAAATATAAAAAAGTGAGTATAGACACAGATGACAACATCCAAACCAAAATCGGAGAGGTTGCTGTGGGAAGCACCTTCTTTTCTTACAGGTAAACTGGGACCTTTTTAATAGTGATAATAATTTAAGATTTTATTTTTAAATGTCTGGAAATGGTTAGTTAAAAAAACATATAGGAATATTTTTAACTTAGTTATATAGAGCTCTTTAAATATAGTATCCATTATCATAGTATACCATTATCTTGCCTTTACCTATAATTACATTGTTATAATTCCCTCTTTTGTTGCCTTGTAGGGAGCTCAAGGCCGTAGAGGACCTCCTGGAGTTAAGGTACTAAAATACAGACCATCCTCCACATAACAGATATTCTTTAAAACATTTCCTATTGTTTGTGACTAGGTAAATACTAATTATCTTTGTTAGTAGTGGCAGAGTTCCAACTTTTTTTATGTCATATTACTAAATATCATATTTTTGGTAGTTACAATATATTTGTGTTCACTTTGTTTTACTGTTTAGTGCCTGCTCATAATGTCAATCTCCCTTTCAAGCTTGGGTTAAAAATATAATGAATAAGTCCAAGTGTATCTAAATATTACACAATTTAAGTGTTATTTAAAATTGTAATTATAAAACTATCAACATATCATATCAACATATTACTGTTACATGCAGTCCTGTTGTCAATATGTGACCCTTTCAAAATGTCGTTTTGAAAGCTATAATATTTGAAGAAGTAAGGAATGAAATTGTTCTAATGAATAATCAAAATTGTGTATAAACATGTGAACATGTCTCTAACTGTAAAAATGTATGTTAATGTCATTATTTATCCTATTCTCAAGGGTAATAGAGGACCTAATGGTGCTGCTGGTGGAGTTGGAGATCAAGGGCTGAGGGGTCCTCAGGTAAGAGATTCTATGAAAATGAAAAAAACTTGACAAACAATGTCCATTCTAAGTTATTTACCTCTCTACATCCTGCTGGTTTGTCTCATATACAGGGTCCTCCAGGACAACAAGGCTCGCCAGGCACAAGCGGGGAACAAGGTAGCCCAGGACCAAGGGTGAGTTACCTAAACATAAATTCTGAATTAAACTAGTGTAGTTGTAACCACAATGTGTTCACGCCTAGCTTGTTATAGCAGTGATTAAATGTTAGCATGTTCCAGGAGGTTTCATATCATTGGCAAGAATGAACCTTAGCCTCAAAATGTGAATGCAAACACAAATAAAAGGAGGACACCATCAGCCAGATTTATAGAATAAAGAAGATAATCATCTCAGTTCTTTAGTTATAAATTATGGCACTACAGTTAGAGTGATGCTTACAGAACAATGTCAAAAAAAATACAGTTATGATAGTATTTTATATCTTGATATAGAGAATAAATATGAATAAAACAAATTATGGTGTATAATAGTGGTCTTACATCTGAATTTATTCATGTTCTGATTCCATTAGGGGGCAGGAGGCACTCCTGGACCCGTTGGTGATCGTGGCAGACTTGGACCACTTGGGCGCAAGGTTTGTCTCCAGCTGCAATGTTTCTTATATCAGCCACAAACATAGTATCTCAGTCTCTGTACTCACTCTTTCTCAGCATAAAGATGATAAAAGAGAGATGTTGATGGTTTATTATTTGCTATTGTGTAGTTTTAAAGTGTAAAACATTTTTTCCTGTACTAACACAAAGAAATCATTGCTGTTGAGTTTGAATTTCTGTTAAAGTTTCTTTGCATTAGATTTAGAAAATATTTGGACATTCAGATGAAATTAGAGCAAAGTTTAGAATTCAAGTTGTCTATATAAGAAAAAAAAAAATATATATATATAAGAGACACTTATGAATTTTCTCTAACCTTGATACAACATGATTATTATTAAGCTTTTACCTTGTATATCATTTTGAAAGTTGTGGAGAGGTTACCAGCAATCTTCATTTTAGTGAAATTTATAGAGCCAAAATTAAGCAAAGTTAAAGTAAAACTTTTGAAAAAGTGAAAACTTAAAGCTTAAAGCTTGACTCTAAATAGATATAGAAACACCAGTTATATTAAGTAATGTATTCATTAGAAAACAAAGCAACTACATCCAACCTGATGCCCTGCAATAAAAGTCTCTTCATACTTACCTCTCTGGTGGATAATGACTCCAACGTTGCTTTTTTGAAGAGCTACAGCCTTCAGCAGAATCCTCAGCATCCACTAGTTCTGGGAGTATTGGGCGTCTGCTTTTCCCATTGCTTCTCCTTCATTGTCTAATAACAGCCTGAGACATGGAGAGCAGGGAGGTGAACAAAGTGTATTTGTATTGTTTAACTGATCTAGAGAGCAGTCAGGCCACCAACCTAGCTCTGCAGTCTAGCAGGGCTCAGCTATTCTCAGTTAAATAAAAAATGAATTGTATTCATAGAAGAATATGCTGAGGAATTGTTTTAATGCCCACTATATCACCCAAATTAAGGGGCGTGGAACAATGTACCCTCTCATGTAACCTGTAATCAATATGAGGAATAAAGTTCCTGGAAAAAGTTGGCACTCATACTGATCCAAGAAGTGTGACCATAAAAAAAAAAATCAAATCTCTTTATTGAATATAATTCCCAATTCCAAAAAGTATTACATTACTGCAAATTTCCATTAGAATACAAATCTTTTGCCAGGTATATTAGCTCCCATATACATGTTTGAACTGTGTATTTAGCTGTTTCCTTGAACATCAGCTTTTATTTAAAATATTTTTAGATCTGATATTTTCCTGAAACCCTTTACTAATTTCCCATCAAATGTTATTCAGACTTCACTTAAGAATTAACATTTTATTGTAGGTTTATCAGTCCTTTAGTATGTAGCTTGTTTTTACAATGAAAGTAACTATAAACTGAGATTACTTTGATTTATTGTAATTGTACAATAGGCCAACCCACTAAACATTACAAATTTAAATAACTATTAGGTAGGTTGATTGACCATGTTACTTTTGTAATTGCAGTTCCCTATTTTTTAACATTTTACCTTTTTTAGGGTGAGCCTGGAGATATTGGACTTAAAGGATCTGATGGACCTGTTGGACCACGTGGTGAGACAGTAAGTCAAGTTTTTAATCACTATGAAGCTCCTTAAATCGCAGTGATGAATATGCTGGATGTGCAGTTCTTATCCATGACTTTAAGGACACCTAGGTTGCCATCAGAAGAGTACAGGGTGAGTCAAATCTTTTAGTAGAGGTTGGGAGCTGTAAACAGAATGCATTATTTTATAGTTGTTCCATTGGCACCATAGGTTGCTTGTATCACATGCTGGAGACATTAGAAAGTTAATTTATGGTTCTTACAGAACTGTTCCTGGCAGATCATGATAAGAAGTGGAAATCAAGCTGAATACATTTACAAGGAACAGCTGATTAGCTCAACATAACCAAACAAAAAGTAGAAACTAAAAGTTTTCTTAGCCAGTAAATCTACTTGCAAATTATGCTTAGCTGTTCCCTAACTACATTAGGGGATTAGGGGTAGCTAATTTTGAAAATTAAGGTTCATGTGGCTGTAGACAACATCAGATAGAAAATAGAGGTACATGTTGATCCTAAATGGCTTTACATTAATTTAAAGCATAGGATGAAGAATCACCTTATAAAAGTAGAACTTAACTTTTGTAGAGAAGTGGAAGTAAAACAACAATGCAGTTTTCCTGTTACATTATGTTTTCTCTCCCTTTGCTGTGCACACTCTGTAGACTTTTTGTATGAACTTCCTATGGATGTGAGCATATTTCAGCAGAAGCTTTTACTACGGTAACTGCAACAGAATGTTTCTGCGCACTGTGCATTGGAACACCTGTTTGTAGTCCAACCAAACAAGTGTAGTATGGATGTGCCTATGGATTCAAAACCTGATTGCATGATTTAAGTAAAAGCAGAACATAGAGAAAAGGATTACACTGTGTAAAGTCTGCTGCGTTTCCTGGATTTCTCTCTGCTTAACGCTAAATACAAATCTGTAATTGCAGGAGAACCTGGTCCCACAGATCAGATGACTGGGTTTTCTTCCTCATATTTTTTCTTTTTTTTAATTCACTGATAAAAAATAGGGTCTGAATGCAAGTGGAGCAGAAATCACATTTGTAAAGCACACTGCCATACTGCTGATTTACAAATATAACCTTGACCACTCCCACGGGGTGGACATCATATGATATCCTTTTTTCAGCCAGTGAGTCCCTACAGTGTAAAAGCCATCTTAGCGGCTGTGTAGCCACTTGATTGTTTTTACAGGCGGTGGGAGTGGATTACCCCCCCTACCGCCACCCTCTGGTGCTTCTCCAGGCTCTCCCACGCAATCGTGGAGCTGGAGAATGGATCTGCCGGTGGTTTACCAGATGGTTCTCCGGCCATCTCCACGACCTTTGGGGGCTGGAGGCGACGTCATGACATCACTTTTGGCTCTGGCAGATGTAAACACTGCAATTTTTTTTTTTGTTAAACAGCCTGAGAGCGATTATTTTTTTAATCTCAGTGTTTCCAGCATAGAGGAGAGATGTGGGGACTTATAGACCCCAGATCTCTCCATAAAGAGGACCTGTCATGCCCTATTCCTATTGCAAGAGAGGTTTACATTCCTTGTAATAGGAATAAAAGTGATCAGAAAATAAAAAAATAAAGGGAAAGTGTAAATAAATAAATATAATAAAATAAACAATAGAAAAAAAAAATAATATTTTAAAGCACCCCCATCCCCTCATGCTCGAATGCAGAAGTGAACGCATACTTAGGTCGTGCGTGCATATGTAAACAGCGTTTAAACCACACATGTGAGGTATCACTGCGATCATTGGAGCAAGAGCAATATTTCTAGTGCTAGACCTCCTCTGTAACTCTAAACTGGTAAAATGTAAAAAAATTTAAAGCGTAGACTATGGAGATTTTTAAGTACCGTAGTTTGGCCCCATTCCACGAGTGTTCTCAAGTTTAAAGCATGATATGTTTGGTATCTATTTACTTGGCATAACATCATCTTTTAATTTTCTCCAAAAAAATGGGTTATCTGTTGTGTTTTCTTGCAGTGTATTTTTTTCCGAAAAAATTGCAACAACCGCCATTTTATATATATATATATATATATATATATATATATGTAATGTTTGGGGGTTCTGAGTAATTTTCCAGCAAAAAAATGATGATTTTTACATGTGAGAAATGCCAGAATTGGCTTGGGTAGCAAGTGGTTAAGTGTAGGAAAAGTCTTCTTGCATAAAAAAGGCATATACAGTATACAGGAATAGTAGGGAGCTTTAAAGAAGGATTAACTAGTGAAAAATGTATTATATTCTTACAGGGAGATGATGGTCGTGATGGAGTAGGAAAAGCTGGTCTTAAAGGCAGAAAGGTAAGCATTAGGCATGTTTTTCTGGAATGCACTTTTTGGTCTACTCTCCAGAGAATGGAAATATAAGTCTTGCTTTTTTGTGTTTTTTTTTTTTTAGGGAGAATCTGGATTCCCTGGATATCCAGGACCAAAGGTGATCTGAAGTTTTTGCACTTGTTTTCCAACATATACTGTCTGTTTTCAAAAAGTTCATATCTTGGCTACATTTAAAAATATTAACTAGTCAGATATGTTATTTGTTTTAGAAAATGGCATACAAAATTAAATAAATAATATTTGTAGCTTTTCTAGGTATAGTCAAATTAAAATATGTTTTGTGATTATTGATACATATTGGAATAGGGTTATAGTTCTACCTGACTACTGTTCATAACTACAATGTACACCAATAAAGACTTTATTATTCTTTTTCTTCAGGGAGACGCTGGTGATAGGGGACCTAATGGTGAGCTTGGTCCTAAAGGAAGCAGAGGCCGTAGGGTAGGTGTTTTTTTATTTGAAGATTTGGTAAAAGGACAAAAACAATTAGGATTTCCTATAGCTATCTTTTTAAAGAATAATATTTTATAATTTTAATGATTTGCTTTTGCTACATTTTCACCTATACCTATGGCTAGGAAACTTCAGCTGATTGTGCCTTATGATATACTTGCTGCAATTTCCCCAGCACTACAGCATTTCAACCCATAAAATATATGGCTGTCACCAAATGCTAATATATTTTTTTTTATCATGTGTTTTATTTAGGGCAATGCAGGTGATCCTGGTAAAATTGGCACTAAAGGGGATCCGGGATATCCAGGAACAGGTGTAAGTTAAAAAATGTCCAAATTAAATTATATCTCCACATTTACATTTAATAGAGAGATAAAATCACTGTATTTACTAAAGTAAAATGTTTATTTTCCAGGGCCTGAAGGGAGAACGAGGAGGCTCAAGAGATGTAAGGACTGGCCTATACAGATAGCATAGTATAAAATACATAAAAAAAATATTTAACTTTAGTTCTTTTTTTATTTTTATAGCAATGTGGACTTGTGAAGACTATCAAAAACACATGTCGTAAGTACTATCCATCATACATTTGACAGTACTTCATTAAATATGGCATAATATAAAGTTGTCTGATCTAAAATATTTCACTAATGTACAATTGTAAAATTTTAAAAGTTTTTGTTTAACCACTAAATATTTCTCTGTTTCTTTTGTTTGTGGGCGATATTACTCCCATGTACAGCTTGCTGCTATGGTGAGTATGAACTTTTCCATACTTTTGAAAACAAATTTTCATTAGATTATATGGTGAGGTGTGTGTGGCAAGTCCAGGATCTCTAATTTCACCACTGCCTGTACATACTGATTGGGGCATCTTAATTTATCAAATATCTGCTACAAATTAAAAGTAAATACACAAGCACGTACAAAATTCAACTTGTGGTCTAATTGATTTGAGGCCCAAATGTACCCATATGCTTATGTGAACCTTTGTTCAGGCTATGGACATTCAACTACATAGTCTTAACAAAACAGTAAATGTGACTTAAACAGGCACTGACCTGTGTAATTGCAGGCACTGTGGAGCAATTCATTCTCGCATTTCAAAGCAAAAGCACTGAAGTGTGTTAAGTCATTCTCTCAGCTCATCTCTTCCCCCTCCCAGCAATGACTCAGCAGCCTTCCAACCGTCTGATCTTATAGCAGGAGCTCTGGAAGTGGAACAGCAGAATGAGCTGCTTCTGCTGTGAATTTCGAGGATAAATTGCTTCACAGTATCTGTAGCTATTAACGTGCAGTGAGGGCTTGTTTAAAGTTTATCTTCCATTCATTGTAGCACTTTGTTTGCAATACAGAAGTGAACCAAACCATCCTGGGTGTTTTATAGAGAAAATTATAAGTCACTCTTTTCTAAACAGGTCAAAAAGAATGCCCTCTGTTCCCCACTGACCTGGTGTTTGCTATGGACACGTCTTCCGATGTGAACCGCAACCAATTTAACAATATGAAAGAAGCAGTTTTGCGAGTGGTTAACCAGCTGGCAATTTCTGAGAGCAACTGTCCTAGAGGAGCACGTGTTGCTCTGCTTACCTACAATAGTGATGTTACCACAGAAGTTCGCTTTTCTGAAGGCCTTAGGAAACAAGCACTGCTCAGTGAGATACGAAACTTGCAACTGGTTACATCTAACAAGCAGAGAAGCCTGGATAGTGTCATGTCTTTTGTGGCACGGAACACATTTAAGAGGTCACGTGGAGGTTTCCTGACAAGAAAGGTGGCTGTTTTCTTCAGCAATGCTCCAACCAGAGCTTCACCACAGCTAAATGAGGCTGTACTTAAGCTATATGATGCTGGTGTGTCTTCTGTGTTCCTTACAACAAGAGAAGACAGGCCATTGTCCAATGCTTTAAAGGTAAGTGTGAGGCCCTCAGAGCAATAGACAGCAATTGAAATTGGAAGCAACTCAAGCAAAATCAGAAATTCAAATACCCCTGGCTTATTCAAGCTCACTGTTTTCAGATAGATTCGGAATTTAAATATGTGAATGTATTATTTGGCATAGTCATAAATAGTCATCCAAATTATTCCTATAATAATTATTTTATAAATGACTAACTAATATTCACAAAATAACTGACTGAATAAGCTGTGGTATCAGGAATCTCAATGTACTTGTATTAATTCCAATAATAACACCAAGCCTTGTGCAATAAAGGGCTGATATGCACAATATGTGCTTTAGATATTCATTGTAGTTCCCTATAGTAGATAATCATAATTCTTGTTGATTTAAAAACACAAACTTCACAAACTACAGTTGCACTCTACTTTTCTTATCGTACACTTTTAATATATCAATTCAAAACTGTCAGTAGTAAGAGCTTGGGCAAGGACCATAATCCACCATACCTATCAGTCAGAGTAAGGACCCGTGTCAGACGACTTTTTGGATTTGTGTTGTTGGCATTAGTCTGACATCAATTTGACATGCTTCCAAGATCATTAGGAATTCATGGACAGGTGTATTTGACATTTGCATTTGGAATGCAAAAATTACTTGAAGCAAACAAAAGACTTTAATTTAATTATCTAAAGAGATCAATACATTTCATTTTTTTATAAGCTGTGTATACAGCAAGCTTTCACAAAGCTTTTAAGATCTTAATGGAAGCACCGGCTGTCACTTTAAAGCCCAACTTCTTAAAACTACCCACACTGTAAGGGTTAATTGGTCATTTCTGTCTAGGTGAACAATAAAAGGATATATACTTACCCAATCCTCCACTCCTCCCCACAGCTAGGCTAGTCCCTACACCCTCTGCACCCCTACGTTCTGGAGATTTAAGGTCCTGATGTCATCAAGACCAGAACAGGATCCATAGTCCTGCTCTGGACGTGAGGATGCAGAGGGACCGTCTACTGCCTTATCATGGAGGAGCGCCTTCTGCTAGAAGAACAGAGGATCAGGTAAGTAAAATCGTTTTTCCACTCCCCTAGATAAAACACGCTTTGCAGTGCGGCACAGCAAGGAATCATTTTTTTATTTGAGTTGGGCTTTAACCAAGCTTTGTGAGGGCTTCAGTAGACTTAATCACTGCAAAGCGTGTTGAAAGCCTGCTGAAACCTGCAGCTTGTTTGAAGTGATAGCACAAGCCGGAACTACTCTTAACAACTAATAGTATGTTAAGAGCTTCCAGAAAGCTGTTTGAATCTTGATGCAAGTGAATTCTTTGTATAAATTTGCTGTATATACAGCTTGTAAAAGGCCGGGCCCATGTAAAAAAGGTTTAATGCAAGTTTTCAATCGTATGTTTAGATCATTGGTGTTTAACCTGTGAACCTCCAGCTGTTGTGGAGCTTAAAGTCCCATGAGGCATTGCAAGGCTGAGATTTACAAGCATAACTCCTAAAGGCTAAGGCATGATGGGACTTGTAGTTCTGCAACAGCTGGAGGGCCACAGGTTAAGCACCCATGCTTTAGATAATTATGTCTAAAAGGGTGGGCTAAAAAGCATCTAAAATAAGATACTGCCCTGAGTTCACTCCCAAAAGCAAACTATTTATCTTTTTCATCTACATTAATAATTAATAATTTGTTTGCATTTCCATAATTCCTAGGTCAATAACACAGGAGCAAGCCAGGCTATAGTGCTTGGAAGTGGCGCTCAGTTTAATGAAACCATCCGAAAAGTCCTTTCCTGCTTTGCATGTCTAGGTAAGTGATATCGTCTCCAATGTATAAGACTGTTCAAAATAAAATGAAGATAGCAAGTATACCCTTTTGAAGAGATAATTATGCTCTGTCTCTTCAGGAATCTGATGCATAATTTTCCTGTTTGTTTTTTTTTTGTAATTTGTTTGCCACACCTTGGTGTCTCATTTCTTCTGCTAAAACATGGAAAGTCTAATGTCCCGTACACACGGTCGGACATTGATCGGACATTCCGACAACAAAATCCATTGATTTTTTCCAACGGATGTTGGCTCAAACTCGTCTTGCATACACACGGTCAAAGTTGTGGGAAAATCCGATCGTTCTGAACGCGGTGACGTAAAACACGTACGTCGGGACTATAAACAGGGCAGTAGCCAATAGCTTTCATCTCTTAATTTATTCTGAGCATGCGTGGCACTTTGTGCGTCGGATTTGTGTACACACGATCGGAATTTGCGACAACAGATTTTGTTGTCGGAAAATTTTATAGCAAGCTCTCAAACTTTGTGTGTCGGAAATTCCGATGGAAAATGTGTGATGGAGCCCACACACGGCCGGAATTTCCGACAACAAGGTCCTATCACACATTTTCCGTCGGAAAATCCGACCGTGTGTACAGGGCATAACTCATTATGCAGCAATCAACAAAGTGAATTTAAAATCCGATATAGAGAGTAAGACCTCCTTGAAATGGTGAACACAGGCAGATCTAGGAAATCAAGAGTAGAGATGTCACCTCCTCATTCTTAAAAATAAACTAAGCAGGTGTATTGTTCAAATAGCCAGTTCCTAATAGCAATGAAATGTCAAATCTGGATGAACAAAACCATAGAAGGATGACTCAATCGTTGCTGAAAAATAGTATTATTACTACAAAAAAAGTCTTGGAGAGGGATGTGCTTCGAAATCAACTCGAACTCACGTTCGACTCGAACATTGGCTGTTCGCAAGTTCGCCGAGCAGCGAACAATTTGCAGTGTTCGCGGCAAATTCGAATGCCGCGGAACACCCTTTAAAAGTTTATGGGAGAAAACAAAAGTGCTAATTTTAAAGGCTTATTTGCAAGTTATTGTCATAAAAAGTGTTTGGGGACCTGGGTCCTGCCCCAGGGGACATGGATCAATGCAAAAAAAAGTTTTAAAAACGGCCGTTTTTTCAGGAGCAGTGATTTTAATAATGCTTAAAGTCAAACAATAAAAGTGTAATATTCCTTTAAATTTCGTAGCTGGGGGGTGTCTATAGTATGCCTGTAAAGGGGAGCATGTTTCCCGTGTTTAGAACAGTCTGACAGCAAAATGACATTTCGAAGGAAAAAAGCCATTTAAAACTACTTGCGGCTATTGCATTGCCGGTCTGACAATACACATAGAAGTTCATTGATAAAAACGGCATGGGAATTTCCCACAGGGGAACCCCGAACCAAAATAAAAAATAAAAAAAAAGACGTGGGGGTCCCCCTAAATTCCATACTAGGCCCTTCAGGTCTGGTATGGATATTGAGGGGAACCCCGGCCAAAATTTAAAAAAAAATGACGTGGGGGTCCCCCTAAATTCCATACCAGGCCCTTCAGGTCTGGTATGGATATTAAGGGGAACCCCGCGCCAAAAAAAAATTAAAACGGCGTGGGGTCCCCCCAAAAATCCATACCAGACCCTTATCCGAGCACGCAACCTGGCAGGCTGCAGGAAAAGAGGGGGACGAGAGAGCGCCCCCCCCTCCTGAACCGTACCAGGCCACATGCCCTCAACATTGGGAGGGTGCTTTGGGGTAGCCCCCCAAAACACCTTGTCCCCATGTTGATGAGGACAAGGGCCTCATCCCCACAACCCTGGCCGGTGGTTGTGGGGGTCTGTGGGCAGGGGGCTTATCGGAATCTGGAAGCCCCCTTTAACTAGGGGACCCCCAGATCCCGGCCCCCCCCCTGTGTGAATGGTAACCTAACATTTCACTAAAAAACTGTCAAAAATGTTAAAAATGACAAGAGACAGTTTTTGACAATTCCTTTATTTAAATGCTTCTTCTTTCTTCTATCTTCCTTCATCTTCTTCTTCTTCTGGCTCTTCTGGTTCTTCCTCCGGCGTTCTTGTCTAGCATCTCCTCCAGGGCGTCTTCTATCTTCTTCTCCTCGGGCCGCTCCGCACCCATGGCATGGGGGAAGGCTCCCGCTCTTCTCTTCATCTTCTTCTCTTCTTCTTCTTCTTCTTTTCTTCTCTTCTTCTCTTCTTCATCTTCTTCTCCGGGCCCCTCTGCATCCATGCTGGCATGGAGGGAGGCTCCCGCTGTGTGACGGCGTCTCCTCGTCTGACGGTTCTTAAATAATGGGGGCTGGAATCTGGGGGTCCCCTTGTTAAAGGGGGCTTCCAGATTCCGATAAGCCCCCCGCCCGCAGACCCCCACAACCCCCGGCCAGGGTTGTGGGGGTGAGGCCCTTGTCCTCATCAACATGGGGACAAGGTGTTTTGGGGGGCTACCCCAAAGCACTCTCCCAATGTTGAGGGCATGTGGCCTGGTACCGTTCAGGAGGGGGGGTGGCGCTCTCTCATCCCCCCTCTTTTCCTGTGGCTTGCCAGGTTGTGTGCTCGGATAAGGGTCTGGTATGGATTTTTGGGGGGACCCCACGCCATTTTTTTTTTTTGGCGCGGGGTTCCTCTGTATGGAATTTAGGGGGATCTCCACGTCATTATTTTTTTAAATTTTGGCCGGGGTTCCCCTTAATATCCATACCAGACCTGAAGGGCCTGGTATGGGATTTAGGGGGACCCCCACGTCATTTTTTTTTAAAATTTTGGTTCCGGGTTCCCCTGTGGGGAATTCCCATGCCGTTTTTATCAATTAACTTTTATGTGTATTGTCGGACTGGCAATGCAATAGCCGCGAGTAGTTTTAAATGGCTTTTTTCCTTTGAAATGTCATTTTGCTGTCAGACTGTTCTAAACACGGGAAACATGCGCCCTTTACAGGCATACTATAGACACCCCCCAGCTACGAAATTTAAAGGGATATTACACTTTTATTGTTTGACTTTAAGCATTATTAAAATCACTGCTCCTGAAAAAACGGCCGTTTTTAAAAGTTTTTTTTGCATTGATCCATGTCCCCTGGGGCAGGACCCAGGTCCCCAAACACTTTTTATGACAATAACTTGCATATAAGCCTTTAAAATTAGCACTTTTGATTATTCATGTTCGTGTCCCATAGACTTTAACGGTGTTCGCGTGTTCGAACAAACTTTTTTCCTGTTCGCATGTTCTGGTGCGAACCGAACAGGGGGGTGTTCGGCTCATCCTTAATCTTGGAATTAAAGGCCCATTGATACATGAACTTATTTTTAATATGCACTAAAGCATGTTGGTTAGGCAGCCCAAGTTTAATTAACATACAAAGAAAAGAGGTCATGCTAAGTTATTTACAGTGCTGTAACAGAGTTGCCTTCTGGACATGCGTTGGGGTGCCATGGAAACAAACTGACACTGCAACTCACTATCGCAGCACATTGCAATCCAGAGACTGTCTTCTGCTGTGCTATTGCAAAATGTTAGTGTAAATGTGCCCTTAATGTTAATAAAATATTCTTTCCCTTTCAATCAGCAGCCTGCTATGATTTGCTTAACCGGACAAAAATTAAAATTCTGCTTTACTAAAACAATAGTAAGAGGTATTTGGGGATGTTCCATACCCTTTAAAATCATTCCCACTTGTGTGATTGGCACACTGTTTATCCCAGAAATTAGAGTTTGAGGCCATATTTCAGGCATCTTTTAGTATAAATTTACTTTTACTTTTATTCAGTGAGCCTTCCATTTCTGGTGTCAGTTTGGCCATACATCTACATGGGCATTGACAATACTTCTGTCGTAATGCAACATTCGGACTAAAAGGGTACATATAGCAGGCAAATGCTCCCACCTAACATCTTAGCAACAAGTAATAATCTGCAAGAACACCTATTAAAATCATTGCAATGTATTCAACTAGAGAGGGGTTTTTTTTCTCACCAAAAGTGAAGTATAAATTAAAGGAACCCCTCCACCATTTAGATTCCATTTGTAGTGAAGTGTTAAAAATGAAAATAGGACATAAAGTAAATTTACCATAAGTAATCCATAAGCCAGTCCCTAGTTAGGCAGAGTAAGACAAAACAGTTACAAAACCCAGTCTGGCCTATATTGGAATTTGGTCGGTATATCTCACTTCAAACTTGGAGGTGGTTGTGGGGACTGTAGAAAAAAAATAAGATTCTTTGCAGCTCAGATAAAACATAGACAGCATGTCCTTCTTTTTTGATTCCTGATGGTGCAACCCAGTGAGAACTTTACACATAAAGTATGCTCCATACTGCCTCTAAAAGCACATCATGGTTTTATTTTTGTGTAAAAGCAAATGTATACCATATATCAGTGATGGCGAACCTTGGCACCCCAGATGTTTTGGAACTACATTTCCCATGAGGCTCAACTATACTTCAGAGTGCATGAACATCATGGGAAATGTAGTTCCAAAACATCCGGGGTGTCACGGTTCGCCATCACTGCCATATATGAACAAAATAAATAAAGCAGTGCCTCTGAAAACAGGAACACACAAATAGAGGCTATAAGTTGTGTCCACTAGCTCACTAAATAATAGTGTCGATCAAGTACCAAACTAGCAATATAATGACACAGGGAAAGAGCCCAAAGAGCACTGCCTTTTAAAGTGTTGGGTGGATGTTTTTCTGTATAGGCGTAAGCCAGGAATTATGCCTTTTACTATTGTTTTTTTTTTTTACATTTTGTCCTAATAGAGTAGAGCTTTTTCTAGTCAAACTACTTGTCGACAATAGTACCTCTTTTTTCAGGGTCCTTCCCTGTGTCGATATAAAAGTATATGTAAACCCTAACTGAATGACATTCAGTTTGCTAAAAAAACTACATTTAAAAAAGTATTTTTTTTTACCATTCTTATCCTTTATGACAGCTCGGTGCTGCTGATCTCATGCAGCCTCTTTTCAGTCACTTCTTGTCTACATGCACTACAGCAATGGCAGCATGACTGATGGTTTCCTGATGGGGACAATAGTGGACCATGCTTGTGAAATGTGTATGGAACTGGCCACTTGTAGCTTCCATCAGAAACTCATGTGACAGAGTGACAGCCCAGGAGCATAGGACAAAGCACCGTCACTCTTTAACAGGAAGTTCTTTAGCATTGACATTACTGGCAGGGTCTCCAGGTGTTGTTTTAATAAAATCTGCAGATTTAAACATTCTAAAAGTTACTTGTTATAATGTAAAAGCTTATATAAAATTTTAGTGACTGGGTTTAAATATATTTTTTATATTCACCAAAAGTGTAGATAAAAGGGGTGCGTTTTGTATAAAAGAGAGGGATTATTCTTGTGTGCTGGGGGCAGCATTAACTCTAAATGTAATCTTTAATTTCAAACTCTGTTCTTTATCCACAGATGTGTGTGAGCCAGCTGGTGAATGTGGAGCTGCTGTTCCCAGGGGTGATCTCCGTTTAAGACGTTCAGCAGCTACTGATGTAGACATCGATTTAGCCTTCCTCCTGGACAGTTCAGACTCCACAAATTCAGCCCAGTTTGCAGAGATAAAGAGATATATCTCCCACGTGATTGGACAGTTGGAGCTTAGTCCGGATCCTAAATCCTCTTCCCACCATGCACGCATATCAGTACTCCAACATGCTCCATATGAACATCAGATTAATTCCAGCTTCCCACCTGTGAGAATTGATGTAGGACTGACTGAGTACACTGACAAAGAGAAACTTCAGACATTTGTTCTAACTAAAATGACTCAGCTATATGGAACAAGATCACTGAATAGTGCTATCAAATATGCGGTGGAACATGTGTTTGAGAGTGCTCCCAACTCAAGGGCCATGAAGGTCATCTTCCTTATTTTGACTGGAGATGTGAAGACTCATGAGCTAAAACAGTTGCGCCAAACTGTAATCGAGGCCAAATGCAAGGGCTACTTCTTTGTGATCTTAAGTGTAGGGAAGAAGGTTCATACTGGACATTTGAACTCACTAGCTAGTGAACCACATGATGTTTTCTCCAAGAAAGTTGGAAAGCCATCAGAACTAAATGAAGAGACCCTGCTGAGATTTGGAATGCAACTTCCAGGATTTATCAGTAGTAAGTGCTAACAGAGATGACAATGAGAATCTGTATACATAATACAATAATTATGGCCCTAAGAAAGGTTTTTGGCTCTTAATACACTTTCACTAATAAATGCAAGTGTCCATAAAAATCATGCAACACAACTGCCAGTCTGTGAAATGCACAGATAGAAGCAGCAGGAAATTATTTTCTAAAACCATATGTAAGAATGCATCTCATGATAGTCTTTTGATGCGCATGCCACTTTCTCATACTGGCGGTACACATATCAAATGAGATGCTAGAGATGCCTCTTTTCATATAATTCTATAAACAAAGGGTTCCCTTGTACACAAATGAATTTACTATAATACAGATTTAAATTTTATTTGGCAGGCCCCTTAATTATCCAAGTAGAGTAGAGTTATAAAATGAAGAAATAAGTTAAGGGGTGTATTTAAAAAAAAAAATGATTTGCTTGGATAAATTGAAAAAGCTAAAATGCTTTCAAGATATTCATATTATTTGCAGTGAATCTGCACAAGAAGCTCAACACCTTTTGTTAGTGGCATTTAATGGCTAGTAGATCTTACTGGCCCAGTATTGCATACTTAGCAAAGCAAAATCATTTGGTGAGTTAAGATTCTCAATGGTATTTGTTTTTTTATCTCCACCTTATGTGTATCACAGGTGAAAATGCATTCCATCTGTCTCCTGAAATCCAAAAGCACTGTGATTGGTTCCAGAATGATCAGCCTCCAAGAACTTTAGAGAATGAAAGCACCAATGAAGCGTGAGTGAGACTGATCTTTTACCTGTCTTAAGTGTGAAACGAATTTCATTATTAATAGTTAATAGCAATAATCATTTTTTTTTCTAGTGCAGAAATAGACAAAGCCTGAAACGATCTAAAATAAGTTAAAATATTCTCATGCAAGCCAAAAGCCACCCTATGTAAAAACTATCTGTCTACAAGTACCAGTCGGATTCCAAGTTTCAACTGCCAACTTTTTATTTCAATCAGTTTTTATTGTTTTTTTCCAAAAAAGAAAGGAATACAACAAAAATGCATTTCAATACATTGATACAAAAAGGAAACATGAAAGGAGAGGGTGGAAACAAGTCACCCCACTATGTGCTCAGTGATCCATTAGTACAAAATATACAATGAAGATAAATGCCATATACAAAGAGCTCTATCGTACTGTAGAAGGCTTGATATAACATAATTTAGGACCCCATCATATTCAAAGATGAATGAAGGGGGAGGAGCTTTTAAAAAGTAGAAGAGGTCCCCTACGGTCCATCCTTATGTCCACTTCTATTCAGCTGGCAATTGTAGGTAGGAGAGCCAGGGATTCCAAATCTTGTCAAACCATGCCTGTTGATCTTGAAGTACACTAAGAATTTTTTCACTGAGCATGATTCATGTAAGTTTGCATTTTAATAGAGACTAGTCAACCACTGGGCTTTTCCAGGCCTTGGCAAACGCGATCTTTGCTGCCAAGAATATAAAAATATTAACGTTTAAGTATGCCTAAGTATGTTCTCTGCAAGGTAATTTAAGAGGGAAACCCAGGCATTCTTGGTAATATTTACCATGGTCATATTTTGAGGAAAGGGCACAGAAGTGCTATTGTTAAAATAGTAACCAGTTTCCAGCTATATGAAAAGGATTGAGGAACCTCAATAAACAGGCAGACTTTGTGGGCACATAATGAGAGGAAACCTTGGTAAAAAGTTATATATACTTTATTACAAATGGGTTAAAAAAGACATAGAAACATACAAGCAACACCCTATATAAACACAGTCAACAAATACCCAATAGTGCAAACATAGAGGTTGGATCCTTAGCATAAGAATTAGTACTCGTACAGTTAATAGCATTTAACTAAATAGAGAAGTCTGATCCAACATCGCCTCCACACTTGCTTGTCAACATGTTTTGCAAACGTAGCTTCCTCAGGACAGTACTGGGTAGGTGCTGATGGACCTGTATCCAAGGATATGGGGACACCATACAACGAACATTCAGGATGATCCTATCGAGGATCAGAGGTATATATATCAGGTCAGTGTGCGTATATAGATATATACTTGGCTCCTGCGTATAGAGTAATGGATAAACGGTTGTACGCCGCTTCCAAAGAGACCACAGTCACAGGTATACCTAATATGTACTGAGCATATGACTAACAGAGTAGAACTCAAAGCCAAAAAAGGGGAAATAAGGTCATAGGGTGTCGACAAGCTGCGAGGACAGCCGCACTGATCAGAGTGGGGAGAAAGGATGCCTTATTCTGACTGAGGCAATAAATGCCTGGCCTCACTGATAGGCCTTTATAACCAGGAAACCCATCATGCAAGATCTCGCCTATTTCTTATGCATGGGGAATCTTTCCCATCTCACAGATATACTGACTTAATACTCTACTGCAGAGATATATATTTCTATGGTGTCTGATTTTGGCTGTTGGTCTGATACCCTATGACCTTATATCCCCTTTTTTGGCTTTGAGTTATACTCTGTTGGTCATATGCTCAGTACATATTAGGTATTCATGTGACTGTGGTCTCTTTGGAATCGGCGTACAACCATTTATCCATTACTCTATATGCAGGAGCCAAGTATATATCCATATACGCACGCTGACCTGAAATATATATACCTCTGATCCTCAATAAGATCATTCCAAATGTTCGTTAGTCTGCGTTTTGTGGTGTCCCCATTCCCTTGGGATACAGGTCCATCAGTATTTACCCAGCACTGTCCTGAGGAAGCTACTATTTTGCAAAATGCGTTGACAAGCAAGTGTGGAGGCGATGTTGGATCAAACTTCTCTATTCAGATATATGGTATTAAATATATGAGTACTAATGTCCCGTACACACGGTCGGACATTGATCGGACATTCCGACAACAAAATCCATGGATTTTTTCCGACGGATGTAAGCTCAAACTTGTCTTGCATACACACGGTCACACAAAGTTGTCGGAAAATCCGATCGTTCTAAACGCGGTGAATTAAAACGTCTGGACTATAAACGGGGCAGTAGCCAATAGCTTTCGTCTCTTAATTTATTCTGAGCGTGCGTGGCACTTTGTGCGTCGGAATTTCCAACAACGGATTTTGTTGTTGGAAAATTTTATAGCAAGCTCTCGGAAATTCCGATGGAAAATATGTGATGGAGCCCATACACGGTCGGAATTTCCGAAAACAAGGTCCTATCACACATTTTCCATCGGAAAATCCGACCGTGTGTACAGGGCATAACTCTTATACTAAGGATCCAACCTCTATGTTTGCACCATTGGGTATTTGTTGACCGTGTCCATATAGGTTGTTGCTTGTATGTTTCTATGTCTTTTTTAACCCATTTATAATAAAGTATACTTGATTTGATTGTAGCCGTATTAGTGCAATTGTGACAGAGAAAATTGAGTACTGTCCGTGATACTTTTTTTATTTGAACTAACATACAATTTTTCAGGACAAGCTTTCGGGGTATGTCCCCTTCTTCAAGGTCCAAGCAGTACTGATTCACAAATTTTTAAGCAGAATGTTAAAGAAGAAGGAAAAAAAAAAAAAAGAGAAAACCAAACACATACAAATCAATGGTAATAAAGATAGCAGCAGAGTTAGTGAGATAAGACAGATGGAGAGCTAGGGGGGAATGCAGGGGGGGATGCTAGTTACAGAGCGGTCGTAAAACTTTAGCATAATGTGTAAGGAAACCAATATCTAAATTCAGGCCATTATTCTTCGTGTCAAAAAGAAGTATCATTCTTAGTTCAAACGTTTTCCTTTCCTGGATAGTTCTGAAATTCCCTTTAAGAACTAAGACATTGAGGACATTGAGGAAAGGAAAACGTTTGAACTAAGAATGATACTTCTTTTTGACACGAAGAATAATGGCCTGAATTTAGATATTGGTTTCCTTACACATTATGCTAAAGTTTTACGACCGCTCTGTAACTAGCATCCCCCCCTGCATTCCCCCCTAGCTCTCCCTCTGTCTTATCTCACTAACTCTGCTGCTATCTTTATTACCATTGATTTGTATGTGTTTGGTTTTCTCTTTTTTTTTTTTTTTTTCCTTCTTCTTTAACATTCTTCTTAAAAATTTGTGAATCAGTACTGCTTGGACCTTGAAGAAGGGGACATACCCCGAAAGCTTGTCCTGAAAAATTGTATGTTAGTGCAAATAAAAAAAATAATAAAAAAAGTATCACGGACAGTACTCAATTTTCTCTATAATAAAGTATATAACTTTTTAACAAGGTTTCCTCTCATTATGTGCCCACAAAGTCTGCCTGTTTTTTGAGGTTCCTCAAGCCTTACATATATATATTGGATGTTGGCATGGTGGGGGTCCTCCCCTTCCTAGTTTCCGGCTATAATTTTTCTAGCACAGATATTAAGATGAAAGAAAATAACTGATTAGTTGAATGAGCAGCAAGATAATTTTCTATAAAAGACGGTGATCAAGTGTCGCGCACAATAAACCTGATGAACCACCACTGCGCTATGGTATTAATTCCACTGTGATACCTGTAGCTGCCAACTTAAAAAGTGAAAACGTATTTTAAATAAATAAAAATAGTGTTATAGCTGTACTTAACAGCCATATACTAAGTGACCGTGGTAAGTGCACACAACTGGGAGTAAGTTGCACTGGAGCTGACTGTGGAGACCAAGACATATCCTTTTTGTCTGTTGAGGAACGCTGATAACTAGAGAACTCCATCTGCTGTGGACGCAGCTCCATCCAGTCTGGATAACCCTTTTTGGGCACTGTTTCACTGCATATATGCCGAGCATGAGAGTGCAAGGCATTATTTTCTGGTGAGTGCGGCTCCATATGAGGGGATCACAATCACGGCTGGTGTGGTGAAGGAGCTGTCTTTGACACAGGAGGATTTATGTTTGAGGGTCACTTTTTGATATCCACCTTTGAGCACGGACTTTATTGCAGTCTCTCATTTTTAACAGTGCATGAACAATTTGCAGATGTTTTGGTTTTGATTTAGATTTTTTTGTATATTTTACTAAGAGAAATGTTTATATATATATATAATATATATATATATATATATATATATATATATATATATATATATATATATATATATATAATATTTTTTATTCATTCAAGGATTATGATCATACATCATTGAGTTGTTTTATAGCACTTACCACAGTCACTTAGTATATGGCTGTTGAGTACAGCTATAACACTTTTCATTACTATTGTTTTTTGCATCACTGGTTATAATTTAGAAGTACTCCATTCACCGTTATTTGATGTTTATGGTGTTTATAGCGCCACTATTTTTATTTATTTAAAGATCATTTTCTACCAGAACATTATTTTATAGGGGGAGTTACATAGCATGTAAAAATAAATCCTTGCACATGGTGAATACTACAAAATAACCTGAGTTAAGCTGGCCATACATGGATTTAAATCCAACAGGTTCAGCAGGGACTGGCTGAATTTCGAATAATGTATTCGCACTGTGGCTGTAAAATTTCCATACAATCAGCTGTAGATGTCAGAATACAAAGACACAGCTGGAGGATTCCCCATCCACCTTAAATGTGTAGATGAGGGAATCGGATCCATTTTTTTTTAGTTCAACCAGTGGGTCTCTGGCCATCTATGGCCCACCTTATTTGTATCACTGCTACCATGAATGATATGTACAGGCCCACTGTGGGGGAAGTAAATGCCTCAGTTGACTTTACATGCCTTCTGTAGACCTAATAGGCAGCCAGCTGAAGGAGAACATACTGTATATGGCAGGCTGAGAAAGCTGTTGCTGTTTGCAAGGTTGTTGCTTAGTGCTCAGCCTGCAACAAGAAGTGTTGTTACTGGCTGGATCTCCAGACAATCAACTATGTAATAGATTCACAAAAAGTGTTTTCATTATAAAAAGTTGTATACAATGAGTTCCAAAGGCAACCATACCTATATGGTAAATATATTTTGGGTTTACATATTTGTAATTGATATTGTCATGAGGTATGTCATATCCTGAAGTCAATTCTCCTATATTCTGCATTGCAGGACTGAAGGTGATGTAGTACCTGATGAAATTTTGTCCAGTGAAAAACCTGAGGTGGTAACAGTACGCACAAGCATCAATACCCTTACAGGTTTGTGCATTCCAATGTTTTTTTCATTCTTGCCAAAAAATGTCAAGGATTTGTTTCCTCACAACCTTGTGTATATCTATAACAATATTGATAGAAAGAGAGAGATACTGTAGATAGATAGATAGATAGATAGATAGATAGATAGATAGATAGATAGATAGATAGATAGATAGATAGATAGATAGAACAAAAGAGCCTAAGTCCTGTCATTTTTTATTAGCCTTGGATAGAAGAACGATAGAAATATTAACCTCTTTATTGTTTGCCCTTTGTTTACCTCTTTTCCCACTGTCACCAAAGGCATGAATACACAAGGGGGTTGATTGACTAAAGGGAAATAGACTGTTCAGTGGTTTAACGTGATATTAAAGGATTTTTTTTTTGTATTTTAAAATAAAAAAGATGTTATAATTAGAAGCTCTGTGGAATGAAAGTGAAAAGTCTATTTGCCTTTACTAAATCAACTTCACAGACTACAATAAAAATGGTGTAAAAAGGTTTAAAAGCCTATGAAGTTCTCACTATTGTCTCTACTGTTCCCACTGGGATTACCTCTTACTTCCCTAACTTAAGACACCCTTTGCATCATGGTGTAATCTATTGTAAGTTGTGTCTGCATATTTTTTGTGGCTTGTGAACTACAAGTGAGGAGAGAACACCAGACAGTAATACAATCAGAGGCTATAATCCTTTCACACTCTATATAAAACTACAATTGAACAATGATTTTTCTTTTACGGTATCATCACTAATGGGCCTTATAACAGAATAAGATACTGAATCTTTTACCCTTCCTGTATGAAAATGATCATTTTGCTGATGGTTAATATAGCAACTTTTTCTTTAAGATGTCACCTTAACTCCAGAAACCACAACAATGCAGAGGACTGAGCTTCAAGTGTATGATGTAACAGAAAACAGTGCACGTTTGAGCTGGACCAGTTCTGATTCCCTGAAACCACATGTTTATGAACTTAGCGTCATATCTCTAGCAGACCAAAGTCTAGTACTTAAGCAGAATGTCACAGGCACTGAAAGACTCATTGGCGGACTGGCAAGTGGACAGATCTACCAAGTCACCATTACTGGGCAGCACAAGAGCCTTGGTCTGGTTACTTACCAAGCAACATTCACCACTAGTAAGTTTCTGTATTCATCTTGTTATTTGTGGAATTATGTAACAGACAAAAAAATCTGAAACACAAAAACAAAGATCATTAAATCATCAGTGAAACAGAACATGGAATGGGGTTTTAAGCAGGATGACTTAAAGCGGAGTTCTGCACCCCGCATACATTTTTTTAAAATTCAGCAGCTATACATACTGTAGCTGCTGACTTTTAATAATAGGGCACCTACCTATCCTGGAATCCAGCAATGTTGGCACTCCAACCGATGTTTCTATCGACTCTCAGGTGCTGCCGCTGCCATTCGTAGTAAGGGAACCCGGCAGTGAAGCCCTGCAGCTTCACAGCCAGTTGCCTACTGTGCATGCATGAGGTGCGCTACTCTCTCTTACTGGCCCAGCAGCAGGGGAAGGAGGAGGGAGGAGAAGGGGGGCTGAATTTCTGATGTACCCCGCCGTGGTAAGGTCCGACGGAAGTGGAGAAGGGTACCTGTCAAAAACAGGTACCTGCTCCCCCTTTAAGGTGCCAAATGTGCACAGGAGGGGGGAGGACACAGATAAGCGAAGCTTCCACTCTTGGGTGGAACTCCGCTTTAACAAATAGAAACTTTAACCTATGATAAATAGTGTAAATAAATGCAATGTTTCCCCACTTTTAGATTTAGAGTAGGGAAGGTTTTGACACCTATTTCTCCATACACTTAGTTCCCCATATAACCATTGTGTAGCTAGCTGCATGCATGTATTCATTTGCCTATGTGTGCATTAGGACCAGATGTTAGGCTGAATTTGGGCTTCTTAAGACCAGATTGTGCATTAGAACTTATGCTGACATGTAATGGTGGTGCTGGGGAGGTATAATGTGTCATGATATGAGTTTTCCCAACCCTTATCAGAGAATACCGCCAAATAAGGTACAAACAGGAAAAAGGAGCCATTAAATATCTTGTGATGTTGCAAATCTGGCCCTAGACAAAGCACCCAAGGTCAAAACCTCATCTTTAGTCCAGCCCTATATTTCTTTTTTAACAGTTAACTGTTATTAAAGCCCATCTCCAGACACAAATGAAACCCCTTGGCAGAGTTCTCAAGTCCAGTGCAGGACTGACAACAATACTTGGGGTTTCAGAGCAGCAGAGGCAGTATTGTCAGCTCAATACAGGAAGTTAGAAGCTTACTGGATTTCTGGCAGGATTTACAGTTATTATACATTTGCAGAGATGTAATATTCTACCCCCTGTCCCTAAACACTTACCTGCCTCCTCTCACTGCTGAGAGCAGCAGAAACCATAGGCTGCTGTCAGTCAAACTCCTCTGAGGAGAGAGCAGGGCCGTGGCTTACTGACGCTGTGTTTGTCTTTGGATAAACTGAGCCTGGCTTGAAAGCACATGCACACGGGTGCCATCTTAGTTAAGGAGGCACCCTGAGGAGGGAGGAGTGGACAGCACTCATGGTAAGGGGCCACTCTCTGCAATAGCATTGCACAGAGCTTCTATGTATAACATCTTTTTTATTTTGACAAAAAAAAAAGATATCCTTTAGTATCACTTTAACCCATGGGTTTTATGCTTCTGTTCTAGACTCACACCTGGAATATTTTAGAGGAAATTCAAACTGATACAATTAAATTAATTATTAATAAATTGGCAGCAGAAAAACAGATTTTTTTAAATAAAAATAGAATTTTCTGTGCAACACACACACAAGTTTTAATATGGCCTGTGTCTTCTCTGTAGGTAAATCTCAACCCAATCCTGAGGTTGTGGGGTCAGAAGTTGTGCCAGAGGTTGTGGTGCCAGAGGTTGTGGTGCCAGAGGTTGTGGTGCCAGAGGTTGTGGTGCCAGAGGTTATAGTGCCAGAGGCTGTGATGAGCTCTGACACAGCAGTGACCACAGAACCACTGAACAGCCCTGAAATAGGTAAGTGTGGGGGAATAGGCTGAAAAACGCTATAAAAATGGGAGCTACGCTTGTTATTTGGTAGCAAATTAATAAATTTAAGAAATAAACAACACTTCAACTTTCATAGAAGACCTCAGGGCCCAACTAATAGCCAAATGGAATATACTATATACTGTTGTAATTTTAGTCATGCAGCTGATTTGGTCTATGAAGTATGAGGCCACAGAGTAATTTTAATTTGCTAAATAAAAAAGTTTTTATTGTCTTAGGGAAAGTAACTTCCTTTTGTGAGAAGATTGGCATCAAGACTAATGTTAAATATAATGCGAAAGAGAACAGAACGTTTAAATGCCAAGAGCTAATAGATTTTGGTACTGGACTACTAGTTTTCAGCACCAATAGTTTTGGTAGTTTAGTTAAATGTTAGGAAAAGATTATGAGTAAAGTTATAGTTAGGCTTAAGAGGTTATTTTAAGTGATTGGTTAAGGCTACTGGTGGGATAAGGCTAAGTGTTAAGATTAGCTTAAAGTATTACCACAGGCAATGGTTTTTTTGGGGGGTTTCGGATAGAGTGGTGAAAGTCTGCAACATCATTTAGATTGTTATTGCTTTTTTCCCCATCACAGGCATTCACTCTCTCTAATTGCCCTGAGCACCATTGAAGTTGAGGGTAAATTCAAAATGTTGAGTTGCCACCAGAAAAGGAGTAGAGTGGAAATTATTAAATGGATACACTTGTTACCCTGCAAACTGTCTAAGAGTGGATTTCCAACACATTAGGAAAATATACTTTCACTCCCTGTACAGTTTACAGAACAGGAAGTGAAGGGAAATCTCCCTAATGGAACATAGACAGCAAAAAAATGACAGTGGTTTTAACCTTTCACAACTATACAAAATCAAAAACACGACAGAAATGGATGCAGGACTTTAAATGAGGCGTGTCTATGTTGGTAAGGGTAGTTGTGTGAATTAATTATATTACTGGAGAAAATTGCTTGTAACCAATCCCAAATGGGCAGTCCCAATAATTAATAAATTAGATAAATAATTCTTATGTACAATATATACTGCATGATATAAACATATTCAATGCAAATAGTCACATATTTATTATTTAAACATAAAAAGGACATGATTGGTACAAAGGAAAATAATAGCAAAAATATTATACATAATTGTCATAATGAACAACACATAATATAAAAAAACACAAAAGATGGTAAAATTAATTCATGATGATACAAGCTATAACCTGGCACCCTTGAGTGTGGACTCAACGCGTTTCGTGGCGTTTAAAGCCATTCATCAGGAGTAGGATGCTATGAAATAAATGAAAATAATTGAAATAATGAGTAGACAAGTAAGTGGACCAACATCTAGTGTATTAGGTATATTTGGCTCTCCAACTGAGAGACAAAGGAAATAGTATAGTAATAATACTTTACCTATAGGGTATCTCATGGGTATGGACCTACAGCTACTGTCATGGAACAAACATAACCTGGAAAAGTTTGTCTTATCTGGGGTTGAGGCGGGAGAACCAATACCAATGTAGGCACCCACACTGTCCTGCCTGAGAAATCGGGTGGACTGGGTGGGAAACCAAAGGGCCAGACAGCCCGGAATAGGGGCAAACGACCACAGCTTGAGATCAGGATGGAGGGTCTGGAAACCCAGGATGTGGCTGTACAATGGGCACATCCATTAGTGGAGTGTCCATCGATTGATCCAGCAAACACATAATAGGAAATTAGGCGAGTGTATGGTGTGAGTGTAAGTGTATAAGAAAGTAAATGAAGGAGTGTGTGAAAGCGTATATGTGTATGTATGTGAGTGTGTGTGTGTAAGAATGGATGTATATGTGTGTGTGTATGTGTCTGTATTCATGGGAAATTACCCCCGTGCCTGAGGAGTCCGAGCAGGGTAAAAAGTAGGTCGTCCCGTCAGGATGGAAACAAAGTGTGAGCGGCCATAGGCTCCCGGCTGAAGTACCCATGCATCGTGGTGGGACCCCGCCAGCGTCATGCATCAACGTAAAGCGACGAGGAGGATAGGGGAATTCCATCCCCGCCGCAATGTGAGATGTAAGAAACACACAAACAACCCTCCAGCAGAGCCCAAAAGGGTCACCACATGAGAGAGCGCATGTGCATGACGCCCAGGTACAGAGGTCAACTCCCGCCCAATCGCAATGTGGGATGGGCCAGGTGGAAGAACAAAGCACAGAGACAGGAACAAACCAAGGCACTTACCAACAGAGACACACCTCATTTAAAGTTCTGAATCCATTTCTTTCGTGTTTTTTATATATCTTTTAGGGATAGAGGCATGTCTCTGTTTTGTTTGGGCTGAACTGATCTGGGTCACTTTCTGTTTTCCATCTTGTTCTATACAAAATGAAAAAAGTTTAGGCGTTAGATATACTTTAAGGGGTAGATTTACTAAAGGCAAATAGGCTGTTCATCTTGCAAGATAATTTTATCTTACAGTAGTGAAGGAGGTGAAGCTTTGCTGACTTCCAATCATGTGCAAATAAAAATACAGTTTTTTTCTTGTATGTGATTAGGCATTCTCCATAAAGCTAAGGGAAAATTCCTTTGCAAAGTGAACAGCCTTGTTGCCTCTAGTAAATTAACCCCTACGAGTATTAACCCCTAGTATTACAGAAAGGGTTAAACTTTCTAGGTTAGGTAAAGGCTTGGTTTTAGTGTTAGATTATGTGTTAAGGCATAATATTTTAGGCATAGGTGAAGAGTTCAATTTAAGGGGTCCACTTATAAATAAATTGCTGTGTGAATGTCTCAAGCATTTGCACAGCCATCACAAATAATCCTTGTAATTCCCTAAAATGTTAATTCCCTGTGAATGTCAACTCCATCCAGTGGTCATACATAATGCAGTATTTTGCTGGTTGAAGTATTTCAGGTACAGTAAATACTGCATTATGGCCATACATGGTGCTGACAATCATAGCAAGTTAACATATTAGGCAAATTACAGGGACTATTAGTAACAGCTGTGCAAGTGCTTTAGCCATTTGCACAGCAATTTTTTCATAAATAAACCCCTAAGTGTTAGGGTGTTAAGTGCTAAAGGTGCTAAGGGTAAAGGTAGGGTAGGATTGATTGTTAGGATGAGGTTAATTGTTAGAGTTAGTTACAAGTCAATGGCATGCTCTCTTATACAGAAAATCATATAAGATGTTGGCTCGAATATCTACTAAGCCAAAAGTTAATTTACTGTGAGTACATTTATTCTTGGTACAGCCCTTTAAAAATAATTGCACTGGCATTAAGAAAAACTTTTATTCACATTAAAGCAATTTCTTAATTTTCTGAATCTTCTATACATTACTGTGAACTTGCTCATACCTGACTAGGGGTGAACACAAACTTAACAATCACCAAGAAACTTGTTTACTGATTTTTTTTTTTTTAAATAATGCATGCAAATAAAAATAAATAAATCAGTATATCCATCTGAACAGATTCTTAGCTTGGGTGCTACCTTAATTCATACTGCAGACAAGGCCACTATTTATCATGAAGCTTTGAGCTTTGGGTGTGCTTTACTAAAGGTATTGAAAATGTTTACTTTACACAGTGAATGTTAAATGGGTTTAGGAAATAAAGCGAAGTGGGATTGGTTTCAATCGTGCAGTCATATACTGTATATGAGAAAATCCTATTTTTTTCCCGTTCACATGATTTGGGTATTCAAAGTGAACCCAGCTTTACTATATTAAACTCAGTGAACATTCACTTTTCTAAGTAAACACTCTTTATTTCTAAAAAAATACCAACTTATGTATACAATGTAGAAAAATTTGCCTAAAATTCAGTGTGAAGTTTACCAAGTTTTTGGTGATTACAATTGTTGAATTGTTTTGGTAAGATACCATAACTTAAAAAAACTCTGGAGAATTTTATTGTAGCAAAAATCCACAAGCCATACATTGGAATAAACTGCTTTGGTTGTACTTTATTGCTCATTACTTGGCTTGGAAGTACAGCCATGGTCAAGTTTTACTTGACTGCAGAATATATTATATCTCAGTAAATGCTGAGAGTAAAATACAATTAATATTGGTTAAGCTGAGCTCTTTGAATAATTTGATTAATGAGAAGTTCCAAAGGTCAGCATTTTTCAGTTCTCACTTGAATATTAACGGGACAAAAGGACCATGGTCAACCTTCGGGTATGCCCAGTGTCCATTTGTTCACCTTGTAACTCTAGACACTCTTTGAAATTCCACTTTAACAGATCCTTGTGAGCTAGATCTGGACATGGGCACCCAATGCAAGGAGAATGAGGTTAAATGGTTCTTTGACAAGACAAACAAGATTTGCACCCAGATTTGGTATGGTGGGTGTGGTGGCAATGCCAATAGATTTGACACAGAAGCTGAATGCATCAGTAGGTGTCAAAAGACATGTAAGTATCAGACCCAGGGCAACTGATCTACCGTTCACTCCTCTTTCAAAATAACACTTTCCTTCCAACAGGCTTTATATCTTACAGCAACTTCAGACAAAATGAAGGATTCCATCTTTTTCTTTCACTCTAATCTTGTTTGTTCTGCATGAAAGCATGAAAGACATTCATCCCCATAACTTGTCAGCCATCTTCATCAACAGGGCAAGACATAAAATTAATAGTACAAAATCACAACTTCAAATTGCTTTTAGGCTGCACTAATTCAAAGGGTAATCCATTGTTATTTTAGGATCTTCCATCTATGTCTGCTGCAGCATCAAGTAACTACAGCTATAAAGAATATTTTGTTCCTCTTTGCTGTTACTCTAAAATATCCTATTAAATGTGAAAGCCTAATCCCAAGAGTGATGTTATATATATAATGCTTCCAAAATGCATTCAGTCCATTAAGTTTCTTCTGATCCCAATTAGCTCATAATTTTTAAGGATGGATCCACATTATATCACAGTATGAAACAGTGAAATTTAATTAAAATGTATGTATATAATTTAAAAGAAGAGAATAAGTGAATCCTATAATTTAAACATGCATATGCTGTGCATACAGTCAGTGCTAAGCAAAAATATAAAGTAGTTGAAGGGTCACTCAACTGATAACTAATATTTCTGTTTTTTAGACTGAGATGAGATAGAACATGCAGTATGGGCAGAAACACCCAAAACTCCCAGGTGAACACGAACAGACCCAGAAGTTTTGGCAGAAAGATCATATAAGAGGCCAGGGACTGATTCAGCCCACCAAGTCTACCTATAACTCAAAAAATCACATATGGGTCATTTTATTTTCAAATATTACTTTTTGGGCCATTTTATTTAAATTTAGTTAACTTTAGTACACTTTAAGCTTTTGGTGGCCTGACTCATTTTAAATAATCTGTCATCAGTAGAATGATGCTGATACACTGTATACAGCAATTCACTGATTAGAATAAATTAAAATTATAGATAACTAGCAACATCCTTTAAAACCCGTATACCCTTAATATAAAACCATATACCCTTAATGGTTTGTAAATGGGATAACCTTCACATATTGCACAGAGAGCTGTATTCTCCACACAACACTGTTCAACCTTGCACCTCTTTTCAAAGATATGTGTGCCATCCCTAATGCTTCCTCTGACAGAACAGACTTGATGATGTAATTCCAGACAAACCCCAATAATATGTACAGGAATTTGCACAGCTTTCACAGGGCTCCTCACAATGCATAAAAAGTCCTCAAGTCCATAAGAAAAGCAATTCCAATTAATAGGATGGATAAATGAAGGATCCGTTGCACCCCTGCGGCTCCTGTGACAGTCTTGGGAAGGATCCACTCACACTGCAAGAAGAAAACACAAACAGGGCGCTGGGGTTTATGGGATCAAACAAACACCATTTATTAAGGCGTTTGTTACCCCAACAATTCATATTCCTGATATGTGCCCATTGTACCATGTAGTTGTATGAGAAAGTATCCTGTTCTCTTTGTATTGCTTCCTTTATGTGAAATCCCTGGTGTTCCTGCTAGTCCCTCTGCTTGCCTATTTAAAACTGACCACACTAAGCAGTTGAGTACACCATGGTCAGTTCTCTAGCTATGCTGGGAACTCAGGGTACTCTCCTCAAATCATTAGACTTGTCCTGACATGCCCCCGCTGCACAGCCCTTTACTGGCAAGCTTAGTGTGCTGCTATTTCTCCTCCCCCCTGCACTCATGCAGCTGAGAACAGAGGGAATGTGATCATTTATAAAAAAGGGAAGAAAATGTATTTGGAATGTTTTTTTTATAACTATACAAAAATGGTTTGCCTTTCTCTTCTATTTTAAACTGAATGAGTTGGTTTACAAGGCGATTGTTTACAATCACTACAAGTGCAGCACACTTACAAGTTAAAATCTTTATAGTTAGCCTGGGAAACCAGCAGAAAGGCAACCAGCAGCATGGACAGTCACAAATCCATCATACAGCAGTGGTGAAGGGTATAGCACCAATGCAGGTCAGCTAGGTGGTTAGACCAGCTAACATCACTGGTCTACCTGCATTGGTGCTATACCCATCACCACTGTTGCATGGTTGGCTGCTATCTGTGACTGTCCATGCTGCTAGTTACCTTTCTGCTAGTTTCCCAGGCTGACTGTAAAGATTTTAACTTGTAAATGTGCCGCATTCAATAAATGGTGTTTGTATGATTTTATTAACCCCAGCACGCTGATTGTGTTTTCTTCTTAACATGATGTGATTCCAGACTTGCAAGCCATAGTGACCAGTCATTTGTGTATTATTGTTCATGGTCACAGCCCTGCTAAGTTAGCAAGCAAAGTTTATTTGTTTATTTAGGACAACATATTCCCTACCAAAAATTACTTATATTCAATAATTGGCCTAAAATATTTAACATTGATTCCCGTATATAAGTTGTCATATTTCATTGCAGCATTATACTTTTTTTCATAGAATAGTGGTGGCCAAACTTACTTGGTATAGGGGGCCTCGTGTATGGCCCCCGACATCACCAAAGGGCAATGCATAATATTTAGTAAATGTAACGTTACATAAAGCTGTCAGAGAATGCAGATATGCAATAGGAGATGGTCAGAGACTCAAGTCATACTATGGGATTCATTGGTGACTGGGGACGTGATTCGAGAGACAGTCATGAAGACCTGTTAAGGTGATTGTTAGGAATTACGTTACAGCTGCTATAAAAATTATTGCTTCCACAATTGTGCTCCCTACTGCCCTGTAAAAATTACCAATGCCGCATTTGATATTTTGCCCCCCAAAATCCATTCTAAAAAATCAGAGTAAAAAAAAAACATTAAAAAAGGAAGGATGTGTGAAAGAAATAAACCCAACTAATCTAACCAATCATTCTGTATAAAAATGTTTTTGTAAGCAAGTTAATTAATGGAAACCCACACTGCTATCTGAAAGGGCCCTAAGGTCTACATGGCAAGTGCCAAAAGACCGTAATCTGGGCACCAGGAATAAAGAACCTCATCATCTTTTTAAAACTCACAAACACATACTCCATTGCTTGTAGTAACTAATACATCTTTGCTTCCACTTCCAAGGTTACTTACATAACAGCAAGTCTTTTGTTTTGCTTTGCTAATAGCTTATTTCTTTCTAGAATAGTAGACGCAGGTCATTTGTGGCCCTCATCATTTTCTGAACCTTCTTCAAGCGAGTCTTCATCACAGGAGCTCAATCACTATTTCATATTGCACTTTTTCCAAGTTAATTAAAAGCGTACTATTTAATTAAGTGAAACCTATTCTCTTTTTCTTAGTGGTTGAGAAATCCATGCAGCTTCCAGCGTTGGAAACAAAAATATTCGCAGGTAATTACACCAGACGCCCAGTCAGGAGACAAATGATCAGGCGCAGACGGATTCATCCAGACAAAGCTCATCTATATCAAAAGAGGACTTCTGTGAAATAATGATACCTTTTGATTTCTAAAGCACCAGACAACTATAACTTTAGGGTTCAACCTCTTGCACTTGTACGGGCATTGTTGAAACATCCTAGACATTTTAGATCTTTGGTTTAGCCCAGATTAACACGCAGTTTATCATTCCAACGCTAAAACAGTTAGGGGTTTATATATGAAAAATGTATTAACAAAAAGCAACAAACCATTTAGAAACCTTGTTTCATCTTTAGCTCAGCAAGGCGATTAGAATTTACATACTGAACATGAAGAAATATTATTGTTAATATATTTGCATATATAAGCCCCTTAGTGAAATATTGGGCTTAATTTACCAAAAGAGTATAGACTGTTTATTTAGAAATTAATGTTTTCTGAGCTTAGTTGTATATTTTCTCTTGCACATAATTGGGTATTCAAAGTGAATACAAGTTTACCTTTTTTGCTGACATTCACTATGCAATGTGAATTTTAGTAAACCGATCACATAGTCCTGACTAGGCTATAGGCATACAGCACTATAAAGGGAGGGGGGGGGGATGTTACAACATTGGTATGTGAATTAAAACAGTTTTATAAGAAAACAAGAGAGTTGTAATTTAACATTCTTAACTTGGTAAAATAAGCTATCACTTATTTCACACGTGCTAAGTCTATTGAATGGACAATGTGAAGCTATGGTAATTCCTGGTGTTATAAAGCAGGTCTTAATAGTTTTTCTTTATTTTATTTTTTTTGGGTGGAATGAAATGATTTGTTACACACACTGTAAATAAGTACAATACATTGAAAAAGACCATGAAGCATTTGAGAAGTCTCTGCTCATTTTTTAACACTGAAAAGGTTAACTGTAAACCAGTATTAATATAGTTAGGCTTACTGGGGGGGGTAATGGGGAATTGTTACTTCAAATTTGTTCTTCATCCCAAGAATGTATTCCCAAGTCATGGAAAATGTTTTAGCAAGCAAAGCACACATGTGAGTCCACAGCTTGTTCCTAAAATATTTCATTAAAATGATTCATGGATCTGTTTTTGCTTTTCATTTGTAGTACAGTCCCAAACAGATGCAAACTTATTAAAAAATAAAGTAAAGCACATGTGAGTGTACACTACTTGGGACACATGAACTTTTGCATGAGGGAAAAGGTAATGACCAAGTCAGCATTGTGGTACAGGGAGCTCGATTCATATGGAGCGGGACAAATACATCAGGTGACACGCATTGAGAAATAGTGCTAATACCCAGAAAAATCTCCTGTCCATTTTTCACTGTATTTGTTGTAGCTAAATTATAATTTTATGGCTATCACTAAAACTAAAAATGTAAAAACATTTGTTGAAACAGCATTTGCTATTTTTATTTTTCTCATTTCTTATCATTCATATATTATCTGTATATATATATATATATATATATATATATATATATATATATATATATATATATATATATATATATATATATATATATATATGTATATATATATGTATATACATATATATATATATATATGTATATATATATATATATACTTTTGATATAAACTATAAATTAGGACAATGGCATATCACAACGAGACTTACTTGTCAGCAAAGGATCATGGAGTATGCCAAAGACTTTGATCCTCTTTTTTCTGTCATTTACATCACCATATACAGAATCTGAGCTACTGTGCACACTGTCATTAGTTTTGGCCAAAGACATGAAGGTCTCTATGGTTGGAGATTCACATAGCTTTAAGAATTCCTCTGGCAAGAGACAGTTGTAGAGTTGCCTTGTAGCTTGAATGCCGCTAAAGAGACCACAGGAAGAAGGGGGCAATAATTGCCTTGGTTATCTTGATAAAATGGGAAGAGGAAGCCTGTACTGGATCTGAAGTAGGCCTTAGTGAATTTGCGCTATGCCGGTTAAATCATTTACTGCTGTTTAACACTATAACAGAAATAGCCATTTACCCAATCTTTTTTTTCCCCAAAAGCCACTATCAAATTGTATTTATATAAATACGAATTAAATATGGTTTGAAAGATATGTGTTGGCCATTGGTGAATGATGGAAAATGCACCTAATACAAAAAGACCTACATTAGCAAAATGTGTAATCCAAACTAATCTACTTTCACCATAGGCAAACCTTTGATGGCCTAAACTTATACTGAACTGCTTCCTTTGTCTTCATTTATTCATGCCTGGTTCCTAGTGGTTTTAAAAATGGCATTCTTCTGTGCTCCTAAATATTACATTTAAAAAGCTGTTGCCCCTACTCAAATTGTGTGATGCAACTACTAAAAAAATGATGATATCCTGTAATACTATTATTATTATTATTATTATACAGGATGTATATAGCACCAACAGTTTGCACAGTTCTTTACAACATGGGGGCAGATAGTACAGTTACAATGCAATTCAATACCTGAGGGATCAGAGGGCCCTGTTCATTAGAGCTTACAATCTACAGTTTATTCTAAAATCTGTAGTACATCCAGTCAAGTGCACACCTCCATAATTGCCCTGGCCAATGGTTACCAACTCACTGGTAGTTATGGGATCCTCAAAGTCCAAATTTCAGCAAAGTAATGTCCACTGAGTTCTCTTCTGTAGTATATACCAATGTAGATGTAAAAGTCATTGAGTGGGGTTTATTTAATAAGGCAAAGTGCAATATGCTTAGTGCAAAAACCAATAGGTACCCAAATTATCTGTGACCAATTTGATTGTGTTAAACTCATATCTGACACAAGTTAGGGTTATTGTACTTTGCATATCATTGTACTGTGTACTGCTTGTACCAAGCAACAGGCTCTTTAGTTACTGTTTGTCAGAACAAGTTAATCAGCAATGTAAAATGAACAGGAGTTTTAGTTAGAATTGTTACTTATTTATTTGATATATCTTAAAGGGGTTGTAAACCTTCAGTTTTTTTTCACCTTAATGCATCCTATGCATTAAGGTGAAAAAACATCTGATAGTTACAGGCCCCCCAGCCCCCCAGTTTACTTACCTGAGCCCTCGAAAGTCCAGCGTCTAAAACACGCTGGCTTCTCGGCTCTTCTCGGCCCTGTGTTCTCGGTTCTTCATTGGATAGATTTTTAGCAGCGCAGCCATTGGCTTGCGCTGCTGTCAATCAAATCCAAATGCCGCCGGGGGGGCGGGACCGAGACATACACTCTGTGTCTATGGACGCAGAGTGTATGAGACTGGAGTGCACCCGCAAGGTCCCTCGGGAGAGAGCTGCTGAGGGGGTTATCTATTGTGGGGAGGACCCCAGAACAGGAGGGTCGGGGCCACTCTGTGCAAAACAAGCTGCACAGTGGAGGTAAGTATGAAAAAATAAAAATAAAAAATGATCCTTTACAATCCCTTTAATCATTGTTTTGCATTGTCTTAGTCTCCTGCATTGTATTATATGTTTCATTTCATACTATATATAAATATATACAGTATATATACTTCAAATACTATATACCGTGTATATATATATATATATATATATATATATATATATATATATACACACAGTATCTCACAAAGGTGAGTACAACCCTCACATTTCTGTAAATATTTTATTATATCTTTTCATGCGACAGCACTGAAGAAATGACACTTTGCTACATTGTAAAGTAGTGAGGGTACAGCTTGTATAACAGTGTAAGTTTGCTGTCCCCTCAAAATAACTCAACACACAGCCATTAATGTCTAAACTGCTGCTAACAAAAGTGAGTACACCCCTAAGTGAAAATGTCCAAACTGGGCCCAAAGTGTCCATATTTTGTGTGGCCACCATTATTTTCCAGCACTGCCTTAATCCTCTTGGGCATGGAGTTCACCAGAGCTTCACAGGTTCCCACTGGAGTCCTCTTCCACTCCTCCATGATGACATCACAGAGCTGGTGGATGTTAGAGACCTTGTGCACCTCCACCTTCCGTTTGAGGATGCCCCACAGATGCTCAATAGGGTTTAGGTCTGGAGACATGCTTGGCCAGTCCATCACCTTTACCCTCAGCTTCTTTAGCAAGGCAGTGGTCATGGAGGTGTGCTTGGGGTCTTTATTATGTTGGAATACTGCCCTGTGACCCAGTGTCCAAAGGGAGGGGATCATACTCTGCTTCAGTATGACACAGTACATGTTGGCATTCATGGTTCCCTCAATGAACTGCAGCTTTCCAGCGCCAGCAGCTCTCATGCAGCCCTAGACAATGACACTCCCACCACCATGCTTGAATGTAGGCAAGACACACTTTTCTTTGTACTCCTCACCTGGTTGCTGCCACACACTCTTGACACCATCTGAACCAAACAAGTTTATCTTGCTCTCATTAGATCATAAGACATTGTTCCAGTAATCCATGTCCTTAGTCTGCTTGTGTTCAGCAAACTGTTTTTGGGCTTTCTTGTGCATTATCTTTAGAAGAGGCTTCCTTCTGGGATGACAGCCATGCAGACAAATTTGATGCAGTGTGCGGTGTATGGTCTGAGCACTGACAGGCTGATCCCCCACCCCTTCAACCTCTGCAGCAATCTAGCAGCACTCATATGTCTATTTCCCAAAAACAACCTCTGGATATGACGCTGAGCATGTGCACTCAACTTCTTTGGTTGACCATGGTGAGGCCTGTTCTGAGTGGAACCTGTCCTGTTAAACCGATGTATGGTCTTGACCACCGTGCTGCAGCTCAGTTTCAGGGTCTTGGCAGTCTTCTTATAGCCTAGGCCATCTTTATGTAGAGCAACAATTTTTTTTTTCAGATCCTCTGAAAGTTCTTTGCCATGAGGTGCCATGTTGAACTTTCAGTGACCAGTATGAGAGAGTGGAAGCCATAATACCAAATTCAATATACCTGCTCCCGATTCACATCTGAGACCTTGTAAAATGAACAAGTCACATGACACAGGGGAGGAAAAATGGCTAATTGGGCCCAATTTGGATATTTTCACTTAGGGGTGTACTCACTTTTGCTACTAGCAGTTTAGACATTAATTGCTGTGTGTTGAGTTAGTTTTAGGGGACAGCAAATTTACACTGTTATAAAAGCTGTACACTCACTACTTTACATTGTAGCAAAGTGTAACTTCTTCAGTGTTGTCACATGAAAAGGTATAATAAAATATTTACAAAAATGTGAGGTGTGTACTCACTTTTGGGAGATACTGTATATATTTATATTTATATTTATATGTATGTGTGTGTATATATATATATATATATATATATATATATATATATTTATATATATATATAATGCATGAGTGTATTTTATTGTTGTCATTGACCATTACGTATGATGTTTCTTTGTTTTTGGTTTCAGCATTGTTTTCCATCTTCATTAATTATTAATTGTCTTGCGTTGTCTTTTTCTCCTGCATTGTATTATACGTTTCATCCTATATATAAATATATACAGTATATATACAGTATATATTTTAGAATTATTGTGTTTGTCTTTAAATACTATATATGTATATATATATATACAGCATATTTCCTATATATATATATATATATATATATATATATATATATATATATATATATATATATATATATATATATATATATATATATATATATATATAATGTATGGGTGTCTCTTTGTTTTTGGTTTTGGCATTGTTTTCCATCTTCATCATATGTGATTGTGCTTCTCTGGTTGTGCTTCAGCTTTGTTATAGGAGATTTTGTTTCCTTCATGATAGTTTTGTATTCCAGTCCTGCTTTGTCATATGTGCCTTTTAGTTTGCTGTATCTGTTTGTTACTAGTCTAATATAATTCTTGTTGGTGCCAGCCTGAGTAACAATCTAATAGCTCAGATGTTTTTTTTTCCAGAACAGCTATTGTAGCAGCCTAATTTGATGCTACCTTAAATTGTGCCAACACTTTACAGAGTGCATGGAACCTGCATGGGTCACATTACCTTCTGCTCTCTGAAGGAGATCACAATTTGAAGCTGAAGTTTAGCCATTAAAAAAAACATTCTTTACAGCTTCAGCGAGCTAACGTACCTGTAATGATTAATGTCCCCTGTCATGCAAGTAGAAGTATCCTGTAGAAATCTTCTTCTCTGCAGGGATACCCCATCCTATTCCTGTCTCTTAACTTCCAGTGCTATAGGAGTCAATAGCTTTAGGTCTACTGTGAAGCTGTTGTGAAAAAGTTCCAGATGAGAACCCAACACTTCCACCCTCCTCCACCATTAAGAAACATTTTATAATTACTTTTCCTGTCTGTAATATGATCTGTGAATGGAGAAGTGGATCCTGTGACTCATCAGACTCTCCCCAATCACAAATCATGTCACAGGCAGTAAAAGCAATAAAATAACTTTTTTCTGTGAAGGAGGAGAGAGGAGGGGACGTGTCTTCATCATCAGGAACTTTTTCACGGCAGCTTTAAAAGCAGACCTGAAATTATTAACTCTGGCAGCATTAGAAGTTAAGAGACAAGAAGAAGACAGGACATCACTGCAAAGAAGATTTCTACAGGTTCCAGTTGACTGCATGACATGGGACAATGTTCATTAGAAATTCTCTAACAGATACTATCCCAGGTGGTGAGTTAGCTCACTAAAGCTACATTTGGCTATACTTCCACTTTTATTATTCATACCATGATCACATACATGGGGCAAAATAGGAAAGAACCAATGAACCTACCAATATGTTTTGGATTATTAGAATATACTGGAACAATCAACCCATACAGACACAAGGAGAACCTTCTAAGTGTATACAGATAGTATCCCTGGTGGTATTGCCACTTAGGAATGAAAAGTGCAAGGCAAGAGCACTAACCACAGTCATTTTGTGCTCTTGATTGCCAGTATTGAGTTGACGTGACATTAACTTCAATACATATGCAATTTAGCTTTATGAAGTTTAACAAATATTGATGCCTTTTATAAATTTAGTATATTATAAGTACTAGGGCCTCTTTCAGTTCCAGCCTGGAACCCCTGTGGTGCAACTTTAGCATGTAGTTTTACTGAGTAATCATTTTAGAAGCATAAAACTGTAACAGTCCAGTACAAATCTCTGTACAACTCTGCTCATAAGAAAGTGCCAGTATTAGGGGTTGTACAGTCTTTTCTGCTTCCTTTCCATGCTTCGGCACATCCTTGCTGTATTGCTATTGGTAGTACTGTAGCTCTTCTTAGGACACTGTGTTCTGGTAAAGTTATTTTAAATGGCTTTCCACAATAATTTTTATGGACCTTTAACCCTCTGGCCCCTTAATACACCATTAATACATGTTTTCACTTATTAACCAAAAAAATACACCTTTCTGTATCATATGTTCTGCCAAAATCCTTTAAGGGACTGAACATCTTTTGCAGGCACCCACTATTCAAGATAGGTTCTGTTAAATGCATGCTAGCCACCTCTTGAATTAAAAAAAAATCTATGTTATAAATAAATAATTCATAGAAACATATAAATATGGAACCTTGTTATGAGGCGCATGCACTTTTCATACGGCTTTGTAGGTTTTTGGGTACCTGGATCATTTTTCTGTCCTGGATGGTGTACAGAGATACATAAATGGAAATGCATACTAATTGTACTTTGTACAACGTAACATGCAGTTGATTATAGAAGAGAAAGTAAGGCCTGCTTAGTTTCTGGTCCGTTGTGTGTTCCATCAGTGGTACATAATTTATTATCACGTAAAGCTCTTGAGTATGCAAAAAGTATCTCTGGAGCTTATTTACATAAACCGGAAGACAGAAAACAGAACAAAAGCAGAGCTTTTCCTGCATTTGAAACCTTACACTTAATGGCAGTTGCTCCATTTCTGTTCTTGTTTTGTAAGTCAGCCCAGTTGCCTCTTTACCATTTGGAAAATTTGGTGAGACTCAGTAGGAAAAGATATCACAAAAACGTAATAAAAAAACTGGGGTCCAGAAGAAACTGAAAATGGGGATTCTAGTCCCCTATAAATACCACCACAAGTGCACGGATTTACCACTTGGGGTCCTAAGGTGCAGTGCCCAATACCCAACAATACTAGAGTAAAAAAATTCAGAGACTAAAACAGATCTTAAAGCAGTAGTTACCTTTTAGGGACCAAGAGGTTTAACTTGAAACAGTTTATTGATAATAGTACAGAAATTAAATGTATCATACTCTAGAGTTTGATACAATAATCTTGTACTATTTTCAATAAGCTGTTTCAAATTAAATCACTTGGTCTCTAGAAAGTAACTACTGTTTTGAAACAGTTTTGTTTTTAGTTTCTGAATTTTTTACTATTTCAGTCAGAAAAGATCCAGATTTATTTTCTGGTTATGTTTATCGAAGTCTACTTCCTTTTGGCTGCAGGCACAGTAAAAACATCATAAAAAATGTTTATTACCCAACCCAATCCATAAACTCTAAAAAATACATTTCAGAAAGTGATGGTTTGAAATTATAAACAGTCTATTTTATTGGGAAAAGCTTAATATCTAAACATTGCTTGAAAATAAATAAATAAATACATAAATACATTATTGTGAACAGTTCCATTTAGCAATTAATATAGTCATGCACATCCCGCTGCAGTAAAAGTCCAAGCATAGCCAAACATTAATAAGAAAACCTTTTTCTTTTAGAGGGGAAGGTTTTGAACCCTTGTCAGTTATTTCTTGCTGTTTCCCAATTCGCATGATTTACCTATACTTCATGTCCCAGAGGTGGGAAGTCTATTTGGTGGAGACGCAGAAAGCAACAATGCATAGAATTATGGGTCAAACAAGCCATTCTCAGCCAGAATTCTGTGGTAGACTAGGATTCCTCAAGAGTTTGCTAGGGGTTCCCTGAGCTGTGGCTGATAGACACCCCCACCCCCATCTGATGGTGCCTAGTTTGGGAGCCAGTTCCATTTGGTACAGGCAGCAGCATTATGCCAATTAGCTTTTTTAATATCTTTAATGGGGACATTCTGATTACCACTGTAAGAAGGTCATTGTTCCCAAGTGCCTCCAATGTAAGGGTCATTCTTCCCACTGACTCCTGGTGAAGTGGTTTTAGCAGAGGTTCCCTGAGGTTTCAAAATTATTTAAAGGGTCCTTCTGTTATAAAAAAGGTTGAGAGAGGCTCAGTTGGATCTCCTCAACTGAACTCAAAGCATGGAATAACGTTTCACTGGGGTCACACACAGCAATCACAGCTAACAACAGTTTTATTTTTTTTCCACTTCAAGAAAATTCTTAGGCTACATTTGGCCTTGTGTAAAAATAATTTGTGCTTAAACTGCAGAATAAAAAGCCAAACCGCTGCTTTTCTATCTTACAACAACGTTGTGAACAACTAATATTACTACATAAACATATACAACAGCACTACACACAGGATAGTGTTTAAATGCCTAAAGGAATATCTTAAAGAGAAATTATAGTATGTTACATTTTTAAAATGTGATTAATGTAAATCTTATCAACGCATGGAGGCTAAAAATGATAATTACATATGCAGGCTGTGTATCCTGATTATTAGTGCTGCACAATGCTTGTGCCTTCTTGCTCGCTTAATATGTGATTAGAGTGAAATAGAAATAAAGGGTTAATCTACAAATCTGCATATCTAATACAATATTGGGAATATAGTACAGAAATCCTAAATAAGTGTAAAAATGATTATAACATAAACTACAATTAATCAAATTATGAGTTCCTGAAAATAAGGAAATAGTTTCCCTTAAATGCAATTTGGAAATTTAAAGTATTACTATAGGCACATTTTTTTTTACATTGTGGATAGAGTAAGTGAGGGTAATAATTACTGTAAGTTTTTTTTTTCACCATCTGTGGCCCATTGCAGAGATTTCTCTTCACTTCCTTTCCCATAGCCAAACAGGAAGTGAGAGGAAATCCTGGCAAATTAAGGGAATTCCTTGGACTCCCCCAGGTCACTAGAATTAGTGTCCCCATTGCAACATTTCCCCTCTTACTTCTCTGGGGACAACCCAAAATGTGAGATTTCTTTTACTGTCACTTTCAATGATAAAGGTAAACAGGACTAATAGAGACGGTGAACCACCTTAACGGGGGCACAGACAACAATAAAAACTGACAGGGGTTCTAATCTCTCTCCACTCTATCCACAAAAAAAAAAAAAAGTTTTGCCAATTATAAAAGTTAAGTTCGGATTGTAGGCATATTGAATGTCTTGATCAAAGGAGTCTTGTTATTTTTAGTAGTCAGATTTTTTTTCTTTAATTTCCCTCTACTGCACTAGAGATATCAGCAATAAAAAATGTTCTTCTGTTAGATATAACAGAGAAGTATTTAGAGAATTTACGTATTGCCCAAAATTAACCCCACAATTCATCCTTCAGCCATCTGGTTTAGGTATACTGATATGTACAATAATTTAATGACAACCAGTAACCTTTGACTCTTTGTTTTCTCATCTATACATTTACAAAATACTCTAGTAAAAAAAAAATGATGTTAGTATTTTAAAAAGACATGCATAAAAACCCTTTACCTGGGTGAATGTACAAGGTAAAGTGCTTGCAAAACAAAAGTCTTGGTGATCCTACCAGAAATTCAGTGCTATCCTGCACCTGTGCAATCTGCAGTCTTATCCCAAGCACTTATCATCCCTGCCTCGTTCAGCTGTGTGGACTACAGAAAACCTCCCTCTATGGTATGCAAATGAGAAGAGGGAAGATGTTCTGTAGTCAAGTCATAGGATGACAATACTGCTCCCCCATAGGTACAGTACAGTGAGTGAGTTTTGTCAATCTAAGATAGGAAATGTTTTACTGACAGGATTATCAAGTAAACATAATTGAAAAAAAAGACAAAAGAAAACTGCAGTCACCACATCTAGGTCCCAGTAAGCTGTCTATATGAAGTTTTTTCTCTCTTAGGTGTAGACTCACTTAAATGACACTATTTTAAGAATTGAATACATGTGAAGAAAGTGAAAGCATTTGCCATATACTATAGCATTTCTCCTGCCATCTTTATTTTATTTTTAAAAGCTGCTTATAAGGCGTACATAAGCCTCCAGCTATAAATACACAACAGATGCAAGCCTTCTATTGTTTTACCCAGTATTCCATAATGAGGGCTTTAGGATCTAATTTAATCTTTTGTAGGGTTCTTAAGTACAAGGCTGAATGACTACAGATTTCCAGATTATTACACATCTGTGTCAGATTAAACCTATACATTCGGTTTATTACGCATAAAGATGGCTGCGCCACAATTCATTTGAGTTTACCCAGAATTCCCTGCGGGAGTGGCTGCAATAGCTATTTCCTATTTAGGGTTTTGGATACACATGAAGGATGCTAAGATAACAAGCAGAGGCCTATAAATTCAACGCCGATTAAAAAAAAAAAAGAAACGGAGCAACCAATCAGCGTGGGAAACGCACCAAATGGGGCTGATGTCATTTCAGGCTGATCTAAGTACATATGGTTTTAATTTCAGTTTGATCTATGGCCAGCTACGGTTTGACATTTAGTGGATCGTGTCCAATATACATGCATTTGCAGCTTATCAAGATATCTCAAGTGGTGCGTGAGAAACCTAACTTTTTGTAAAGCCTACACATGTGGCGTAATAAAGACTACAGAGGGGGGCGTAAATTTTCAAGTGGAGGACATTCTATTTGAAGTTCTAAAATCACTAACTCACTTGAAGTGTATGTTTGGCTCGAGAAAAAAAAGGACAGTGCTTTTTAAACAATGCTTTTATATTTTACTTTCATGCAAGTGAACTGGAACTTTCTGGTCATTCTGACAGTCTCCTATGCCCTCTGCAGCTTCAACCTCTTATCTGTCAATGCTATCCATGGGTCCAAGCCTGTGGTAGTGATGGCAGACATGTGCATTTCATTTCTCATAAGAAAGAGTAGGACCATGCAAAAGCACAGTAAGACTTCAGTCCCATAATCAGTCTCTAGCATAATTGGCTGACATGCCCATACTCCAGCCCTCCCTGTACTGTTTGACAGCAACTCCTGTATGGGGCTCGCTGTATCGTACTATCCTCAGAAACTGCTGATTGTAAAACGCGGCGAGTTGACTGCTTTACGAAAGCTATTTAAAAATGTATTTAGCAACTTTGTAATATCATTGCATTACAGGAGCTGAAATTAAACCATTTAATAGATTAAATGACTATGTTGTGCTAAAAAGATGGCTTCACTTATAAATGATATAAATAATATCTTATAATACCTGAATTCAGAATCAGGGTACTTAAAACTGGCAAGCCTTCTATGTTGTAACAAATGTTTTTTTTCAAGATGTATTTCAGTTTTATGTACGTCATTCCCTAAACCTTATTCCAAAGGTGCATAGTAGATGGACTAGTTTTTCAGTTTTTTGGAATTTACTTTACCATAAAAAGCAGTCAGGATTACCATCTGTTATATTCTGAATCTCCACTGTTAAAGCAGAGTTCTGCTTAAAAAAAATAAAATAAAAGTCAGCAGCTACAAATACTGCAGCTGCTGACTTTTAATAATCGGAGACTTACCCATCGCTGGACCCTTGTCCCAGGGTCCATCGATGCGGGGGAACGAAGCCCCGCTCGTCTCCCCCTCCTCTCTGTGGTGCCAGCATTGTAACTGTGGGTGCCCGGCTGTGGCTTCACAGCCGGGCACCCACTGCGCACGCGGGAGCCGTGTCCCAGTTGATTGCCGAAAGGGAGGGGGGAGAGGTGATCTCTAAAAAGAGGGTACCGCCCCCCCCAAAAAATAACATGCCAAATTTGTCATGTCAGGGGGTCACCTCCCTTAAAGCGGAAGTTCCATTCTTGGGTGGAACTCCTCTTTAAATTGCTATAATAGCACCTCCGTGTTCCTCAGGGATGGAATGTGTGTTGTTATTCACTTGTAAATCAGATATCAACAGCACACCAAGGATCTCCAGAGTAGGTCCAGAGCTTTAATCAGTGATCACATCGTTACAGCAGATTGCAACCTTTCAGAGCCACGCAGGACAACTTCATCAGGCAGGTGACATTGGTCACCTGCCTGATGAAGGGGCAGGGCCGGGACAAGGAGTGGACAGGAGGGGTGGCTGCCCTGGGCACTGTGGTATCATGTGGGGTAGAGGGCACCACAAACAGATTGGGGGGAGGGAATTTGTGTTGGAAGGGGGAATTTGGGGAAGGGTGGAAGGGGGGTAAGAATTGTTCTAGGAGGGTAAATTTGGGTAGGTGTGCTAGGAGCGGTGATTTGGGGGTATATGTGTTGGAAGAGGATTTGTGCTAGGAGGGGGGATTTGGGGGGTTTGTGCGAGAAAAGGTAATATGGTAGGAAGGGGGGATTTGTCCTAAGATCAGAATTTTTTATGGGGAAGGGATTTATGCAAGTAGGGATGATTGGGGGTATTTTTGCCAGGGGGAGGGGATTTGGAATTGGGGGAGAGGTTTTGTGCTCGGAGGGATGGAGGATTTATGCTAGGAGGGGAAGATTTTGGGGGGGATTTGTGCTGAGGGCATATGGGGAGAGAGAGGATTTGAGCTGGGGGGGTGGGACAAAGATTTGAGCTGGGGGGGTGGGACAAAGATTTTGTATTCACGCAGGGGCGTGAATTTGTACTGGGTGGAAGGGGGATTTATGCTTAGGGGGAGCATGCAGCTTAGTGCTTAATTTTTTGGCGGGGGTTTTGCTGACACATAATCATACATCTTGGGGAGGGGGGGCGCTATTTTGGCATGTTCACCCTGGGCTCTAGAGGACCTTGTACTGGCACTGTGAAGTAGTCCTGCATGGCTCCGAAATGTTGCAATCTGATGTAACAGTGTGATCACCGATTAGAGCTCTGGACCTACTCTGGAGATCCTTGATGTGCTGATGACATCTTTTTTCTTTGACTTGATAGGGTTCCAGCCGTTGGTCGCTACAGCATCTGTTTATATGCAGGGCCATTTCTAGAGGAATGTCTGTGTTGGGATTAATACATTGGAAGTTATTCACTTGTATTCTCTTTCTGTCAGAGTATAAAACACTTGTCACAACTGAAGCGAGATCATTAATTTTACTGTAAATAGAACCAGACAGGAATTGGTATTTATAATTTATTGAATCTCTACAAATTGTTATAAGAGCACAGCCTTGTTCACCGGAGATAGTTTGAATGTTGTTATTCACTTGTATTCTCTTCCTGCCAGAAGAGTAATGTAGAGTATGTAATTCACCATAAAAGCAAGAAAATTCACTTTGAATAGAATCACTCTACTTTAAGTGTCATTTGTAATAATCTAAATCTCCTCTCTTATGCAGCGTACACATGGTTGGACCGAGTCCGGCGGACAGTCCGATCGTGTGTGGGCTTCAACGGACCTTCAGCTGACTTTTCCAGTCCAAAATCTGACGGACTTTAGATTTGGAACATGCTTCAAATCTTTACATCGTAACTCCCCGGACCCAGAAATCCGCTCGTCTGTATGCTAGTCCGACGGACAAAAACCGAAGCTAGGGCAGCTATTGGCTACTGGCTATCAACTTCCTTATTTTAGTCCGGTGTACGTCATCACGTACAAATCCGTCGGACTTTGGTGTGATCATGTGTAAGCAAGTCCGTTCGTTAAAAAGTCAGTCGGAAGTCCGTCAAAAGTCCGATGAGAGTCCGTCGGACCAGTCCAGTCAAAAAGTCCGCCCGTGTGTACGCGGCTTTAGGGCCTGTGTGGACAGGCTTTTGTTTGTGGCAAGTGAGTTTTCCATTCCCATACAAATCTATTGTAATGTAAAACCCACTTGAAGCAAGTCAGATGCAAGTCAAACGAAGGTCATGTATGATCTCACAAACATCTCAAACTGCTGCCAAACTGATATCATTGACCCAAAATTCACTCAAAAGGCATTTACATTTTTATAGTAGGGCAGCGGTATTTCTCAGGTAGTGTATGCATGCTATTATTTAATTCTGTTCTCTTCCTGCCAGAGAAAACATTGTAATTCAAAAAGAAAAGAAGGATATTAACTTTACAATAAAAGAACAAATCAGGAATTAGCATTTGTAAAAATCTGAATGTCCACTTGTAAATTGTTTTATTTTGTTTATTGGTGTATTCCCTCCTGGAATTCTCTTGCCACCAGAGAAAAAAATGTCAGCCCATGGAGGCTGTTCTGTCTTGAGCTCAGGAATGGTAAAGAACAATCTCTCCAGGTAGGCTGCAGGAGGAGGGCCAAACAGTCATTTCACAAAGCCAATCATTTTTTTGTCATGTACTACAATTGTTATACATTTTTATATGAAAGTATTTTTAAAGTGGTTGTAAAGGCAGGCTTTTTACCTTACTGCATTCTGTCCCCCTAAATACATATCTGAGCTCAATTACGATCTAGCGATGTGCATGGGAACCAAGGCTCTCTCGGCTCTCTCGCTTCTCATTGGCTCAGATACAGCAGCAGGAGCCATTGGCTCCCTCTGCTGTAAATCACAGCCACTGAAGAGGGAGCAAGGGGTGGGACTGAGCCATGCTCTGTGTTTTATGGGCACACAGAGCAGGACTCAGGAGAGAGCATGCACAAGTGCCCCCATAGCAAGCAGCTTGTTATGGGGCACTCGACAGGGGGGAGGAGTCAGAAGCACTGGTGGGGACCTGAGAAGAAGAGGATCAGGAGTGCTCTGTGCAAAACCATTGCACAGAACAGGTAAGTATGACATGTTTATTATTTTAAAACCTTTAATATTACCTTAAGTGTCTGTTATATGCTATGAGCTAAGGCAGAAGATAGGAAAGTGCTGCAGATTGGCACTTTCACCCTGACAGGGAGAAAATACAGTTAAACAATTAAAAAATCAAGTTTCAAGGTTATTAAATGATGACTGTTTCCCTTTAACTTTGGATCTTTTCATTTGCACCAAAATGCAGCTGACTAGCATTAATTAGATATGTTAGTGTCATTTTCAAGGATCTACAAGTCATTATGGGAAATTGATTTCTCTGTGATTCATGCAGCAACATTAACCACATAGTTTTACCAGTTACAGAACTAAAAAGTTCACAGAAAGGATAAAAAGAGCATACAAAGTATCTTTAAATGTTTAGCAGTATGATATTCACAACCATACCTGCAAAAGATTAGATTTGTCATGTAAAATAATGATTGTGTGGATTACATGTGTATCTTCGAAAATCATTTGTTTCTTCTTACTAAATGTTTGTTTGTTTTTTTGCCCAGTGGGCTCCGAGGCATGTAAGCTGCAGAAGGAGGAAGGCACCTGCAGGGAGTTTATCTTACAATGGTACTATGATACAGAAACCAAGACCTGCGCCCGATTCTGGTACGGTGGCTGCGGAGGAAATGAGAACAGGTTCAGCACACAGAAAGAATGTGAAAAGATTTGTATTACAGGTGAGTAATTGAAACATGCAGATAAGAATCATGCAGAACATTTTTAGGGGGAAGCAGATATAGACAATGTAAATGTTAAATATATTTAGTTATAATATAAAAAAAAAGTTATGGGACTAATTTCTACTGCTTAGAAGAAGAAAAGCACAGAAAGAGAGAGAGACTGAAGTGTGCACTCAGAGTGAAGAATTCAGGAAAAAGACATATTTAAATTGTAACTTGGGCATATTAAGTGTAACTAAAGGCAAAACTTTTTTTTAGTTCTGGATAGAGTAGAGTAGGGTTTAGGACATCTGTTAAATTTTTATTGTTACCTCTGCTCCTGTTCCCCGTAGAGGGGAAATAGAAGCAGAAACACTGGTTCTAATGACTTGGAGGGTCCCAGTGGATTCCCCTAATTCCCAAGAATTTCCTCTCACTTCCTATGTTGGCTAAGGGACAGCAAGTGAAAGTAAATCTCCCCAATGGGACAAAGATGGAAAAAAAACTTATAGGGGTTATAACCCTTCTTTACTCTATCCAAAAGAAAATAAGTTTTGCCTATAGTTCTACTTTAATATTAAGCTTGTGTTCATCACCACATGGGAATAGAAGGAAACATCAGAGAATATTGAAACACCAAGACATTGAAATAAAGAATCTGCTTAAACAAGGAACTTAAATTTATATATTTCATATCTACAGCAAAGCGTGTAATGATATTTTATGTTTTATGAGCTGAAGTCATTTAAAATTGCACTTAGAATTTTGGATTCTATAACATATCCTAAAAATCCAATTTATTAAGCTTGAATAGTACTGGTTTTAAAGCTTAGTTTTAAAGTTTAGTTATAAAAGGTTTTAAAAAATTAGCACAAGGGTCAATGCAATGTGTCCCTTGTGCTCCTGGCTTACGTTGAAATCTCCTATCCTCTGATCCCGTCCTATCCCACCACTATAATCTTCTGGTGGGTGCCATAGAGGTTTCTTAGAGAAAAAAAACATGTCATAGACACTCATCAAGAGCGCTGTCATATCATACATGTCATAGGCACTCATCAAGAGCGCTGTTCTATCATACATGTCATAGGCACTCATCAAGAGCGCTGTCATGTCATACATGTCATAGGGGCTCATCAAGAGCGCTGACTATGATCGCACTTTCCTCCCACCTCCTCTATTCATAGAAGCTGTACTATGGCTTCCATCAACAAATGATCTATGAATGGAGGATGGGAGGAGGAATGAAAAGGCGGCCTCCTCCACTCCACTCATAGATAGCTTTCCATTCAGTCCAATAGTAAAAATTGGTTGAATCCCTGTGAAGTTTTTTGCCACCTGTGTCTCACTGGGGAAACTTCCCTTCACTTCATGTCCTGAACACACAACAGGCACAGTCTCTCCTAAGTAAGGTAGATTCCCTCATAAGCACTTGACACCAGAACAGACACCAGCACAGCCAGGCACACCAAATCTTCACAGGCACACTTGAGTCAGAACAGTCTGTGACTTAGTTTTTTTTTGTTTTATTGAGGGTAATAACTTGGATAGGGATGGGAGGTTATGGGATGCCCATTTGACTTCAACAATGACTTTAGGGACAACTCTTCCTATATACAGTCTCTATATACTGCACTTCTTCTTCCTCCAGCACACACTTGCTTGAAGCACCTAGCTGGAACACTGTGAATACCTGACAGTCACTCAGTCAAATGAAGCAATGGCCCATTACAGGCAGGAACCCCTGGCCCCATAGTTTTTCTGAATTTCAGTGTTCAGCTTGCATCACTCCTATGGCTGTTTATCCCAGCACCATCTCTTTAGGCACTTCCAGTTCACCTGGCTGCACCTGTCCCTTTCACTAGCTCTCCAGGCTAACTTCTCCCCACAGTCCTCCAGACTGAAACTCACCAGCCTACCCAGCTGACTCTCAGGAGATCTCCCAGACATGCTGACCTGCTCCCACTGTCCTCTCTCCTTGCTCCCGTGCCTCCAGGAAGGGTTTCCTCCATGTGTTTTGGTCGGAATCTTCCAGCACCCAAGTCCCAGGTCTGAGGCCACCCCCACCAGACTAGGGGGTACCCTCAAGGGCCACCGACAGCCTCCTCAGCACTCCATCTCCATCGAATGCCCCCCCAGCATTAGTCATTATTATTATTATTCAGGATTTATATAGCACCAACCGTTTGTGCAGCGCTTTACAACATGAGAGCAGACAGTACAGTTGCAATACACTTTGATGCAAGAGGAATTGGAGGGCCCTACTCGTTAGAGCTTGCAATCTAGGAGGGAGGGTCAAGTGATACAAAAACGTAATAACTGTGGGGGATGATCTGATGGAGAAACGAAAAGTACAGTTGTTAGGTGTGGGCAGTTGTTAGGTGTGAACTCATGCCTATTTATGAGATGGCCAGCCCTCTGCCAGCCCTTTACTGGGGATTGGCTGAGGCCCTCCAAAATTTTCCAAGCAGCCCCTCCTAACCTCCACCTACTATGTCTAGAACATTCTCCAATGTCCCAAAGCTGCTAGGATGAGTCAACCAGCCCTGAGTCACTAAACCCTGACCCAGATTACACAGCTCAGACTTAGCCATGAGCTAATTATGTTTTGCCTGTCCTAATAGACCTACACTAACAGACCTAAACTAACTTTCTAGAGAGTGCTATATGAAGATTTCTCCTTACCCCATGTTGCATTACATTTAGTCACCAGGACAGATGCAAATGGTGAATCTCCCCAGCGGTGACACAGACAGCAATAAAAACCTGACAGGGATTTTGACCCTTCCTTACTCTATCAAAAAAAAGAAAGAGAACGCTGCTTTAGATACACTTTTAACTGTATATATTTAGCTAGCGCCAACAACAGTTCAAAACACTCCCTTTATGTTTTATTGCTGAACTTTCTACAAATAAATTTACTTTATTTCCCATATTTCATCCACAGCTCCTCTGAATCCCGGAGTAGTCTCAGCAATTGGAACTTAATGGAGCCCAACTCTTACCACTCAAGTGGAGACAACCCAGGATGCACTGCCCTTCCTCTCACCCTGCCCCCTTGCTAGCCTGCCCCTCCACAAGTGGGAGGGAGACTTACAAGGTTAATCAATATGGTGCTATTTCTTCTGTGGACTTGCTGCAGGTTGTGCCAAGAAAAGCATTAACCCTTTCATTGCTGTAGCAATCCCAAGTGACACAAGCCCCACAATTATGGCCTGGAGGCCAATTCCGTTCTGTTCACTACAGTTCTAAAAGGGTTTCTTGGCACTTTGGACTTACATACATTAAAAGCTGGTGCTTGTCAGGTTATGTTTTTAGTGTCAGAGGTCCCAGCACTAGAGTCTACCACAGAGGGATTCTGACCCTCTCAGTAACACCTGCTTCATCCCAGTCCTCCCTTCTTATATTTCCACTATCCAGATTTGTAATCCTTTATCTGCCGTAGAGCTTTTCACTACATCCAGCACCTCTGACAACTAACTGTGAGTCCGTGTATGCAACAGTTACCAATACAGCTATGATGATGCGAAGCCCCACATTCCATTTCCAACAAGAGCACTGCAGGTACTTGTGTCATGATTTCTTGAGCAGCAAGTCCCTTGGGAAGTGACAGATACTAACCCCCTTCTCCGCTATCAGGAGCCTGTAAAGTATTGCAAAGCAGGGTTTTCCAGGCCCCTCTGGCTGCACATGGGTTAAAAGCTTTAGGTTTTACCACTTAAGCTGCAATTATTGCAGTCTGAGCAGAAGAATACAATATTTTTTGGATCTCATTGTTATTTGTGTTTATAAACTTTGGGGTTGGGAAATTTTGGTATAAATTTGGGAGCGGGGCTTTTCTTGTCTTTGGTATGTTTTTATTTTTTTAAAGAAGGGAGAGGATAAAAAGAATGTCTAATAAAGAATGAAGAGGTGTTTAACACTTTGTGTCATTATTTCTTGTTAAAAAGTGATGGTGCTTTTACCTTTTTGATGGCGTGTAAGGCCTCAGAGATTTTCATCCAATGATTTTCTCTTTTTTCTCCTCTATAGTAGAGGAAGTTTCTAAAGCTAATCTGCTACCTAAGACCCCCATGCAGATATATATTGTGGGCCAGTTCACACCACAAAAAACGCACTCCAGATCCGTTCCAGATGCGTTTCTGCATGCACGGTTTAACGTGTTTTTGGTGCTTTTTTCGTGTTTCCGGATGCATCCCATGTGCTTTTTTTTCTTCTTTTTTCCTGTTTTATTTTCACTATACTGGGGTCCAGTGCGTTTTGATGTATTTTTGATGCGTTCCAGTGCGTTTTTGATGCGTTTTACTGCGCTCCAGTACAGTCCAGTGCAGGAAAAATGCAGCATGTTCTACTTTTTTTCTGGAACTGAAAAGCCCTGGAACTGTCTGCACTAGTGTAAACTATGCCATTGGAAACCATATAACCTACTTTTCATGCAATTTTGATGCAGAACAAAAGCGCACTGGACTGCATGTGGTGTGAACTGGCCCTGTAAGATTTAATCCCCAAATGCAAATGTTAGTTATAACAATTCTTGAGGTTGATTCACTAAAGGCACAGAGCTTAATGAATGTGGTGAAATTTCCACCACACATTCCTTTCCACCACAAATTCCTCTTGGCTAGTTATGCCGTGTACACACGAGCGGACTTTTCAGCATCAAAGGTCCGACGGTCTTTCCAACGGATTTTCGGACGAGTGGACTTACCCACACACGAATGGACTAAAGTCCGTTTGAAAGTCCGTTGGTTTGAACGTGATGACGTACGAAGGGACTACAATAAGGAAGTTGATAGCCAGTAGCTAATAGCTGCCCTTGCTTCTTTTTTTGTCCGTCGGACTAGCATACAGATGAACGGATTTTTTGACCGGACTCGAGTCTGTCGGAAAGATTTGAAACATGTTCCAAATCTAAAGTCTGTCTGATTTTCGACAGAAAAAGTCCGCTGAAGGTCCGATGAAGCCCACACACGGTTGGATTGTCCGACGGATTTGTTCCGTCGGACCAGTCCGGTCGAAAAGTCCGCCCGTGTGTATGCGGCTTTAGGCATCTCATCAAAGTGATTAGCCAGCAGGGATGTATGGTGGAAAGATGCAGTAGGCAAGCTTCGACACTACTGGGAAGTGTTGTAGCTTTGCTGATCAGTATGTTCCAGGATTCAGGTGTAGAAGAAGAATCTAGAGCTGTCATAGGTATGTCCATACAGCTCTTGGTGTCTACACTTTCTTACTGCTTACAACTTTATTTTTAATAAATTAACAGTCACTTTATTTTATTTATTTATCTACTATAGGTACTTATATAGCACCGTCAAATTACACAGCACTTTACACATATATTGTACATTAACGTCATTGAATTCTTATGCACTCTATATTTAAAGGCCAGTTCATCCAAAAGTGACATTTTAGTTATAGCTGTAGCCTCTTAGCCTGCATTTATAATACACCTTTCAAATATATGTATAATATTTCTAAAAATAAATTCAGGCTTAAAAAATCTGGTAGGATGTATTCTGTGGCCTGTTGTTTGGCATTGAATCCAATGTCCATGCACATTTACAACACTCTCCACTTCAATGTGACTTTCATTAAACATTTAATGGTGATAATTGTTAAATCAACCACTGTCATGTAAAACACATGCACCAGGAAGATTCAACTGCAGCGAATGTTTGGTGACTGTCAGTTTCACTGCTTTATAAATGTGACCCTTAGGGCTACATTCCAATATCCGAATGTGTGCATCTAGGGGCAAGTTACATTCGAATACTGACCCTGGATGCAGCTGATGTGTGCTCAGGGTCAGCATTTCTACAGAGCTTAAGTGGTTGTATCCTCCGCTTTGTGATTTTTACCTACAGGGAGGCCTATAATAAGGCTTACTTGTATGTAAAATGAATATCTCCTAAACCTGCATGGTTTAGGAGACATTCACCCCGCATGCAGCCGCTAACGTCAGCGGCGCATGCGCTCTGAAGGTACGGCGGATCGTGCCGGAAATTCAGAGCTCATTGCTGGAACCGAGGACTCCCACACATGCACGGGAGTGACGTCATCATGGCTCCGGCCACTCACAGCGTTGGAGCCGCGAACCCAGAAGAAATGCCGAGGGAACATGTCAGCTCCCTCAGCAGTGACCAGGAGGCGGTACAGGGGATTCGTTCTAAGGTAAGTATTTCATAATGAGCTAGTAGCCGATGCCTACTAGCTCATTATGCCTTTTCCTTACATGGTTTTTTTTTTTTTTTTTGGTAAGGGCCTACAACTGCTTTAGGCTGCACACAAACTGGCCCCGAGTAGTCAGCCAGTTTGAATGCAACCAAAGCACGGAGTGTTGCTGCATCCAGAGCCAGCTCTGAATGCAGAAAACTAGCCTCGCATATTCAGCTGTCCAAATGTAGCCCAAGAATTCTGGCATGTAGGGATGGGTTCCATGTTCGAGTCGAACGTAGTTGATTGCAGTGTATTGACAGCTGCTGATTGGTCAAAGCATGCACCTGACCTGCATGCTTTGGCCAATCACAGCGCGATGTGCTCTGAGAGCCATGATTGGCCAAAGGCAGGGTGTCTTTGGCCAATCATGGCTCAGGGGCTATGTCATGTACCTGGTAGGAGACTGAGATGACAAGGTCGGCCTCTCTTGTATCTCCAGCCCAGGCCCCACTGAGAGTGGAACAGATGGTGCCAAGGGACAGGAGGAACACGAGTGCCTGTAAGTGTAGATTGCTGAGCTTGTGGCAGGAGTCGTAGACTCGGTAATTCAGGCAGAACATCAGGTCAGGAACTGGGATGATGCTGGGAAGATTAGCCAAGGTTACAGGGGAACTCCACCAAGCTTGCAATTTCAGGATGCATGGCTTTCTGGGACTTCCTGTAGTCTGGAGACAGAAGCACACTTGGTGCAATGGAGCTGAGATGAGGGGCAGCCAGCACAGGCACTCAGAAGTAGCGTGGAGCCAGGCAGGGAACAGAAGTGAGGTCAATAGGATAGCTGGAGTCAGCAGCGAGTGAGCAGCAGGGTACCAGGACATCAGACAGCAGCAAAGAAAGGAATAAGCCGGGATCAGGAACCAGGAATCAATAGCATAATCAGATTCCAAAGTCAGGTCAGTGGAAAGCCAGGTCAGCAACGGATAACAAGCAGGATTCAAGCAGGGCATCAGGAAACAGCTGAAGACCAGTCAGCATTGAGCAGGAGTCAGGGCACCCTTTAAATACGCTGTTTGGTGCCAATTGAGATTGTGGACATGCTCCTACGAGTGTGCGCATTCCTTCATGCATGCGTATTGGCACATACGGGAATCTGCGGTCCCCTGTACGCGTGTACACATGTGTGAACCCCATGTGTCACAGCAGTTATCTTACATTGCCCCCTCCTTATGAACAGCCTCCGGATGCCCTTCAGGGCCCTTTTTTCTGGATGACAATAATAATAAGATTGCACCAGTCTTGGGGCATGCACATCTCGAGCTGGTTCCCAAGAATTCTCTTCTGGGCCGTAGCCCTTCCATTTGATAAGAAACTGAGGTTGGCCAATCTTAATTCTACAGTCCAGTACAGCTTCCACTTCATATTCCTCATTACCTTCTATAAGTAGCGGAGAAGGGATCTCTGAATCCCGGTCCGGAAAGGGATTTGGCACTGTTGGTTTCAATAAAGAGACATGGAATACAGGGTGGGTCCTCAGGTTCTTTGGTAACACCAACTCAAATGCTACTACATTCATTTTTCTTTTGACTTGAAAAGGCCCCAAATATCTCGGGCCAAGTTTCTTTGAGAGTTAGATTTGCTGTAGACAAGTAGACCTTGTCTCCCAGTTCCAGATTCAAGTTGCCTCTCTCTTTCCTCTCAAAAAATGTTTTATTGTTCGCCTGGGCCTTAGAGATAGTGTCCTGTAATAACTGATTATCGGAGTTGAAAAATTTTACTCTATCTTGCACAGCAGGTACGGAAGATTCCACAGACAACTCAGGCAAAAAAAAAAGGATGACCTATAGTTAGCATAAAAGTGTGACTGGTGGCTGAATTAATGGAGTTATTATATGCAAATTCTGCCAGTGGAAGAAGTGATGGCTAATCACCCTGTGCGAAGGAAGAAAAGCGCCATAAGTACTGTTTAAAGGTTTAGTTTGTCCTTTCTGTCTGTCCGTTTGTTTGGGGGTGGTATGCTGTGGATAGACGAAGCTCAATGTTTAAAGCCTCACATAAAGCCCTCCAGAATCTAGAGGTAAATTGTACCCTTTGGTCGGAGATAATGCTGTCAGGAATACCATGTAATTTTACAATCTCCTTAATAAAAACAGAGGCAGTGTCAGTGGCAGAAGGGGTTCAATCAACTACAAACAAAAATAGTAGTGAAATCTTCAGATTGGGGGAGTTCTACAATGAAATCCACCGAGATCATACTCCATGGTTTCTCAAGTACTGGAAAAGACTCCAGTAGTCCCCAAGTTCTGGCTCTATCAGATCTACTTCCTGCCCTGTACACACGATAGGATTTTCAGATGGAAAATGTGTGATAGGACCTTGTTGTCGGAAATTCCGATCATGTGTACACAAATCCGACGCACAAAGTGCCACGCATGCTTAGAATAAATTAAGAGACAAAAGCTATTGGCTACTGCCCCGTTTATAGTCCAGACGTACGTGTTTTACATCACCGTGTTCAGTACGATCAGATTTTCCGACAACTTTGTGCAACCATGTGTATGCAAGACAAGTTTGAGCCAACATCTGTCCAAAAAAATCCATGGATTTTGTTATCGGAATGTCCGATCAATGTCTGACCGTGTGTACAGGGCAAAAGGCATGTTACACAAGATCTCACATATTTTTGGAATCAAATCTGGCCACCAGAAGGAACGGATATCAAGTCTGCAGTCTTGTGAATTCCAAAGTGGCCCGCCAAGGGATGATCACGACATCGTTTAAGGATAGCAACCCTGAATTGTTCAGGAAAAAAGATTTGCTTGTTATGAAAGTAAAGGCCATTCCTTAGCTGAAGAGACAAGTCTTGAGAGGGTGGCTGATTTACCACATCCACCTTTTTTGCAACATCAGATCTGGTTGAAGAAGTAAGAAATTCTTGGCCGATAAAATGGTGGCAGGTTTTAAGGGTACTACAGGTCCATGGAACATGTGAGACAACGCATCCGGTTTACCGTTCTTTGATCCAGGGCGACAGGTGATATGGCAAAAAGAGGAGCTTTGGGAGTTTAAATGAAGCAAGAACCTTGAGGTCCCTGCCTCTATCCCTATCATTATTTTAAAAAAAGCTATATGTGGGACTTTATATGAAGCACACAGTAGCATATGAATGGGTATGACTGGAAAGTTATATTTATTTTTTATTGTATAGTCTCTTATATAACATTTTTTAGCATAAATTCTTTATAACAGTAAACTTTTATATCACATTCAAAATAAATTACATAATGATTCACAATCCAATAAAAATTCTGACACATGTAGCAGTTAATATATATATATATATATAGACATGATGCAATTGATACCTATGTAACCTATTGACCTTCCTGAGTTCCTATTAAACTAAATGAGAAAAGTTGGGTATGGTGGCAAAAATGTCATAGTAAAATATTGTAGACATAAATTAAATTATAAAAAATCTTGTCTATCCATGATTAATATTGAATATGAAAGTTGACAGCTTTACGCGTTTCACAGCCTTATAGTCGCTCATCAGGAGAAAAAACGTGGAATGTATCTATAAATAGAAAGCATACATGTCTAGATAATCTAACAAAATCAGAAAAATAAAAATATTGAAAAATAAAATTATATAGAAAAAAATGTTATAAAAAATACTGAAAATGATAAAAATTAAATAATATATTATTGGGTAGGGAACCCCCTTGCTACATCTAACTTACAGTTTTATCTGCATACTGATGGTGTGATATTGAGGATTCTAAACCAACCAAAGACATCACCTCCGGGAGCTGTAATGGCGTGCAGGGTGATGACAACCAACACAGACAGTATCCGAAGCGGGGTAAGATAGGTAATTTGGAACATGAAACAAGAGGAAAACAGTGCCCACCTTACTTGCCGAGGCCTTAGACGTCTAGCTGTCCTCAAGTGTTCTAGATTTTTGTGGTATGTGAAAATGAGGATTGGGTGAGAAGCTCCCTCCAAAAGATAGAGCCATTGTTCTAGCGCGGCTTTATTAGCCAACCGTCCTCTGTCCCCAACGTCATAGTTCCTCTCTGAAGAATTCAGCTTTTTGGAGAAAAAGGCAACAGGGTGAATTTATTATTTAGGACCTTGACGTTGTGACAATATAGCCCCTACTGCACTTTCACAAGCATCTACCTCCAATACATAGGCCAAGGACGGATCGGGATGCTTCAGGATGGGAGCTGAAGCAAATAAGGCCTTTAACTGTTCAAAAGCTACTTGAGCTTCTGGGGTCCATCGGAAGGAAACATGCTGTTTAGTCAGTTGCGTAATGGGAGTAATAATCCCAGAAAAGTTCTTGATAAACTTTCTATAAAAATTAGAAAACCCCACAAACCTCTGTACCACTTTTCTGTCTTTAGGGGCAGGCCACTCCAGGACAGCCGCGACCTTCTGAGGGTCCATTGAGATACCATCGGCAGAAAAGACAAGTCCCAGAAATTGTATGGTCTGTCTTTCGAAATCACATTTTTCAGCCCTCGCATAGAGATGGTGTTCACGGAGTCTGTCCAATACCTTCATTGCATGAGTTTGATGTAGTTCCACAGATTCAGAGAAAATAAGGATGTCATCTAAATAAACAATGATGAATAAATCAAGATAGTCCCGGAAAATATCATTCACAAGGTGCTGGAATGTGGCTGGAGCGTTACAGAGTCCGAACGGCATGACCAAACACTCTAAATGTCCGAAGCGTGTCCGGAAAGCTGTCTTCCACTCATCTCCTTCCCTGATCCTGACTTGGTTATATGCACCTCTTAAGTCTAATTTGGAGAATACTTGTGCCCCTCGCAACCTCTGGAAAAGTTCAGGAATCAGGGGAAGGGGGTACCGATTCTTGACAGTGATCTTATTAAAATTTCGATAATCCACACAAGGCCTCAAGGAATGATCTTTCTTCTCAACAAGAAAATACCGGCCCCTGCCGGGGAGGTAGAAGGCCGGATCAACCCTTTTTCCAGGCCTTCGTCTATATGTTTACATAAGGCTTCTAGTTCAGGCTCAGAGAGAGGATAGATTTGACCGAATAGGATCTCGGCCCTTGGTAAAAGTTGGATAGGACAATCATAAGTCCTATGAGGAGGAAGGGTATCTGCACTTTTCTTGTTAAACACATCCAATCAGTGTAGTATATATAATACAGTTCAGCGTATATAGTGCAGTCTGTGTAGTATATATAATACAGTTCAGAGTATATAGTGCAGTCCGTGTAATATATATAATACAGTTCAGAGTATATAGTGCAGTCCGTGTAATATATATAATACAGTTCAGAGTATATAGTGAAGTAAGTGTAGTATATATAATACAGTTCAAAGCAGTGGCGGCCCATCAATAGGGGCGTCGCCCCCCCAGCTAGACATATAAGAAAAAGTGGTCCTTTAAGAGTGTCCGGACGCCAGACACTGAGCTGATATGTGGGAAGCTTGACTGCTGCAATCAGGTGATTGCAGCTGAAAAAGCTTCATTGGGCAGTCTTTGGAGTGTTCTCGGGGCGCAAGACATGCATCCAGAACTCTCCCCACTCTACGTTGATTCCTACAGTTGCTTGCTTATGATTGGCAGGTCCAGAGGATGGTAGGCGGTGCTTTTCACGGTACTGTCACTTCCGGTTTCCTACCACTCATCACTCGGATGTTGGAAGGAGAGCGCGCACGGCCTGCCGGACCGGACGGGGTAAGCTAATACTCATTATTCATTTCCCACTGACAGCCGCTGCCCGCCACTCTGCTCAGCACAGGCACACACTTCCCCGCTTCTCTGCACCACATGAGTCTCTGCCTTTTTTTTCATTGTTTTTTCTATCTTTATTGTCGATAGTCAGCAATACATTACAGCCGCGAGCAAGTTTAAATGACATTTTTTCCTTAAGAAATCTCATTATTGCTGCAGCACTGCTCTACACATTGCACAGATGCGCCACTTTATAGGCAGACTAAGGGGACCCCCCAGGCAAGATATTTAAAGGAATATTTCATTTTTATTGTTTTACTGTAAGCATTATTAAAATCACTGCTCCTGAAAAAACAATCATTTTAAAAACTTTTTTTTGCATTGATACATGTTCCCTAAGGCAGGACCCAGGTCCGCATACACTTTTTATGGCAATAACTTGCATATAAGCCTTTAAAATGAGGACTTTAGATTTTTCATGTTCGTGTCCCATAGACTTTAATAGGGTTTGCATGTTCGCTAGAACTTTTTGCCTGTTCGAGGTTTTCTGGTGCGAACCGAACCGGGGGGGTGTTCGACCCATCCCTACTGGCATGGGTTAAAATGTACAAATTTAACTAACTAAATATTTAAGTACGTGTATTCCACATTTGCAGTCAAATTTGAGTACCCCCCACTAAATGCTTGTTAACTGCTTGCTGACTAGCTCACGCTGATATACGTCGGCAGAAGGGCACGTAAGGCAGATTAACGTACCTGTACGTTGCCCTTTAAGAAGCGGTTTGCGGGTGCTCCTGACCTCCGTGAGTGTGATCGCAGGTCCCGTGGACCTGATGTCCGCGGGGATACCCGCATTCGTCTCACGGAGAGGAAGAACGGGGAAATGCTTGTGTAAACAAGCATTTCCCCGTTCTGCCTAGTGACAGGACACTGATCACAGCTCCCTTTAATTGGGAGCGGTGATAAGTGTCGTGTCACATATAGCCACACCCCCCACAGTTAGAATCACTCCCTAGGACACACTTAACCCCTTAACCCCTTCGCTGCCAGTCACATTTACACAGTAATCAATGCATTTTTAACTGCACTGATCGCTGTATAAATGTGAATGGTCCCAAAATTGCGCCAAAAGTGTCCGATCTGTCCGCCATAATGATGCAGTCATGATAAAAATCACTGATCGCCGCCATTACTAGTAAAAAAAAATATTAATAAAAATGCCATAAAAATATCATCTATTTTGTAGACGCTATAACTTTTGCGCAAACCAATCAAACGCTTATTGTGATTTTTTTACCAAAAATACATAGAAGAATACGTATTGGCCTAAACTGAGGAAAATAACATTTTTTTATATATTTTTTGGGGATATTTATTATAGAAAAAAGTAAAAAATAATGCTTTTTTTTTCAAAATTGTCGCTATTTTTTTGTTTATATCACAAAAAATATAAACCACAGAGGTGATCAAATACCACCAAAAGAAATTTGTGGGGAAAAAAGGACGTCAATTTTGTTTGGGAGCCACACACAATTGTCAGTTAAAGCGACGCAGTGCCGAATCGCAAAAAATGCTCTGGTTTTTGGGCAGCCAAATGGTCCGGGGCTTAAGTGGTTAAGTGTTCCCATTCACAGATTACACCAAAAAATTATTTGTAAACATCTCTTACCTATTTAGTTGTTTTTACAGGGGGATTATGTATAGGACACTAGAGAGGCAAGCTTCTATTGCTTCGAATAGATGTGAAGATAAAAGATATGGAGAGGAACAGAAGAGAAAAACAGTTTTTTCAGTTTTTTTAAGTGCATTAACATACAATGAGGCACCCAGCTTTGTGACCTTTTGGTAGGACAGACAGTCCTGTACACCAATTTTAAAACTGATAATGAAATCTGTCAGCACAGTACAGGCCCCCTCATAAACATTACATAGAAAAACAAAAATACATGGTTTTCAGTCATGGAGCTTTCAACAAAGAGCATATAAAAGGGTAAGCAGCCATTTTTAAATATTTTTTTTAAATGTATGCAATGCGTATGGGAATAAGTAACAAATATAAGGTTTTTCCCAGTTTAGCAGCAAAAGTGGAAATACACTACTTCATTATACACTACAGTCCAATATGCTTTAATTACAAGGATTTTTCCCATCTCTGAGGTAAGCAATAGCTGCTTACATCTCTACACACCATCATAGCTGAGACACCAAATAATGTGTAAAAATTATTAAACTTTTCTTTAAATATTTGGATGTTATTTTTCCATCATTTTCAAATGATTGTTACAAAGTCTGGAAGTTTTAGAATGAAACCCACAACTGAAAGAACTGCAAGTTGCTCTACCAAAACTCAGCCTTATTTGCACAGCAATTATTTTGGAAAAAGATAAAAGGCTTCCTTTTGTATCTCTGGATCTAATTAAAGGATCACCACTGGCATTTATAAATGAGTAACCATACTTTTTTCACTTTTATAGAGTGTTTTAATGCTGTTATTAAACTTCTGGCTAGCTGAATAGCAGCTTTAAAAGATGCATCCTATTGTACGATTATCTATCAGGAGTCACAGCAGGGATATCTCCTACCTCTACCTGTGCTAGGATGATAAGTCATCACCGAGATCAATAAACACGGTCACTTTGCTACATTGTTACTCACTGCACTGATATAGTCCTGCTCTTTAGCATATTATAGGAATACAGACTGAACAGAAGCAAATACAGGCAGTCCCCGAGTTACGAACGGGCTAGGGACTGTAGGTTTGTTCTTAAGTCGAATATGTTCGTAAGTCGGAACAGCATGGGCAGAACGGCAGATATGTTGTTTTCTGATGTTCCGTCGAATGTGCCCACCGTTGAAAAGGGTTAGTCGAATGTGCCCGCCGTCGAAAAGGGTCAGTCGAATGTGGCCGCCGTCGAAAAGGGTCCATCAAATGTGCCTGCCGTCAAAAAAGGGTCCGTCGAATGTGCCCACCATCGAAAAGGTTCTGTCGAATGTCCCGCTCGTTGGAGTCGTTCGCAAGTCGGATGTTCGTAACTCGGGGACTTCCTGTAGGAATGTAAAATAAAGTTTTCTAAAGTCTTTGCAATAGTAATAGACATTTTTTTTTAAAGAGAAGTAAAGATTTGTTTTTTTTTCAGTATCATACTTACCTCTGTGGATGCAGCATCAGTCCAATGCTGCATCTGTTCCCCGCCACCTCCACACTGAGAACCGAGCGATTGAACATCTCCGATGGCTCGATTCTCACATCTCCCCGAGCAGAGAGCTGCTGATTGTTAATCAGCAGCTCTCCACTCTGCTCCTCCTCGCTCATTGGAGCACTGGGCTGTGGAGGGGCGGGGAGCAGCTGTCTCAGTCTCTCAGGGACTCGTTGAGAGGCTGAGACGTGTGTCAGTCCAAGCAGCAGGGGGATCCAGACTTCCATTGTCGCGATGACGTGGTGCCTGGACTGATTTCTGTGACGTCAGCAGAGAGCGGACTTTAGCTGAAAATGGGTCACAGGAGTGCAAAACGAATGGCACTCCTGTGATCCATAGGAGAAGCTCAGACAAACAAGCTTTAGCTGGACTTCTCCTTTAACCAGTTCAGCCCCGGAAGGATTTACCCCCTTCCTGACCAGAGCACTTTTTACAATTTGGCACTGCGTTGTTTTAACTGCTAATTGCGCGGTCATGCAATGCTGTACCCAAACAAAATTTGCGTCCTTTTGTTCCCACAAATAGAGCTTTCTTTTGATGCTATTTGATCACCTCTGCGGTTTTTATTTTTTGCGCTATAAATGGAAAAAGACCGAATATTTTGAAAAAAAACGATATTTTCTACTTTTTGTTATAAAAAAAATACAATAAACTCAATTTTAGTCATACATTTAGTCCAAAATGTATTCAGCCACATGTCTTTGGTAAAAAAAATGTCAAAAAGCATATATTTATTGGTTTGCGCAAAAGTTATAGCGTCTACAAACTAGGGTACATTTTCTGGAATTTACACAGCTTTTAGTTTATGACTGCCTATCTCATTTCTTGAGGTGCTAAAATGGCAGGGCAGTACAACCCCCCCCCCCCAAATGACCCCATTTTGGAAAGTAGACACCCCAAGGAAATTGCTGAGAGGCATGTTGAGCCCATTGAATATTAATTTTTTTGTCCCAAGTGATTGAACAATGACAAAAAAAAAAAAAATTACAAAAAGTTGTCACTAAATGATATATTGCTCACACAGGCTATGGGCATATGTGGAATTGCACCCCAAAATACATTTAGCTGCTTCTCCTGAGTATGGGGATACCACATCTGTGGGACTTTTTGGGAGCCTAGCCGCATACGGGGCCCCAAAAACCAAGCACCGCCTTCAGGATTTCTAAGGGCGTAAATTTTTGATTTCACTCCTCACTACCTATCACAGTTTTGAAGGCCATAAAATGCCAGGACAGTTCAAACCTCCCCCCAAATTACCCCATTTTGGAAATGAGAGGCATGTCGAATCCATGGAATATTTTATATTTTGCCACAAGTTGCGGGAAAATGACAAATTTTTTTTTTTTTTGCACAAAGTTGTCACTAAATGATATATTGCTCAAACATGCCATGGGCATATGTGGAATTACACCCCAAAATACATTCTGCTGCTTCTCCTGAGTATGGGGATACCACATGTGTGGGACTTTTTGGGAGCCTAGCTGCGTACGGGGCCCCGAAAACCAAGCACCGCCTTCAGGATTTCTAAGGGCGTAAATTTTTGATTTCACTCCTCACTACCTATCACAGTTTCCAAGGCCATAAAAAGCCAAGATGGCACAACCCCCCCCCCAAATGACCCCATTTTGGAAAGTAGACACCCCAAGCTATTTGCTGAGAGGCACGGTGAGTATTTTGCAGCTCTCATTTGTTTTTGAAAATGAAGAAATAAAAGAAAAATGTATTTTTTTTTCTTTTTTCAATTTTCAAAACTTTGTGACAAAAAGTGAGGTCTGCAAAATACTCACCATACCATGTCTACTTTCCAAAATGGGGTCATTTGGGGGGGGGAGGGGTTGTGCCATCTGGGCATTCCATGGCCTCCAAAACTATGATAGGCAGTGAGGAGTGAAATCAAAAATTTACACCCTTAGAAACCCTGAAGGCGGTGCTTGGTTTTTGGGGTCCCGTATGCGGCTAGGCTCCCAAAAATTCTCACACATGTCGTATCCCCGTACACAGGAGAAGCAACAAAATGTATTTTGGGGTGTAATTTCACATATTCCCATGGCATGTTTGAGCAATATATCATTTAGTGAAAAAAAATTTTTTTTTGCAAGAAAATTACTTTGAACCCCTAAATATTATATATTTTTTTAAAGCAAAGGCCCTACAGATTAAAATGGTGGGTGTTTCATTTTCTTTTTCACACAGTATTTGCGCAGCGATTTTTCAAACGCATTTTTTTGGGAAAAAACACACTTTTTTAATTTTAATGCACTAAAACACACTATATTACCCAGATGTTTGATGAAAGATGATCTTAGGCCAAGTACATGGATACCAAACATGACATACTTTAAAATTGCGCACAAACGTGCAGTGGCGACAAACTACATACATTTTTAAAAGCCTTTAAAAGCCTTTACAGGTTACCACTTTAGATTTACAGAGGAGGTCTACTGCTAAAATTACTGCCCTCGATCTGACCTTCGTGGTGATACCTCACATGCATGGTGCAATTGCTGTTTACATTCGACGCCAGACCAACGCTTGCGCGAAAGCAGGGGGGGCAGGGGTGCTTTTTTTTTTTTTTTTTTTTTTATTTATTTTTTGCTTTTTTATCTTATTTTTAAACTGTTCCTTTTATTTTGTATTTTTTTTAATCATTTTTATTGTTATGTCAGGGAATGTAAATATCCCCTATGATAGCAATAGGTAGTGACAGGTACTCTTTTTTGAAAAAAATGCGGTCTATTAGACCCTAGATCTCTCCTCTGCCCTCAAAGCATCTGACCACACCAAGATCAGTGTGATAAATTGCTTTCCCAATTTCCCAATGGCGCTGTTTACATACAGCGAAATCTAATTCATGAAATGCTCGTAGCTTCCGGTTTCTTAGGCCATAGAGATGTTTGGAGCCACTCTGGTCTCTGATCAGCTCTATGGTCAGCTGGCGGAATCACCGGCTGCATTCTCAGGTTCCCTGTTGGGACAGGAGAGCCCGAGAAAAACATGGAAGACGGTGGGAGGGGGGGGGACATTCCTTCCCACTGCTTGTAAAAGCAGTCTAGAGGCTAATTATCCGCTAGGATTGCTTTTACATGAAAGCCGACCACTGGCTAAAAAGAATGATACCAAGATGATACCTAAACCTGCGGGCATCATTCTGGTATAACCACTCAAAGTCCAGCAACATACCAGTACGTTGCTGGTCCTTTTTGGGCATATATTGCAATCTTCTTTTTTTCATGCAGCCTGTGGGCTGCATGAAAAAAAGAGATTGATTGGTGGGTATGCCCACCATTAGAATACCTCCCTTCATCCACCCACTTCTAATGATGGGCATACATGCACCATTTATATATGCCGAAGCATGGGGGCATCTGCCCCAAAAGTTAGGAGCAAATCGCTCCTCCGCCCCTGCTGCCCCCATGCTTCGGCATATATCACCTGCGCTGGAGTCATGGCTTTATCTATCGTGGGAGCAAACGCTGTTGCTGTCAAGATAAATAAATCCGTGCTGCAGATGAATGGCATACCTGAAAGCAAAAAAATGGTTAACAATAAAACACAGTAAACAGTAAAGTATAAAAAATTACATACCTGAAAAGCAAACATGATAAAACATAATAACAATAAAACATTGCAGAATAGAATACAGTAAAAAAAGAGCAGAACAATAGAGTGAGAATAGAGAGAGAGAGAACAATAAAACGACAACTATTTTTGTTTTTTTTATTTTATATATTTTTTGTGTTTTTTTTTTTTACACTTTTTTTTGTAACTGTAACTTTTATAACTGTAACCGGTTCCAGGTTCGGGTCTCTCAAAATGCGATGGCATCTTGGGAGACCCCGTGAAAGTGTGCCTAGTCTGTGCAATGCTGTACCCTACACTAATACTCAACTAGTGTATGGTAGCGTTCAAAACATTCACCAATGCAAAGACCAGGATTGTCAGGACAGGAGGGACAATAATAGCAGGTGTCACGCCTATATCTGCGCTTGCTGCAGACACGACATCTTTTTTGGGGGGGTTCGTTGGGTAGGGGTACTTGGGAGGACATAAAGAAAATGCCTCTCTTGCAGCCGACTGCATTTGGTTGGGGATGTGAATGGGGGAAGTGCGGGTGCTGCAAAAGTGGTGGGTTCCCAATTAGGATTGGCGAATGCAGCAGGAAGGGCATTATGGGCACGACAGGCCTGTTTGTCTTCTTCTTGGGGTCAGCGGGACACTACTTGTGCTTGCCACCTCACCAGCTTGAACTGCACTTATGGAACTCGCCACATCACCAAGTGTTACTGCAGTGCTGGTTTGACTACGGCCGCTGGTGCTTGCCAGTTCACCAAAACGCTACCAAAAAAACTGTTAGCGTTCGCAGGGATCAGGCCTGACTCTGCGAACGCTGCAGTTATGCGTTTAGTGTTTTGTAAGTGACAGTGATCGATCGATACTGCACTTGGGTGGGCTGGGCTGGGCGGGGCGGAGGGGCAAAATGCAGGTGCTAGCAGGTATCTGGGCTGATCCCACTAACACTGCGTTTTTGGGAACCTTAAACTGCTGGGGACGCTAGTATAAATCTGATCGGATCAGATATTGATCCGTTCAGATACTATACCACTAAGGGAGGTGTATGGTGCGTGCGTGGGTGTTATCGCTACTGGCACTAACCTGACGCTGCCTGGGGCTGGTGCTTGCCAATTCACCAAAACGCTACCAAAAAACTGTTAGCGATTGCAGGGATCGGGCCTGACTCTGCGAACGCTGCAGTTATGCAATTAGTGTTTTGTAAGTGACAGTGATTGATCGATACTGCACTTGGGTGGGCTGGGCTGGGCAGAGGGGCAAAAGGCAGGTGCTAGCAGGTATCTGGGCTGATCCCGCTAACACTGTGTTTTTGGGGACCCTAAACTGCTGGGGACGCTAGTATAGATCTGATCAGATCAGATATTGATCCGTTCAGATACTATACCACTAAGGGAGGTGTATGCTGCGTGCGTAGGTGTTAGCGGTACTGGCACTAACCTGACGCTGCCTGGGGCGACGCAGACCCTATCTGACCCTAAAACCTAATATAACCTAAAAGTTATATCACCGCCGGGCAATCAGGGGGCTAAACCTTTATTAGGTAATAAACGGCGGGTGCCCTGACACTATAAAAAATAAACTAACTAACCAGCGTCACCCGTAACAGTTATACGGTGATCACTGGTGAAAGGGTTAACTAGGGGGCAATCAAGGGGTTAAAACATTTATTAGGTAGTATATGGGGGTCCCTGACGCTATAAAACGCTGACGGCCAACCTATATATTTACCTCCCAACTAGCATCACCAGTGACACTAATACAGCGTTTAGAAAAACGATCGCTTAGTGATACTGGCGACAGGGGGTTAAAACTTTATTAGGGGGGGTTAGGGGGGTACCCTAGACCTAAAGGGGGCTAACCCTAACTGCCCTACCACACTAACTGTCACAAACTGACACCAATGCAGTAATCAGAGAAAAAAAAACAGCTTGGTGTCACTGTGACGGGGGGGTGATTGGGGGTGATCGGGGGGGGTGATTGGGGGTGATCAGGGGGTGATCGGGGGGTGATGGGGGTGAAATGTGTGCCTGGTGTGTTTTACTGTGTGTGTAGTGTTGTGCACTCACATCGATGTCTTCTCTCCAGAGCCGAGGAGAGATGACATCACTTGCTCTGCCGCTGTTTGCTATACAGCGGCAGAGGAAGAATCTCATTCGTGAAGAGCGATCGCGAGGGGGTGGCCACGAATGAGTGGTCTCCCTCTCAGCCTGGATCGCTCCTCTACCGCGTGAGGCAGATCACGTACCAGGTACGTGATTTTGCCTGCCCGTGCCATTCTGCCGCAGTATATCTGCGTTAGGCGGTCGGCAAGTGGTTAAGTTTATATTTTATAAAAAATAAATAAACAATATACAGTTCTTAGAAAATAAAATTGTTTCAAAGTAAACTAGTAGAACAGGGTCTAGAAAGGAGTCACAGTAAGCACAAGGATGGACAGCGGTAGGTTAAAAAGTTATAGTATATCTTTGTTTATAGCTAAACTATCTTATTGTTTTCACATGGACTGGGTGGAGGTCTCCATAATTAAGCAAAGAATCAGAGAGGTCAGTTTCAGCGCATCAGGCGTAACTGTACCGATATTTCAGAATACCGCCAACAAGCCTTGATACTCAAACAACGTTTTTTGGATAAAGGCTACTCTGAAAACAATATTAATACTACCATTAATAAGGTTGCCAATATAGATAGGTCCCTCATGCTACACAGAGAAAGTGAACGTAATCCTGTACCTGACAATAAGTTTGGATGGTCCATGATTATGGGTTATTCTAACCAACATTTCTCCGTCAAGAAAATATTTCAGAAGCACTGGAACATACCTAAAAACGATAAAGTACTTGGGACAGTTATTCCAGATAAACCCGTAGTGATCTATAGGGGTGCTCCTTCATTGCGACATAGTATTGCTTCAAATGTAGTAGTCAAAATATATATGTTTTTTTCCCTGCTGTAGATGCAGTATCTGCCAAATTAACTCCTTTTCTGGCAGGAAATGTGAAACTTTTCAATCTACAGTCACAAATAAGATATACAACATTGAGTCTTTCATTACATGCTCTACTCAATGTAAATGTTGTTTATCTTATTCAATGTTCATGTTCCAAACAATATATTGGAGAAACAAAACTTGAATTACATGTGCGTTTATCGGAACATGTAGCTAATATTAAACAATGGTTCACTAAACACAATTTGTCAAGACACCATAATAAAAAATTGAAAGGCACTCTCTTCCTTGCTTTTGACAAGATACGCCCCCATTGGAGAGGCACCAATATGGTCAGATCCATTTCTAGGCTCGAAACCAGATGGATCTTCAATATGAAATCTTTTGTACCCAACGGATTAAACGTAGAATGGGACATCAATTGTTTTATAAATAATGCTTAATGATTTTTTCGTCTATTTTATTTATATTTTTTACATCAGTGTTTTATTTTCTATTTTATATATAATATTTATTTAATATCTATTGTACCACATTGAGTGCGCTTAAATGTAGCTTTTATGTATAGTTAATTATTACATTTTATTACTGATTGAATTGCGGTGCCAACATCTGTTTTGTCCTTCCTTCTTGGTTTGTTTATGCCATCCTGTTTTCATAATAGTTAGAATACTTTTTCGCCACAAGATGGCATTTCTCTTTCCCTTCACTTTCTAGATTAACTCAGGTTCCCTTTTGCCCTTTCGATGGCCAGCAACTAAGATGGCTGAACCGTTTTCTTTCATTATATAGATTGGGCTGCCAGTAGTCAAAATGGTGCCTATAGTGTATATAATACTTAAGCGTGATGACGCTATCACTTGGCCAATCCCCAGACGACGTCCTATTGTGACGAAACGCATAGGGAAAAGCCTGCAACATCATCACGTTCTTCTCGGATGGGCTAACATATGAACTTAGGAAGTGAAGGTTTGCAGACATAGACACCGGAACCATTATATATCATATATCTCACCACTTCTTACTTACTGCAACATTGTAAGTGTATTTTTATTCTCAATAAACCACCCCCTTTTTGTACATGTTACACTATGGATTCTTTTCGTTTTATATCCCCGAGAATCATCTGCTGGTAGTTGCTGTCCTACGTTTAGGTTGTGGGGAGACCGTTTTCCCTGTGCTGGGCGAGACTGGCATAATAGCAGTCATCGCCATCTGGTAAGTGCATTTTATTTTTCAATTTGGGTGTGAAGAGACACTGAAGAGTATCCTTCATTTTTCCTGGCACTTTTCACGGATGACTGCTTTTTCTTGGTTATTTTATGGACTGTCACTTTGTGGGACTATTTTATCCCCCATTTCCATCTCATGGTGATGTGGTATGTGGGTATGTGGTATGGATTTGTTATCTAGTGGTAACTTCTAATCCTTGGCATTACATGGCAACAAAAATTTGGAAACCCTAGAATAATCCATGAGCTTTCTTGCACTTTCTCAGGAATCTAGTATTGTTTAATCACAAAGATTACTCTTTCCATATGCTAAATGATCTTCCATATAATAGTTTCAGCAATTCAACAAAAATGCTCAATATGCATTTTTATGAACTGTCGGTACTCGATAACACAGGGTTTCTCCATGAAGAACTTGTTTTCAAAATGATTCTCTTTTTTTAATACAACCCTCAGCAAGAACTTTGACAAGCACTGTTTGTATCTAAACTGGCAAAATAACCTCAAAGCAATTTTTGTTTTTTAATCAGAAAAATACTACTGAGCCATGTGTGGACATTGCTTTTGCAACCTGCTATAGTTGAACAGGTCTAAATCTGTAAAAAAAAAAAAAAAAAAAGGCTATTCTTCCATTTTTCAATACCCTATTTTACTATTTTGTTATATGTAAGCTGTACAATGTACTAGGAAAGGCAAATACAGAAAAAAATTCTTAAGGTTTCAGGTCCTTGTTTGCATATTAGTTTGTCTGACAAAAAAGTAGATATCAGTGATAACTGGTCATATTTTGTTATTCTAACAGCAATTTATTGGACTGGAGTGCATGTGCAAGCCACTGATACACTTTAATGCTCCCTTCCCCAGCAGCATATACTCGCCTTTCCTTCCCCACTGCTTTCTTCAGCTGTCATGACCAGTAGTAGCTGTCCTATTCAAATATGTAAGGTTGGCCATACACTATGCGAAGTTGGGCCAGGTCAACAGAAATGCGCTTAATAGGTGGTCCTATTGACACCCTCCCACTTGATATCCTTTGATTGAAAATTCAAAGGAACCAGATGGAAATTTTTTCACCGAACAGCAGTTACATCCAATTAGATGTAGCCACTGTTTGGGTATGCTGACAGCCAGCAGCAGCTGCAAGAATACAATAAGCACATTGCTGGCACATACATCCACTGTGTATAGTATCGAGGAATCTGTTACATTTTTTACATAGTAGACAAGTTGAATTAAAATAATCTAAGAGTGTATGGTCAGTTTTAAGTGGCTGTGTTCTGCTGGGGAGGGGGAATAGAGCATACCTGTTGCTTTGAGTTGCATGGGCAAAGCTTATGTTTGCTTTAAAGTGAGTCTTGGAGAATAGAAATATGAGATTTAATACTGCTGAGTTAGTGTTTAAAGATATGCTCTGGAGCTGTCATCCTGGCCTAGATTTCTCTGTCTAGTGAGTCACAGTCTTAGAATGAGCATGCAGCATTGGCTACTGGTGTTTGTGCTGAAATATCTGAAATATCTTGACTTTGCTGCCTGGCTACCCTGCTTTCTCTCCTCTGAAATATCCACTATCATTCCTGGTGACTTTAACATTCCTGTCAATGTTAACAGCCCAACTACAGCTCAACTTCTCAACTTAACCTCATCTTTTGACCTAACCCAATGGACACATACTTCCACTCATTCCAATGGTAATACCCTCGACCTTGTATTCTCTCATCACTGCAATCCTGGCAACCTCACCAACACCCCCTTTCCTCTCTCTGATCACAACCTCATCAGTTTCACTGTATCCTTGCCTCCAGCCACCGCTCCCTCCAAGCAGCAAACAACTACTTGTAGAAACCTTCGCCACTTTAACCCTTCTCTTCTCTATTCTGCTACTGACCACCTATATGACATAATCTCTCCCCTGTCCTGTCCTGACCTGGCCACCTCTGTCTACAACAGTTCACTCTCATCATCACTAGATGCATTTGCTCCTCTTACCACACGCAGAATCAGGCCCCGACCGTTACAACCCTGGCAAACTGACAACACTAGAAATTTCAAGAGACAATGCCGTGCTCTTGAATGACTGTGGCGTAAAACCAAATGCCTGCAGGACTTCACCCTATATAAATCTGCCCTTCTAAAATACAATTCCTGCCTCCATGCTGCCAAACAAGCCTACTTTGTCTCTCTTATTAACACCTTGTCATCCAGTCCCGGTCGGTTCTTCTAGACCTTTAACTCTCTGATTCGTCCCCCACCCCCTCTAACCACTAATGCCGCGTACACACGAGCGGACATCTTGTCGGACTGAACTCAACGGAGTTCGGACGGAGTTCCGACGAAACGGACTTGCCTACACAGGATCCCACCAAAGTCCGATCGTTTCGAACGTGATGACGTACGACTGGACTAGAAAAGGAAGTTCAATAGCTAGTAGCCAACAGCTGCCCTTGCGTCGTTTTCGGACTAGCATACAGACGAATGTTTTTTTGGATAGGAATCAAGTCCGTTGGAAAGATTTGAAACATAGTAATATAGTAAGAGGAATACCACGCTATAGTGCACCCAAAATAGTGCATGTTAGTTGAGAAAAACATGCAATCTCAGGGGAAGTGTAAAATAACACGAAATAAATGCGGAGCATACATATACACTCTATGGCAGCCTTATAAAAATATTTATTTAAAATGTGGACTATTAAGTTCTTAAAGGAACCCGACCAGGGTGTACATGTATATATATATGTACACCCTGGTCGGGTCCCTTTAAGAACTTATAAGTCCACATTTTAAATAAATATTTTTATAAGGCTGCCATAGAGTGTATATGTATGCTCCGCATTTATTTGGTGTTATTTTACACTTCCCCTGAGATTGCATGTTTTTCTCAACTAGGAAAATATGTGTGGCAGTCCTGGAACCTAAAGTTATTTGTCCTTCATTGTACTGTTTAAGCTTGCGGGTTTTCGTAATATGAATTACAAATTAATGGTTTGGCAAGATTCCCACATCTAAGATGGCTCTTAAACCATCCGCCCGAACTTGGTGAAGCGCAAGGTGATTTCTGGTCCCGTCTCACAATGAGGCTTGGTTGTATTGCTATGTTATTTATGTGCGACACGTCAGTGCCCCAGATGACGTCAGAGTGTGACGAAACGTGCGTCGGGCAAAGCTGACGTGTTGCATCTACCGTCTGCTGGACGGGTGATCGTTTTAACCGGCCGTTTTTTTATGCTTATATGAATCTGCTACACTGTAAGTGTTATTTTAATTCTTATAATAAACCGTAAAACCAGGATTAAGCTATGTTGTCTCCCTCTCTTCTCCCGGGGTACCTCTAAATGAGAACCACCCCTCAGCTTGGAGTCTTTGATTAACCTCCATGATAAGAGTGATTTCATGTGGCTTGGCGGACTAGCGGTATCATCACCCCTCTGGCTTTATGAAGTGGAATGTCGTCCCCTACAAGCCCATCCAGTTAAAGGTTAAGGTCGCAAGCCCCCTTGTGCTTGCCTTTTGGTAAGCGCGCATTTTATTTTCAGCTACCACAGTGGTGCGGTGGAGGAATTTTTTCTATTTTACATTTCCTACTTTAAAGACTGGTGTCCGAGCCTATGTCTTCTCACAACATTTATTTGGACTTTTTTCACTGTGTTATGACTGTCCAGTGAACACTTATTGATTTAGGTTTCAAGAACTGTGTTATTTAAATTGGGTTCTAATCAATTAGTCCCATTCAACACTGGTATTGGTACTTACTTTTAATTTACAGCGCTGCTATATTTGTTATAAAGCTTTGAAACATGTTCTATTTACTAAGGTCCGTCAGATTTTTCGACAGAAAAGGTCCGATGAAGCCCACACACGATCAGAATGTCCGACGGATTCATTCCGTCAGACCTTTTCTGCCGGAAAGTCCACTCATGTGTACGCGGCATTACTCACTCACTGCCCAAGAGGTTGCCAATCACTTCAAAGACAAGATTGATGCAATTCGTGAGGACACCTCTACTGTGCGTACATTTTCCCCACCCAACATATCTTGCTTAACAGCACATTCAACACTCTCCTCTTTTGAATTGGCTACTACTGAAGAGGTTACAAAACTTTTCTCAGATGCCCAACTAACCAATTGTTCCTTGGATCCTGTTCTCTCACAACTACTACGGTCACCCTCTTCTTCTATCCTATGCTCCCTCACTCACATCATCAATCTCTCCCTCTCTAGTGGAACCTTCCCCTCCCCTCTAAAACATGCACTGATCACTCCCATACTTAAAAAGCCCTCACTGGACCCCACCAACCTGAACAACTTAAGACCCATCTCATTGCTCCCATTCACCTCTAAACTTCTAGAATGCTTAGTCTACAACAGTCTTAGCTCCTACCTCAGTGAAAATAACCTTCTTGACCACTTACAGTCTGACTTTCGCTCGCAGCACTCCACAGAAACTTCCTCACTAAAACTCACTAACGATTTACTAACTGCTAAAACCAACAGCCAGTACTCCATACTCCTACTACTTGATCTCTCTGCGGCCTTTGGTACTGTTGACCACCCGCTCCTTCTCAATAAACTTCATTCCCTTGGCCTCCAAGATTCTGCTCTATCCTGGTTCTCTGCCTACCTATCACAGCGCTCCTTCAGTGTTACCTACAACTCTCCTCCTCTCCATTTCCCCTTTCTGTGGGGGGTCCCCCAAGGCTCTGTTCTTGGACCCCTTCTCTTCTCTATTTACCCCTCCTCCCTTGGTCACGCCCATGACTTCCAATACCACGTATATGCTGATGACACCCAAATCTATCTGTCTACTCCTCACCTCACTCCTTCAGTCGCCTCTCGCATTACTAACTTACTAAGCACCACTTCCTTAAACTAAATCTCTCTAAAACTGAGCTATTAATATCCCCCCCCCTGCTTGTGCCCCCCTCCATGACTTTTCCATCAAAATCAACACTGCAACCATCAGTCCCTCCCCTCACGCCAGGGAAGTAGGTGTAATCCTAGACTCTGACTTGTCATTTCAGCCTCAAATCCAATCGTCAAAAGTTTGTAGAATTCACCTCCGTAACATCTCTAAAATTCGCCCACTTTTAACAAATGTAACCACCAAGCTCCTCATTCACTCCCTTGTTATCTCCCGCCTTGACTATTGTAACTCCTTTCTCATTGGCCTGCCTCTCCATAGGCTATCCCCTCTTCAGTCTATCATGAACGCTGCAGCCAGACTTATTCACCTTACCAACTGCTCAGTGTCCGCCAACCCTCTCCTCCAATCCCTACACTGGCTCCCAATCGCCCAGCGAATTAAATACAAAATACTAACCACAACATACAAAGCCATTCACAACTCTGCCCCGAGCTACATCACCAATCTTGTCTCCAAATATCACCCAAACTGTCCTCTCCGCTCTTCTAAAGACCTCCTACTCTCAAGCTCTCTCGTCTCCTCCTCCCATGCTCATCTCCAGGATTTCTCCAGAGCCTCTCCCATCCTCTGGAACTCGCTACCTTCACTGGTCCGGCTATCCCCTACTTTTGCTACCTTCAGGCGTTCTTTGAAAACTCATCTCTTCAGGGAAGCCTATCACGTCTCCAACTAATCTTTTACCACTTCCATCAACTCATTCCCCACATTTACAACCTTTTGTACCACCTGCCCCACCCTATTAGTGTGTAAACTCTTCTGAGCAGGGCCCTCTTAATCCTCCTGTATTTTATTGTATTATAACTGTATTGTCTCCCTTTTATATTGTAAAGCACTGAGTAAACTGTGCTATATAAATCCTGTATAATAATAATAATAATTTCCACATAAGCAATGACTTGATCATTTATTATTTAAGCTATACAGAAATATTTAAGTGTATCTAAAGCCCAAACTGTATTTTTTTTTCAGTTTTGGACAGAGTGGTAAGTGCTTAAAACTCTGGTGCCCAACATACGGCCCAAAGTGCCAGGTGCTGGGAGGCTTTCTGTGCTCCAGCACCCGGCACTAAAAGAGAGACTGTACTGTTATCGCCACAGTACAAGTAAAGTGTCACAGGAGCATGTGATTGGTAAGTGATCACAAATGAGGTGGAATTGGAGGGTTAATTTTCACGGCCATAACCAAAAATGCAGGCAGTACGGGGAGTTATCTTTCACTGCCAGTGACCACCATCCCAGGGGTGATGGGGGGTTAATTTCACTGCCATTGACAAACAATGTGGGGGGCGGTTAAATTTCACTGCCTTGACAACCAATGCAGGGAGTGTTAAAATGTACTACCACTGACCACCAATTCAGGGGGTGGTTACATTTCACTAACAGTGACCACCAAAACTGGGAGGATTGGGGTTTACTTTAACTGCCACTGGCCACCAAAGTAGTGAGGGGGGTTAAAGCTCACGGCCATGATTAACACTACAGGGTGGGGATGGAGGGTTAAATTTTACTTCCTGTGACCACATATGCAGGGGAGGTTAAATTTCACTGCCAGTGACTACCAGTGGGGGGGGGGGGGGCTGGGGTTGATAGTATTGACACATATGCTAGGGGCCATTATTGTACTCACTCACGGCAATGCTGGGGGTTGTTATTGCATCCACTGACATCAATGCTGGGGTTATTGTACACCAACTACTTCAATGTGCATTTCAATATGCTGCAAAAAAAAATCTGTGGTATGGGGTTAACATGGTTGGTACCCATCAGTGGTATGTGGTTAACATGGTTGGTACCCATAAGTTGTATGGGGGTTATCAGGTACCTTCGGGTTAACGAGGGGTTAACCAGGAAGGGGTAATAGGTAGGTCACTGCGAAGTTTAGTACCGTCTCTGGGTCCGGGGGCTTGCGACTGGAGGCCTAAAGTTAAAAGAAGTTTATCCCAGTGACCAGTGGTGTGTGTTCCCCTCGAAGACCCCAAAAGTACATAAAAGTTGTAAGAGTTATTTAAAATGTTATTTATTTAATTGTATGATAATTGTTAATAAAAATCCAAAATCTTGTCACGTCATTTGTGAGGGGATTTGGAGGGATTAGATATTATGTTCAATGGGTGGCTTAAATGACAGTGGATTAGGTCCTTCACATGTCAAGGTTTTGGTGGTAAAACAGCTCAGCAAACATAGCACTAATAAGTACATTTCCCACCACGTACTTTTCTCAGTGAGACAGCTGTTGTTGGATAGGCAGCCATAAAATCACAGGATAAATGACAAAACAATGGAACTCTCCCAGAAGCTAAGAAGCTGTACTGGTCAGACACAAAGCAGAAGCACCTTATACTTGAGGAAGCATTATAACACAAGTTAGACATACGGAGGAGTGCAGGGCCTGAGAGGAGATGCGTAATCTGGAATGCAAGCTGCAGCCAAGAGTGATTTCAGGCATACACTGTACAGAACATATTTTAGCATTGCACAGCTGATATAAAACAGTGTATGTATGCTCCACTGGACTAAGGAAAGAGAGGTAGTGGGCCATGGAAGCTACTCTGCTCAGCATGATTCATCTTCAATCTGGAAACCAACAGACTCATTATGCTGGACCCGTAAAATGTGACAAAATCACACGTTTACTGAGTCAGTATACCCGAGGTGGTTTCCCCCACCTATGTTCTTATTAGTCACATAGATGTAGAGGTGGAACTGAATGCTCCAAATCCAGTTCCATGAGTCACTTTATCCAAGCGATGAACAAAATGCATTCTATTCACAGAAGGACCAAAAGTAGGAAATTATGGTATTTATAACTGCTCTGTTGTCAGAGGTAAATTTAAAAACACTTCTGACATGTAGCATGGCTGACACGATAACCCTTTGGTTTTAATAGCTTCTTAACCACTTGCCGACCAGCCGCCAAAGTTTCACTGCGGCAGAATGGCAAGGCTGGGGGCGAAACTACGTCATGTTACGTCGCTTCGCCCTGTGGCCACTAGGGGTGTGCGCGCACACCCGCTGCCCGCCCCCGGAGCCGATGCAAGTGCCCGGCGGGCGCGATGACCGCCAGGCTCCCGCGATTGCTCATGACACACCGAAAATCGGGATCTGTGTGTGTAAACACACAGATCCCGGTTCTCTGAGGGGAGAAGAGACTGATCGTGTGTTCATACAAAGTATGAACAGCAATCTGTCATCTCCCCATGACAGTCCCATCCCCCCTTCAGTTAGAACACAGAGAGGGAACACAGTTAGCTCCTTGATCTACCCTACTGTTAACCCCTTCCCTGCAAGTGACATTTTTACAGTAATCAGTGCATTTTTATAGCACTGATCGCTGTATAAATGCCAGTGGTCCCAAAAATGTGTCCAAAGTGTCCGATGTGTCCGCCATAATGTTGCAGTCCCGATATAAATCGCAGGTCACCGCCATTACTAGTAAAAAAAAAAATAATAATAAAAATGCTAGAAAACTATCCCCTATTTTGTAGACGCTATAACTTTTGCGCAAACCAATCAATATACACTTATTGCGATTTTCATTACCAAAAATATATAGAATAATACATATCGGCCTAAACTGAGAAACAATTAGCTTCTTTTAAAAAAATGGGGATATTTATTATAACAAAAAGTACAAAATATTGTGTTTTTTTTCAAAATTGTCGCTCTTTATTTGTTTATAGCGCAAAAAATAAAAACCGCAGGATCGATAAAATACCAAAAGAAAGCTCTATTTGTGGGAAAAAAAGGATGTCAATTTTGTTTGGAGGAGGTCCAACATGCCCTTTCTTAAGTGGGGGCAATGATCTTTCCTGATTAAAGAGTTATAGCTCTGAATAGGTAAGGCCCCTTTCACACATGCAGACCATTTGTCTTTTTTTCCTTGTCAAAATAAGTTTATTGAGTATACAATAATATAAAGATACATGAAGTTTACAAGGATCTATAAAGTAAGCTCATTGTTTTACAGTAGGGTTTGTATAGGTAAGTATCATGAAATTTCAAATATTAAACATGGGGTTCACATAAACCTAAAATAAAGGTATATATTATTTCATTAGTTTCTTTTGTAGGTATTTAAATAATTTATCATTTGTCTTTTTTTAACCTATCCGTTGACGGATGAAAAATCAATGCATCTCTATGGAAAAACGGATGTAAATGGATGATCATCCATTTACTGTACATCAGTTTACATCCACATCCGTAAACATCTGTTTTTTTAAATGGATCAAAGTTCTATTTTTCTTCTATGAAACAAACGAATCGGACAAAAAATGGATGTAAGCTGACAAACGGTCAGTTTTCCATCCGTTTTTGCATTGGTAGTGGATGTAAAAAAACTGATGAGAAACTGATGAGCAGCTGATGAAAGATGGATGAAAACTTCATCCCTTTCTTTCTTTGAAAAGGATTGAACTGAATTGATGAACGGTCTGTATGTGTGAAAGAGGCCTAAGGTATATTGGACCTCTACAATGGGATTGTTGCTTCCCCCATAAAGTGACAGTACCGCAGGGGACAGGCTTTATTATTTAGGCTGTAGCAGCTTTAGAAAAAAAATTAGCTGGAAGACATTAAATACCTTTTGTTTTAATACACCTGGAATGTATTTAACCTATTTAAACTGCAGGTATAATTTGACTTCAATTAGACTCAGTGGGGTTGATTAACTAAAATCTGGTGCAGCTGTGTATGGTAACCAATCAGCTTCTAACTTCAGCTTGTTCAAGCTATGACAAAAAAACTGGAAGCTGATTGGTTTCTATGCAGAGCTACACCAGATTTTGCACTTTCCAGTTTTAGTAAATCAGCCCCCAGTAATAAAATGAAATGCAGCCATGCATTTAGCACTTTTAGAAGGTAGTCAGCATCAGCAGTTCCCTTATTCTTTCTTTGACTTCCAAAGTACAAACACACACATGCTTGGAAGCAAGGACGAGCCAGAAGCGGTCAGTCTTGTAAACTAGCGTCCGTAATAGAGAATTAAAATTTGTGACGTGGCAAATTATGAAATCTCGAAATGCAGCGCACATTCTCTTCTTCTTTAATGGGATAATAATGAAGCTGCTTTGCTGGTGATACTGATGGAGTTGTTGCAAACTAATTTTCAAAGACATTTTTTTTTTCTAGTGATATCAAGAATAATATTATTATGCTTTTTTTTTTTATTTGGGCAAGTTACCAAAGCCCCATTATCCTGTAGTTTTTAAGATCAAAGATACAACTATGTTGGTGTCCCTTGTCAATTTTACATTGTATTTTTTTTAAATGTAACTGCCTACTCCCAAACTGTCATTTGAAGTAAAACACACAGCCAAGTATTATTCTCCACAATTTTTTTTATTGTGCATTAAAAAAAGAAAACAAATAAAATTAGACATGCTATCTGCCAATAGAACTTAACCAAAAAGTGCATTCTATGCATCCAAAAATATAGAAAATATACCAAATCAAATCATTATTCAACCAAAAAAATAATGTCAAAGCAATAACTCCAAGGCCAATAATAAATAACACGTTATCTCCTCCGATTCTGTAACATGGCTGGTTGACGAACTGCCGAAACTAACTGAAAAGTGCGAAATGAAAAGTGCGAATCAACACTCACCAAACTTCTACTAACATGAAATTAGCAGGAGCCCAAAGAGCTGAAAACCAATGTAGTACGTCACTACATTCATAATTGTTGGCCAACAATTGTGTGGCCGTGTGTATGCAAGACAAGTTTGGGCCAAAGCCCTTCAGACAAAATTCCACGGTTTTGTTGGCCAACAATCCGATCGTGTATATGAGGATTTAGAAAGCTCTTCAGATACCCACTTACTTCCCGCTATCGCTACAGGACAAGAAGTTAAGGGAAATTTTCCAAATGGGAAAACGATGAAAAAAAAAAGGCCTGACAGGTTTATCTAACCATTCCCCACACAATCCAAAACTGCAAAGCAAACTATTATCATCCAAGCATGCATGTTTATGTACTGAGCTTAGAACTTTATTGATAACTTTAAATTGAAAGAAGATAAAACCACCTGCTTGGAAAAGTCAATCAGCCCAGGTGACGTTTCCGTCTGTAACAATCTCCTGGGTCCTACTTGAGGTGTTTGTAGCTGATTTTGTGCACTTGCAGCAAAAACAACTGTACTATCCCTGGATCTTGAGGAAGTACACCCTGAAAGCTTGTCCTGAAAATTTGGATGTTAGTGCAATGAAAAAAAAGTATCTCAGATAGTACTCAATTGTTTCTGTATCCTACTTAAGTTTAAATGTACTCAAAGGCGCAGTTATCTTTAAATTAATTTAAAAAATGTCTAGACTTGCTGATGGTTTTAATGTTATGGAAACCTTAAGTTATGGATACCATAAGAAATATAGTAGTCTATAGTAGATGGTATAAGTAAATGTAATGAGAGTTTAGATCTGGTCAAGACTTCAAAGCATAAAGGGAGGAAGGAAAGGTTGATTTACAGCAGTACAAAATAGGTCATTTAGGAGATGTGAAGCAGATGTGATCCTTTGATCTCAGTATCAAAGTATCAGGGTGTGATTAAGGAAAGAAAAAACAAAAGAAACTCAAAGCATAAGCAATTTATACACTAGTAAATAATGATTAAATGTGACATCTGCACAGCCACTTTGGGGGGTTTGTAATACTTATGCTTATCTATTAGCTAGATTTCATTGACAGGAATCGTAGCAGACCACTTGCAGGAAAAAATTAATAAACAGAACGTAATGCATTTGCTATCCATTGAATTTTTAGCTCCTATTTTCTACTAGTCCAAGAAAATGGCAACTGACTGCTATAGGCAATACCTGTTATTTCTTTACTTCCATTAGGCAAACATGAGATCCAGTTGTGAATCATGCCTTGGTCACTGGTTTCTAGTGATTTAATAGGTCCTTTAACATTCAAAGTGTATCTCTAACCTGTTTTTAAATTTAGGGAGAAAGCATTATAATTTTATTGCTCTCTACTGGCCCTGTTCCTGCTCTCTAGATATTGGGGAAGATTTACTAAAACAGAAGTGCACAAAAGTCTTTGCATAGAAATCAATTGGCTTCCAGGTTTCCTGAACTAAAATTGCTTACTCTGGTTTGGATGCACACTGTTAGCTTCTCACACATATATTGTGTGTGTGTGTGTGTGTGTGTGTATTATGTGGAATAATGTGTAATTTCTGCTCACCCATTTCACTAACTGGACAGGAAAAGAACAGAAGGAGACTGATGACGTCATCTCTCTGCTCCAGTTTCTCTCTCCTATAATCATGTTACTTGGTAGCACATTTGCACTCAGAACACATAATTGGCTTCCAGTTCTGTCGAATCCTTACTCAATCTGAGTCCACCTGTGCAGGATAGTTCAAAAGGCTAAAACCAACTCAATTTTCAGGGGCTTACACCTTTATTTAAGAAAATACACAGTAAAAATACAAAACCACATTCATTTGTCTTTTATTTTTTGCCTGGATTCCAGCTTGAATGTACAAAATATATAGAATAATTCTGCGCTACCCTAAAAAAAGGGACAGAGAAGCAGCCAACACGACCAACAAAGTGTAAAATAGAAAAACAACAAAAAAGTGTGGCGCTGAACAATGTCATATAAAAACTGTAAACAAGTCAAATAGACAGTAGGAAGGATCAATTATGTCTGCTTAGAGCATGTAGTCCTCATGTAAACATTAGAGATACATAGTCTGTATGGCAATATGTTAAACAGAATATTGAAGAATTATGTAGATATCTCGGCTAAAAATCCGCTCACTACCACCAAGAGTTGAGGAGGCTTATCGGATGAGGTGGACCCAATGGGGCATACGCCGGATTGGGTCGGACAAGGCTTAGGTGGTGAGTGGCTGTGTATACTCCGAGAAGGATGTGGTCTCACGGGTTTGTTATATTCATCCAAATTATACCAGGAACTTGGGAGGTGTACGTAATCTCCCGGATGTGGGAGGTCATGTAGATCTTAAGGAAGTGATGGGGTGTTCCGTAAGCAAACCCCTCAAGGCAACATTCCGTGGACCAGAAATTGATGTGGAAGGATAGGGAAAGAAAAGAAGGGCCACATAGTGTAAATCCAAAAAACAAAAAGTATTTATATGAAATAAAATAGATGTACACTCACATGCAAATCCAAAATTTTAAAACAGCGCTGTATGAGAAAAAGTGGCGACAATGGGGTCCTGCCCGACGCGTTTCATCCTCAAAGACGTCATCTGGGGGCAATGATGATTTTGAGGACGAAACGCGTCGGGCAGGACCCCATTGTCGCCACTTTTTCTCATACAGCGCTGTTTTAAAATTTTGGATTTGCATGTGAGTGGTCATCTATTTTATTTCAAATAAATACTTTTTGTTTTTTGGATTTACACTATGTGGCCCTTCTTTTCTTTCCCTATCCTTCCACATCAATTTCTGGTCCACGGAATGTTGCCTTGAGGGGTTTGCTTACGGAACACCCCATCACTTCCTTAAGATCTACATGACCTCCCACATCCGGGAGATTACGTACACCTCCCAAGTTCCTGGTATAATTTGGATGAATACAACAAACCCGTGAGACCGCATCCTTCTCGGAGTATACACAGCCACTCACCACCTAAGCCTTGTCCGACCCAATCCGGCGTATGCCCCATTGGGTCCACCTCATCCGATATGCCTCCTCAACCCTTGGTGGTAGTGAGCAGATTTTTAGCCGAGATATCTACATAAATCTTCAATAATCTGTTTAACATATTGCCATACAGACTATGTATCTCTAATGTTTACATGAGGACTACATGCTCTAAGCAGACATAATTGATCCTTCCTACTGTCTATTTGACTTGTTTACAGTTTTTATATGACATTGTTCAGCGCCACACTTTTTTGTTGTTTTACAGCTGGAATGTACACCTGTATTTTGCCCATGCTGGCTAAATCTGCGTCAAGAGCGCACATTAGTTGGCAATGATTGCAGCCAGGTCTGGACTGGGACAAAAAATATGCCCGGGCATTTTAAACTGATCAGCCAATTTCTGTAATGTGCAGGGGACACTGTGATATAATGGGGACTGCATTGTAAAGTGGCACTGTAATGTTAACATTACATCAGAGTTCGCACATAGGTTCTCTTACATCAGAGTCTGCACAGAGGTCCCCTTACATCAGATACCAACAAAGCCTGGGGAATGCCCAGGAAAAAATCCAAGCCTACTTACCACCAGCTCGCAGATAACCAATTAGCCTGTCTAACAGTATGCGTTAAAAACAGGGGTTTAGTCCGCACCCATTTGCAAACGCATGTGTAAGCGGCAGAGCCTCTTCACGGCACCCTGATATCTGTGGTCCTAACACTAAAATATGAGTGTCCCCACAGTGGAGGCACATACATTCTGATGGATAAATGTGGGCAGGTGGACTGAAGGGGAGCCCACCCCTTCTTAAAGGTACAGGAGCACACCAAACACCCAGCAAATAGCACAATGGCTTCAAAGGTGTTGGTGCGTTGCTGGACTAATACACACACACCAACGTGATCACAAAAAACTTGCCACCACCCTCATTTATAGCTGGCTATCGCAGTAAGCGGCATTGGAAAGCTACAAACAGATACCAACAAAGCCTGGGGAATGCACAGGAAAAAATCCAAGCCTACTTACCACCAGCTCGCAGACAACCAATTAGCCTGTCTAACAGTATGCATTAAAAACAGGGGTTTACATCAGAGTCCGCACAGAGGTTCCCTTATATCAGAGTTCGCACAGAGGTCCCCTTACATCAGAGTCTGAACAAAGGTCCCCTTACATCAGAGTCTGAACAGAGGTCCCCTTAAATCAGAGTCTGAACAGAGGTCCCCTTACATCAGAGTCTGAACAGAGGTCCCCTTACATCAGAGTCTGAACAGAGGTCCCCTTACATCAGAGTCCGCACAGAGGTCCCCTTACATCAGAGTCTGAACAGAGGTCCCCTTACATCAGAGTCTGAACAGAGGTCCCCTTACATCAGAGTCCGCACAGAGGTCCCCTTACATCAGAGTCTGAACAGAGGTCCCCTTACATCAGAGTCTGAACAGAGGTCCCCTTACATCAGAGTCTGAACAGAGGTCCCCTTACATCAGAGTCTGAACAGAGGTCCTCTTACATCAGAGTCTGAACAGAGGTCCTCTTACATCAGAGTCTGAACAGAGGTCCCCTTACATCAAAGTCTGAACAGAGGTCCCCTTACATCAGAGTCGGCACAGAGGTCCCCTTACATCAGAGTCTGAACAGAGGTCCCCTTACATCAGAGTCCACACAGAGGTCCCCTTACATCAGAGTCTGAACAGAGGTCCCCTTACATCAGAGTCTGAACAGAGGTCCCCTTACATCAGAGTCTGAACAGAGGTCCTCTTACATCAGAGTCTGAACAGAGGTCCTCTTACATCAGAGTCTGAACAGAGGTCCCCTTACATCAGAGTCTGAACAGAGGTCCCCTTACATCAGAGTCTGAACAGAGGTCCCCTTACATCAGAGTCCGCACAGAGGTCCCCTTACATCAGAGTCTGAACAGAGGTCCCCTTACATCAGAGTCTGAACAGAGGTCCCCTTACATCAGAGTCTGAACAGAGGTCCCCTTACATCAGAGTCTGAACAGAGGTCCTCTTACATCAGAGTCTGAACAGAGGTCCTCTTACATCAGAGTCTGAACAGAGGTCCCCTTACATCAAAGTCTGAACAGAGGTCCCCTTACATCAGAGTCCGCACAGAGGTCCCCTTACATCAGAGTCTGAACAGAGGTCCCCTTACATCAGAGTCTGAACAGAGGTCCTCTTACATCAGAGTCTGAACAGAGGTCCTCTTACATCAGAGTCTGAACAGAGGTCCCCTTACATCAGAGTCTGAACAGAGGTCCCCTTACATCAGAGTCTGAACAGAGGTCCCCTTACATCAGAGTCTGAACAGAGGTCCCCTTACATCAGAGTCTGAACAGAGGTCCTCTTACATCAGAGTCTGAACAGTGGTCCCCTTACATCAGAGTCTGAACAGTGGTCCCCTTACATCAGAGTCTGAACAGAGGTCCCCTTACATCAGAGTCCGCACAGAGGTCCCCTTACATCAGAGTCTGAACAGAGGTCCCCTTACATCAGAGTCTGAACAGAGGTCCCCTTACATCAGAGTCTGAACAGAGGTCCCCTTACATCAGAGTCCGCACAGAGGTCCCCTTACATCAGAGTCTGAACAGAGGTCCCCCTACATCAGAGTCTGAACAGAGGTCCCCTTACATCAGAGTCTGAACAGAGGTCCTCTTACATCAGAGTCTGAACAGTGGTCCCCTTACATCAGAGTCTGAACAGAGGTCCCCTTACATCAGAGTCCGCACAGAGGTCCCCTTACATCAGAGTCTGAACAGAGGTCCCCTTACATCAGAGTCTGAACAGAGGTCCCCTTACATCAGAGTCTGAACAGAGGTCCCCTTACATCAGAGTCCGCACAGAGGTCCCCTTACATCAGAGTCTGAACAGAGGTCCCCTTACATCAGAGTCTGAACAGAGGTCCCCTTACATCAGAGTCTGAACAGAGGTCCCCTTACATCAGAGTCCGCACAGAGGTCCCCTTACATCAGAGTCCACACAAAGGTCCCCTCACATCAGAGCCCGCACAGAGGCCCCCCTTAGAGTCTGCAGAATTTGCACTTACTGTAAGGGGGGGCTCTGTGCACTCTAATGTAAAGGGGAACCCTTATTCAAGGGGGGATCTCATGTAAAGTGGTGCTCTGAGAACCCTGATTTAAGGGTGAATGCTGTGGACTCTGGTGTAAAGGGGAACTCTGATGTAAGGGGAGTTCTTGCATCAGAGTCCACAGAGCACCCCTTAAATTTTTTTTACACACTGGGAGGCAGGAGGGAGGGTGAGCTTACTCACCCCAGGGTGGAGGCTCAGGCACAGGCTGTCTGTAGCATTTATCTTCTGAGTTAAAACTTCCTTCACATCTCCCCGAGTGTGTGGGCGGGGCAGACACAGAAGTAGAGGGGCGGGAGGAGGAGGAGAAGTCTGTCCGAGCGCAGAGCAGAAAGCTGAACTGTCAGCGTTGGCTCTCAGGCTTAACTGTGTGTGAGAGAGGCACACAGCTCAGCCCATGCAGAATACACAGGCATGGCCACATAGCGGTAGGTGAGTGGCAGCCTTGGCCTGTGTTAGCCTGTCCAGGCCGCGGTCGCCGCTTACCTTCCGCTGTGTGCCCCTGCCCACCGGGCAAATGCCTGGTCTGCCCTATGGCCAGTCCGAGCCTGATTGCAGCTGTGGGGAACACACTGGGGTTGATTTCCTAAAACTGGAAAGTGCAAAATCTGGTGCAGCTCTGCATAGACACCAATCATCTTCCAATTTTATTGTCAAAGCTTAATGGAAAAAGCTGAAATTAGAAGTTGATTGGCTACCATGCACAGTTGCACCAGATTCTGAGTGCTCCAGTTTTAGTAAATAGCCTCCATTGTGTCACTAGTATAGGAATTGAGGGGGATTTCCAAAAAGGACACAGACCACAATGAAGCAGTAATTTAGCAGAGTAGAGTGTGGCTAGAATCCCCTTAGAGCCCTTTCACACTGGGGCGGTGTGCAGGCCTTATTGCGCTAAAAATACCGCCTGCAAACCGACCCAAAACAGCCTCTACTGTCTGTTCAGTGTGAAAGCCCGAGGGCTTTCACACTGAAGCGGTGCGCTGGCAGGAGAAGAAAAAAACTCCTGCAAGCCGCATCTTTGGAGCGGTGTATTCACCGCTCCTAAACCGCTCCTGCCCATTGAAATCAATGGGGCAGCGCGGATATACCGCGGCAATACCGCGGCAATACCGCGGCTATACCGCGGTAATACCGCTATGCGAGCGGTTTTAACCCTTTTTCGGCAGCCAGCGGGGGTTGAAAACCGCACCGCTAGCGGCCGAATACCGACGCAGAAACGATGGTAAAGCAGCGCTAAAAATAGCGCTGTTTTACCGCCGACGCCCCCACCGCCCCAGTGTGAAAGGGGCCTTACTGCTGCCTATGTCCTCATTGATGATTTTACCTCACTTCCGGTTCAGTTGATCAAGTTGTCAGGACACTAAATGTCCCCAGTGAGAAATAAAAACTCACCTGCCTTCCCCAATAGTTAAAGCGGAGTTCCGCCTAAAAAAAAAAATCAAAAACCAGCAGTTTCAAATACTGCAGCTTCTGACTTTTAAAATAAGGACACTTACCTGTCCAGGGCACCCGCAATGTCCTCACCCAAAGCCGACCCGTCCTCCTCGGCTCCGGGTGGAGGCACCGGCATTGCTAGTAAGGGAATCAGGAAGTGAAGCCTTCACAGCCTGGTTCCCTACTGAGCATGCGCGAGTCGCACTGCGCGTTCTGAGTGGTCCCTGCTTTCTTCTGGGACTCCCAGAAGACAGCGAGGGGGACGGAGGAGGGGCCGGACATGTTGTAGAACGCCACGGATACTGCAGCGATTTTTAGCCGGAAGTGGGAGCAAATACCTGTAGTAGACAGGTATCTGCTCCCCCCTCCCCCTGAAAGGTGCCAAATGTGACACCGGAGGGTGGGAGAAATCCAGACAGCGGAAGTTCCATTTTTGGGTGGAACTCCGCTTTAAGTTCTACCAAACTAAAATTATTTAAAGGAGTCATGTATTTAAATTAGTATTTAGTCTGCATAATGACCTTCTACTTGCAGAAGCAACATACTAATGGAAATGTAAAAATGGAAACCAGTCCAATGCAAAGTAAAAACCTAGCATGAAGAGGATGTGTGAAGAAAAAAAAGATAATGAAAATGTGTGTGAGACCATAACGTAGAAGGACATACTAAGACCTCAGGGGTTTACAGTCTGTTATACAGTTTGTTTTTAAGCTAACAAATAAGACAGAGGTTAATAATTATTACAGATTATGGTTATGTACCTGGAAATATAAGAGGCTAGTTGTCTCAGGGAGCATGGCCTATTGCAATTGCCTATTGTCATGCTGATTGCTGTAATATGTCCTTCGCATTGTACTCATGCAATTATATAGTATAACTTTCTATTTTTATACAGTGTATGATCCGAATTGTGGAAGTTACGTATTGTTCAGAATCAATGCTGAAACCTCTTTATTTTTGTTCTGTGAAAATCTTTATTAAACATATTGAAACAGAAAATGTGTGTGAGAAAGGGTTGGGTTACTTCACCCCACAAGGGGTTAAACTAGCAACAAGTGGAAAAATTGTGTTTCTTCCAAGATCAGCTCATTAAAAAAATAAGGCAGGAAGCAAAGTTTTCGCTATACATTGTTTTCCTCGTGTTACTATGGCAACCACTCAATAAAAAGTGCAGGAATTTTACTTTTTTTTTTTTTCCCCTGTCAAAGAGGCTGAAAAAAGGGTTTAGCTAACTCATTGAACTTAGTTGTTTCCAACTGGAATGTGGACGGTAATAACCAGGGAATATATAAGAAAATGCAAGTGAAATGGTAAAAGAAGGTCATTGCGATCAATGTTTGTATCAACTTTGATTAAATAAATCATCCGCAGTTGGAATGTGGTTTTTAAACTCATGTATTATAAAGTGAACCACTGCTACCCAGAGATAAACACAGTGTCCTGTTACAGTAAATCATGATTTGGAAACTTAAAGTCAGCCATAACAAAGATATTTATTTAACCATTTCAGCTCTCATTACAAAATACAATAAAAAGGTAAGACGCTTGCAAGCAAGTGATAGTGCACCATATGCTCAAATAGATATTGTGAGTTTGAAAAAGCTCCTAACAACTAGTGATGCTCTATATATTCAGAAAATACATAAATATAGTGAATCGAAAAAACCTCCAATAAGTGCCCCTCACAGGGTGGTACACACTCAGTGCAATATTCAAAATTTGCAGAAGAAACCTTCTTTAAATAATATAAGAATAAAACAAAGAATAAATATTGTAACTGCCTATTTACGTACCCTTATGAGTACCTACAATATGAACGAAAAGTGCAAATTAAAAGTGAAGTATTTCACATAAAACAAACCATCATGCACTATTTAAATAAGTCCATGTTCTAGTGAGCCCACATAAAATTATGTCTCCATACCATCAAGAATAGCTCTCACAATTTCAGCAATCCTCTACACTCCTCTTTAACTGTGATGGCAGACAAGACGATATCACCAAAAATGTAAAGAGCTCAAACTCAGAAGACCCTAGAGGTCTCTTCTGTTATGAAAACCCTGCCTGTCAGCCAGTTTTTACAGAAGACAAATTACTACCAGTTTAATGATGCCTCTGGGTGGCCATCCAAAGTAAAGACTTGTAGCAACATCTAAAAGAGTAGATGTACGATTCTTTCAATATAGAAGCTTACCTTGCTATATAATTGTAGCGCTGGTAGATTTTTGATCTACCATCTGATAGGTAAATTTAGTGGGTCGCTTGTTAGAAGTTAGATTTGCCTCTGTTCCAGCTTGGCTGAGTTGCGTGTAGTTCATCACTGTGCCGGTGGGTGTCGTTGTTACCATTGGCTGGTGTTGGAAAAGCAACGTGTCGAAGCGTATGGGTGCTCCTCTGTCCCGGAGACAACTCGGTGGAGGTGGTCCTCCGAGTTGCATTCTGGGAGGGGGTATTTATGGGGGAGACGCCATGTTTAGGGGTTTGTTTTCAGTCACCTGCTGGCCCTCCTGGCCAACAGGTATGCCTTAGAGTACCACCTCGTGGTCCTCCGTTCCGGAGGCCCACGCCGCTGCGGCGCGTGGGTGGGCCCAGAAGCCTGTCTGGGGCCTACCACAGCAGCAGAGGAATGATCCTGAGCTGTCTATCCAGAGTGAAGAAGCTGGACAACCGAGGAGATCCCAGGGGAGGACCCGTCATGGAAGGATCATGCAGAGTGCTGGTCTGGAGAGGGGCCTGGTCACTCGGTTGGAGGACGTATCCTAAAGTAGTCTTACTGCATAGTACAGCCGGGTTGGCTTAGAGGTCCAAGTACTGTGTCTGACATTCACCACAAACCAATACATCCTGTGGCAGAGGATCGTACGGGTTTTATTCCAAGCAAGTCTGTGGCAGAGACTTTTTTTTCGTGCTACGTGCTGGCTGCTAGGCAAGTGAGAGAGGCCTATCCAGACGGGCAAAAAAAAAAAAGATCGTGTCCCACAAGGGGATCGCATTCAATTACAGTGTTCAATTTCTAAAGGACGTTCTAAAGAATCCTAAAGAAAGGTATTTGAGCTTCCCTGCAGTTTTCCTCCTGCCTCCTTCCTGCTACTTCCTTCGTTACATGGTTCATTAAAGCATTGAAAAACATACTCAAGTGTTGGTGCTTATATCGTCCAGAGGTAAACTCAACGGAACCCTAGACCCGGTGCCGGTGAAACAGAGGTATCGAGAGTGAAGGTAACAGCCCGCTTAAACCAGCAGCTCCACCGAGAGTTATTGCTACATAATAATTCAATATGTTCAGAAGATCACACATTTGTTTTTCAGCCATAAATGATCATGATTCTTGTAAAAACTTTCTAGTATGAGCACAATTAAACAAGACCAATATGACCTGGTCTGCTTTGGATTTTGATTGGTGCAAAGTGTGGCATGAAGCTATTATTTTTCACCTTTCTCAGGTAAAGTGTCTTCAGTTGGTTCGTTAGCTTGGGTTAGTACATTTTGGTATTGTCTTGGAGCATGGCATAAAGAAATAAATACAGAGGACATTGACAGCTTTCTGTATATAGAGGACATCTCCTTTACCCGCATACTCTTTGATATGTTGTGTGACCCAGCCCCAGAGAGTTTTAACCCAAGAGGAAGAAAACGTATTTTTCTTAGTAAACACATAATAGACTTGTGTTGAATCATATAAAAAGCTTAAAATTGGCAAATGTTGTCACACTACAGACCAGTCCTCCCTTATTCAGACTTGAGAAAAACAGACTCTATCATAAATTTGCAAAATTCTTTCAAAAAATTATTTTTTTTTTTTTTAATTGACAGAGGATCCCAAAATAAGAACCTGGACTTGTCACATCAAAACTACCTTGCGGCCCAGTGTGAGGGCTTCAATTATAAGTATTAAAATAACTTATAGCACCATCTGACTTTGTTGCTGAGATCTTGAGATTGCTCAACCTACAGTGGGGCAAAAAAGTATTTAGTCGGCCACCAATTGTGCAAGTTCTCCCACTTAAAAAGATGAGAGAGGCTTGTAATTGTCATCATAGGTATACCTCAACTATGAGAGACAAAATGTGCAAACAAATCCAGACAATCACATTGTCTGATTTTTGAAAGAATTTATTTGCAAATCATGGTGGAAAATAAGTATTTGGTCAATATCAAAAGTTCATCTCAATACTTTGTTATATATCCTTTGTTGGCAATGACAGAGGTCCAACGTTTTCTGTAAGTCTTCACAAGGTTGTCACACACTGTTGCTGGTATGTTGGCACACCGTTTCGCCCCCTCCCCCTGGTGCCCGAGGCGGTCGGCATCGTTAGGGGAGTGATCCAAGCTGAGGGGGAGACCACTCATTTGTGGCCACCCCCTCGCGATCGCTCCCAACGAATGAGAATCTTCCTCTGCTGCTGTATAGTAAACAGCGGCAGAGGAAGTGATGTCATCTCTCCTCGGGTCGATATTTTCCGTTCCGGCGCCGAGGAGAGAAGACATCTGAGTAAGTGCACAACACATACACTTACAATAAAACACACTAGGCACACTTTACACCCCCCATCACCCCCCGATCACCCCCTGATCACCCCCTAATCACCCCCCCCCCGTCACAGTGACACCAATAGCAGGTTTTTTTTCTGATTACTTTATTGGTGTCGGTTTGTGACAGTTAGAAGTGGTAGGGCAGTTAGTGGTAGCCCCCTTTAGGTCTAGGGTACCCCCCTAACCCCCCTAATAAAGTTTTAATTCCTTGATCACCCCCCGTCGCCAATGTCACTAAGCGATCGTTTTTCTGATCGCTGTATTAGTGTCACTGGTGACGCTAGTTAGGGAGGTAAATATATAGGTTCGCCGTCAGCGTTTTATGGCATCAGGGACCCCCATATACTACCTAATAAAGGTTTTAACCCCTTGATTGCCCCCTAGTTAACCCCCTCACCAGTGATCACCGTATAACTGTTACAGGTGACGCTGGCTATTTATTTATTATTTATTTTTTATAGTGTCAAGGCACCCGCCGTTTACTACCTAATAAAGGTTTAGCCCCCTGATCACCCGGCGGTGATATAAGTTAGGTTTTAGGGTCAGATAGGGTCTGCATCGCCCCAGGCAGTGTCAGGTTAGCGCCAGTACCGCTAACACCCACGCACGCACCATACACCTCCCTTAGTGGTATAGTATCTGAACGGATCAATATCTGATCCGATCAGATCTATACTAACGTCCCCAGCAGTTTAGGGTTCCCAAAAACACAGTGTTAGCGGGATCAGCCCAGACACCTGCGTTTTGCCCCTCTGCCCTGCCCAGCCCAGCCCAGCCCAGCCCAGCCCACCCAAGTGCAGTATCGATCGATCACTGTCAGTTACAAAACACTAAACGCATAACTGCAGCGTTCGCAGAGTTAGGTCTGATCCCTGCGATCGCTAACAGTTTTTTTGGTAGCGTATTGGTGAACTGGCCAGCACCAGCCCCAGGCAGCATCAGGTTAGTGCCAGTAGCGCTAACACCCACGCACACACCGTACACCTCCCTTAGTGGTATAGTATCTGAACGGATCAATATCAGATCCGATCAGATCTATACTAGCGTCCCCAGCAGTTTAGGGTTCCCAAAAACGCAGTGTTAGTGGGATAAGCCCAGATACCTGCTAGCTCCTGCGTTTTGCCCCTCCGCCCAGCCCAGCCCACCCAAGTGCAGTATCAATCGATCATTGTCACTTACAAAACACTAAACACATAACTACAGCATTCGCAGATTTAGGCCTGATCCCTGTGATCGCTAACAGTTTTTTTGGTAGCGTTTGGGGAACTGGCAAGCACTAGCGGCCTAGTACACCTCGGTCGTAGTCAAACCAGCACTGCAGTAACACTTGGTGACGTGGCAAGTCCCATAAGTGCAGTTCAAGCTGGTGAGGTGGCAAGCACAAGTAGTGTCCCGCTGCCACCAAGAAGAAGACAAACACAGGCCCGTCGTGCCCATAGTACCCTTCCTGCTGCATTCGCCAATCCTAATTGGGAACCCACCACTTCTGCAGCATACTTCCCCCATTCACATCCCCAACCAAATGCAGTCGGCTGCATGAGAGGCATTTTCTTTATGTCCTCCCGAGTACCCCTACCCAACGAACCCCCCCAAAAAAGATGTTGTGTCTGCAGCAAACGCGGATATAGGCGTGACAGGGTACAGCATTGCACAGACTAGGCACACTTTCACAGGGTCTCCCAAGATGCCATGGCATTTTGAGAGACCCGAACCTGGAACCGGTTACAGTTATAAAAGTTACAGTTACAAAAAAAAGTGTAAAAAAAAAAAAAACACAAAAAAATATAAAATAAAAAAACAAAAATAGTTGTTGTTTTATTGTTCTCTCTCTATTCTCTCTCTATTGTTCTGCTCTTTTTTACTGTATTCTATTCTGCAATGTTTTATTGTTATTATGTTTTATCATGTTTGCTTTTCAGGTATGCAATTTTTTATACTTTACTGTTTACTGTGTTTTATTGTTAACCATTTTTTTGTCTTCAGGTACGCCATTCAGCTGCAGCGAAGATTTATTTATCTTGACAGCAACAGCGTTTGCTCCCACGATACATAAAGCCGTGACTCCAGCGATGTCGGAGGTGATATATGCCAAAGCATGGGGGCATTTTGCCAGATGTAAACAGTGCCATTTGGAAATAGGGAAAGCATTTTATCACACTGATCTTGGTGTGGTCAGATGCTTTGAGGGCAGAGGAGAGATCTAGGGTCTAATAAACCCCATTTTTTTTTCAAAAAAGAGTACCTGTCACTACCTATTGCTATAATAGGGGATATTTACATTCCCTGACATAACAATAAAAATGATTAAAAAAAAATGAAAGGAATAGTTTAAAAATAACATAAAAAAGCAGCTGCAGCGCAGATTTATCTATCTTGACAGCAACAGCGTTTGCTCCCACGATACATAAAGCCGTGACTCCAGCGCTGTCGGAGGTGATATATGCCAAAGCATGGGGGCAGCAGGGACAAAGGAGCTATTTGCTCCTAACTTTTGGGGCGGATGCCCCCATGCTTCGGCATATATAAATGGTGCATGTTTGCCCATCATTAGAAGTGGGTGGATGAAGGGAGGTATTCTAATGGTGGGTATACCCACCAATCAATCTCTTTTTTTCGTTCAGTCCACAGGCTGCATGAAAAAAAAGATTACAATATATGCCCAACAAGGACCAGCAACGTACTGGTATGTTGCTGGACTTTGAGTGGTTATACCAGAATGATACCTGCAGGTTTAGGTATCATCTTGGTATCATTCTTTTCAGCCAGCGGTCAGCTTTCATGTAAAAGCAATCCTAGTGGCTAATTAGCCTCTAGACTGCTTTTACAAGCAGTGGGAGGGAATGTCCCCCCTCCCGCCTTCTTCCATGTTTTTCTCTGGCTCTCCTGTCCCAACAAGGAACCTGAGAATGCAGCCGGTGATTCGGCCAGCTGAACATAGAGCTGATCGGAGACCAGAATGGCTCCAATCATCTCTATGGGCTAAGAAACCGGAAGCTACGAGCATTTCATGACTTAGATTTCGCCAGATGTAAACAGTGCCATTTGGAAATTGGGAAAGCATTTTATCACACTGATCTTGGTGTGGTCAGATGCTTTGAAGGCGAAGGCAGAGGAGAGATCTAGGGTCTAATAAACCCCATTTTTTTCAAAAAAGAGCACCTGTCACTACCTATTGCTATAATAGGGGATATTTACATTCCCTGACATAACAATAAAAATGATTAAAAAAAAATTAAAGGAATAGTTTAAAAATAACATAAAAAAGCAAAAAAAAAAAAAAAAAAAAAAAGCACCCCTGTCCCCCCCTGCTCTCGCGCAAAGGCGAACGCAAGCATTGGTCTGGCATCAAATGTAAACAGCAATTGCACCATGCATGTGAGGTGTCACTGCAAAAGTCAGGTTGAGGGCAGTAATTTTAGCAGTAGACCTCCTCTGTAAATATAAAGTGGTAACCTGTAAAGGCTTTTAAAGGCCTTTAAAAATGTATGTAGTTTGTCGCCACTGCACGTTTGTGCGCAATTTTAAAGCATGTCATGTTTGGTATCCATGTACTCGGCCTAAGATCATTTTTTTTATTTCATCAAACATTTGGGCAATATAGTGTGTTTTAGTGCATTAAGATTAAAAAAAAGTGTATTTTTTCCCAAAAAAAAAGCGTTTGAAAAAATGCTGCGCAAATACTGTGTGAAAAAAAAAAATGAAACACCCACCATTTTAATCTGTAGGGCCTTTGCTTTTAAAAATTATATCATGTTTGGGGGTTTAAAGTAATTTTCTTGCAAAAAAAAATTATTTTTTCATGTAAACAAATAGTGTCAGAAAGGGCTTTGTCTTCAAGTGGTTAGAAGAGTGGGTGATGTGTGACATAAGCTTCTAAATGTTGTGCATAAAATGCCAGGACAGTTCAAACCCCCCCAAATGACCCCATTTTGGAAAGTAGACACCCCAAGCTATTTGCTAAGAGGCATGTCAAGTCCATTGAATATTTTATATTGTGACACAAGTTGCGGGAAAAAGACACATTTTTTTTTTTTTTGCACAAAGTTGTCACTAAATGATATATTGCTCAAACACACCATGGAAATATGTGAAATTACACCCCAACATACATTCTTTTGCTTCTCCTGAGTACGGGGATACCAGATGTGTGAGACTTTTTTGGGAGCCTAACCGCATACGGGACCCCAAAAACCAAACACTGCCTTCAGGGTTTCTAAGGGTGTAAATTTTTGATTTCACTCCTTACTGCCTATCACAGTTTCAGAGGCCATGGAATGCCCAGATGGCACAACCCCCCCCCCAAATGACCCCATTTTGGAAAGTAGACACCCCAAGCTATTTGCTGAGAGGTATGGTGAGTATTTTGCAGACCTCGCTTTTTGTCACAAAGTTTTGAAAATTGAAAAAAGAAAAAAAAATACATTTTTCTTTTCTTTCTTCATTTTCAAAAACAAATGAGAGCCGCAAAATACTCACCATGGCTCTCAGCAAATAGCTTGGGGTGTCTACTTTCCATAATGGGGTCATTTGGGGTGTTTTATGGCCTTCGAAACTGTGATAGGTAGTGAGGAGTGGAATCAAAAATTTACGCCCTTAGAAATCCTGAAGGCGGTGATTGGTTTTCGGGGCCCCGTATGCAGCTAGGCTCCCAAAAAGTCCCACACATGTAGTATCCCCGTATTTAGGAGAAGCAGCAGAATATATTTTGGGGTGTAATTCCACATATGCCCATGGCATGTTTGAGAAATATATCATTTAGTGACAACTTTGTGCAAAAAAAAAAAAAAAGAAAAAAGTTTGTCATTTTCCCACAACTTGTGGCAAAATATAAAATATTCCATGGACTCAACATGCCTCTCAGCAAATAGCTTGGGGTGTCTAGGTTCCAAAATGGGGTCATTTGGGGGGGTTGAACTGTCCTGGCATTTTATGGCTTTCAAAACTGTGATAGGTAGTGAGGAGTGAAATCAAAAATTTACGTCCTTAGAAATCCTGAAGGCAGGGCTTGGTTTTTCGGGGCCCCGTACGCGGGTAGGCTCCCAAAAAGTCCCACACATGTGGTATCCCCATACTCAGGAGAAGCAGCTAAATGTATTTTGGGGTGCAATTCCACATATGTCCATGACCTGTGTGAGCAATATATCATTTAGTGACAACTTTTTGTAAATTTTTTTTTTTTTATCATTATTCAATCACTTGGGACAAAAAAAATTAATATTCAATGGGCTCAACATGCCTCTCAGCAATTTCCTTGGGGTGTCTACTTTCCAAAATGGGATCATTTGGGGGAGGGTTTGTACTGCCCTGCCATTTTAGCACCTCAAGAAATGACATAGGCAGTCATAAACTAAAAGCTGTGTAAATTCCAGAAAATGTACCCTAGTTTGTAGACGCTATAACTTTTGTGCAAACCAATAAATATTGACATTTTTTTTTACCAAAGACATGTGGCTGAATACATTTTGGACTAAATGTATGACTAAAATTGAGTTTATTGGATTTATTTTATAACAAAAAGTAGAAAATATTGTTTTTTTCAAAATTTTCAGTCTTTTTCGGTTTATAGCGCAAAAAATAAAAACCGCAGAGGTGATCAAATACCATCAAAAGAAAGCTCTATTTGTGGGAACAAAAGGACGCAAATTTCATTTGGGTACAGCATTGCATGACCGCGCAATTAGCAGTTAAAGCGACGCAGTGCCAAATTGTAAAAAGTGCTCTGGTCAGGAAGGGGGTTAATCCTTCCGGGGCTGAAGTGGTTAAAGAAGAAGATACAGGTCTGTGAGAGCCAGAAATCTTGCTTGTTTGTAGGTGACCAAATACTTTCTTTCCACCATAATTTGCAAATAAATTCTTTCAAAAATCAGACAATATGATTGTCAGGATTTGTTTACACATTTTGTCTCTCATAGTTGAGGTATACCTATGATGACAATTACAGGCCTCTCTCATCTTTCTAAGTGGGAGAACTTGCACAATTAGTGGCTGACTAAATACTTTTTTGCTCCACTGTATAACTGTAAAAAGGGCCCTGTAGCACAGCTATTGGCCGGTTCATTAGGGCAGTGGTCATCAACCCTGTCCTCAGGGGCCACTAACAGGCCAGGTTTGCAAGATAACTGAAATGCATCACAGGTGATATCATTTGCTGCTCAGTGATTGCAGTATTCTAGTCTGCATCTCCCCAAGGTAAAACATAAAACCTGGCCTGTAAGTGGGCCCTGAGGATAGGGTTGATGACCACTGCATTAGGTTACCAAACAGAGCCTGTGATCAATTGCCCTTAATGAAAAAATGTGTTTGCCAAATGAGGTAATGCAATGAATTACTGGGGCCAATTTAGGTCTGAGACCCCCCCCCCCAAAAAAAAAAGAAGAGGCAGTTGCAGCTTTTTCAAGCCAGCAATACTAGAACACAGTTTAAAGACACTAGACGTTACAGGCCCTAAAATTAATCTTCTGGACAGTTGTGAGGAGGTGGTCAAAAATTATCTCCTACAAAGATCCACTATAAATTCCAGGCAACCATCAAAAGCACAAATATACTTTCCACTCTTTAAAGCAAACAACAAATTCTATTTCTCAATTTAAATTTTAAGAACTGTTTTGTGAAGGTCAATCAATTTTCAAATGGAGTAATTGGAGATGATTACTTCCATCATCAGGAAAGGGGATTGGATGATCGCGAAAGATGTGTCAGATGCATATTTCCATGTCCCAGTGGCGACCTCCCAGTTTAAGAGAATCATAAGTCGGATGCCTGGAATTGCTACTTTGTGGATAGCAATGAGTGGAAGCTAAGAACTGATATTCTACAGAAGGTGTTTAACTGGAAGACATCGACCAGACATAATGGTCTCCAGGGTGAATCACCAGTACCTTCTTTTCTATTCCCACTTAAAGTGCTGTTATGCCTTAGGGCAGTATGCCCTGTAATTAACTTGTGACTTTCCTCTAGTTTATGTGTTTCTGTCAGGAACACACTGTTCATGGTTCTGCAGCAAATCTTAGGCACACAGGATCACAGAGGTACAGTCAGGCTAATAGGCATCCAGCGATGAAGAGACATGCCGCCAGTGCGCATGCGCAGATCGCGCATGCACGCACAGTAACTATGCCTTGGTGCCCAGTGGCTTTTAAAAGGGCTTCAGCTGCACTAGTTCTTTGCTGTTTGATCTGCAGCTTTACCCTGTGACCTGATCCTGCATCTGATCCAATACTGACCCGACTTCCTAACCTCACTGCTGTCTCCAGTCCTGACCCTTGGCTTCCATAAAACTTACTTCTTCTATTTGTCTACCTGATCCTCCATTACCAACCCTGCCTGAATTCTGACCTTGCCTGCTGTCTCTGCTAACTAATCCGCTGTGTCTGACCTTGCTCCTGCCTGCTGTCCTGCATCTTCAGTGCCTTTGCATCCACTGCCCTTCAGTGCTCGTGCATCTGCTGACCTGCACCCGCAGAGCACCTGTGCCCTGGTCATGCATCCATGGCACCTAAGCCTGTTCCTCATCAGCTGCCATCATCTCCAGCCAAGAGAACCCTGCAGGCACTCATACCTCACTGTGCTCCTACGGTCGCTGTCTCAACTTCAGTGACTCATGGGCCTCACTCTTCAGGTCCTACAAAATAGATTGTGAAGGAAGGGGTGCATGCCATTGGTATTATATTGCACTGGCCCAGGAAGTCAAGGTTCCCTCTTCACACATGATAGCTTAGCCCTGGCCTCTACCTTCCATCAAGATTCAAAGAGTGATAAAGTTTACATCAGTTTTTCATCGGTTTTTACGTCAGTTTTTTACATCCTCCAGCTAGATTCCTTAACCACCTTTTGTCTCTTTACATCCAGTTTTCACCTGATTCGCTTTCCAAAAAAAGGATGCTGACGGAAGCCAATGTAAATGGATGATTATCCATTTACATCTGTTTTTTCATAGAGATGCATTGATGTCTGTTTTTCATCCATCAACAGATGAAAGGGGCCTTAGGTCAATGGTCTTGTGCCATCACCTTGGTATCTCTAAAATTGTTATGTCTTTGCTACAAAGCTGGGAATCAGTGCTCCATATGTTCCTAGCAGATGATGGACAACATATTGCATCTGGTTTACTTAAATACAACTTACCCACAAAAAACAAGTTACTTCAGGCAAGTAGAGAACTTGTCCCTCCTTCCAAAGGGACTAAAGAAGGGGTATACTGTGTCATCTAGGGTACTTTCAATATGGCTTCAAAGCGATACAAGAATTGTATTCTACAGCTGAGATTTCTCCTCCACTGAGTGTTAGAGCTCATCATACAAGAAGTGTGGCAGCATCCTGGCCAGCTTAGTAAAGGTTTCCTTTTAAACTATAGCCACTATGCAAAGGAGAGCTATAAGTAGGCAAGGTTGTAGAATAATTGTGTTATATTTTAGCAATGTTTTCATATATTATACAAGTTATAATGAATTCTTCAATAGACTGCTTTTCTAGCAGTCCTGCAGTAAGTAAAGAATAGCTGATTGTGTCTAATAGGGTAGGGATTCCCTAGGACCAGAGTCAGCTAGGACAAATCTGAACAGACTAAAGTCAGGACCAGAACCAGTGGATCTAGAGCCAGCAGGAGTAGTCAGCCAAGTCAGAGGTTAAAGTAAGGAGATCAAACCAAGACAAATAAGACCAGAAAACAAACAAACCGTAATAAGAAAGACACCAGCATGTGGCAGAAGACTCTTGCTGAAGCCCAAGATCTAGGTGTGCCTGTTTCTAAAGAAATTATAGTCTTTTTAATGTTTTTTCTTTTAACACGAAAAAAAAAAAAAAGAAACAGCAAGCTTGTTATCACGTGAAAGTCACATGAAGTTTTAGTCTAGGGCAACACTGCAGTATTAGCACATTAAAGCGAAGGTTCGCCGATTTTTTTTTTTTAAGTCAGCAGCTACAAATGCTGCAGCTGCTGACTTTTAAAATATAGACACTTACCTGTCCAGGGCACCCGCGATGTTGGCACCCGAAGCCGATCTATCCCTCGGCTGTCGTGTGCTGCCACCGCCATGTTCGGTAAGGGAATCAGGAAGTGAAGCCTTGCGGCTTCACTTCCTGGTTCCCTACTGCGCATGCATGTTGCGCTGCGCTATCCCACTGGTCCCTGCTGTGTTCTGGGACCTGTGTGTCTCTCAGAAGATAGCGGGGGGACGGAGAAGGTGACGTAAGTGCTGTAGATACCCGAGGGTGGCTGGGGTATCTCTGCCCAGAAGTGGGAGCAAAAAACCTGTATTAGACAGGTATCTGCTCCCCCCTCCCCCCTGAAAGGTGTCAAATGTGACACCGGAGGGGGGGGGACCGGAAAAGCGGAAGTTCCATTTTTGGGTGGAACTCCGCTTTAACTGCAATATTAGCATGATGTAATAATATAGATAAAAACTTGTGGGCTGCTATGTAACAATAATTGTAATTAATTATATGCGAACAAAAGAACAGCTGCTACCGCGTCCGGTAGAGCTGTTGACGTCATTTCCGGTGTCTCATACATTGGAATTAGCAGTGAGGAGGCGAGGATTTCGCAGCTTTGCAGCTTTGCATTCAATACAAGATGTGGCAAATGTAAGTGCACATTTCTTATGTTTTAATAAACTGGATTTCAAACGGTATTGCGCAATGAACTCTTTTTATATATTCTGAGCATTACCTGAGAATCGATTTCCAAAGAAAGTGTGTGTCCTTAACCACTTAAGGATCGCCTCACGCCGATGTACGTCGGCAAGGCGGCACGGGCAGGCAGAATCACGTAAATACACGTGATCTGCCTCCCGCGGTGCCCGAGGCGGTCCGTTATTGTCCAGCGGCAATCGGAGGTGAGGGGGAGACCATCCATTCGTGGCCCCCCCTCGCCAATAGAATCATTCCTATGCTGCTGTATGCTAAACAGAGAAGACTGCAATGTGAGTGCACAACACACACACATATAGTAGAACATGCCAGGCACACAAAACACCCCCCTTTACCCCCCGATCCCCCCCCGATCACAACCCAATCCCCCCCCCCCCCCCGTCACACTGACACCAAGCTGTTTTTTTTTTCTGATTACTGCACGGTGTCAGTTTGTGACAGTTAGTGTGGTAGGACAGTAACTGTAAGCCCCCTTTAGGTCTAGGGTACCCCCTTAACCCCCCCTTAACCCCCCCTAATAAAGTTTTAACGCCTTGATCACCCCCGTCACCAGTGTCGCTAAGCGATCATTTTTCTGATCGCTGTATTAGTTTCACTGGTGACGCTAGTTAGGGAGGTAAATATTTAGGTTCGCCGTCAGCGTTTTATAGCGACAGGGACCCCCATATACTACCTAATAAATGTTTTAACCCCTTGATTGCCCCCTAGTTAACCCTTTCACCACTGATCACCGTATAACTGTTACGGGTGACGCTGGTTAGTTCGTTTATTTTTTATAGTGTCAGGGCACCCGCCGTATATTACCGAATAAAGGTTTAGCCCCCTGATCGCCCGGCGGTGATATGCATCGCCCCAGGCAGCGTCAGATTAGCCCCAGTACCGCTAACACCCACGCACGCACCGTACACCTCCCTTAGTGGTATAGTATCTGTACGGATCAGTATCTGATCCGATCAGATCTATACTAGCGTCCCCAGCAGTTTAGGGTTCCCAAAAACGCAGTGTTAGTGGGATAAGGGCAGTAAATTTAGCAGTAGACCTCCTCTGTAAATCTAAAGTGGTAACCTGTAAAGGCTTTTAAATGCTTTTAAAAATGTATTTAGTTTGTCACCACTGCACGTTTGTGCGCAATTTTAAAGCATGTCATGTTTGGTATTCATGTACTCGGCCTAAGATCATCTTTTTTATTTCATCAAACATTTGGGCAATATAGTGTGTTTTAGTGCATTAAAATGTTAAAAAGTGTGTTTTTCCCCCAAAAAATGCGTTTGAAAAATCGCTGCGCAAATACTGTGTGAAAAAAAAAATGAAACACCCACCATTTTAATCTGTAGGGCATTTGCTATAAAAAAATATATAATGTTTGGGGGTTCAAAGTAATTTTCTTGCAAAAAAAATTAATTTTTTCATGTAAACAAAAAGTGTCAGAAAGGGCTTTGTCTTCAAGTGGTTAGAAGAGTGGGTGATGTGTGACATAAGCTTCTAAATGTTGTGCATAAAATGCCGGGACAGTTCAAAACCCCCCAAATGACCCCATTTTGGAAAGTAGACACCCCAAGCTATTTGCTGAGAGTCATATCGAGTCCATGGAATATTTTATATTGTGACACAAGTTGCGGGAAAGAGACAAAATTTTTTTTTTTTTTTGCACAAAGTTGTCACTAAATGATATATTGCTCAAACATGCCATGGGAATATGTGAAATTACACCCCAAAATACATTCTGTTGCTTCTCCTGAGTATGGGGATACCACATGTGTGAGACTTTTTGGAAGCCTAGCTGCGTACGGGACCCCGAAAACCAAGCACCGCCTTCAGGCTTTCTAAGGGCGTAAATTTTTGATTTTACTCTTCACTGCCTATCACAGTTTCGGAGGCCATGGAATGCCCAGGTGGCACAACCCCCCCCCAAATGACCCCATTTTGGAAAGTAGACACCCCAAGCTATTTGCTGAGAGGTATAATGAGTATTTTGCAGACCTCACTTTTTGTCACAAAGTTTTGAAAATTGAAAAAAGAAAAAAACATTTTTTTTCTTGTCTTTCTTCATTTTCAAAAACAAATGAGAGCTGCAAAATACTCACCATGCCTCTCAGCAAATAGCTTGGGGTGTCTACTTTCCAAAATGGGGTCATTTGGGGGGGTTTTGTGCCATCTGGGCATTTTATGGCCTTCAAAACTGTGATAGGTAGTGAGGAGTGAAATCAAAAATTTACGCCCTTAGAAATCCTGAAGGCGGTGATTGGTTTTCGGGGCCCCGTATGCGGCTAGGCTCCCAAAAAGTCCCACACATGTGGTATCCCTGTACTCAGGAGAAGCAGCTGAATGTATTTTGGGGTGCAATTCCACATAGGCCCATGGCCTGTGTGAGCAATATATCATTTAGTGACAACTTTTTGTAAATATTTTTTTTTTGTGTCATTATTCAATCACTTGGGACAAAAAAAATATTCAATGGGTTCAACATGCCTCTCAGTAATTTCCTTGGGGTGTCTACTTTCCAAAATGGGGTCATTTGGGGTGGTTTTGTACTGCCCTGCCATTTTAGCACCTCAAGAAATGACATAGGCAGTCATAAACTAAAAGCTGTGTAAATTCCAGAAAATGTACCCTAGTTTGTAGACGCTATAACGTTTGCGCAAACCAATAAATATACGCTTATTGACATTTTTTTTACCAAAGACATGTGGCCGAATACATTTTGGCCTAAATGTATGACTAAAATTGAGTTTATTGGATTTTTTTATAACAAACAGTAGAAAATATCATTTTTTTCAAAATTTTCGGTCTTTTTCCGTTTACAGCGCAAAAAATAAAAACGGCAGATGTGATCAAATACCATCAAAAGAAAGCTCTATTTGTGGGAAGAAAAGGACGCAAATTTCGCTTGGGTACAGCATTGCATGACCGCGCAATTAGCAGTTAAAACAACGCAGTGCCAAATTGGAAAAAGTCCTCTGGTCCTTAGGCAGCCAAATGGTCCGGGGCTGAAGTGGTTAATCACTGAAGTTGGTGGTCCTGATGATTGAAGATATCCTTTTATTTATACACAAGGCTTGAATAGACCTTAATGGGTCTTCTCTTAAGGTGAGCGGCCAATTCACTCAGAGGTAGATGGTGGTGGTGATTGCACATTCATGAATCTGCGGCACGGACTGCATTACTTATTTGCAAGTGAGAGGGACATCTATTCATTTCAGAATCATAATTTTTTGGACATTTATCACTATTTGGACTTTTATTTTTACTGTTTTTCTTAATATTGTTCTTTTCACTATTACACTTTATAATCTATGTTTAGATGTGGAATTAGACTCTTTATAGAATTTACATTTAGGTTCCGTTCACATCTCCGCATTCCTAATTCCCAATATCGGCAAATCGTGGGACGCCCGTGCGTTCCCGGTGCGTTTCCCGTCGATTTCAATTGCACTCCAAACACAGCGCGATTTTCCCGCGACAATCGTGATAAAAATGTGCAAACAGAATAGCGGGACGCCTGTCACCCACAAGAAGTACATGAGCTTCTTTTGGGCGACTGGCACCTCACGATTCTATTTGCGTGCTTTTATCGCGATTGTCGCCCCCATACACTTAGTTGTGAACGGAGCCTTAGTGTTGAATAAGTGCACCATTATTTGCATAATATTAACACAATGTGCTAACTGGAAATGTACAGTACCACACCATATATAGGCATTTACATATACAGTATCTCACAAAAGTGAGTACGCCCCTCACATTTTTGTAAATATTTTATTATATCTTTTCATGTGACAACACTGAAGAAATGGCACTTTGCTACAATGTAACGAAGTGCGTGTACAGCATGTATAATAGTGTAAATTTACTGTCCCCTCAAAATAACTCAACACACAGCCATAATGTGCAGATGTGGCTAGATGGTTATATTGGATACAGCACCTCATCCCAAGATAATTAAATAACTAATAAATAGAGGGACTGGGGATTATAACCGTGCTAAGAACAAAATATGTGAAAATGAGAAAGAGGTAAAAAATTACAAATATTTTATTAACAATGTTAGATACATAAAAAGAACAATAGAGTACTTAACAACAAAACATATATGTTGCGTGTGACCCAAATGCAGTAGGGTGAGCCAGGTGGAGACGGCCTTTAAGCAAACAGTTTGCAGGCTTTCTTGTGTATCATCTTTAGAAGAGACTTCCTTCTGGAATGACAGCCATGCAGATCAATTTAAAGCAGTGTGTGGCGTACGGTCTGATCACTGACAGGCTGACCCCCCACCCCTTCTACCTCTGCAGCAATGCTAGCAGCACATGCACTCAACTTCTTTGGTTGACCACGGCGAGGCCTGTTCTGAGTGGAGCCTGTCCTGTTAAACCGCTGTATGGTCTTGGCCACCATGTTGCAGCTTAGTTTCAGGGTCTTGGCAATCTTCTTATAGCCTACGCCATCTTTATGTAGAGCAACGATTCTTTTGTTCAGGTAGATCTTTGCCATGAGGTGCCATGTTGAACTTGCAGTGACCAGTATGAGAGATTGAGAGCGATAACACCAAATTTACCACACCTTCTCCCCATACACACCTGAGACCTTGTAACACTAACAAATCACATGACACCAGGGAGGGAAAATGCCTAATTGGGCCCAATTTGGACATTTTCACTTTGGGGTGTACTCACTTTTGTTGCCAGTGGTTTAGACATTAATGGCTGTGTGTTGAGTTATTTTGAGGGGACAGCAAATGTACATCGATATACAATATGTACACTCACTACTTTACATTGTAGCAAAGTGTCTTTTTTTCAGTGTTGTCACATGAAAAGATGTAATAAAATATTTACAAAAATGTGAGGGGTGTGCTCACTTTTGTGAGATACTGTACATATAAGGATATTCATTTAACCAGGAACCCTATGAGTGGGAAACACATTGGCTGCAGGTCTCTCCCAGGCTGTAGTCCTCATGATTGCCTTTGCTAGTGACAGCTCACAGGCAAGATACAGAAAGGGGAAACCAAACATGAAAACTAAATATAGGAGCAGCTTGGGACAGACAGGAAGGGTAAGATGGATTCAGAATTAATATTGGCTACAGTTCATCTACATGGAAGAGGGTAACTTTAAGTAAAGGGTGTCATACAGACTGGTCACCTGTGCAGATTTATAACCGCTATTTACTACTTCAATTCCTATGCAATGTATCCAATGTGAGAACTCTGTACAGACATCCAAACCTCCTCAGCAATGCAGCTACTGCTCTGCTGGGAATTGTTGTAGGACTCACCTTTCAGTTTGAGAACTGGGCCCTTCTCTGTGTTTCAGGAACACAGTGAGAGGAGCCAGGTAAGTGTTAGGATAGTTAATGGGGAGTGTTTTACCTAAATGCAGAGAATACATTCAGCTAAAAATCTATTTTGACTTTAGAACCACTCTAGGACAATATCTGAGAAAACACATACATACACACAGTAATTAAACTGGAACAACTGGTAACATAAGAAATGGAATGGGTTGTAGAAGGAGAGTAAGGAGGAGGGAGTTGTAGGAGGGAGTAATGCCACGAGCGGACTTTACGGCAGACTTTGCTCGGCGGACTTTACGCCGGACTTTGTCAGCTCCTTGCGCCGGACTTCAAAAGGGACGGACTTGAACACACACGATCACTGCAAAAGTCCGCTGGTTTGGAACGCGGTGACGTACAGCACGTACGACGGGACTACAAAAAGGAAGTTCAAGCCCCACTACGGCACCCTTTGGGCTCCTTCTTCTAATCTCGTGTTTATCTCATGTTAGTAGAAGCCTGGTTAGAGACGATTCGCGCTTTTCACACTTCAGCTTATTTTGAACGTTTTCTGCGGTTCAGTTTGTGCTTGTGAGGTTTGTATCTGCTTTTCAGTGCGTGTTGGTCAGTTCGTAACCTGCCTAGCAGGCCATTCTGGTCCGCTCGTTCCTGATTATTTGTTTGACCAGCCGACCATTTTGAAGCCATGTCGCGTGGACGTACTCGTTCTCGAGTTCGTGCTGTGTGGGGACTTGGTGTTGGGGTTAATACTTTGACCCGAGTCCAGTCCATAAACAGGGCGAGGAGGAGTTCATGGATGAAGAATTGGTTGCGCCAGCGTGACCAATTCACGCATATGCCTTTGCTCCGTGAGCTCCGTGAGAATAATCCTGAGGATTTCAGGAATTATCTCCGGATGATGGACCCCGTTTTTGAGCGTCTGCTGGCTATGCTGACCCCCTATATCAGCAGGCAGGATACCTGCATGAGGCAAGCCATCAGTGCGGAGCAGAGGCTAGTTGCCACTTTACGTTACTTGGCGACTGGGAGAAGTCTTCAGGACTTGAAGTTCTCAACAGGCATCTCCCCCCAGGCTCTGGGGATAATAATCCCAGAGCCTTGTTCTGCCATCATTCAGGTCCTGCAGAAGGACTATATGAAGGTAAGTTTTATCCTTTAACATTACATGATATGTATTAAATGTTTGCTAATGTATTGTCTAAATGTCCTCCTTACCTAATTACCATACTTGGAATATGCTGTGAATGTCTCCTTTATCTTCATGCATGCCTGTTTTTTTTACATTAATCATTTATTGCCCTACATGCATATTTACATTCAATAACCTCCCCACCATGCAATCCTGGGTCCATTTATATCTCTAGCCTATAGTCCCTTGAACAATGTATATTGTCAGCTCCATTGTACTGTTTGACCCTCCCCCTCAAATGTTTGAAACGGTCAGGTGTGTTTATTAACCTAATTAGTACCCCTCCCCCACCCCCTCAAATGTTTGAAACTGTCAGGTGTGTTTATTAACCTAATTAGTACCCCTCCCCCCACATTCAAATTTATTAATGGGCCATCAGAGGAGGTGATTAATCTTATAAGTGGGCCTTATGTTTTTTATAATTTAAATTACAAACACACATATTAATAATGTTTGACTGCTGTTGTTCACTAATATTTTTGTGTAATCTGATATCCAAGTTATGTTTAAAAGTACTTATCTTAATTTTTTTATTTTTTTCACTCCACAGTTTCCTTCCAATACACAGGAATGGCAGACTGTGGCCTCCCAGTTCGCTGACCATTGGGACTTTCCCAACTGTGTCGGGGCGATTGACGGGAAGCATGTCCGCATTGTGCCACCACCGCATTCGGGGTCTTATTTCTAAAACTACAAGGGGTTCCATAGTGTAGTTTTGATGGCGGCAGTCTCGGCACATTTGGACTTTCTGTTTGTGGATGTGGGGAAGAACGGCCGGATGTCTGACGGAGGAGTGTTTGCACAGACTGATCTGTGCCAGCGTCTCCAGACTGGTGGCCTGGGATTGCCATCTGATGACCAGAATGTGGATGGACTCCCCTCAGTTTTTATCGCTGATGAAGCGTTTGCTCTCGGTGAGCACTTGATGAGGCCGTTCCCCTAAAGGACACTCACCCCTGAGAGGAGGGTATTTAATTACTGGCTGGCCAGTGCAATAAGAGTTGTGGAGAATGCCTTTGGGATTCTGGCGAGCCGGTTCCGTTTGTTCCTTTCAGCCATAAATCTGGCAGACTATAAAATTAATCACGTCATACTGGCTTGCTGCATACTGCATAACTTTTTACAAAGACATTCGGCTACATATGTTACCTCTGTTGGGCCTGAGGCCGGACTTGTACAAGATCAAACACTGACAGGCCTGGAAATTGGCTGTATTGGCTTGGCCCCCCAAACCACACGTCAAGTGCGTGAGTGATATGTGAGATATTTTAATGGTTGGGGGGCCATTGCTATTCAACAAGAGCTTTAATTTTTACAAAAACTAAAAAAAAAAGTTTTGGATAAAATATCTTGTTTTTCTTCTTGTTTGCATTTAGTTTGGTCTGTCTCCTAGTGCACTTGTAGTAGTGGCAAGTGCATTTACCTTTAGTTAATAAGGCCCTTTGTCACTGTAACCACACAAAAATTATCAAAACATCTTATTGATAAATAATCAGCCACACACATTGTAGTAGTAAAAACATTTTACTGTGTGCACATTGAAAGGTGCATTTTTTGAAAATTTTTGGGTTTTTTTGTTTTTTTTTATAGTTTTTTATTATTATTTTTTTTGTTTTATTTTTTTGGGGTTTTTTTGTATTTTTTTTTTGTATTTTTGTTTTTTATTTTAAAAAACTTTTTTTTTTTTGAGCGTTATTAAAGGCATATTTAAACAAAAATAAACCTTGTTACAAATCTTAAAATTCACAACAGTATTTTGAAAAATATACAAAAAAATAAAAGAACTTACAAAGTTCAACATTTTAATAACGGTGCTGGTGATATCACCCTTGTAAATCGTTCATTTTTAAGATGCTCAAAATTGAGCATTACAAAAGGGTCAAGTCAACATGTGCTATCTCCCATCATGGGTGAGCAATGTACGTGCTTTGTGTGTGCAATCCCTTTGTTCCTCTCATCACTAAATGTATATGTCCAACCCTGTACCATCGTATTTGGCGAAAAAAAAACATCATCAACAATCATTTTCTTTAGTATCATATGTCTTTTACAAAGAACGGTCTTTACGAACGATGCTGTATAAACGAAAAAAATATGGATCAACATGCAAGTTAAGTATCTCAATAGGAAAACACAACAAGTACTTACTTTTTTTAAGCAGCTTCTTTATTCGCCAATATTGTTCTGGCTCCCGACTTTTGATGTCAGACCACTGCTTCCTCAATTGTTCTTTTGAACGTTTAGTCCCAAATTTAGCTTCTAGAGCGGTGACAACTGAGGACATTATTTTGTCCTTACGCATATTCGGTCGTGTGTACGGTCCTTTTTTGCCATCGTAGTCCTCCCTACACCTCCCTACACCATCTCCACCATCTCTTCAAAAGCCATGTTGGTGGCCTTATATCTCCTCCGGGATGTGGATGGTTGTGGCTCCGGGCTTTTCTCCATGCTACTTCTACTGATTCTCTCCGCCATCTTTCTCTATCTACTCCCACTGCGCAACGAAGAGTGAAGGGGCGGGGACAAATCGTACTAAAGAACGTCAGGTGCGGGCGACGCAGGCAGAGCATGACACATGCGCAGTGTATATAAAGCTATTACGATGGCCTACGTATGTCCGTGCGGAAGTAGCGAGCGTCAGAAACGAAGGTGAGATTAAACATGGGGGTGTGTGTGTGTGTATATGTGTCCCCTAGATTCTTCACAAAATAATCCTGGGAGTTCTGACTGACATTACAGTTTTGATCTTGTGTCTTGTCTTTCAGCAACAATGAATCCCTTTAAAGAGGCTGATTTTTTGTCAAGATTTATCAATTTATATCATGAAAACAAAAACCTGTGGGAGGTCAAACACCCACTATATTTCAATCGAGCTGTAAGGAAGGCAACACTGGGCACACTTTTAGAATTTGTGAAGACTCGAGTCCCCCAGGCAGACCTCAAGTTTGTGGACAAGAAAATTGGTATCTTGCGAAACATGTATAAGCGGGAACACAATAAAATCCAGGAGTCGCTCAGATCCGGAGCAGCAGCCGACCAAGTTTATGTACCCAAGTTGTGGTACTACCACAAAATGCGATTCCTGGATGACCAAACAGAAGCCAGGCAATCACTTTCGACCCTTCCCCCCACCCTTCCACCCAGTCTTCCCCCCACCCTTCCCCCCACTCTTCCCTCCACTCTTCCCTCCAGCCTTCCATCCACCTCCACCCCAGCTGAGGAGTCCCAGGAAGAACTGGGCCTTTTCAGCCTTGATGAAGTGGATGTGCCCAGCTTCAGCCAGGTATCCTTTTTTGGGGAATTTGTGATTGTGTAAATGTTAATAATGATGTTAACGTGTCAAATTTGTGCTTCATAAAAAATGACTTCATCACAAATATTAATATGTAGACATATCATTAGACAGTAGTGGCCAAAAATATACTTCTGCATAGGTGTGCGCAGCCTCTTGCATTAGGGTGTGCACCCCAAAGCTCAAATACATATGCATGTGTATATGTACTGATGGTGTCAGTAGGGCAGTGGACAGTGTCATTATTTTTATTTTATTTTTCAATAAATTATTGTATTTTGTAACAATTTTTTGGTGGATGAAATATCAGTGGTCTAAACAGGGGGGAATATGCACCACACCCTGTGCGCATGCCTATGTACTTCAGATATTGTTGATCAGCTGGAATAATGTTGGGGTCAAATAGCTAGCCTTTAATATTTGTAGAGAATTATATTTGCAAGTCATGAGCTGAAAATTGTGTGTGATTGCGTAAACCAAAATTACAACTATGTCCCTTTTTCTGACACAGGATGCCCTCAGCCCGGATGAGGCCTTGACCAGTGGGAGAGAGGAGGAGGCCTTGCCCAGTGGGAGAGAGGAGGAGGCTGTGGCTGGGGCCAGTAGAAGCCGCACGGAGTGTCAGGTGCCTCCCCTCCGCATTCTCACCAAAAGGCCCAGAAGAATGACCCAAACTGAGGAGGAATCCTTAGCCCTCATTCATGAAGCCAGCCAAATCCTCAGCACACCACCCAATGCAGAGGAGGCGTATGGGACATATATGGCCACCAGATTGCTGGAATTGGAAAAGGGGCAACGCCTCCTCTGCGAGGGTTTAATTTTTCAGACCTATCAGAAGGGCTTAAGAGGGGAGCTTACTGCTACAACTTATCTAGCAGATGAAGCCACTCCTCCTCCTCCTCCTCCTCCTCCTCCTGCACCAAGTACACCACCAGAGGCCCAGCCTCCGAGGAAGGCTGCAGTGAAGCGTGGAGGGAAGGCTGCAGAGAAGCGTGCAGGGAAGGCTCCACGGAAGACTTGAAAGTGATTGCCTGGTTTCTGTCTGGTCTGACTGTGCTCCCTAGTCGCAAGATACCAATTTTCTTGTCCTAAAACTTGATGTGTGTCCTGGGGGACGAAAGGCTTCACAGATTCTAAAAGTGTCTCAAGTGTTGCCTTCCTAATTTTTGGTTAACCCAAATAAATGGATTTTTTAGTTACCTTACATTATTGACTATGTGTTTTGAGTCCAAAACGACATTTTGTTTGGGAGTAGGCAGGTACAGGTCAAAAAGACTATGGGGTTGATTTAATAAAAGCAAATAGACTGTGCACTTTGCAGAGGGCAGTTGCCCTCTGCAAGTGCAATTGCTCCAGAACTTAGGAAATGAGGTAAGGCTTGACTTTGCAAAGAGTACCCAATCCTGTGCAAGGAAAATTCAAAAATCTGCATTTTTGCTTGCACATGATTGGATGATGGAAGTCAGCAGAGTATCTGCTCATTTACTAAGCTCTGGAGCAACTGCTCTTGCAGAGGGCAACTGCACTTTGCAAAGTGCACAGTCTTTTTCCCTTTAGTAAATCAACCTCTATGTGTGTTTTTTCCAAAAGGCAAAATCATTTCTAAAATCAAGTGCAAAGTACTAATGAAAAGTGCACTTTAGAAATTGCACTGCAAGTGCACTTATTGGAAGTGCAGTCGCTGAAAATCTGAGGGGAAGAGCTGAAATGAGGGAAAGCTCTGATTTTATCATACAATCATGTGCAAGAAAAAGGTTTTATTTTTTTGGGGTTCCTTGCATGTGCCCCTCGGATCCACAGCGAAGGCACTTCAAAATGCTTTTTCTGTGCAATTCCAAGTAGAATTTGCCCTTGTAGTGAAAAATTAATTTGCCTTTGGAAAATAAACCCCCCTATGTCTAATTAACAAGGGACACCAACCTCATTAAGGTTCATTAAAACAACACAAAATATTAAGGTTATTTTGGTAACTTGAAACTACAAAAAAAAAAAAAATGTTTGTATAATTTAGCACACATTGTAAAATAGATAGTGTTTAAATAAAAAAAAAAAAATGAGTCCAAAATCTAATTTAATACTTTATTTATGGAAATCTGGCTTTTTAAAAATATCATATTAGTCATGGCATGAGGATAAATCATGAAGAAAGTACTTTGTGATTACTCTGTGTGAATAAAAAGCAACCAAACAACTTAATTCCTCTCGCAATATAAAGAAAAAAAAACGCTGTATTAAAAGATCACAGAAGAGGAATGTGCTAGCTTCAATACGAAGGCTACTTTTACCAGACCGAGCGCTTCTGTCTTGTAATTGCTTCAGAGCATGCGTCAGTTTGAGTTCGTCGGACTAGCACACAGACGACCGTTTTGTCCGCTAGAAAGAAGAGTCCGTCGGATAGATTTAAAACATGTTTCAAATCTAAGTCCGTCCAACTTTTGAGCAAACAAAGTCCGCTGGAGCCCACACACGATCGAATTGTCCGACGAAATCCAGTACGCCGGACCAAGTCTGCCGTAAAGTCTGCTCGTGTGTACGCAGCATAAGTGTCGCATAGGTGAGCATGGTCAACGAAATGTTGGATAGGGATTTAGAAAACTGAGGTCCACATTTAGTCCATGATCTCTTTTGTCAAATAGAATTCTCATATATAGTTCAAATGTTCTTCTTTTCATGAGTATTTTTAAATTACCCTTTAAGAACCAAACACAGATAGTTCCCTTGTTTGCATACCTATAATCAGAATGTAGATTGTTACCTATTAATTTAGGTTTGGTGGTTGGCTGATGACCATTTTTGTGGTAATTTTAATTATTTTTTTTCTTCATCTTTTGTCTATATAATGAAAATATCAGAATAGTGATAGCATGTAAGGGACTTGTATTGGACATGGTAGCCCAGATCCTGTCCTGCTTCATCCCAAATGGGATAATCACCACCTGTTGTTTTGGAGATACTCCACCATACTGTGTCACACTCTCCTTGGCCCGAAGCCCGCCTTCTACATGTTCCTGGCTGAGGGCCCATTACCCAGAATAATAGCATGTCCAGTCCAAAAAACTTTTTATTGCTTTATTGTACAACTCAATCACAGGTCAGTACATTTCTGGTAAACATAGTCCCTTTACAGCACGACATTCATTCACATAATTCACTTCACAGAAGTCTAAACATAACGCGCTATTCCTTAGTACATGACATTCTGAACAGTAGTTCCTCGAGTGCAGAACACTTACATAAGTCCCAGAACCATTACAGCCATCTTCCCAGATGTTTCCGTCTCCTTATTCAGATGTTTCACACTCAGGGTGTATTCCCCCCTTACACAAAGGTGATCCTCCATAGGCCCAGAGGCTGTTCTAAACCAAGCAATTGGACATGCTAGGTCAGGGTCAGGGGGACAAGGTTTCTCTTTCTGCTTCCAGTGTCCTCCTCTGGATTCCCCAGTGATCCAGCTTCACAAAGGGCTATCTCTGATTTAGCCCCCGTTTACACCAATGTGACTTGTCATGCGATTGACAGGTCCAAATCACATGACAAGTCGCACCCTATTGTCGGCAATGGAATAAAATGTTCAAATCAATGCAATGCTGACTTCGGATTTCCTGCACCTATTTGAAAAAAAAAGTTCCTGTCCTATTTTTTGCGATTTCAGGTGCAACTTACACACACATCTGTACATGAAATTGCATAGATGTCAGCCAAGTCGCACCTGAAGTCACACAATTTCAGAGCCGCATTCAGTGAACGAGGGATGTCAGTCCATGGGGGTACACCATGCTGGTCAGGGGTTTCTTGTTCCCATACCCCAAATTCACTAAGCCCCACACACAGCTGACATATACAGTTAATGGGGCACTATCTCCACCTACTACATCACTCAAGGAGGGGTCACTCAAAAAGGGCCCTAACATCTGCCCACAAGTATATACATTATGTATTTCTTTTGATGTCTTTTGTTGTAGGCTGTTGAGTCAGTGGCGTAACTAGAACCTTCAGGGCCCCGATGCAAGAAACCATGAAGGGCCCCCCTGACCCCCGGACAGGGCTCTTTTCTCCGAGCCTGATGGCAGAACACCAGGGCTTGGTCACAAGTGGGTGGCTGCATATAAAGTAACCGATTTCTCCATTCACCCCGCTTCTCCTCCTCTCCCTCCAACAGGCATTCAGCGGCTGCAGGAGGAAAATGGAGAGATGGGTTCCTCTATGTCTGTGTTTCTCAATCTTTTTCCAGTCAGGGCACCCTTGAAGTATACCCCTAGGTGAATGGGGCTGCACTGCAACCACCCTGCAACTGCGTGCATTGCATGCAGTTGCGGGATAGTGATGATGCATTTAGTCAGTAGGCAACATGTTGCCTCTTTACCGGCTGTCAAATGCCTCCGAAAAGCGAACTGAGCATAGATCTCTTTTTGGAGGAACAGCATTTTTTTGCTTTTACTATGAACAAGCAAAAAAATTTAAAAAATTGGTTCTAATTGTACACATATAGGGGGTCAGGATTAAAAGTGTATACCTAAAATGTGCATACATACATGTAAACACACACACGTATAAACACACAGTTGTTAAGTAAAATCATAATCGGATCATAATCCAGTTTTTTACAGTAAGTAGCATCTGCAAGCTGACTCCTGCCCTCTTGTTTTAAAACAGAAATAAAGACGATTCCCTCAATAAGTGATAACTAGCAATGACAATAATGGGGATGCACTGTCATCTAAACTTTACTGATATAGAGCAATTCTGTTACTTTTCATTGCATTGTTAAGCTGTTGTATGACACGCACACTAGTTATCTATAATCCCAACTGGAACCCCACTGTGCAGCTGTACAATACAAAAAAAAATAAACTATTGCTATTTCTGCCAAGTTACAACATCACTCTTTTGTTAGCAATTAGAGTTGCAATCTAAATTAGTCTCTCCCTGGCTAGTGAAAAAAAAACAAGCCAAGTTCCAAATGAGTTTTCCTAATTCTTCTGCAGCTCAGTAGAGAGAATACCCCATGGCACTGGAAGTGTCTGGTATCCAGCATTCAGTTCCTCTTTACTTTGGTGTCTAGGCAGTGGATGACTATAATAACTGATTACAAATTCTGACTGCCCTAAGGTCATATTTTGTTCTTTTTAAAGATGTTTTTTTTTTAGCACAAATCTGTCTCTGGAGAATGTCCTCCGTGACAAGGAAATATCCACAGCAGAAGCTAGACGATCAGCCTTATAAAAACCAAGTGACAGAGTAGTCACACATTGCAGGATAAATTGATGTGTCTGTTGACATACAGAAATGAAACATACTAGACTACATTATACAAATTCACATAATGTCTTTCTAGAAAATGGAACAACAGAAAAAATGAATGAGAATAGCTGACGGAAATACATTTAACTGTTTGCTTAGTCATGATAACAGTGTCTCGGAAATAGCGCAGGAAACTTCACCCATTAGTTTACTCTATTTTTTTGTTCAATACGTTTTTATTGAAAGGTATAATGCATATTTCAATAAAAATGCAACCAGTAATAAAACAATATTTCTTTATAACATATACCATTGTAACACCTCTTTACTTATGGTAACAGCCAATCTTGTAAATATCTTGTACACACTAGCTTAGAGATGTAAATAAGAACCAGTCATTATCCTCGTGCCATTCACTATCTATGGCCAGTGATTGATACACCTGTACACTATAATGCCCCGTACACACGGTCGGATTTTCCGATGGACAATGTCCGATCGGAGCGTGTTGTCGGAAATTCCGACCGTGTGTGGGCGCCATCGGACATTTTCCATCGGATTTTCCGACACACAAAGTTGGAGAGCAGGAGATAAAATTTTCCGACAACAAAATCCGATTGCGTCAATTCCGACCGTTGTGGCCTGTTCCGACGCACAAAGTGCCACGCATGCTCAGAAGAAATTCCGAGACGGGACAGCTCGTTCTGGTAAACTTAGCGTTCGCAATGGATACAGCACTTTCGTCACGCTGCAATGTTCAAAATGGTTTAATACAGCGCACTCTCTTCTTCTTTATAATGTGACAAGAATTAAGTAGTTTTGCTGCTCATATTCACACACACTTCTCACAAAGTTTTATTTGTGTTTTTTTAGTGGGATTTCCTGAATATATTGTTATTAGTTGTCACATCTGACATTTTTTTTTTTTTTTTTGTATTTTCAGCCTTTTTTTTTCTTTAATGTTTGGATTTTTTCCAAGGCTGATCTTTGTTCAATATTATTTTTATTTTTACTCCAGAATATTTTTGGGTGTGTTTTGTGTGTCAAGTTACCCCAACACCATTGATATCTTATATTATTTAATCTCAAGGAGATTGTTTGTTGTTGGTGTCCCTTGTTCATTTCACATTGTATATTTGAAATGTACCTGAATCCTCACAAACCAACTGTCCTTTTTGAAGTAAAACACATAGGAGAGTATAATTCCAAACAAAAATCCTTTATTAAGGGATCAGAACCAAACAAAGAGGAAGGCAACACTGGATCAACATGAGAAATTAGCGAATCCTGGGACCCCCACGGCAGACATCAATTCTTCAACATCAAAATTGGTGGCCTGAGGAGTCCATATGTAAGGGAGGGCAGTCTGGTCCGGGATTCGCAGAGATCTGGAAAGCAGCAGATGACATCTATGTTCCCAGGCTGTGGTACCACAAGAGGCTGCATTTTTTGGCCGACCAGACTGAACCCAGGGCAATCACTGTCTGGTCTTCCTTCCACGCTTCCTTCGGGGCTGTGGCTGTGCAGTTGGAGATGTGGCAGGAGGAGGAGTAGGACCTGGAGGAGGAGGAGGGCTGGGGGGACCTGGAGGAGGACTGGGGGGACCTGGAGGAGAGGGAGGAGGAGGACCTGCAGGAGGAGGAGGAGGACCAACGCGAAGGTGTGTCTGAGGTGTAATTTGGCCCCTCATACCTTTCTCCAGAGCCTCCGATATGAGGGCCTCACACATGACTTTTTGGCCCTCCTCCATCCTCTGCATTTTATATGCAATGAAGGCAGCAATGTTCTCCTCCATGGTGTGGGGTGCTCCCAGGACCTCTGTAGCCCTCCAAAAGAATCCTATAGCAGCCTCCTCTAGGGCACTCCTCCTACTTCCACTTTCTCTTTTCAGGGGGAGTGGAGGGACCTACAGATCAGCCAGCCGGCTCGGCCCGGCCACCTCCTGGCTGAGACTTCCCTGTGTATGAAAAAGGGACATGGTTTTAGTTTTTGCTTCATCAATCACAATCCTAAATTACTACTCCCAACTAACATCTAGTTAACATCATTGATTGTACAAGCAGAAATATTTAGAGGAATGCTATACCTGGCTCAATCTGGGCTCCTCCACATGCGGCCTGGAAGGCCCAGGTTGGGCGTCAGAAGCCTCAGCCGGGGGGGAAGGAAGCGTGGAAGGAAGACTGGAGAGGGATGGCCTGGGTTCAGTCTGGCCTGCCAGAAAGTGCAGCCTGTCATAGTACAACATCCTGGGGACATAGATGTCATCTGCTGCTCCGGATCTCTGTGAATCCAGGACTTTCTTGCACTCCCTTAGATATGTACTCCTCAGGCCACCAATTAATATCTTTAAATAGGTGATGTCTGCAGTGGGGATCACCTGCTTCACAATTTCACACAATTGCTCCAGTGCTGCCTTCCTCTTTGCTTGGTTCTTGAAATGGGGGTGGGTAATCTCCCACAGACAGGGCAGCTCCCTTAGCATATCTATGAATACTGACATGAAGTCATTATCTTTGAGTAGCATATCCATGTTCACTGCAAGACACAACACAAGACAAAGCCTAATGTCAGACAAAACTCTCCTAATCTTGTTACAATATAGGCCTCAATCTAGAAGCAGTATAGGCACAAGTTTGTCTCTTACCTTCGTTCTTAAGATCGGCGCGTCCAATGCTCCTTCCTCCGCTCACAGATCGTACGTAATACGCACGCGTGTTACGCTTTATACACACTACGCATGCGTGTAACTCCGCCCGCCCCTGACGTTCTTTCTAGTCTATTCCCCGCCCCTTTTCGTTCAGCGCAGTGGGTGAAGAGCATGATGGCGGATTTAGAGCAGGTGTGTGCTAATTATAGCAACGAGGAGGAGGAGGAGGAAAGTCCGGATCCAGGCACGTCCCGATCCAGAAGGAGACGTTTTAAGGTCACAAATATGTCCTTTGGGGAGATGTTGGAGATGGTCGACATCATGAGGAAGTCCGACTATGATGGAAAATATGGGCCTTACCCCCACCCCAACATCCGAAAGGCAAAAATCATTGCTAAAGTGATCAAAAGCCTTCACAGGAATTTCGGGGTACGAAGATCTAAAGATCAGCTCAGGAAGCGGTGGTCGGACCTGAAGTTGAGAGAGCCAGAGCAGTAACGAAAGATCCGGAGAGTGCTGCAAAAAAGTAAGTAGTTGTGCTGTGTTCCTATTCTTTCTGTCTTTATTCCGTTCGTTCTGCTCCATATGCTTTTATTAATTGTAACGTTTAAAAGGGCAACTTTAATGTTCATGGGCCCATTATTCGTTCGCATCAAACATTTTTCTTTCGGCCTCTAGAACACCATTGTTTAGGCCATATGCATTTTCACACATTTTTTTGGGCCTACTTGGATGCCAAATATTTGTTTGTGTAGATGGGTTTGTTACTAGAATGAAATGCCAACTAGATTGTGTGTAAGGAGAGGACACTGAGCAGCTGTTTTCACATCTGGACACTGGAGCACTAGTGTGGGACCCCAGAACACCAATTTTATTAGGGGGGCACACAGGTGCTCCAGTGTATACTATAGGGGGGGCTACATCTGTGAAGCTTGTACCAAACAGGTAAAGTATTGCAGCTTGACAAAGGGCAATAAAAAATATACTTCTTGGAACTCGGCTAAAATAGACAATTGTACCCCACTTCCAAGCAGTGTTTACTATTTCTAGTTCTGCCATCAAATATCTGTGTGCTAATTATACCATTTTTGTTTTACATAGGGGAGAAAAGACTCGGAGGACACCCCTCATCCCAGGAGAACACAGACCCCCCACCTCTGGAAGAAGGTGAAATACCCCAAACCCAAGAAGAAGAGCAGGAGGAAGAAGAAGATGTGGTGGAGATTGGCACCACAACAGGTGAGTGTCTGTGACCACAGGCTCAGGTAAAAGAGATGGATGGTGGCAGATTTTTGAGACCTTTTTTTTTGTTCTTTATCTCTTTTTAGGTGATCGTGATGTGAGGGATAGAGAACGCTTTACTTCTGAAAGTGCCCAGATCCTGATCGGGGAGATCATGGGGTGTAATGCCGAACTGCAAAACATCCAGCAAAAAATCAATGATGTGATTAAAAAAAATAATAACATCATTGATGTTTTGGGGCGAATTTAAACCCCACAAAATCACTTGTTTTATTGTGGTCCAATCTTTTAAAATTTTTTTCAATGTTTTGAAAAGCCAAATTTGGAGGATGCACACAGTGTGCCAACATGTGCTATCTGCCATCACAGGAGATCAATGGACGCGTTTTGGGGGTGCAACCCCTTCCTCAATTATAAAGTCGCGGTGAGGAAGGGCTTGCTCCCCCAAAACACGTCCCTTGATCCCCCTGATGGCAGATAGCACATGTTGACATTCGTAAATTGGTGTGCATCTTCCAAATTTGGCTTTTCCAGGGGTGATTTCCCCCCATCTGAACGTTATATCAAACCCAGTTCCTAAATACTGATGTCTGATATAGCCTTCAGGTTTTACCTAATGTGAACTTTGTAAGTTCAAGTTTTTTGGCTTTCTTGTTGGTTTTACACAGGCCTGTTTTATCTGAAATGGATATTTCGATTTTTGATAATGCTACTGCAAAAATTGTTATACAACAAACATGTTGGTTTGTTTTAAAAACCTTTGGTAAATGCACATGTGATTGTGCAGGTATAAAAAAGTGGCTTACTCAAGAATGTGTGGATTATTGTCTCAACACTACAACACTTTTGGGGTGATGTAATTGCTGTTTTATGCAAAAATGGGGGTTATTTCCTAAGGGCAAATCCACTTTGCACTACAAGTGCAGGTTCAGTGCAGTTGAAAGTGCACTTGGAGTGAAATGTGTTTTTGCATTTAGGAAATACCAGCCAACAGTGCTTTGTATAATAAGGTTACACAATCACGACATTTTCTGGACTCCACACATTTCTGTCAGGGTCAGCTAAAACAAACACAAGCAGTAAATGTCCACAAAGAATTTCTTTTTTTTTTTTTTTTTTTATTTGAAAAAGGCTTCACATATTGTCTGGCATATTGATAGCCCCCCTACCCGCAAAGAACTCCAGGTATCGTAACCAGACATCACGGGCACTCAGGGAGGGCAAGCCAGGACGGCCACTTTCAAGCGCCGTCAGTGTTGTTGGATGTAGGATTCCGGCCTCAGGCCCAACTGAGCCAGCATAGTTGGCAGAATGTTTTCTTAAAAAATTATGGAGAACACAGCACGCCAGTATTATATGGTTCAGTTTATACTCCGCCATATGGATGGGTGTCAGAAATAGTCGGAACCGGCTGGCCAGGATTCCAAATGTGTTCTCCACCACTATTCGGGCTCTGGCCAGCCGGTAATTAAAAACCCTCTGTTCCGGGGTGAGGGTCCTCATTGGGAATGGCCGCATCAGGTGGTCCCCCAGCGCAAACGCTTCATCAGCAACGAACACAAATGGGAGACCTTCCACATTGTCCTCTGGAGTTGGCAAGTCCAAGCTGCCATTCTGGAGACGCCTGTATAACTCCATCTGGGCGATCACTCCACCATCGGACATCCGGCCATTCTTCCCCACGTCCACATACAAGAAGTCGTAATTAGCCGACACCACCGCCAACATCACTATACTATTAAACCCCTTGTAATTATAATAGTACGACCCTGAGTTGGGTGGTGGGACGACGTGGATGTGTTTCCCATCAATTGCCCCTCCGCAGTTAGGAAAGTCCCACCGCTGGGCAAAGTGGGAGGCCACAGTCTGCCATTCCTTTGGCGTGGAAGGAAACTGTTGAGGAAAAAACAATAAACATTACTATTTTTTCACAGAAACATGGCAAGCAGATTATACACAAACATTATGGGGCAACCTCCAGATAGCATTTATTAAGGGGAATTTAACAAGGCCAAAGTATAAGGTACACCTATCATATTCCCCCTCCCCCCCTCTCATGGGCCATTTCTAACATTATAGGGGGGGGAACTCTTGGACAGGTAACCCTCTTCACTTCATTGAGAGATGAATGCCTAAATACAGGGTATTACTTGGAACAGCCCCTCCTTAGTTACACTATTGGCAGCCCAATGGAAAGGTAAGAAGTGTCATAATACAAAGATATAAATACACACTGTACACATTTGAGGACATTTGGACATTCTGCTCTTACAAAAACTTTAAACAGTACCATTGGAAAGTATACAGGCAGGCCCTTGCACTACATGCTTTGGGGAATTCATCCATAAATCTGAGCACTAAAGAGATGGGTATAGTGTGTATGGGTTTGGCAAAGTCAGCAGATAGATGATTGAGGATAGAGAATTGGGATCAGCTGACTTAGCAGTTAGGGGGAGGGAGGGTTACTAAAAATTATTTGGGGACACCACAAAAAAAGCCTCTGCCACTCTGCCTGAATTTAAATAAAAAATAACATTACCAAACATTTTAGGGGGTGTTTGGGGTAAAGCACTACTATGGAGCTGATAAAATACCTTGTTAAGTGACTACATGAGGTGAATATAGAGGCAGGAGACACCATGCTGGGGAGGTTATTGAAGGGCAAATATGTATGAAAGACCGAAAATAATAATTACATAAAAATCCAGCATGCATGAGGACAAAGGGGACATTCACAGCATATTACAATCATGGTAATTAGGGAATGAGGAGAGAAATAAAATATATTATCAAACATTCAATACAATAAAATGGGATATAAAAGGATAAAAATCTTACCTTCATATACTCCTTCTGCAGGACCTGTATGATGGCAGAACAGGTCTCTGGGATAATGATCCCCAGAGCCTGGAGGGAGATGCCTGTCGAGAACTTTAAGTCCTGCAGACTTCTCCCTGTGGCCAAATACCGCAAGGTAGCGACCAGCCTCTGCTCTGGAGTGATGGCTTGCCTCATGCAGGTATCCTGCCTGCTAATATATGGAGTCAGCGAAGCCAACAAGCGGTGAAACACGGGGTCCGTCATCCTGAGAAAGTTCCTGAAATCATCAGGATTATTCTCACAGATCTCACGGAGCAAAGGCTTGCTGGTTTGTCATTTCAGCTCCTGTGTTCCTGTGCCTTGTTCTGCTATTGACTCCTGCCTATTGTGACCCAGATTGCCTTGACCACCCTTGAACTTCTCCTGCACCTTGACCTCGGCTTGCTTAACGGATTCCTCTTCAGTCTGCTCCAGTGTTTGACCCCCGGCTTCTCTTTAAAGACTTTGCTACTGCCTGCTCCAGGGTTTGACCCCGGCCTGTCTTGGACTCTCCCATTTGATAGATTCCTGTGTATGACCTTGGCTTGTTTAAACGGACCTTCTTCCTACCGGCTTGCTGTGTTTGACCCCCTGGCTTCTCTACATACTTTGTTCCAGTTGTCTACTTCAGGACCAAGGTGTCGGAGCCCCAGTCTGCTTCCTCTGCCGATCACCGTCCGGGTGTACCCGGCACAGACTTACTACCATACGGAAGTTCTACACGCAAGCCCCTACTAGTGCCTGGGGACCCGTGCCTCTCTGTGCCCGATACCCCCTGTGCCACCTCCAGGGGTATAGCGCACTCAGCTGCAAGGGGAGCCGCTTTCAGCATCTCGGCTCTGGTGAGTACCCTGACATACATACACATTAAAGTGGGCCCACCCAAAATTAAAGTGGGCCAATCTGGATGAAATCCAGGGCCAAATTTTTTAACCCAGTCCAGCCCTCGCTGTGTCCCTCGGACACAACAGAATTATATTGGCTCAGTACCATGTGATCACTGTGACCAATCAGTAGTAAACAGAGGCTTTCTTTCATGATGCCCCTGTTTACTAATGTGATCTCTGCAGTTGGTCACAGCAATCACATGGCATAGAGCCAATGTTTACAGTTTTAAACAAAGAGTGCATGAATGTGGTCTTGAATTTTGTTAGGAAATGTATAGCTTACTGTCATCATCATGACAGCTGTAGGCAATCACAGTGCAATAGACATGTGCATTGCGTTTCGTTCCGAATCGAAATTCGGGCGAATTTTTCATTATTCGGAATTTCCGAATTACAAAAGTAACGAATCCGAAAAAATGAACGAATTCGAAAACAAATTCGAATCAAATTTAAAAAAAATAGAAACTGATTTTCTAAAAAATACAATAGAATAAAATATAAAATAATAAAGCAACAGAATATATATATTCTATAATAGTCTTTTCTATTCAAATTCAAATTCATTCTATACGAAATTCGAATTTCGGAACATGGCTTCTGAAGTTCGAATTTCATATAGAATGAATTTGAATTTGAATAGAAAAGATTAGAATAGAAAATTATAGAAAAGAATAGACTAGAAAAACAATAGAACAGAATAGAATGATATATATATTATATTCTTTTCTATTCTGTTCTATTGTTTTTCTATGCTATTCCTTTCTATTATTTTCTGTTCTATTCTAATCTTTTCTATTCAAATTTGATTTCGGTCTATATTAAATTCGAATTTCGGAAGATGTTTTATATATGTGTGTGTATATATATATATATATATATATATATATATATATATATATATATATATATATATATATTATATTATATTATATTATATTATATTATATTTTTTTTCTATTCTATTCTAAACTTTTCTATTCAAATTTGAATTCATTCTATACGAAATTCTTAGGACCATATGATATTTCAGTTTTTCTTTTTTAATAAATCTCCAAAAATGTCAACAATTCTGTGTTTTTCTGTCAATATGGGGTGCTGTGTGTACAATAATGAGCAAAAAAATGAACTTAAATGATTTTAGCAAATGGCTGCAATATAACAAAGAGTGAAAAATTTAAGGGGGTCTGAATACTTTCCGTCCCCACTGTATATATATATATATATATATATATATATATATATATATATATAACCATCTTCCAAAATTCGAATTTCATATAAAATGAATTTGAATTTAAATAGAAAAGATTAGACTAGAGTAGAAAAGAATAGACTAGAAAAACAATAGAACCGAATAGAATAAAATATATATATTATATTATATTTTATTCTGTTCTGCTCTATTGTTTGTCTAGTCTATTCTTTTCTATTATTTTCTATTCTAATCTTTTCTTTTCAAATTCTAATTCATTCTATACGAAATTTGAATTTCAGGAGCCATCTTCCGAAATTCGAATTTCGTATAGAATGAATTCAAATTCGAATAGAAAAGTTTAGAATAGAATAGAAAAGAAGAAGTCTGTGTTTTTCTGTCAATATGGGGTGCTGTGTGAACATTAATGAGGAAAAAAATGAACTTAAGTGATTTTAGCAAATGGCTGCAATATAACAAGGAGTGAAAGGGGGTCTGAATACTTTCCGTCCCCACTGTATATATATATATATATATATATACATATATATATATATATATATATAAAATATATTATATTATATTATATTATATTATATTATATTATTTTATGTTCTATTGTTTTTCTATTATTTTCTATTCTATTGTAATCTTTTCTATTTGAATTCGAATTCATTGTATACGAAATTCGAATTTCGGAAAATGGTTATACAGAAGTAGAATGAAATAGAATGTAATCGAATTCTAATAGGAAAGACTAGAACAGAAAAACAAAAGAACAGAATAGAAAAAAAAAAAAAAAAAAAATATATATATATATATATATATATATATATATATATAAACATTTTCCGAAATTGGAATTTGGTACACAATGAATTTGAATTCGAATAGAAAAGATTAGAATAGAATGGAAAATAATATAAAAGAATAGCATAGAAAAACAATACAATAGAATAGAAAAAAATATAATATATTCTATTCTTCTCTATTCAAATTCATTCTGTACCAAATTCCAATTTCGGAAGATGGTTTATATATATATATATATATAGATATATATATATAGACAGATAGATATATCTATCTATATATATATAGATAGATATATATCTATATATATATAATATTTTTTTCTATTCTGTTCTATTGTTTTTTTCTATTCTAGTCTTTTCTATTAGAATTCGATTTCATTCTATTTCATTCTATTTCTATATAACCATTTTCCTAAATTCTAATTTTGTATAGGATGAATTTGCATTCAAATAGATAGAAAAGATTAGAATAAAATAGAAAAGAATAGCATAGAAAAACAATAGACCAGCATAAAAAAATATTTTACATATTTTTATATATATATATATATATATATATATATATATATACCGTATTTATCGGCGTATAACACGCACTTTTTTCCCCTTAAAATCAGGGGAAAGTCGCAGGTGCGTGTTATACGCCGATACCCTGCGATCCCGAGCTGTCACAATCTTAAAATCGCCGACCGCGATTTGAAAATGGCGCCGCCGGCGCCGAAATACACCGAGCCGATCCTCGGCTCTGTCCGGCGGCTCTCGTTTACTTTCGGCTCCACTCGTAGTCCCGAGCGGAGCTATCCGAACCTACTCGGCTAGGTTCGGATAGCTCCGCTCGGGACTACGAGTGGAGCCGAAAATGAACGAGAGCCGCCGGAAAGAGCCGAGGACCGGCTCGGTGTATTTCGGCGCCGGCGGCGCCATTTTCAAATCGCGGTCGGCGATTTTAAAGCTCAGGACAGGGGATCGAAGGGAAGGCTGCACTGGGGAAGGCTGCACTAGGAAAGGCTGCACTGGGAATGGCTGCACTGGGAATGGCTGCACTGGGAATGGCTGCACTGGGAATGGCTCCACTGGGAATGGCTCCACTGGGAAAGGCTGCACTAACAAGGCTGCACTAACAAGGCTGCACTAACAAGGCTGCACTAACAAGGCTGCACTAACATGGCTGCACTGACATGGCTGCACTGACAAGGCTGCACTAACAAGGCTGCACTAACAAGGCTGCACTGGGGAAGGCTGCACTGACATGGCTGCACTGACATGGCTGTACTAACAAGGCTGCACTGGGGAAGGCTGCACTGACAAGGCTGCACTGAGAAGGCTGCAATGATGGGCATTTAAATGTAAGTTTTTTTTCCTTCAACTTCCCTCCTAAAAGTTTTTTTTCCTTAAAATTCCCTCCTAAATTGGGGTGCGTGTTATACGCCGGTGCGTGTTATACGCCGATAAATACGGTATATATAGAGGAATGTATTATTTTACATATTTATGTACGGTTAACACTAAGCATATTTTTAAAAAAAGTTATGTAATTTTTTGATCCTTACGTGGGGTCCAGCACCATTTTATTTGTGAATATGGGATTACTATGTAACAAATATATCACAATACATTATATGTGTTTAATCCGGGACACATATTGTTGATCACATTTTTAAGTAATTATTTTTTATATTCTTTTCACTTTTTGTCCAAGGGACTCCGGGTTCCAGACCGATCGGTGACTCTGTTGTCATTTTGACCATTGACTCACTTCTGGGTGATTTTATATTTAATCCGACAATCTGTTCACTTCCGGGTCATTTATCATTTTTGGTTTCCATTATTGAAGACCAAAATGAGGCTTGCTACACTCTTTTTGGTATCATCGCCATATTTGTGGTGACGTCCAATAGAGGACTTTGATAGCTTCCTCGGGCGCAATTTTGTTGGGGTCCTATGAGGCAAGCGCTCAATTCTGTTCCCCTGCTGCAGTGTTTTCATACGATGATTACAACAACATGAATTAACATTATTTCACGGAACTCAGTTAATTTAACTTTATGTTCATTCCAATTATGCTTCTGGACGTTCTCTGCTTGTTCAGTATAACGGAGTCTGGCCCAGAGCTTATAGTTTAAATTACACCCACATTGAGGCTTGAGTCACTAACCAAAGTGAGGCCTGAGTTGCAAGCCATGGGCGCCATCTTTACTCACCAGAGCATATAGTTCAAATTACAACCATATCAAGGCTTGAGTCACAAATCATAGTGGGGCTTGAATTGCAAGCCATGGGCGCCATCTTTACTAACCGGAAGTGGTCTGTTTATGGCTTTTTGGTGGACATGGAGCTGGCCCTCATTTGAGGTGATCATTTACCCTATAAATACGCAGTGGCTGCAGTGGATCAGCACCCCAGAGGATGCCTTATTAGGACGAAATGTCGGGACGGGCTCTGCTGATGCCACTGCGTTGCTTTGATTTTAGCCAATGTTTTTAATGTTTTCTCAAAAATGAGTGACAATTTTATCATTTTTTATTAAATGCTTTATATTTTACGATATTACACTATGTGGCCCTATTTTTTCTCCTTTTGCCATATGTCATATTGAGAGGAATCGCTCACGAATTCCGGTCACTATTCCTATGGTAGACAGCTACTGATGTCAAAACTTGACTCCTCAGGAATATGCCTAGTTGGGTTCAACCTGTCTGGTAAGCCCCTTTCCTTACGGTGGTGGGTTATCTACAGACAACCAGTTCACACAGATTCACAGTCACTATATTTAATGTCATATATGGACTTTATGCACTTCATATGCACTGACACTGTTGGTTTATACTATTTTATCATTATCATTGTGATATTTTATTGCTGTGTATTTTTGTTTTGAATATTCATTTACCATATTCACTTTATATTGGTATAATTTTATTGCTTATTTCATCTTCATCAGCGCTGCACTATACTACTTTATTTGTTCTCTCATATCACACAACACCTTTCACCTTGAAATTTTGGAGGGCTTCCAAATTGTGGATGCCTCTCCTCTTCTCATCAGTCTATCATCCCAAGATAGCTAAACAGCTCAAGTAGCTCAACTACTCAACCAGCCTTTTAAGCAGTTGAGCTACTTCCGAAACCTTACACTTGCACTTCATCACTTGCAGCATATTTTGCCATGACAAAATGGCCCAGGTTTCAGAATTCTCCACAAACACTTGCCAAATGAAGACCAGGGCTAAGTTGGATAAGAATGTCTCACATTAAATCATCCTCGTCATTACGCATTAAATATTTTCCATATGTAAGATAATGTAGCCAAGTCATTTAGTAAAATATGCTTGCCTGATTTAAGACTGAAAAAGAAGCTCCAGCATTTTAGTTAAGAGAGCCCATTGTGTAATCAAGGGCTTGCTGTCTGAAAGCTCATTTGATGTTCTACTGTATCCATGGAGAAGTGGTGTTGTCATCTTAGGACAGAAAGTATGTCAGGACTACAGACCCCCCCCCATCTGCATAACATAGTGGGGAGATATTCCATAATATAAAGAAGTAATCTGGACAAGAAGATACGATTTTTTGAGAAAAGATTGAAATTTAGCAAAATGCTATCCATGGCGTATTTAAAAGATAAAAAAAGAGTAAATAAAAGAAGTTAATTGTCAGGATTTACATGCATTAAAAGAGTAACTCCCTTCTGGGTGATCTGTACACATTACAAGGATTTTACCAACCTTTGTTGCAGATTCCTACCTTTTGCCATTCTGTAGAAATCCCTGTTTGTTCCTCTGTGCCCCTGTGCTAATTTACCTAATGGGAGTGGTTACATGATTATCAACCAGCTGCTGCAACTGTAGGCCTAGAATGAGGAAAATTGCAGGGTCTGCATTCCTTTAGATGTGATTTCCTATTCGGAGTATCTGACCAAAAATTAATTTTTTGTTCCAGGGGATGCCAAAAATCTCACTTATCTTAGTGTAGACTTCTGTGAAAATCTGTAAGCCAATCAGACAAGCAGGAAATTATGTTTCTCACAGGGGGGCGCCCTGTACACATTCTGTGTACAGAACACCTCTAGGTAGCCATATTGCATTGCATTATACTGAAAATTACAGAGCTGCAGATTGAAAAGGAAAGGTAATTTTTAATAACTTTCAATTACAATATGACTTGTCGCAATTGTATACGCTATATTATTTTTTTATTTGCTATTTTTTTTCCCGCAAAAGTGGACTTTAAGTAATAAAATTTAAACGTATGAGAAATCTTATTGTTTAACCACTAGATGAATGAAATGCATGTTGTTTATTCTTTTTTGTTGTAGAAGTCATTGTCATTGTTGTGTGGCTTGATAACAATGACTTTACAACAATGTTTAACAGCGAATACTTAGCTGAAAGCTCACCACAACTTTTTAATTCTGTGTATTCAGCTTTGCTTGAGCAACAAGAAAATGTTGGTATACTTCCCCAAAACATCTGTGCTCACTGCTTACATTTATTGCCTTTCCCAAGGCTGGGGGATTGTGTGATTGATGAACATTTTATTTCAAACAGATTTCCGATGTTCTCTATTAATCTCTACACTCTGGAAAATATTTAGCATTGGACTACAGAGTATGAACAGTAATATTTTAAATTAACCCCTTCTCAACAATATTGTTCTAAGAAATGTGGTCTCTAATATCAAAGCACTGTTGTTCCGATGTAATGAGCTAATGGCACATGAAGCAGAGTATCTGCATTCATTTACAATTCAGCAGGCTCATCAAATTTCTGCCAACTTTGGTCTGCAAGCCAATTCAAGCTGCATGCTCTATGTTATGGTCAGGAGGAGGAAAGGGATTGTTAGAGTGGGAGTAAACTCCCATGTATGATCTTTACCTATAGGTAGGCCTATAATAAGGCTTACTTATAGATACTGCAAATATATCCTAAACATGCACCGTTTAGAAGATATTTACTTTTGATGCAGCCGGTGACGTTACTGGCACATGCGCTATGAAGGAAACCTTGTCATAAACAGCGACTTCCGCATTCGACATCATCGTCGGCTTGGCCAGTTAGATAGCCGAAGCCCGCAAACCAGGTAAGAAGACCAGGTGAAGATGGAAGGACCTTGAGGGCTTTGTTTAGGTAAGTCTGTCATAATGTGCTAGTATGTGATGCATACTAGCACATTATGACTTAAACTGCCTGAGGCCTGATTTTTATTATTTTTTTGGATCCAGTTTACTACCACTTTAGGAGATAGCAAATTATATTTAGCAACTTTACATTCTGCAGATGTATTGCTAAACTACCTGAAACCCTCTTGAAATATGTGAACCATGACTCCCCAATGTATCCTAATTAAAATTAACAGCAAGAATGTTTACTTATACTTCTTACAATGTAGAAAGCAGCAACATGTCATGATGTGGTTTCCATAGGTGCAACGTAAAGCAAAGAAGCAAGTATTTAAAAACAGAGAGGTCACAGCAGAGCATTACCATAAGCTTGGGAGAATTCTAATTTCCTTGTTTCAACATCAGTGCTTCCATCATGCCTGAACTCAGGGCAGATATAAAAGACATAAAATAATGCAAATTTAGTCTCCAGCAATTCTTACAGCACATTTGGGCAAAGATGCAATAGCCTCAGTTTATCTGAGCTACCAAACTTATCATCTCAGGACACTATAAGAAGAAAACTGGGAGGTCATCTCTCTGGCGAAGTACGGTAACTGAACAAGTAGTTTGTGTCCCCTTATTTTGCTCCCTGCAGGAGGGCGGGGAGGTACCCTTTTCATATTTCCTTCTTCCTCCTTCTCTTTTTTTTTTTTTTTCAGGAACCCGTTGGTTGCGGGGTACTAAAGGTAGGGAGGGGTGGCCTGGCATCTTCCTAACAGGACTGTAAAGGGCTAGTCAGGGATACCTGCTTGGATCTGGCTATGGTTGATAGCTTGCCCTAATTGCTCTACTTTTGATGTATTATGTACTTTCCTGGGTCCTGATTTAGTGTTTATTTATTTATTTTTTCCAATTTAGTTATTGTGCTACTTATCATTTTGCGAATGGTCGTGACTTCTTGTACCCTTTGGGAAGCTTTGACTCCACAAACATGCTTATGATTACACATTGAGTCTAAGTTGTGTATGCTTCCTTATGACACTGTATTTGTTTGGCTGTTGACCTGCACTTTATCCGTCTGTGGACAATACTCTTTGTTATTTTGTTTTCATTAAATAAAAATGTATTATGGAAAAAAAAAGAAGAAAAACAAACTTCTGTGTCATATGTCAGATCTTTAGTTTTGAGGTCAAGGGCCACACTAGAAGCTTTTGAATCTCAATGTAATATTTTTGGAAAGGGCTTTTTGCAATCAGCTGATTTGAGTACCTAAAATATTTTTTGGCTTCAATATGCCATGCACGTAATTCAATTATGTTTATTATTTCACAACCTCCATAATCATACCAAATCTTATCAGGTTACTGGATCAGCTTACTAAACAATTATTAGTGGGGCAATTTCTTTGAATACCTCAAGTAAAGTTCCCAAAGTTACATGACTATGTGCAAAACTTCACCTGATTTCAACACCCGATGTTGTGGAAATTTTATTAAGACGTATTTAATATGTATTGTCACAGTGTCTCCCAGTGTTAGTTCTCCCGCAGCCCGCTCTAAAGAGCAGACTGGCACTGGTTGAGATACGTCTGGTAGTGAAAAGCTTCTTGAGGATGCAGAGAAGTGTTTGCAGAGTGGGGATATGTCCACCAGCAAAGGGCCCCTGTGCAATGCACAGACAATCGATTGGGGGGGATGTGTTCACTCTGCAAGGACATTACCGGTTATGGGGGGATGCACGCTTTTGTCTTTTGGTGTGTCTGATCAGCCATGGGGAGACCGTGGCATGCCCCTGCAGATAATCTCCCACAAACAGGAATGGTAGTATAACCCCGGGTATGCATTGTTCCCTGAACAATGCAAAATAAGGATTCACACCAATGGTAAAAACGGATCTCTTTGGATGCGTTGACCAGAAACAGCGTTTATGATTCCAAGGCCAGCCATGATGATGGCTTACAGATACAGGGGGCGGGAAATCATACACACTGTCCCTGCCCAGACACGCCCATAAGACTCCCCTAGTCATTGTTCATTGGTTGAGATTTGTAGAACTCCTCCTGTTTGAAGGAATGCCTGTGCTTGATTGGCCGATTGTGAAACCATCAAGCTCTATTGTTAAGTACTATAAATAAACAAAACTCAGGCTCTCCAGAGGACAGTCGAGTTGTGGAGCTGAGGATGTAAGAATGGTGGTCATGTCTGTGTTACTTGGGAAGATACAGGAAACAGGAACATAGTAAGATGCAGTATACCAAAAGGCTGAAAGTGACATGGATTATGCTCAGTGTATAGCGAAATTTTCACGACACCGAAGACAGAAAAAACAACTATAAAGGACTGCCGACAGCTTTACCTAAATAACGTAACATATCGAAACATAATATATAGGAGAAAAAAAAACGCAAATGAACAAGACACTGCTTATGTCTACCTAATAAGCATTTATTGAAAAACTGCTCATTAAGGGTGAAAAATAAAGATTAATTTTGTTTGTTTGTTTATTTTTCTGAATTTTATGATATATTACTTTAATATTTATGAATATTTAGGTAAAGCCCATTACCTATTAGTTTTTTCTGTTTGTGGGTGTTCAGTTATAACACACATACTAGGACTCTGGACTTTTAGGGGTTTGTAGGCCTCACACCTGAAGGATTGTAAGTAATCTTGATCACTCCATAACAATACTGTTGTTTTTGTACATTCTGATAGTTTAAGTAAATCCAACCAAGTGATAACTATGGAAAAGTATTTCCTTTTGACAGTCAGATGAAGACATGTCATCAAATGGACTGGCTTTTTGTTGATACAAATATGCAGAACAAAAATGTTACATTTAGGTTCGAACATGTGTGATCAATTTTTACAGCTTGCCAGGTGGCTTTTCTTTTACCAATTCCTTTTCCCAGAGCTAGAAAAAAATGTAAGTGTCAAATGCTTGTACTGTTATTTAACCATCAAGAGAATTAAGTGAAACTTGTTTTTACTGTTAAATGGTTCAAAAATTACTGTTCTAATGTGTATTACTTGTGTCTCCCTTTTTCACCTGGGATTCCAGTAACTCCAAGTGTGTGCCCCTTGTATTCCATCTAAACAACTGTAGTGTTTCTAATAATGGTTTAATGATGTATTTATGGACTGCCATTTCCAGTCACATATTTTCCATTCTGATGAATTATACATTGTTAATAGTACTCAGGTGTCCCGAGGACTTACTGTTCAACAAAAACAAAACCAATAAACAGTTTGATGCAGTAAGCATGTCTCCTTTCCATTAATGGCTCCTGGTGCCATGCACTGCAATGGAAATGGGGTTTTTGGATCACACAAAACTGTAAATGCAAACTAAAGCCTAATTTCTTATATCAAATGGAAAACATGATTCTACCTTGTTTGCAAAGAATAGTAGGCAGCTCAATGTTCATTACAAAGATACAAATGTTATGTGAGGCTTAAAACAATCTAGTAAGTAAACCAATTGAACAGTTTTGGCCTAAAACAATTAACCTCCCTGGCGGTATGATTCTTTCTAATCTTAGGTGCTGAAAGCGGTACAATTATTTTGCATGGAAATTTGGCATTTTATATTGTAGGTCTGTAATTCTTAACAATAACACACTTAAATCTGTCCAAACAAGAGTCTAGTAGATATCCCGGGTATGATAAAGTTTGAAACACAAAAACATAAATTATAATATAATAAATAAAAAAAAATAATAAAAAAAAATAATAATAATAATAATAAAATAAATTTCCCCATGATTCACTATCGCTCAATTCTGCAAGTGTTCTAATTTACTATCGCTGTTTTATAGCTGGTCTAAAGCCACTTTTGACGTAAAGGGACACTTTTTGGTTGCTATGGACAATCTCCAGTTTCCAGGCAGAAAGAACAGTATATATAACATAAAACTGCATGCAGGGCATGGGCCAAAGCACTGGGGACAAAAGGGATGTGAAATCATTTCATACAGTACTGTAATCTGTAAGATTACAGTACTGTATGTGTTATGATTTTTACAATTTTTTAAATTTGCCGCCAGGCTCCGCCCCCGTGCGTCGCGACGCTCGCAGGGAACGGAGCCTGGCAAGGAGAGGCTTCTGAGGAGGACAGAGCCCACGGACACTGCGGGGGACATCGCAGGATCCCGGGGACAAGGTAAGTAAAGCCACACCAGGATCCTGCGATGTAATCCCGAGTGTGGCTCGGGGTTACCGCTAATGGTCCTGAATTTTAACCCCGAGCCACACTCGGGAAAACCACCAGGGAGGCTACGAAGAGACTGTTCTTTATCTGGTGCTCCTAAAATGATTTTGTGTAAACTGTATTTAGAACAAACTCCACCAAAGAACAAGAAAAACAAATTATTCAAGGAACGAACTGTGCTCTACATACATCAACTAAGGCCAAATTAAGACTTGTGGCTGAATCAGACAAAGTGCATGAAATAGGCATAACACTCTCTTTGCCTATCAACTATATTGAACAACTTCTGTACAATTGCCCTGCTGGAAAAATGGAATCATCTAACAATTCACTGGTGCCCATATTTAAAAGGGGATCAAAGTCTCTACCGAGTAACTCTAGACCTGTTAGTTTAATTTCTATAGTTGGGAAGATACTGGAGAGTTTAATAAAAGACTTCATAGAGGAGTCTTTGCTGGAAAAAAATATTTTAAGCAACAGACAGCATGGATTCATGAAAGACAGAAGTTGTCAAACAAATCTGATTTCTTTTTATGAGGAGGTAAGTAAAACCTTGGACAGAGGGATGGCTGTGGATGTGGTATACTTGGATTTTGCAAAAGCATTTGACACAGTTCCCCACACAGCCAATGTGTAAGGTAAAGTATACAGGCTTGCAAAGATCAATTTGTAAATGGATAGAAAACTGGCTAAAAGACAGAATTCAGAGAGTAGTGGTTAATGAGTCTTACTCTGAATGGTCTAAGGGTATCAGTAGTGTGTGTACCCCAAAGTTCAGTGTTGGGACCCTTACTTTTTAATATCTTTATAAATGATATAGGGTCTGGGATTAAAAGTAACATTTCTGTCTTTGCAGATGACACCAAGCTATGCAGTGGAATAACGTCCTTACAGAATGTCTCCAATTACAAGCCGACCTCAATGCACTGTCTAATTGGGCAATAATCTTCAAGGGTTCACCAAAATAATTCAACATAAAAACAGGTAATGCATAATAATGCTTGCAAGGCCTTTGACCTCGTTGATCGTAAAAGGGGTATTAAGGGTAAACTTGATATCAAGTAGTATTAATTGATAAAGAAACGTATGGCAGCTCTACACGTTTCGTGGCTAGAGGGCCACTCTTCAGGAGCGAGCACAAGATGAATCTATGGGTAAAAAGACTGGCTTAGGTGATGAACTATAAGCAAACATGTAAATTGGTGGGGTGGAACCCACAAATCCAAAAACCTGTAAACTCACTAGGTTCATATGGTGGTGGTGTGGTACCGGGTATCATAGCCATCCGCAGAAATACTCCCAACCGGGAGCCACGGTGGACATCTTATCCGAAGCGCCCCTACAGGCAGCAACCAGGGCAGGTAGAGGAACACAAGGCGACCTAAGTGGAGGTTGGAAAGGGAGTGAATCAAAATGAAATGAAATAAATTGAACAGAGGGAAGGGTGTGCGGAAATGGGCAGGGAAGGCCAGAGTGGGGAATGGAGTGATGAGTGAAATAGACAGCTGAGGGGCTGAAGTGTGAAATAGTAATGGTGGAAGGAAGTGCAAACAAAACAGACCACCAGTGACAGCAGGAGGAGTGAGAGTGAAGGACCAGGGAAGGTAGTGAAAGTGACTGGTTACCTGTAATGAAATTGACTGGTGGCAAGGAGGAGAAACCAGAACTGACGTGCGGACCGGTGTGTAGGGAGCCCTGGGTAATAGAACCCACCCGGGAGATGCCTATGTAGACGCTGCAGCAAGGACGCCGCCGATGTCACGCCGGCGTAACAGAAAGGGGGGGGCAGAGCGGGCAGTGACTGCTCAACCCATCACCACAGAGAGTCCCCTGATCTGCTCGCGAGCGTGGCTACCGCATACTTGAAGCGCCGAACGTCCAGCATGGGATGCGTGACGCTGACGTGCAGTGGCGGCACCCACATCCCCCCAGGCGTCAGGGAGGCCAGGGGTTGGAGGAGGCCCACCAGGCACGTCACAGCTCCCGGAAGAGGAGGATGCCCGGACGGCGAGTGACCCGGCCCAGTTCACAACCAAGGCGAACCAGGGCATGGTAATATTAATAATAAAAAGTGTATGGTACAGAAAACGAAAATAAGAAATAAAACAATAATTAAATAAATGATTGAGTAGCTATGGTAGAAAATTAACAGATATAAATGGATCAAGGGAGATTTTCATAGGATCAAAAATGCAAGGAAGAAAAAAACAATAATTATGTTGAAGCAAATCTAGTGCTTCCATCCCTAAATCTGGTATTGAAGCAAAGGAAAGGTTTAGGGACTTCAAGTGAACATATGGCCTGGTAAGGCCGATGTTCTATCCCTTGGGACTTTAATTAAAATTGTGGCCTGGTAAGGTCACACATTTCCATTCCTGCCATATATCGAGAAAGGGGGAGGACAAAGGGGTGGGACTTTATATGAAGCATGTGATAGCAATAAAGTGAATTGGTGGGGCTTTTTTTGAGGATTTTATTGATTGCCATGAGGTACAGCCAGATATAGCAAATATAAAATACATAACAATAGTAACATGGTGGTACAGAACATAAATTGTTATAAGTTCATTATCACATTGTATAGCAAGCAATAAACTTCCAGGGTTCACCAAAATAATTGAAGATAAAAACAGGTAATGCATAATAATCAATTATTGTTTTTTCTTCCTTGCATTTTTGATCCTATGATAATCTCCCTTGATCCATTTATATCTGTTAATTTTATACCATAGCTACTCAATCATTTATTTAATTATTGTTTTATTTCTTATTGTCGTTTTCTGTACCATACACTTTTTATTATTAATATTACCATGCCCTGGTTCGCCTTGGTTTTGAACTGGGCCGGGCCACTCGCTGTCCGGGCATCCTCCTCTTCCGGGAACTGTGACATGCCTGGCGGGCCTCCTCCCACCCCCGGCCTCCCTGATGCCTGGGGGGGCGTGGGTGCCGCCACTGCACGTCAGCGTCATGCATCCCATGCTGGGTGTTCGGCACCCTGTGGGCGCCTTTGCGCCCAAGTATTCGGTAGCCACACTCGCGAGCAGATCAGGGGACTCTCGGTGGTGATGGGTCGAGCGGTCACTGCCCGCTCTGCCCCCCCTCCTTTCTGTTATGCCGGCGTGACGTCGGCGGTGTCCTTGCCGCAGCACTACATAGGCATCTCCCGAATGGGTTCTGGTTCTCAGGGCTCCCTACACATCGGTCCGCATGTCAGTTCTGGTTTCTCCTCCTTGCCAACAGTCAATTTTATTACAGGTAACCAGTCACTTTCACTACCTTTCCTGGTCCTTCACTCTCACTCCTCCTGCTGTCACTGGTGGTCTGTTCTGTTTGCACTTCCTTCCACCATTGCTTTATTTCACACTTCAGCCCCTCGGCTGTCTATTTCACTCATCACTCCATTCCCCATTCTGGCCTTCCCTACCCATTTCCCCACACCCTTCCCTCTGTGCAATTTATTTCATTTCATTTTGTTTCACTCCCTTTCCAACCTCCACTTAGGTCGCCTTGTGTTCCTCTACCTGCTCTGGTTGCTGCCTGTAGGGGCGCTTCAGATGAGATGTCCGCCGTGGCTCCCGGTTGGGAGTATTTCTGTGGATGGCTATGATACCCGGTACCATACCACCACCATACGAACCTAGTGAGTTTATAGGTTTTTGGATTTGGGGGTTCCACCCCGCCAATTTACATGTTTGCTTATAGTTCATCACCTAAGCCAGTCTTTTTACCCATAGATTCATCTTGTGCTCGCTCCTGATGAGCGGCCCTCTAGCCACGAAATGCGTAGAGCTGCCATACGTTTCGTTATCAATTAATACTACTTGATATCAAGTCTACCCTTAATACCCCTTTTAGGCTCAACGAGGTCATAGGCCTTGCAAGCATTATTATGCATTACCTGTTTTTATCTTCAATTATTTTGGTGAACCCTGGAAGTTTATTGCTTGCTATACAATGTGATAATAAACTTATAACGATTTATGTTCTGTACCACCATGTTACTATTGTTATGTACTTTATATTTGCTATATCTGGCTGTACCTCATGGCAATCAATAAAATCCTCCAAACAGAAGTGGTTCTGGCAAGCTCAGTAGATTGCTCTAATATAGGCCTAGATTCTTTCCTGAATGTACATAATATAACTGGGTCCTAACATTTATAGGTAAAGTTGATCAAGGGAAAATCCGATTGTCTCTCGGGGGATCAGGAAGGAGTTTTTTTCCCCTGCTGTAGCAAAGTGGAGCATGCTTTGCTAGGGTTTTTCGCCTTCCTCTGGAAAAATTGTGGGTGAAGGATTGTGTATATGGGATTGTATTTTTTTTTTTTTAGGTTAAACTAGATGGACTTGTGTCTTTTTTCAACCTGACTAACTATGTAACAGCAAGCATCTAGATAACATACAGTATATCATGAACAAAAAAATGGAGAAAATGGATATGGTGGGACTTTGTATGAGGATAGGGGGCCGTACAGATCCTATCCTCCATCCTGTTAGGTTTAAAGGAGATTGGAAGGGCGGGACTTTGAGTGAAGCACACGGATGCAATAGAGAAATAAATAGAAAAATGATTTTTTATTTGAGTCAATTCATAGAACAAAGGTTGGGGGTATACAATTCATTATATCATGTATATCAATACTTAAAGGTCAATCATCACACATAAATACATTGTCCAACCGGAGTTTAAAACAGTATTTTACAAATACACCAGTCACGTAATGACATGGTTAATTGCATTGTAGATAATACTCATAAAAATAGCTAGCGCATTAAAGCATCATTAGAAATACTAGTTAAGGTAAGATTAGTAGGAAAAATGATATAAAAAAATATATCTTGACTCTATTAGGAGATATAAGGCAGTATTATACATTTGCACAGGTCACATAAGTATGTGATTAATTGCAGTGTAAATGATACTAAAAACGGAAATATGATGCATTAAAGCATCAATGGAAAATAAAATAAAAAATAAGCTGGGTAGAGAGGAACGGCCATAGTGAATTCATGAATATGTTGTTATAACGGTAGTTGTTAGCTCTACGCGTTTCGGGACCTTAAAGTCACTCGTCAGGAGCAACACCGCAATATCATCTAGAAATGGAGAAAAGAACATATTGGTAATCTAAAAAATGAGTGGGCAAATGCAGAGAATGTGAAAACCCCCACACATCCATACATTTGTCCCACAAACTTACATGAGTGTGTCCGCACAGAGGGGAGAACACAGCCGCGTGAGTCATACCGGCCAAAGATGCCACGTCACGGAGCTGAGGGGGCCCGTCCGGGCTGCACAAAACCAACAGGAGCCACATCCCAAATTGGTCAAGAAGTGGAGAAGTGAAGATGGTGTGTAGTGAAGGGAGGAGAGGAATGGCCCCAGGAGGGGAGGGGCATCATATTTCCGTTTTTAGTATCATTTACACTACAATTAATCGCGTACTTATGTGACCTGTGCAACTGTATAATACTGCCTTATATCTCCTAATAGAGTCAAGATACATTTTTTTATATAATTTTTCCTACTAATCTTACCTTAACTAGTATTTCTAATGACGCTTTAATGCGCTAGCTATTTTTATGAGTATTATCTACAATGCAATTAATCATGTCATTACGCGACCGGTGTATTTGTAAAATACTGTTTTAAACTCTGGTTGGACAATGTATTTATGTGTGATGATTGACCTTTAAGTATTGATATACATGATATAATGAATTGTATACCCCCAACCTTTGTTCTATGAATTGACTCAAATAAAAAATCATTTTTCTATTTATTTCTCGATGGCATCCGTGTGCTTCACTCAAAGTCCCGCCCTTCAAATCTCCTTTATACAGTATATCATGATGATACATTTAAATGATAGCAGGAGATTTTCATAAAGGGTCATCTAGTTTCCCCACATTTGTGTTGCAACCTGCTGTTCATCATAGTAAGTCCTTAAAATTTTAACATTTGTCCGTTTACATACATTTTTCCATTTTTTTAACTGAAAAAAATAGGGCTCTGATCCAAAAAACAGATGTTGATGGATGCCGATGTAAACTGATGTAAACACATGATCATTAGGGATGAGCCGAACACCCCCTGGTTCGGTTCGCACCAGAACCTGCGAATGGACCGAAAGTTTGCGCGGACTTTAGAAACCCATTAAAGTCTATAGGACTTGAACGTTCAAAATCAAAAGTGCTAATTTTAAAGGCTAATATGCAAGTTATTGTCCTAAAAAGTGTTTGGGGGCCCGGGTCCTGCCCCAGGGGACATGTATTAATGCAAAAAAGAGTTTTAAAAACTGCAGTTTTTTCAGGAGCAGTGATGTTAATGATGCTTAAAGTGAAAAAAAAGTGAAATATTCCTTTAAATATTGTACCTAGGGGGTGTCTATAGTATGCCTGTAAAGTGGCGCGTGTTTCCCGTGCTTAGAACAGTCCCTGCACAAAATGACATTCGTAAAGGAATAAAAGTTATTTAAAACTGCTTGCGGCTTTAATGTAATGTCGGGTCCCAGCAATATGGATGAAAATTAGTGAGACAAACGGCATGGGTACCCCCCCAAGTCCATTACCAGGCCCTTTGTGGAACCCCACACTCAAATTAAAAAAAGGAAAGGCGTGGGGCCCCCAGGCCCTATATACTCTGAACAGCAGTATACAGGTGGTGCAAACAAGACAAGGACTGTAGGTTTGTTGTTAAGTAGAATCTGTTTGTAATTTTGAACTGGTACATTTTTAAAGTGTAGCTCCAGCCAAAAAAATCTATTTTTAAGCTTTTTGGAAGGGTTATTACCCCTGTAACATTTGTTTTGCTTTCTGTGCACCTCTTCAGAAGATTTCATCTCACTTTCTGTCCCAATGACAAATGTTTTCAGAAAATTTGGGGTTTTTAGTGAAACAAGGATTGGTGATAAAGCATCAGTGAAGAGGAGACACGTTTTTCCCATAATAACTCTTACAGGAGAGAATTTCCCTTCCTAGGGGTAGATTTTATCTCACTTCCTGTTGTTTCCTTCCGTTTGCAAGTAGGAGTCATTTGTAAGTTGGATGTTTGAAAGTAGGGGCCTGCCCTATATACTCTGCAGAAATTGGGGCCTTAGGTGTTGGTGAGGGCCTTAGTCCTCACAGTTACTCTTGGTGGGCACAGGAACGGGCCCTGCTGTGAAATATTAGATCAAGAATTGTAATTACATGCACCTGTTGAACTGGGGCAGAAAAATTGGGCCTTTGGTGGTGGTGGTGTTGCCACAACACTGCAACTCCTCACAGATGCTATAGTTGGAGCGCAGGAATGAGCCCTGCTGCAAAGTATTGCATCAAAAATGTTAATTATACGCCCCTGGTAAACAGGGGCTGAAAATTTGGGCCTTGGGCACTGGTGTTGGTGCCACAACACTGCAACCTCTCACAGATACTCTATTTGGAGTGCAGGAATGAGCCCTGCTGCAAAGTATTGCATCAAAAATTGTAATTACACACCCCTGTTAGCCAGGGGCAGAAAAATTGGGCCTTAGGCACTGGTGCCACAACACTGCAACCCCTCACAGATGCTATAGTTGGAGTGCAGGAATGAGCCCTGCTGCAAAGTATTGCATCAAAAATAGTAATTATACTCCCCTGTTAAACAGGGGCTTAAAATTTGGGCCTTGGGCCTTAGGCACTGGTGCCACAAAACTGCAACCCCTCACAGATGCTTTAGTTGGAGTGCAGGAATGAGCCCTGCTGCAAAGTATTGCATCAAAAATAGTAATTATACTTCCCTGTTAAACAGGGGCTTAAAATTTGGGCCTTGGGCACTGGTGCTGGTGCCACAACACTGCAACCCCTCACAGATACTCTAGTTGGAGCGCAGAAATGAGCCCTGCTGCAAAGTATTGCATCAAAAATTGTAATTACACGCCCCTGTTAAACAGGGGCAGAAAAATTGGGCCTTAGCCACTGCTGCCACAACACTGCAACCCCTCACAGATTCTATAGTTGGAGCGCAGGAATGAGCCCTGCTGCAAAGTATTGCATCAAAAATTGTAATTACACGCCCCTGTTAAACAGGGGCAGAAAAATTGGGTCTTAGCCACTGCTGCCACAACACTGCAACCCCTCACAGATTCTATAGTTGGAGTGCAGGAATGAGCCCTGCTGCAAAGTATTGCATCAAAAATTGTAATTACACGCCCCTGGTAAACAGGGGCTGAAAAATTGGGCCTTGGGCACTGGTGCTGGTGCCACAACATTGCAACCCCTCACAGATACTCTAGTTGGAGCGCAGGAATGACCCCTGCTGCAGAGTATTGCATCGCAAATTGTAATTACACGCCCCTGTTAAACAGGGGCAGAAAAATTGGGCCTTGGCAACTGGTGGCGGTGCCCAGAACCAAAAATGTTCTTACAAGCTATCAGCATGAAAATTGAGGAGAAAGAGGATTGTCACTCAACATAACAGGATAGTCACTCAGCATAGGCAGTCTTGAAGGGATCTCACATTAAAAAAAAAATCAATGGGTTACATCAGCATCAGGTGCTTGGTAGCTGGTGATCCAAGACTGATTCATTTTTATGAAGGTCAGCCGATCGACCGATTCAGTGGACAGGCGCACCCTGTGATCGGTTACAAAGCCTCCAGCAGCACTGAATATCCGTTCCGAAAGAACGCTGGATGCAGGACAGGCCAGTAGCTCAAATGCATACTGTGCAAGCTGTGGCCAGTGATCCATCCCCAAGACCCAGTAACCCAGAGGATTTTCGGTGGGAAAGGTGTCCAAGTCTGATCTTGCCCCTAGGTAATCCTGCACCATGTGAATAAGACGCTGGCGATGGTTGCCGGTACCGATCAGTCCTTGGGGCTGCGGACTAAAAAATTGTCTGAACGCATCGGTCAGACGGCCACCTTCCCCACTGCTTCTTCTGTGACTGACCGAAGCCTCAGCAACACGTTGTCCAGGAGGACCAGGAAATTGTAACCTCCCAGGCTCTGGAAATGCGTTGCACAAGCCTTTCTGCAAGGCCTCCCAAAGATGTTTCATCCTCTACTCCCTCTGTGACGGCAAGATAAGGTCCGCAACCTTACCCTTGTAACGTGGATCAAGGAGGGTTGCCAGCCAGTAATGATCCCTCCCCTTGATACCACGAATACGGGGATCCATCCGCAGGCTTTGCAGGATCAGGGAGGCCATGCAGTGTAGATTTGCTGAGGCATTCGGTCCAGAGTCCTCTGGGTCACTAAGGACGACATGATCCGCAGCCACCTCCTCCCAGCCACGTACAAGTCCATGGGTTTCTTCGGACTGTAAATGATCCCTTGAAGACTGCTGCTGATGCTGAGTGCCAGGCTCCACCTCCATGCTGACACAATCCCCCTCCTCCTCATCCTCTTCCTGTTTGATCGGCGGGCATGCAGGAACACTGTCTGGATAAAGGGGGCCTTGAGAGGTAAGGAAGTCCTCCTCTTCCTCCCTCTGTTCTGCCTCATCCATTATTCCACGCAGAGTGTGCTCCAACAGGTGGACAAGAGGGAAAGTGTCACTGATGCATGCACTGTCACTGCTCACCATCCTCGTGGCCTCCTCAAATGGTGACAGGACAGTGCATGCATCCCTGATCATAGCCCACTGGTGTGGGGAAAAAAAACCAAGCTCCCCTGACCCTGTCCTGGTGGCATGGTCGCATAGGTACTCGTTGATGGCCTTCTGCTGCGTGTGCAGCCTCTGCAGCATGGCCAATGTTGAGTTCCACCTGGTGGGCATGTCACAGATTAGGCGGTTCTTGGGCAGGTTAAATTCCTTTTGGAGGTCAGCCAGCCAAGCACTGGCATTATATTACCTGCGGAAATGCACACAAATTTCCTGGCCTGCCTCGGGACATCCTGTAAGCCCGGGTACCTGCCCAAGGACCGCTGCACCACCAAGTTAGGGACGTGAGCCAAACAGGGCACATGGGTCAGTTGTCCCTGTCGGAGGGTGGAGAGGAGGTTGGTGCCATTGTCGCAAACCACCATACCTGCCTTAAGCTGGCATGGCGTCAACCACCTCTGAACCTGCCCCTGGCCATGGAGGAAGAAGAAGAGGAGGGGGTGGAGAAGAGAGGTGTGGCAGAATCACCACTAGTAGAATTTTGGAGGCATGGTGGTAGAACAACCTCCAACACTACTGCACTCTGTCCTGCATCCTTCCCAGTTGCCAAAAGAGTCACCCAGTGCGCGGTGAAAGAAAGGTAACGTCCCTGTCCATGCCTGCTGGACCATGAGTCAGCGGTAATATGCACCTTACCACTGACCGCCCTGTCCAGCGAGGCCATGACATTGCCTTCCACATGCCGTTAGAGAGCCGGAATCGCCTTCCATGAGAAAAAGTGGCATTTGGGAACCTGCCACTGAGAAATCGCACATTCCACAAACTCACGGAAGGGGGCAGGGTCTACCAACTGAAAAGGCAGCAGTTGAAGTGCTAGCAATTTAGCCAAGCTAGCATTCAACCGCTGGGCATGTGGATGGCTGGGAGCGAACTTCTTTTGGCGGTGCAGCAGCTGGGGCAGGGAAATTTGCCTGGTACAATCTGATGTCAGTGTACCGATAGCAGATTGCCAGCAAGTACTTGGCTGTGACACACCTAATTCTACACCTTCATTCCTCTCAGTACAGGTTTCAGAGAGGACTGAAGATATAGTGGGGTTGGAGATCCCAGCTGATGAGGAGCAAGGCGAGGTCCACTTTGTTCTTTGGTGTGGGTCTTTTAGGTACGCTTGCCAACGAACTGCGTGGCAGGTCGACATCTGTCTGGTCAAGCATGTGGTGCACAAGCGGGTGATGTTTTGGCCACGCGAGATACGATTGAGACATATGTTGCAAATAGTAGCAGTGGGATCTCATGCACTCATCTCAAAAAAGGCCCACACCAAAGAACTTTTGGAATAACAGAGACAGCAGCGCCCTGTACATGCGGAGCTCTGCGGTGTGATGCAGTCAGTGTGCTGCCCTTAAGCTGGCCCCTGGAGGGCATCCTGCCTCATTGGAGTTGTGCCTCCTCCTCCTCTCTCCTATCAGGACCCACGTGGAGTTAGTGACCTCATCATCCCCTCCCTCCTCATCACTGGAGCAAACCTGGCAGTATGCTGCAGCTGGGGGAACATGACTGCCAGATTGCTGTCCTTCTTGGGCACCCCCTCTCTCTGGGCTCACGTTACTGCCTTCCTCTAGCTGGGTACCATCATCAGAGCCTTCAAAATGCTGGGCATGCTCCTGGAGCATGTACCCAACACTGTGGTCAAACAGTTCGGGGGACTCCACAGGAGGACATGGTGGGGCTAGGGAAGGAGTGACTGATGCCATTGAGCCGAGGGAAGAGGCCGTGTTGGCAGCTGCTTTGCCAGACAAAGTACCCTGAGCCTAGGTGAGAGAGGATGAGGAGGATGAGGACGGCTTGGTCATCCACTCTACCAAGTCTTCGGCATGTTGCGGCTCAACACGGCCAGCTGCCGAAAAAAAGGACAAGCATGTCCCACAGCCACTTGCTGATGAGGATGCACTGTCTCCACGACCAACACTGTTGCCTCTAGACACAGAGCCTGCTTGCCCTCTTTTATTGGCTTGTGACTGTCTCTCCTTGTTGGCCTTCCAGACATACTAATAGCCTGCAGTGAGATGTAGCTGCACAAAGTTGGGATGTATATATATACTGATACTGCAGCTAACAGAATCAACTGCCTGCCTGTAGTATTATTAGTGTGAGAACACCAGCAATTGTCTTCAGGTAGCTTTAGGTGCACACTGTGCAGAGGACGCAGTACACTAACTGTAAATACTGCAGCTGCCTGCCTGTGGTATTAATAGGATCAGAACAACAGCAATTGTCTTCAGGTAGCTTTAGGTGCACACTGTGCAGAGGACACAGTACACTAACTGTAAATACTGCAGCTGCCTGCCTGTGGTACTAATAGGATCAGAAGAACACCAGCAATTTTCTTCAGGTAGCTTTAGGTGCACACTGTGTAGAGGACACAGTACACTAACTGTAAATACTGCAGCTGCCTGCCTGTGGTATTAATAGGATCAGAACAACAGCAGTTGTCTTCAGGTAGCTTTAGGTGCACACTGTGCAGAGGACACAGTACACTAACTGTAAATACTGCATCTGCCTGCCTGTGGTACTAATAGGATCAGAAGAACACCAGCAATTTTCTTCAGGTAGCTTCAGGTGTACACTGTGCAGAGGACACAGTACACTAACTGTAAATACTGTAGCTGCCTGCCTGTGGTACTAATAGGATCAGAAGAACACCACTAATTTTCTTCAGGTAGCTTTAGGTGCACACTGTGCAGAGGACACAGTACACTAACTGTAAATACTGTAGCTGTTTGCCTGTGGTACTAATAGGATCAGAAGAACACCACCAATTTTTTTCAGGTAGCTTTAGGTGCACACTGTGCAGAGGACACAGTACACTAACTGTAAACACTGTAGCTGCCTGCCTGTGGTACTAATAGGATCAGAAGAACACCAGCAAATTTCTTCAGGTAGATTTAGGTGCACACTGTGCAAAGGACACAGTACACTAACTGTAAATACTGTAAAAACACCTGCCTGCCTGCCTGTCAGTAGGAAGAGAATAACAGGAACGGATCTAGCTATACTTAATACAGTGTATATATATATTTATATATACAACACCTAGGATGCATATATACACACAATACACTGTAAGTGCAGCTAACTGACTCCCCTGCCTACTCTATCTAACTTAAATCAAATGACACTGTCTCTCTGTCTATCTCTCTCCGCCGCAACACACTAAACAAGGCCTTATATAGTGTGGGGCGTATACTAAACCCCCTGAGCCATTATTGGCCAAAGCCACCCTGGCTTTGGCAAATTATGGCTCTCTGTACAGACGGCGCTGTGATTGGCCAAGCATGAGGGTCATAGTGCATGGTTGGCCAATCATCAGCCGGCAATGCACTGCGATGCCGCAGTGAATTATGGGCCGTGATGCGCCAATCGAATTTTACGCGAACGGCCCATAACGTTCGCAATTCAACGAATGGTCGAACAGGCGATGTTTGAGTCGAACATGGGTTCGACTCGAACCCAAAGCTCATCCCTAATGATCATGCATAGAGCTGCATTGATGTCTGTATTTCTTTTTTTTTTTTTTTTTTTTACGTATAACTCTTTATTCAAAGATTTTCCCAAATATAAACAATCATGTAGAAAAAGAAGATAAACAAAGAAATAAACCTATTACAAAACCAACTTCGCTAAGCATATACATCTAATAGGCCAACATTGACACTTATTAAATTTATAAACTAAAAATATAAACTAGAGATAGGAGATTAATGCAGAATATAAATGTATACGCTACCTTAATGCAAATTCACGTTGAATCAAATAATAACCTCCAAAATATGTCGATATGCATTGATTACTGCAATTGTTAACCTATATGCTTATACCTTAACTTAACTACTTTAAAATGAGAAACCTCTCTCCTGACCCCATCAATGGGGGTCCGGAGACAAAATCTACTAAAATAGGAGAAGAAAAAAAAAAGTAAGAGAAAAAAGAAGGATTAAATATAACTAATTCAAACTCAGAACCTTCGCTGCCTCCCCCCCTCCCAGAGTTCCCCTATCGGGGCCCAGCTCATCCTTATGAATTCGCCCTCCCAACCTATACGGAAATGCAATCAACATATTGAGGGATGCCCGTAAAGGTCGTCCATGGCCGCCAGGTATCCCTACACTCCTCCTCTCTACCATAGAGAGACGCTGTCAAAAATTCCATTGTCCTAATTTCGTCTATCCTAGTAAAACAGTGTTTCAGAGAAGGTGTAGTCGTGGACTTCCACAGGTCTGGAATAAAAGCCCGGGCAGCATTCAACATTTGCGCTAACAACGTCTTTCTATAGTGGTGAAGGGGTTGTTCATTTAAATGCAAGAAATAGCCCAAAGGGTCCGAACCAAGGTCAACAAATGTAAATTTTTTAATCACCTCACCCACATCCTTCCAGAATGCTGTAATTAAAGGGCACTGCCAAAAAATGTGTAGTGATGTCCCAGTCTCTTTATTGCATCGCCAGCATAACTTATAAATTTGCGGGTAGAATTTGTTCATTAAGGCAGGAACCCTATACCACCTAACCAATAGCTTATAACCCTGTTCTTGAAAGCGGCTTGCTATGGAGGATTTATGAGCCAATAGAATAATCTTGTTAATTTGCGATCTTGTAAAAAAGATCTGGAGGTCCTCTTCCCAGCGTTGTATATACGCAGGAATCTGGCCTTCTGGAGGCTGAATAATCGGTTTATACAAAAGTGAAAACATGTGTGGTACATGTTCCCCCTCTGCACATAAATGCTCAAAGGGTGTCAGTGGACTTACATATAATTCCGCATCTGCTATAGACCTTACAAAGTGTGACAATTGAAAGGCAGACCACGGGCTCAAGGGAGGCTGGGAAAGAGTGGAAATGTCTTGCGTTGACATCCAACCCTGTTGGGTAACAAAATGCATCTGGTTCTACCTATTCCTATCAACCCCTGAAGCTGTTTATTATCAAGCCCAGGCGTGAAGTCTGGATTCTGGATCACTAGTGTTAATGGGGATGGGAAGGGAGAGTGGCCTTTTGTTGAAAATACGTGAGTAAGAACTGCAATAGTGGCCCCAATTATAGGATGCCTCTTCAATCCCCAATAGTATTTATGAGTGACCCATGGAAGTACAGACAGAGCAATCGGTGAAGCATGTTGTTCCACTTGTACCCAAAGGTTTAGCCTGTGAAGAGGTGCACCATGACACTACTCTGGACAAATGTAAGGCTCGATAGTAAGAGATCAGATCAGGCAGACCAATACCACCCCCCCCGTGATTTAGGCAAAACCAACAGCGAATAGTGAAGTCTACCGACTTTGCTGCTCTAGAGAAATTTAGTTAACAGTGTCTGGCACAAGAGAAAAAAAGCTTGAGGTAGTTTAATAGGAATCGCTTGCATTAAATATAGGCTCTGGGGAAGCAGTGGCATCTTAAATGCATTACACCTCCCAAACCACGTGAGGGTAAGGGTCTGCCATAGTTGAAAATATGATCGCATTTTCGATAATAATGGGCAGAAGTTTGTCCCATATAGTAGGGCCGTATTCGGGGTCAGTTTGACCCCCAAGTATTTCAAAAAGGACTGAACCCATTTAAACCGGTATACACCTTGTAGGTTAACAATACACTCCTTGGAAAGGAGGATACTCATCGCTTCATATTTAGTTTTATTTATAGAAAAATTAGAAAGATCCTCATACTGAGCTAGACATTGAAGTAAACGAGGCAATGAAACCTCCGGATTGGTAAAAAAAAATAAGAGGTCATCCGCATATGCGGCAATTTTATGCTCCGTATTTGAAACCTAAAGACCACTGATCAGAGGGTGCAATCTAATTTTGCAGAAAGGGTTCTAAGGTTAACACAAACATTATTGGAGAAAGAGGACAACCCTGTCTCGTCCCATTAGACAAAGAGAAATACTCTGAATGGGCCCCATTGACCAGCACAGCCACAGTAGGACCAGTATATAATGCCTGAATCCATGACAGCATTCGCTCCCCCAGGCCGATATGTCTAATGCCCCGTACACACAGTCAGACATTGATCGGACATTCCGACAACAAAATCCTAGGATTTTTTCAGACGGATGTTGGCTCAAACTTGTCTTGCATACACACGGTCACACAAAGTTGTCGGAAAATCCGATCATTCTGAACGCGGTGGCGTAAAACAGGTACGTCGGGACTATAAACGGGGCAGTAGCCAATAGCTTTCATCTCTTTATTTATGCTGAGCATGCGTGGCACTTTGTGCGTTGGATTTGTGTACACACGATTGGAAATACCGACAACGGATTTTGTTGTCGGAAAATTTTATAGCCTGCTCTCAAACTTTGTGTGTCGGAAAATCTGATGGAATATGTGTGATGGAGCCTACACACGGTCGGAATTTCCGACAACGAGGTCCTATCACACATTTTCCGTCGGAAAATCCGACCGTGTGTACCGGGCATAAGAGTAAATTGATAAAAGATATTGCCAATACACCCGATCAAATGCCTTTTCAGCATCTGTTGATAAAAGGAGAAAGGGCCGTTTCTCTGAATGATCAATATGAATCAAGTCTATCGCCCTTACAGTGTTGTCCCTGGCCTCTCTCTGTAGGATAAAACCTGCCTGGTCTGCGTGAATAAGATGAGGAAAGTGTGGCAATAACCTATTCGCTAGGATTTTTGAGAATAATTTTAAGTCAACATTTAAAAGAGCTATAGCCCAATACTTCCCACATTGAGTAAGATCTTTTTCCTGCTTGGGAATCACAATAATGTGGGCCCTCAAAGCGTCAAGTTTACCAATCCTCACAAGTAACATCTCAGTTTCCAACCGCCTTCGTTTTTTTATCCTGGCTCCGTGTTTAAGAAAGATTCCTTTTATAAAGCATTTATGCACCTCCCACAATACAGTCGGAGATGTATTAGGTTGATCATTCTGGCTAAAATATTCTGCTAAACCCTGAAGAACTTCAGTCATGGTAGTTGGGTCCTTTAACAGTGTATCATTAAGCCTCCAAGACAGGGTCCTTGTAGCCACTATATTCAGATCTATATCTAAGTGAACCGGTCCATGGTCAGCAAGCAAAATTGGATCTATCGAAGTTGCTAGAACTCTGTCCAGCTCTTTTTGTGGAAGAAAAAAATAATCGAGTATGATGAATGAACTGAAGAAAAAAAAGTATAGTCTTAGTCATTGGGATGTTGTAATCGCCATACATCTACCAGTTGAAGAAGATTTAATTCTGCCTTTAGTCGCTTTAAATAAGAGAATGGTAGATGAGATACACCCCTTGAGACATCTAGGAGTGAATCATATGCAAAATTAAAATCCCCTCCTAAAATCAATACCCCATCCCTATGCTCCAAAATCAGAGGAACCACCTTAGGAAAAGCAACTGATTCGAGTTAGGAAAATATACATTAACCAAGGTTACCCAAGTAGTGCCGATTACGCCCTTAACTATCAAAAATCAACCTTGCTTAACGTTAATGTATGTACCTAGCGACCATGTAACTAATGTAGACCTTGCTATAAGAATACTGACTCCCTTAGCTTTAGATATTGGGGATGGGCTATGATATACCACTGGGTAAACACTATTACTCAATTTAGGAAAGCAATCTGACTTCGCAGTAGTCTAGAACTTTTTTCGGGGAAATTAAGGCCCTTCACATTAAGGGAGGTTAACCTGACCGGAGTGGGCAGTTGTGCCCCAAGCGGAAATGATGTCATGTTTCCTCCTAAAAAAAAAAAAAAAAATTAAGGGGGGGGAGCGGAGGGGATACAAAAAGGAAGCAGTAGATGAGAAAAAGAAGAGGAAAAAAAAAAACTCTCCCAACTAAGCCCAAAGGGACTTGGAGAAACCTATTTGGGTGTGTGTCTATGGCCTGCTGTGCTGCCAATGCCCTAAAAAAAAAAAAAGAAAGAAAAAACCGAGCCAAAGCACTTCTCCGAGGGCATTAATGCTAAATAGTTACCTCTAGGCCTATTGTAGAAAAACTGGGGGTCCAAAAAATTTACAAAACTATCCATGGGGAGCTCAAACCAACATAATCCACATATATATACTCTATAAAGTAATACCAACACAGTAACACAAATGAGAAAAAAAACCCCCAGTAAACCCAGACTTGCTCAGGTAGGGTCCAGCCAATTTGGAACTTGTACTGGATCACACCCTAAAAAACTAAATAACTAAATGGTGTCTGTTTTTCATCCATCAACGGATGGATGAAAAATGGAAAAACGGTCCACATGTGTGAAAGGGGCCTAGGCCTTATGTACACAGCCTATTATGACTGCCGCCTGAGGGAAAATGCAAAACACAGTCAGCGGTCAAAACGTTCCTATCCTGAACGCGATTCTTCCTCGTTCAGGAGAGGGGGGTTGGACCTCCTTTAACCACAACAGCCCCTAAATGATCCTAAAAGCCTGTGTGTACATGGACACATAGGCTTTAATGGAGTTGAGTTTAGGAACTTTGGCAAAAAAAATTCCAAAAGCTCCTAATCTCAAGCTTAGGAGCTGTAGTGCACATGAAGCATGTCGGTTCCACTGCAACCCAGTGAAGACTCACATCTATTTCTGTAACATTCCATTTGTGAGACAGTGGTGTTAGGGTACTCCTGGTGCATATACTTTTTAGATGTAGCTTTCAGCATGTGTTTTTTTTTTAAGATTAAATTATTGCAATCTGTTTCACTGCATCACTACTCTGAAATAGTCATATTCCCACCCACTTCATATTTGATAGAAAACATGATTATATTTTGACTAATAGTAATAATAGTTATTATTATTATTGTTCATAATAATAATAATGTTGGTGTTATCACTATTATTCAATAATATTTTTAATTTGCAATTGCAATATTTTTAATAGTTTAATTTGTAATTGATTCTCTTATTCATGACTTTGGAGCACAGGATACCTGCTCTGCAAAATAATGTGGCTTGACAAACATTAAAGCAGAGTTCCACCCCAAAATGGAACTTACGCTTTAAGTGCAGGTGACCCCCTGACATACCACATTTGGCATGTCATTTTTTTGGGGGGGGGGAGCGAATACCCTCTTTTTAGAAGGATCCAGCTCCCACTTCCTCCCGGGACACCGCGGTGCCGGAAGGAAGTTCACCTCTCACCCCTCCCTCTCGGCAATCATCTGGGACACGTCACAGGTCCCAGATGATTGCCGGCCAGTTACAGCGTGCAGTGCATGCCTGGCTGTGAAGCCACAGTTGGGCGCCAGCAGTGACAATGCCAGCGCCGCAGAGAGGAGGGGGGAAAGGAGCCGGGCTTCGTTCGCCCGCATTGCTGGACCGTGGGACAGGTGAGTGTCCGATTAATAAAAGTCAGCAGCTACACTTTTTGTAGCTGCTGACTTTTATATGGGTGGAACTCCGCTTTAAACAAAATTATTAATGTGTTATTAAACCCTAAAATGTTAATAGCAATTATAGCAGCTTACCTCGGAACCTACCTTTTCCACCACATCTTCTTTTTTATAAGCTTGCCTTTCATCTTCATTGAGCCAGTCCAAAGGTCTGCGCTTCGCCTTCTGGGGTAACTCTGTTGCTTTGCAGGGTTCTATGGAGCCACCCTTATGTGTGCTCTACGCAAGAGAGGTCACAAGTTGGCTTTAGGACATTGCCTGTACTGACATGCAGAGGCAGCAAGAAAGGACTAAATCGGGCTTGCATGGGCAGTGGCAGTCAGAATCATGTGACATGCAGTCCTGAAGAGGGAGATCATTGGATGTTCTATCCTGCCCCGATTGTGCACGCCTCAACTGTAAGTTTGGGGAAGTTTTTCTGTACTTTTCTTCACTAAACATACATTGTCCTCTGTTTAGCTGTGCTATATAGATATGAGAAAAACATGAGGGTTTAATACTATTTTAAAGCAGTAATAAACCCAAAACCAAAAAAATTATATATAGCAGTTTACCAATTCTTAAATGTGGTGGCTGCATTTGTTATCTTTTTTAGGCTTTTTTCCCTCTGTGTTCACCTGGTGATCTGGCCAGTAACACGCCTCCTGTATTACAGTACCCCCACCCTGGATGAAGACGCACAGGGGCACCTTTGGATAGCAGCACTGCCAGTCTGAGGGAGGGGGGCTGTTAGATATGCTAGCAGATTTAGATACACTAAAAAATGAAGCCAAACTCAAGCTAATACTTTATTAGTCGTTACAGTACAGTTTTTTTTTCTTTTGGGATAAAGTTTTTACTGTACATAAATAGAGAAAACAGATAATTGTAAGTACCCCTGGTAGTGGTAAACGGTTTGTCTCAACCGCTGAAGAGCTTGTTCTTTTAAAAAACAACAGAATTACTGGCTGGATCGCCCAGTGAAAATAAAAAATTAAAGTCTAAAAAATGAATACAGCAACCACATCTAAGAATTGGTAGGTTGCAATATAATGAATGTTTGCTTTTGGGTTTAATACCACTTTAAATGCTTATAAAGCCATCAAAAAGAAAATTCTACTAAACAGAAATAGGGTTGGTAGCGGTGGTGGGTAAATGTATAACAGGCATAGAGGTGACCTGTACTCAACGCAAAGCATTTCATTTTCACAGCTCCCCAGGCTGCAACAAAATTTTAAGTCAACTAAAACATTATAGCAGTAAGCTATGTAAGAGAGTATTTGAATAAGTAATCATAAAAAAATATAGTAGAGAGCAGAGGGCATGGGTGATATGAAATTACTAGGTACAGGTGTCTTTTTTTAATTAACATTTCTTTAAAAACTTTAGGAATGGGCGTGATAGACAACTGACTTCTTTGTTTTTCTCATGCTTGGCTGTTTCTGGGAAGTGCAACTGGATAAGAAATACTGTAATCCCTAAAACAAATCAATTCTCTTGGTACCTATATAATTCACTAACATTTCCTCTTTGGCTGGAGGCCATGATTTCACTGAATATGTACAACACCATTTCTCTTAAAACAACACATTTTTAAATTGGAGAGTTTAAAAGAAAGTTTAACTCAATAGCGTTTTTTGTTATATTAATATCAGAAAAATTATTTATTGTTCATTGTAACACCAAGAAAGGGTGTCATGCCCCCCCTGCTGGAAGTCTCATACTTTACAATAAATAAACACATGAAGAATAATACATAACTGGCGTCCTTTTTTTTAAAGAAAGACTTAGCCATTAAATATTTTTTTATTACTCAGTTTTAAACTGAACTCCAGGCAGATATAAAATACACAAATAAACACAGCTCTCCATTCATTCATTTATTTTTTTTATGCAAGCAATGGAAGTATTTCAATTTGATCTGATTTCAGTCTCTTGCAATCCTCTGTACAGCAGAGTTCAGACTGGGAGAAAAAGCACAAGCAGCCAATCAGTTGTGCTGCAGTGCTCATGTGCCAACAAGGAATATGGCTATAGAAGCAAAGTGAAAGAGAACCGAGTTCATCGGTCTGTCACTTCCCCTGTATCTATCCAAACACAAGTTGAGGGATGCACAAAACATGCAAGTGTTGAAGTAGGAACAGGGATCAGTTTATATGGCCATAGTTATGTGTGTAGTAAGACTGATTTAGAATTTCAGCTAAAAATCATATTTCTTGTATTTTATGTTGAAGCTTTTTGTGACTTCCTCATCACAGGAATCTGCTACATTCCTCTTTCTGTGCAAAAAGCTTGCTTGCTGACATCATTTAAGACAGATGAAGGAACCGCAATAGCATACTGCAGAGAAACGAAAGTTTAGTAAAAAAAGCTAAAAATATATATTTTTTCAGAACTTGTCTGATTTTAGGATGCATACGTTGATTTTTAAAAGGTTAGAATGTCTGGTATAAAGAAGTGTACCGCCTGTTTGCTTGTGACGTAATATGCTAAAAATTATATCTACACTGTATTCACTGTATCTGGGACTCTTGACGTGTAGACACGAGTCGGGTCAGGAGCTTCCATTCTTTTCTGGCCAGAAAGATGGAATAAAAATCTTGCATACCAGAGTTCATTGTCCAACTGTCATATACTGATATTCTGCTACTTTAGTGTTACTTAAAGTGGCTGTAAACCCTTACATATACCCATTGAAGTGACCAGCCTCAGGTGATACCCAGAGATTAAACAAATCCTCCTACATAAGTTGTACCGGTTTATCTGCTGTCTTCTCTTCTCTACATCCGTTCAAAGTGCTGAATATTTAAAGCTTGTCTGAAAGTTCAGGAAAAAGGGGGTTGAGATATGAAACTACACAATGCAGAACTCAGTGAGGAGAGCTCTGAGAGCTGATTGGAGGGAAGAGACACACCCCCTCCATAGCTCAGTGGAGGCTGCCAATCTGTTGGAGCTCCCTCCCCTGTCACCATTTTTCTTTTGGTGTTAGGAAAACTTGTCAGAAGTGATTTATGCTGATAGAAGAGGAACAAAGCAGTAGACAAAATGATACTTAGTGCTCTTGAGGGATATGCTATATTCATATTTCATGTATGAGGGTTGCAACCACAGTTTTAAACCCAAAAGCAAACATTTATTATATTGCATTTTACTAATTTTTAGGTGTGATGGCTGCATTTGATTTGTTTTTTTCTTCTATATTCATTTGGCAAAAAACGCAAGCATGGCAAAATCGCAGGACCGCTTTTTTTGTCATGTTTAGAATTTTTCTGCTGCCAGGAGAGTTAGGTTTAGGGGTTGCCAGTGTGCCTTATTGTATTCATTTTTTATGCCAAATTGTTTAATTGTTGGTGATCTGAATTATTAATTATGCAGCTTAACAACCTAAAAGCTCCTGACAAAGCATCTGGCTGTGTTGTCAGCATTATTGGTTCCAAGTACACATTCGCTGATATTAAATTACCAGTAGTTAATGTAATAAGCAGTCAGGGGGAAAAAAATAAAGAAGTAACAACTTTACTATTCACTATTGTGTTTATGTTTTCAAAGTGAAGGGACAATTTACAAATTTTCTTATAGAATAATAATCAGTTGAATCCAATTACTAGGCCTCTATCTATCTTTGGGTATCGTTCCAGAGTAACCAAATTTATCAATTCCATTCTCCATTATTTTTTGCTGCAGATTTTGATTTTGTTGGCTGTTGTGCATATGTATATAGATAATTATTTTCTGAGATACTTTAACCACATCAATGCCAGGCACTTTTGCCCCTTCCTGCCCAGGACAATATTCAGCGCTGTCGCACTTTGAATGACAATTGCGCGGTCATGCAACACTGCACCCAAGCTACATTTTTATCATTTGAGCCTGAGACAGGTACCCTCTTTAACATCGCCCCCATTCAGGAACAGGGGTCACCCCCCCCCCCCCCCGGATTAACAGCAGAAGTTCTAGATACCAAACTGCAATCCCTGCTCCAGGCCATCACCCATAATATTGCTCAGGAAGTGGGTAAACTTGCTAAAGAGCTGAGAGGGGAGATAGACCAATTGGGAGAACGCACTGACACCCTGGAGTCTAAGTTTGATAAGCTAGTGCAGTATGTTCAAGTTTTAGAAGAGGATAATGCCGCCATAAAGCACTCAGTCACTCAGCTTCAAGCACAACAATAAGACCTTGAAAATAGGGAACGCAGGCAGAATCTGTGGATCAGAGGTATTCCTGAAGCAGTGGAAGACAGAGACCTCCGTTCCTGTCTCCTGAGCTTGTTTAATGTGGTAGCCCCTAAAATCCCTGATATTGACTGGCGTTTAGACAGGGCACACAGATCTCTAGCCCCTAAGCCTCTGGCTAGAGCCAACCCGAGAGATGTGTCAGATTTCACTACTATGACAGCAAAGAAGCCTTAACTATCACCACCCGCAACCAATCCAGGCTTGATTTCAAAAGGTCCAGGATTCAGATCTTCAGTGATCTTTCACCTATCACCCTGGCAAGATGAAGAAATCTTCGCCACTGACACTACACCTCCAGACCCACAAAGTCCTGTATCGCTGGGGGTTCCCCTTCCGCCTGTCTGCGTCCAGAGATGGCATACAATACTCCCTACGTGACCTCCAGGAAAGTGATACCTTCCTACGCAACTTGGGCCTACCACCTCTCCTTGAGGAGGATCCTGTGCCGCTTCCTGACACTCCTAAGCCACCAACAGCTTTGGTTCGCATCTGGACCCCAGTGATTCAAAAACCATTCAAGTCCAACTTCACACCTCAGAGACGCCCTTCTTCCAGATTCTTCCAGATTCCCAACTAGGGATGAGCCTAACACCCCCCGGTTCGGTTCACTGCAGAACATGCGAACAGACCAAAAATTTTGTGTTGCTCGAACACGCAAACCCCATTAAAGTCTATGGGACTCGAACGTGAAAAATCAAAAGTGCTAATTTTAAAGGCTAATATGCAAGTTATTGTCATAAAAAGTGTTTGGGGACCCGGGTCCTGCCCCAAGGGACATGTATCAATGCAAAAAAAAGTTTTAAAAAAGGTTGTTTTTTCGGGAGCAGTGATTTCAATAGTACTTAAAGTGAAACAATAAAAGTGTAATATTACTTTAAATATCATGCCTGGGGGGTGTCTATAGTATGCCTGTAAAGTGGAGCATTTTTCCCATGTTTAGAACAGTCCCTGCACAAAATGACATTTCTAAAGGAAAAAAAAGTCAATTAAAACTGCCTGCGGCTGTAATGTAATGTTGCCCCCCCTCCAAGCCCATTACCAGGCCCTTTGGGTCTGGTATGGATATTAGGGGGAAACCCGCACCCAAATAAAAAAAAAAGGTGTGGGGCCCCCAGGCCCTATATACTCTGAACAGCAGTAAACAGGCAGTCCCCGGGTTACAAACAAGATAGGGACTGTAGGCTTGTTGTTAAGTTGAAGCTGTTTGTAAACTTTTTGGATAATATAGGGCAGGGTTATCACCCCTGTAACATTTTTTTGCTGTCTGACCCCCTGTTCAGAAGATTTCACCTCACTTTCTGTCCGAATGACAATTGGATTTTGAAAATTTTGGGTTATTAAGGAAAGGATTGGTGATAAATCATCATTGGGACACCTTTTTCCCATATTAACTCTTACAGGAGAGAATTTCCCTTCCTAGGGGTAGATTTCCTCTCATTTCCTGCTGTCTCCCTCCGTTTCTAAGTAGGAGTCGTTTGTAAGTCGGATATTTGAAAATAGGGGACTGCCTGTATATACTTTACGGCCTGCCCTATACACTCTGTGGAAAATTGGATCTTGGGTGTTGGTAGTACCAGAACACTGTAAGCCCTCACAGTTACTCTTGGTGGGCGCTGGAATGGGCCCTGCTGTGAAATACTATATCAAGAATTGTAATTACATGCCCCTGTCAAACAGGGGCAGAAAAATTGGGCCTTAGGCGGTGGTGGTGGTGGTGGTGGTGGCACAACACTGTAAAGCCTCACAGATACTTTTGTTGATTGCAGGAACAGGCACTAATGTGAAATATTAGATCAAAAATTGTAATTACGCTCCCCTGTTAAAGCGGAGGTTCACACAAAAATTGAACTTCCGCTTTTCGGAACCCTCCCCCCCTCTGGTGTCACATTTGGCACCTTCCAGGGGGGAGGGGGGTGCAGATTGATAAGAAATATGCAAAGAATTACAGGTGATATCGACATTTGCCTTGTTCCTTATATGACCTAGGTCCTCCCACTCAAGTTAAGTGCTAAAAAGAGGCTGGTTGGCTCCGGGATCCACACCTGACTTCTACTCCTGTACTTCTGATACAGTCCTCCGGGTCTGTGAAAGGTAAGACAGGTCTTTTCTTTTCTCTTCTCTTCTCTTCTACTCGAGTTGATTTGGGTTTTTATTGAGTATGCCGGCACTGTAGTTGATCGTATAAGATCTAGGTGACACAGGGGCCGAAGACAGAAGCACTTGGGGACGTTGCCTATGGTAAATAGACGTAGACTGCTGTCCGAGACAGATTAAAAAAAATTTAAGGTACCGATAGATGATAGATGATTGATACTTGTTGTGAGTAGTGACTACAAATAATCTGGATAGATTACAGAGAGTCACAATGGCCATTTCAGGTTTTCTTTCTAACTGAGTGGTGGTTGGGACAAATGAGGAAGTGAATGTACGAGCAGGAATCAATCAAACTTGCTCAGAAACACTTCCCCCATAGATCGATTGTTTCTCTCTTTTTCTCTCGAGAGCAATATTTCCTGCACTGTTCCTTTTGCTGCATTTGTTAAATCGTGAGACTAACTCTCACTCTTTCCTCCTCATGTTTAACCTTACTGCTAACTTTATAAATTCACTGAACAACATTACTGCAATGATGGGTTTTACCTATTTTTTTATTCTCCCTAGAGTGTGGGGAGTCTTGATATTTTTGCTTTTCCTATATTCTTATTGTTACCGTGATCCAAGGGTTGCTAGACTGGTGGTTTACAGGTTGATAAAAGGCCCGCTTTATGATCTGTCTGGCTGCAAACTTGTGGTTAAAAAAAAAAAACTGGACTCACTTACTAACCCCCCCCCCCCCCCCCCCCGCCCTCGCGGACTTCCTCTTTTGTATTTGTGTGTGTAAAAAAAAAAAAAATTCTGATCAGAAGACTAATAATACTGTTTGTTTTGACCAACTGTACTTTGTAGTAAATAAGGTAAAGGTATAAGTTGTTTATATGTGTATGTATATATATATATATTTTTTTTTTTTGTTTGTTTCCTGTTTGGAGAGTTTGCACTTTGTTTGCTGTTTTATATGGATTTTGGCAAGGTTCGAGAGTAGAATTACCAGTCTTGTATTCTAAACTCAAGGGAAAAAAAACAGAGACATGGGGAATAGTTTCTGTAAAAGAATGTCTTGTGCCTTATGCTGCTGTTGTGTTCCTAATGCGCCATTAGAAGGAGATAAGAAAAGTAGGCATAGCAAATAACCAAAGTCTGTTAAATATTGTGTTAAGTGGGAAAGGAAGTTGGGATTCAATGGTAAACTAACTGTGAAAGGGTGTCAGGAGTTGGTGGATAAGCTTAAATTGTTAGGACCCAAGGATAAAAATAAAAAAAAATTTAAAAAAGAAGTATGGATTAGAAACGGCGGAATACTGGTTTGAGCACGCTAGAATTAGAGTAGAAAGAAGGAGAACAAAAGAGAAACAAAAGAGAAATGCCAAACCCCTAACTTAGACCATGGACTGAGAGTGACGTGCAGAAGGCTACCGAGCATATTAAACCTAAGTTTGGGGCCTCAGAAATCATTGAAAATATGGAAGGTCTGAGGAACAATTATAGGCTAAACGGGGTTGAAGTGGAAAGGGCCTTAAGGAGGGTTCTAGGATCAGATTGGGCATCAGTAAAGGGAAATTGGGACCCCTGTGTAGCCACCGTGCCCCCTCAACAAAGAGGGGAACCACTGGCCCTTGATAGCCAAGATTTGACAGACAGATTGACTGCCTTCTATCAGAGATGCAATCTCCGATGGGTATAACGAACTGACTGGCAAAAGATTAATATGACTGTACAGGAAGACCAGGAAAGTGTCAGTGATTATCTAAATAAACTACGAGAAGTTTTTAAAGTGTTTTCTGGGCTCCTCAAAGCTGAGGATGTGAATAGTGCATATCAACAACAGCTAAAGATAGCTTTTGTTAATGGATTAAAACAGGATCATAAGGATTACATTGTTAAAAACATGGTTACTTACTGAACTGCATCAGTTTTAGATGTTTTGCAATATGTTAAGCATTCTGAGAAGTATTTGAAAGCGATGGAAAAAAAAATGTGAAAGTAAAGTTTTTTGTGCAAGCGGATGGAGGAGATACCCCTTTAAGAAGGAAGCAGAGGAGGGTAAAGCCCCTGCAATACCCCTCTTTTTCCTGTTAAGAAGGCTCCGCCTTCCACAGGCTGGAGAATGGTACAGGATTTACAAGCTGTTAACCAGGCAGTTATACCAAGGGCATAAGGTAAATAAAACTAAACTCCAGTTGTGGCAACAGCAGGTCAAATACTTAGGGTATAATATCTCAAAAGAAAGTCGACACCTGGATGAGGAGAGAATTTGAGCCCTCCATCAATGATGTCTTTTTTGGGCATGACAAATTTTTGTAGAGCTTGGATTTCCGGGTATTCAATACTGACCGCGCCCCGTTGGTCCATACATTTGAGCCCAGCACGACACCTTTCCTGTATGACAATACTTTTGACACAACCTCACTTAACAATACAGAGATGTACTACATTAAACCCATCCACACTAATACCACTTCCTACTGATGGTCATAAACATGACTGTACTGCTGCCATCGCTGAAAAGGTACTGCTATGAAGTGATTGGAAAGATGTACCGTTATCTAACCCTGACATGACACTTTTTGTTGATGGCTCCAGTACGAAAAATCCAGATGGAACAAGTGTAACTGGATATGCAGAAGTGACACATGACAGAACAGGAAATCATAGAGATAGATCATACAGTCCTTTACTGATATACAGCAGAATGTACACCCTGGGGAGAAACAATATTGGAAAACAAAAGGTTGCACAATAATAGATAACATCTACACATCACCTGAAGGAAAGCTGGTATTGCCAAAATCCTTATTTAGGTATGCAGCAGTATTGACACATGGAGTAACTTATGTGTCAAACAGGGGGATGACTGAGATGTTAAATAAGGTATGTACAGCCTGTGGCTTCACAAACTACTAAAAAAACTTTGGACACAATGCTCAGGGAGGCATAAGACCACGGAAAGGGAAGTTCCCCACCAGGCAATATCCTTTCCAACACATTTGCATGGATTTTATTGAATTAGACAAATGTGAAAAGGAAGAAATATTGTTTGGAAATAATTGATGCATTGACCAAATGAGTAGAGATATTCCCCACAGGAAGTGCTGACGCCTTAACAGTATCCAAAGCCTTACTAAAAGATATCATTCCACGATTTGGGATACCAGAGAAGATTTATAGTGATAATGGTCCACATTTTGAAAATCAGACCATAAAACACCTAACAGAAGTGATGGGTATAGAAGTAAAGAATCACTGTGCATGTCACCCTCAGTCAGCAGGGCTTGTAGAAAGACATAATGGGATATTAAAGAGCAAGCTAAACAAGGCTATGGAGGAGACAGGGAAAAATTGGATACTGTCTCCCACTAGCTATTTTAAGCATGCACATCACCCCCACTAAGGAGGGGCTGAGTCCATTTGAAATGTTGTATGGTGGACCTTATAAAATACCTTTATTACTATATGAAACCCACACAGGAAGTGGAGAGAACTTTAGCAGAATACATGTCAAGGTTATTAAAACAGAAACAAATTAACCAAGAGTGTTCCATTCCAGAAGGAGAGCCCATAGGAGAAGACAAAGTACAAATCGGAGACTGGGTCCTCATCAAGGTGATCAGAAAGAAGCATTGGCACTCCCCTAAATGGGACGGGCCATATCAAGTACTCCTTACTACTCCCACTGCAGTAAGAATTGCTGAAAGGACTATCTGGATTCACCAATCCCACTGTAAAAAGGTAAACATAGGCTGAGTAGGGACAGAAAGACTGAAGGAGGGGGAAAGTCCAACTACAAAGGGAGGCAGATAAAAGGTTTGCTTGTCTCAACCTTGGTGAAGAAAAGGCCCTATTTAGCCCCCCCTCACTTCAAATAGGATGTTAGGGATTTTGTTCCTAGTGGGAGCATTGGTGACTCTAGGAGAGGCCTATATACAGGGAGGTAGGAGACACAGGAGGATAGTGGAACCAATCAATTGGGAAGAGACAAGAAGAGCATTGAACCTCACCTTTGTTGAAGGAACCACCAGTACTATACAGGTGGATTTCTGCCAGATGACAGATTGTGGAGATAAGGTAGAAGCAAGGAAGTTGACCTGGGTAGACAAATACGTGTGCTACCTGGCTGGAACTACCAGGTACACTACGTGGGATTCAGTCATGTAGACAACTGCAGCCCAGGATTGGGGATCTGAGATCCCAGCAGCAGGAGATTTAAAGAATAGATTAACCATAACTAAAAGCAGCCCACTCTCCCTGTACAGAACCAAAGAATTGCAATATATTATTGATTTCCCTGAAGGACCCCAAACTAGAAGATCAGAGGTTATATTGTGTAGGAGCTTGGATATCAGGAACTGACCCTTTGGGAAAATTCTTCCTTGAAGTCAAACCAAAGAATGAGACAAACAAGAAGAAAGAATTTGATAATGAGGACCGACTTAAAGTAGAGGTAGTAGGACCCACAGTGAGATTCACCAATCTCACAGTGGAAGAAGCTATAACATTAGAAACAGGATACCAGGATAAGAATGAATGGCTTGAATGGTTAATCTATACTGATAACATCCTTAAAAAAGAGAACTGCTTGGTCTGTGCAGGGGCCAGACCCCAGCTGGCTACAGTGCCTTTTCCCTTAAATAACAATACAGATCCAGATGGTTTAGGGTGTATGCTAAAGCTATATCAAAAAACATACAAACCTGACACCAACACTCCCTGTCACACGTTAAGTTTGTTGTTTCCCCAGGTTCAGAGACCTCAGATACCCCCTGCTGTCATGGCATACCCTGACAACTTTACTTGTTTTGCACTTCCGGGGAATGAGAGTGGCACAGATTTGGGGTCTTTACCGGTTGACTACTGCATGGAGAGGATTAACAAAATTTTAAAGGGAGAGGGTGACGACTGGGTTGAGCACGACACCCAGAGGGCAGACGTCTGATGGTTATGCGGAGATAAGAGGCTCAGAGCGAGAATCCCAGCCAATTCCCGAGGGGATTGTGCCCTGGTACAGCTGGCAATGCCTCTGCGCTTACTGTCAGAGTCCCCTTGGAAGAAGGATCACCGGAGGAGCAGAAGGGACACCTCTCCTGCAGGGTCTTTTGACCCCCATATCTACATAGATGAGATTGGGGTTCCGAGTGGAGTGTCGAGCGAGTTTAAGGCTAGGAACCAAGTGGCAGCTGGATTTGAGTCTCCTCTCTGGTGGGTGACAGTAAACAAAAATGTTGACTGGATTAACTATATATACTATAACCAACAAAGGTTTGTAAACTACACCAAGGATACAGTTAAGGGACTGGCAGAGCAATTAGCCCCTACCTCTCTGACGGCATGGCAGAAAAGGATGGCATTAGATATGGTCCTAGCAGAAAGAGAAGGGGTCTGTAAAATGTTTGTTGGTATGTGTTGCACCTTTATTTCTAACAATACAGCTCCTGGAGGAACAGTGACTAGAGCCCTTGAAGGATTGACAGCTTTATCGAATGAATTAGCGGAAAACTCGGTTATCAATGATCCATTCACAAATTGGCTTGAAGGTTGATTTGGGAAATGGACTGAACTTGCCACCTCATGTTTGATCTATATTGCCATGGTTTTAGCTATCTTAGGATGTTGTTGTATTTCCTGTATCCGAGGACTCTCTCAAAGATTAATTGAGACAGCCATGACCAGAATAATGTACCACACAGTTCCCTAAGGAGAAGATATCTATGATGATGCGAGTACTCCTCTCAATGAAGTAAGGTCTGAAAACCCAGTCGTGGAACGGACCTGCACTGAAGTAATAAATTGAGAAAGAAAATATAGATATCAGAGGAGGTAATGATAAGAAATATGCAAAGAATTACAGGTGATATCGACATTTGCCTTGTTCCTTGTATGCTCTTTTTCTAGCTAAAATGGCCCTGACTTATTGTTTATGCAATCTGCTTAGTTCCGACCAACACCTACAACAATATTTAAAGAACTAGCAAAAGTTTACCATAATAGGAAATATTGTGAAAGACACGCTGGATTTGACAACAAAGCTGACAATGCACCATGAGTCACCAGTGTGCCTTAGCCAATGGCAGCTTGCCAAATACTGCTATAAAATAGCATGTGTAAAGGGTTCCTGTATGACTGCATGGAACTCCTTGCTGTGAGAGTTCATCCCTATGTATCGATACATTTGTAATAAATCTCTCTTCTAATCAACATGACCGGAGTTGACTGATCAGTGAGAGAATGGAATTTTACAGACAAGATACCTGTCTAAGACAGGTATTTGCACCCACTTCCGGCATAGACTCCCACGGGAGTCTACGCCCCCTCCCGTCCCCACCGCGCTGTCTGCTGGTCCCAGAGACAGCGGGACCAGTTAGGAATTACAGCGCAACTCGCGCATGCGCAGTAGGGAACCAGGAAGTGAAGCCGCAGCGCTTCACTTCCTGATTCCCTTACAAAGAATGGCGGTGGCAGCACCCGAGGACTGAGGGATGATTCGGTCTCAGGTGCCGACATCGCTGGACCCTGGGACAGGTGAGTGTCCTTATTTTAAAAGTCAGCAGCTGCAGTATTTGTAGCTGCTGACGTTTAAATTTTTTTTTCGCGGGACTCCCTCTTTAAACAGGGGTGGTGGCACAACACTGTAAAGCCTCACAAATACTTTTGTTGAGTGCAGGAACAGGCCCTGCTGTGAAATATTAGATCAAAAATTGTAATTACGACCCCCTGTTAAACAGGGGCAGAAAAATTGGGCCTTAGGCAGTGGTGGTGGTGCCACAACACTGCAACCCCTCACAGATACTCTTGTTGAGTGCATGAATGAGCCCTGCTATTAAATATTTGATCAAAAATTGTAATTACGACCCCTGTAAAACAGGGGCAGAAAAATTGGGCCTTAGGTAGTGGTGGTGGTGCCCTGAACCGAAAATATTCTTAGAAGCTATCATCATGAAAATTGAGGAGGAATAGGATAGTCACTCAGCATAATAGGATAGTCACTCAGCATAATAGGATAGTCACTCAGCATATGCAGTCTTCAAGGGATCCCACATCCATAGAAAAATAAATCGGTTACATCAGCATCAGGTGCTTGGTAGCTGGTGATCCAAGACCGTCCATGAGCCGATCAACAGAGTCTATGGACAGGCGTCTATGATCGGTTACAAAGCCTCCAGCAGCACTGAATGTGCATTCAGAAAGAAAGCTGGATGCAGGACAGGCCAGTAGCTCAATTGCATATTGAGCAAGCTCTGGCCAGTGGTCCATCCTCAAGACCCAGTAACCCAGTGGATATTCTGGTGGAAAGGTCTCCGAGTCTGATCTTGCCCCTAGATATTCCTGCACCATGTAATTCAAATGCTGGCGATTGTTCCTGGAACCGATCAGACCTGGGCGCTGAGGACTGAAGAATTGCCTGAAGGCATCGGTCAGCCGGCCACCTTTTCCACTGCTCTTTCTGTGACTGAACAAAGCCTCAGCAACACGTTGTCCAGCACCAGGAAATTGTAACCTCCCAGGCTCTGGAAACGCATTGCACAAACCTTTCTGCAAGGCCGCCTGAAAATGTTTCATCCTCTGCTCCCTCTGCGAAGGCTGGATAAGTTCTGAAACCTTACCCTTATAACGTGGATCAAGAAGGGTTGCCAGCCAGTAATGATCCCTCTCCTTGATACCATGAATCCTAGGGTCCTTTTGCAGGCTTTGCAGGATCAGGGAGGCCATGCAGCGTAAGTTTGCAGAGGCATTCGATCCCGATTCCTCTGGGTCACTAAGGGTCACATGATCCTGAACCACCTCCTCCCAACTCCATGGGTTTCTGGGGACTGAAAATGATCCCTTGAAGACTGCTGCTGATGCTAAGTGTTATCCTCTACCTCCTTGCTGACACAATTCTCCTCCTCTTCTTCTTCCTGTGTGATAGGCGAGCCTGCAGGAATACTAGTATCTGGATAAAGGGGTCCTTGAGAGGTAAGGAAGTCCTCCTCTTCCTCCCGCTGTTCTGCCTCAAGTGCCCTGTCCATTATTCCACCTGTCCTGGTTCCATACTCACGCAGGTACTCATTGATGGCCCTCTGCTGCGTGTGCAGCTGCTGCAGCATTGCCAACGTTGAGGTCCACCTAGTGGGCATGTCACAAATGAGGCGGATCTTGGGCAGGTTGCATTCTATTTGAATGTCAGCCAGCCAAGCACTGGCATTATATGACCGGTGGAAATGACCACAGACTTTCCTGGCCTGACTCAGGAGATCCTGTAAGCCCGGGTACCTGCTCAAGAACCACTGCACCACCAAATTCAGGATGTGAGCCAAACAGGGAACATGGGTCAAGTGTCCCTGTCGGAGGGCGGAGAGGAGGTTGGTGCCATTGTCGCATAGAACCATTCCTGGCTGAAGACGGCATGGTGTCAACCACCTCTGAGCCTGCCCCTGCAGAGCTGACAGAAACTCTGCCCCAGTGTGGCTCCTGTCCCCTAAGCAGACCAACTCAAGCACCGCATGGCATCTTTTTGCCTGAGTGCTTGCGGAGCCCCTTGAACGCCTATGGAGCACCGCTGGTTCAAAGGAGAAATCTGCAGAGGAAGAGGCCATAGAGGAATAAGAAGAGGAGGGGGTGGAGGAGAGAGCTGTGGCAGAATCCCCACTAGCATTTTGGAGGCGTGGTGGCGAACAAGCTCCAACAATACTGAACCCTGTCCTGCACCTTCCCAGCTGCCAGCAAAGTTACCCAGTGTGCTGTGAAAAAAAGGTAACGTCCCTGTCTATGCCTGCTGGACCATGAGTCAGCAGTAATATGCACCTTACTGCTGACCGCCCTGTCCAACGAGGCCAAGACATTGTCTTCCACATGCTGGTAGAGAGCCTGAATGGCCTTCCATGAAAAGAAGTGGCGTTTGGGAACCTGCCACTAAGGTACCGCACATTCCACAAATTCACGAGGGGGCAGAGTCTACCAGCTGAAAAGGCAGCAGTTGCAGTGCTAGCAATTTGGCCAAGCTAGCATTCAAACACTGAGCATGTGGAAGGCTGGGACCGAATTTTTTTTGACGGTTTAGCAACTGGGGTAGGTAAATTTGCTTGCTAAAATCAGATGGAGGTGTACTGATAGCAGATTGGCTGCAAGTACTTGGGACACCTATTGCGATACCTTCATTCCTCGCTGTGCAGGGTTCTGAGAGGACTGGGGGTATAGTGGGGTCTGAGAACCCAGCTGATGAGAAGCAAGGAGAGGTCCACCTTGTTCTTTGATGTGGGTTTTTTAAGTGCTGTTGCCAACGGACTGCATGGGAGGTCGTCATATGTCTGGTCAAGCATGTGGTGCCCAAGCCTCTGCTGTTTTGGCCACGCTCGATACGCTTAAGACATATGTTGCAAACAGCAACGGTGCGATCTGCTGCACATGTGTCAAAAAAGGCCCACACCAAAGAACTTTTCCAAATATGTGGGGAGTCAGCAGCGCCCTGCACCTGCTTAGCTCTGCACTGTTGATATTGATGAAGATGTCTCATTTTTTGTCTACTTACTCCAGTTCTGCTTTGTAACTTTTTAGATGAAAAAATTATCCTGACCAATTGTTGCTACCCTTGAAGAAGAGGTCGACCCCCTTTTCACCTCGAAACGTCGGGTCTTATGGTCATTGTTGTTCAATCAACTTTATCATTACAATTGGTCATTGTTCCATGTATATGAATTCTCCTCAATTGTATGCATCCATTTTATCTATGTATTACTGTTAGGTCATGATGATCCTCTTTTATATATTTTCCTTAATAAATATTTTAAAAATTAAAAAAAAAACCTCTACTACTCTTGTACTATATTGGTAGTGACCCTCTTTAAAGTCCCGTTAGAGGAGCTACACTCCTTTGTGAGCGTGTTTCAGCTCTGCGGTGTGATGCAATAGGGTGGCTGCCCTTAAGCTGCCCCCTGGAGGGCATCCTACCTCGTTGGAGATGTGCATCCTCCTCCTCTCTTCTATCAGGCACCTCCCTCCTCGTCACTGGAGCAAACTTGGCAGTATGCTGCGGCTGGGGGAACATGACTGCCAGTTTCTTGACCTTCTTGGACACCCCCTCTCTCTAGGCTGACGTTACTCCCTTCCTCAACCTGGGTACCATCATCAGAGCCTCCAAATCGCTGTGCATCCTCCTGCAGCATGTACCCAACACTGTGGTCGAATAGTTCGGGGGACTCCTCCGTGCATGATGGTGGGGCTAGGGAAGGAGTAACTGTTGACATTGAACCGATGGAAAAGGCTGTTTTGCCAGCTGCATTGGCAGGCAAACTATTTTGAGCCTGGGTGACAGAGGATGAGGAGGATGAGGACGGCTTTGTTATCTATTCCACCAACTCTTCTGAATGTTGTGGCTCAATAACACGGCCAGCTGCAGGAAAAAAGGACAAGCGTGCCCCAGGGCCACGTGCTGAGGATGCACCGTGTCCACGACCAGCACTGTTGACTGTAGACACAGATCCTGCTTGCCCTCTTTTAGTGGCCTGTGAGCGTCTGCCTCTCCTTGGTGGCCTTCCGGACATGCTGCAAATTTTGTTTAGCAAAAAAACACTACACTGTATTGTGTACTGTCTACACCACCAGGAAAGTAGTAGCAACTGCACTAGGGGAGCACGGTTCTGTGTACACCAACAGAAGTATAATAACAACTATGGGTACACTATATGTTATGTAAACAACACCAGGAAAGTAGTAGCAACTGCACTAGGGGTGCACGGTACTGTGTACACCAACAAAAGTTTAATAACAACTATGGGTACACTGTATGTATTGTGTACACCACCAGGAAAGTAGCAGCAATTGCACTAGGAGTGCACGGTACTGTGTATATCAACAGAAGTGTAATAACAACTATGGGTGCAGTGTATGTATTGTGTACACCACAAGGAAAGTAGTAGCAACTGCACTAGGAGTGCACGGTACTGTGTATACCAACAGAAGTGTAATAACAACTATGGGGGCAGTGTGTGTATTGTGTACACCACCAGGAAAGTAGTAGCAACTGCACTTGGGGTGCACGGTACTGTGTACACCAACAGAAGTTTAATAACAACTATGGGTGCACTGTATGTATTGTGTACACCACCAGGAAAGTAGTAGCAACTGCACTATGGGTGCACGGTACTGTGTACACCAACAGAAGTATAATAACAACTATGGGTGCACTGTATGTATTGTGAACACCACCAGGAAAGTAGTAGCAACTGTACTAGGGGTGCACGGTACTGTGTACACCAACAGAAGTGTAATAACAACTATGGGTGTACTGTATTGACCACCAGAAAAGTATGAGTAACTGCACTATGGGTGCACAGCACTGTATACTGTGTACCGCCTGAAGTATATTAGAAACAGTACGCGAGGAACGGCCTGCCGTTACATATAGCTAAACTGTATGCAGTGGATATATATATATATATATATATATATATATATATATATATATATATATATATATATATATATACACAAGACTATCTGTATATATATATATATTAAATACACTGCAGCTAACTGAATCACCTGCCTGCCAGAAGTATATTAGAAACAGTACACCAGGAACGGCCTGCAGTGAGATATACGTAGCTAAACTGTATGTAGTGGATATATATATATATACAAGAATATCTGTATATATATATTAAATACACTGCAACCAACCGAATTACCTGCCTGTCTGAAGTATATTAGAAACATTACACCAGGAACGGACTGCAGTCAGATCTAGCTAAACTGTATGCAGTGGATATATATATATATATATATATAGTATACACAAGACTATCTGTATATATATATATATATATATATATATATATATATATATATATATATTAAATACACTGCAGCTAACTTAATAATCTGCCTGCCTGCTCAATCTAAATTACACTCTCTCTCCATCCACGCCAACAACACACTACACAAGGCCAACGTGCAGGCGGCCTTATATAGTGTGGGGCGTGGACTTAGTTCCCCTGAGCCATGATTGGCAAAAGGCACCCTACCTTTGGCCAATTATGGCTCTCTTAGCTAAGGGCACTGTGATTGGCCAAAGCATGCAGGTCATGGTGCATGCTCTGGCCAATCATCATACAGCAATGCACTGCGCTCCCGCAGTGCATTGTGGGCCATTACGCGCAAATCGAATTTGGCGCGAACTGCCCTAATGTTCGGTTTTCGACAAACGGGCGAACAGCCAATGTTCGAGTCCAACTCATGTTCGACCCGAACAAAAAGCTCATCCCTATTCTCAACCTGAGGAATCTTCCACTTGGCTATGGCTTTGAATGCTAATTTTGTTTGGCCTCCTGATGTTCCTGTTTGGCCAACTACCCCTTAGTGGGCCTATTCATTCGCCCTCTTGCCCGTGGGGTGCGCCGCCTGTTGTCTTTTATGACACCCTGGTTCAACAGTTTTGTTTTCCCCATGGTTTCTATTTTTTGTGACCCAGGCCTTTCTACTCCGGAAGATGGAGGGGGACCCTCCCTCCCTATCTTCAGTGGTCCTCATGCTCCCCTGCCCAACCCAAGGCTCAGACCTGGGCTTACTGGAGGCGTCCGGCCTTCCAGGTTTCTTTTTTGGCTGACTTATGGACTTTCATCTACTTTATCTTTTTTCCTTTTCCTTTTTTTGCTGTTTTTATTTTTATTTTGATTTTCATTTTTCTTTTTCTTTTTTTACTGTTTTTCCTTAGGTCTTTTTTCTGACCTGAGGCTGCTACACCTCATGGATTGGACATGTGCATGTTACAATGCTGCTGCTGTTCTAAATGTTGTTATGTTGCCTGATACCCATTTTTTGACCCTTGCACCATGGAATTCTTTACCTAATATATGCTATGCTACTTATCATATGCTTATTCACCAGGTTAAGTTATTATGTCGTTAAAGTTTTTTACTTGTAATGTCAAAGGTTTAAGCTCTATTCAAAAGAGATGGCTGGCTTTGAAAGAGTTTAAGGCTTCCAAAGCTGATGTATTCCTGGTCCAGGAGACCCATTTCCGTCCTGGGGGCTCCCTTAAATTTGCCAGCAAACATTTCCCGACATCTTTCATGGCCTCCGACACATCTGGGAAAGCAGGTGTGGCAGTCTTAATTAATCGCTCTTGTCCCCTACGAGTTAAATTTTCCTACCTGGACCCCATGACAGATTTATTATCCGGACTGCTTCGTTCTCTCCTAGTCTCTTACTATTGTTAATGTTTATGCTCCCAACTCTGGACAGGTCCACTTCCTTACCACCATGTTTGACACCCTAGACAAATTTTCCCAACCTTTCATAGTGATTGGTAGAGACTTTAATATGACCATATAATGCTTCATATTCCCATTGCACACATTCCTGGATGAGCTCACGAGTATGGGTGCTGCAGCAACAACCATCTGGATACTGGTTCAAGTCACAATGAAGATATTTGCCAGCACACCATGGAAGGACATAGATAGCGTCCAAACGTGTAATTAATTGCATGATCACAACACAAAGAGAGTGCAACGTTTCGGAGTCACGCAGGACCCCTTCGTCAGGCATGTGATAAATGTGGAAAAAACAGTGGAAAGTATTTAAAAAACATCAACCAATCAGAAAAAGAGAAAAGGAGAAAAAAAAATTAAGGCTACTCCCACCCCCAGACTGGTATGACGTCACAAATCCCGCCAAAAAACACTAACAAATGTTTAAAAAAAATGATTATGAGAAGGGAAAAAAGGAAAAATTGGGGACAAAAAAGAGATAGGGGGGGGGGGAAGGAAGCCTATGATGACATTTGAGGAAAACCTGCAAGGCTAAATTCAAAAAGAAATTTAAAGTACGTGCATTGCAGGGAAAATTGCAGGTGAGGTGGTCACCACAATTATATAATAATCCCTAAATAAAATAAAAAATATAAATAAAATGCCATGGGTTCCTGATCAGATCATCGCTGAGATAATCAGAAAGAAAGAAAAGGGAGGAAAAAGGATCTAATAGTCAAAGAAAAAAAAGGAAAAAAGGTTCGATCATCATTCAAAAACAAGGACACAAGTCCGTTATCTCTCGTTTAAGAAGCATGTGAATGATAGTTTGGCATTAAGTCCTGCAGGATGTACCGTGCCCAGGGTGTGGATCCAATAGGCTTCACGTTGTAGTAGTTGACGGTTACGGTCACCGCCTCTAATGGGTTGTTGGACATGTTCTATGACCATAACTCTTAGCTTGTGTATCTGATGTTTTAAAAAATGCGCAGCCACTGGTTTATTATGATCGATCTGTATATCATCCCCAGTTTGAGATAGGGCGAGTCTAATGTCACTTCTGTGTTTTTTGGAAATTCCTTTTGAAAGGGCCGGTTGTTTTGCCAACATAAGTGAGTGCGCATGGGCATTTAAGGATGTAAACGCAGTAGTCCATGTTGCAGTTCAGGTACTCTCTTATGCGAAAGCGGTTACCCCTATGGGGGTGCATAAATTGTTTGCCGCATATAAGGGAATTGCAAACATTGCAATTGTGGCATTTGATGCAGCCGGTCTTCTGGGAAATTCGCAGTATGGTTTTAGCATATTTGTGCCTAGGATCCGCTTGTACGAGGAAGTCACAAAGGGTTTTGTTGCGTCTATGTGTGATTAGGGGCATCTTTTTAAGTTCATATGCCAATGCGTTGTCAGCTTGTATAATATGTATATGTCATGGCCTGTTTAATATAGTCAGATTTACGGTTGAATGTGTGTATGAACAAAGGTCGATCGGAAGGCCCAGAGGGCCTGGTACGGGTAGCCTTTATCTTGGTTAATGCAGGATACCCCCTTTCCAGAAACTTGTGGTACATCTTGTTTAGCTGTTTTAGTTTGTCATCTTCTTCAGAACAGATCCGGGACACTCTCATAAACTGAGATATTGGCAGACTATCTAAAAGATGTTTGGGATGTTTGGGATGTGCGCTTTGATAATGCAGGAGTGTGTTTCTGTCAGTAGGTTTTGTGAAGAGAGACATAACCACAGAGCCATGAGAGTTAGTGATCATTACATCCAAGAATGAGATATTGCATGGTGAAATTTCAGGTGTGAACACTACCCCTGTAAAGATGCTATTCAAAAAGTCAACAAAGTCAAAGAATTGGGCTTCCTCATCGGTACAAATAAGAAAAATGTCATTGATATGCCTAAACCAACATTTAATATGGTTGGTCAAGGCTTTGGATGGATAAATGTAACATTCCACAAGTAGGCCTACAAAAAGGTTGGCAAAAGATGGGGCCGCTGAGCTCCCCATAGCTGTACCTCGGATCTGTGCATACTTGGTGCCCTCAAACATGAAATAGTTGTTTGAAAGTACAAAATCGAGACATTCGATGATAAACTCTTTGGGTATTAGTGTGGATTCCATGTTGGTCAGGAAATGTCGAACAGCCTGCAATCCAACATCATTGGGTATACATGTGTATAGGGATCCTATATCCATAGTTGCAAGTTTCCATCCTTCACCAAAGTCTGTAAAAGCGTTACGTTTCTCCAAAAAGTCATTTGTATCTCTTATATAGGCTGGTAACTCTTTAACCAAAGGTTGTAGGAGATGATCGAGAAATTGAGCCAGAGGTTGGGTGATCGACCCTGTACCAGATACAATGGGTCTAAATTTCAAAGAATTTGTGCCTTTGTAAATTTTTGGTAGGCTGTAAATGACAGGGCAGCATGGGCGTTCATTAAATAGAAATTCTATTTATTTTTTCTATTTTTTCTTTTTTCTATTTTATTTGATTTTTCTCTTTATTTCTTATTTTTTTCTCTACTTCTTATCTGTACTTCACTAGCATCCTTTCTGAGTATCATTTCCCCTTTATCAACTTTGTCTGTTACTTTTGCTTCGTTTGTTTAAACTCTTTGCTTTTATTTCCTTCTCTTCTCCCCTCCTACTCTCTCTCCTCTATTTCGCTCTCACTTCTTTCATTCACATTTCTCACTTCACCCCACTTACCCACCTCCCTTGATTTGACATATCCCGGCCCAGGCACGAGTTCCGTCGACGTCACTAGTTTCCATGACATCGGCGGCCCCAACACAGCAGCGTCCTTCGTTGCTTAGCCAACGCCGGCCCATCGCACATGCGCGGTCGGCGGCGGCTGTTATCTCCCTCATACACTGGTATACCAGGCACTTCAGCGTCTCCTGTTGCCCCGGTTACCGCCACATGACGCAAGCGCGTCTTATGATTACTGCTTGAATTCGCCCCACAGCCTCTGATCCCTGCACTGGCACCGATGATACCCTGATATCCGTGGAGTCCCTGATATCCGTGGAGTCTCCCTGCGCCAAAACGAGTATAAACTGTGCTTGACGACAGACAACATCCTACTGACTTTGTCTAGACCCCACACTTCCCTCCCAAACCTACACGCCCCGCTTAAAGAATTTAGCCTCCTCTCAGGATATAAGATCAACACAAGCAAAACGGAAGCTCTACCAATACTCATCCCACCCTCAGATCTAACCGTCCTACAAGACAACTATTCCTATCACTGGTGCTCGAACTCCCATTTTCATATTTTTTGGGAATGTCCCATTATTCAACCCTTTTGGATCTCTATCCATGCTCACTAACAAAACCTTTTTGAAACCAATCTCCCTTTAGACCCGATCCAGTTTCTTCTGGGTCTGATGTTCCCCGGCATCTCCAGACATACTCAAAAACTGGCTAGCTTTATCCTTTTGGCGGCAAAACGGGCTATACCCTTGAGATGGTTATCCCCTCTCCACCCACCCTTTCACAGGTACGACAAATATTGGAACAGATCCTCAGAATGGAACACCTTACTGCGATTGTCCATGATACACTTCCTCAATTTTCGATGATTTGGGACTTGTGGGACTACTCAGAGCCTAATCCTGGTGCTATTCCATTACCTTCCAGTAGCACAATACCCTTCTAAACGTGTATACTAAATGTTTTATCCCTTCAATCCCGTTAGCATATTCTTTTTATGATTCCATGGTGTCCCCCCCCCCCCCTGCTTCCCCCTAGGCGGGACTCCCATGGAATGCCTTTGTCTGGTATAGGCTCTCCTGGGACCCCACTAATCTCAGACTCAACAATTCCCATTGTGTGAAATATCATTTTGTTTGTGTTGCCTGCTCTCTCAACCCTGCAAGCCACACAGAACGCACCCCCCTCATCCCTGCAAGCCACACACAGCACACTCCCCTCAACCCTGCAAGCCACACACAGCGCACCCCCCTCAACCCTGCACGCCACACACAGCGCACCCCCCTCAACCCTGCAAGCCACACACAGCTCACCCCCCTCAACCCTGCAAGCCACGCACAGTGCACCCCCTCAACCCTGCATGTCATACACAGCGCACCCCCTCAACCCTGCACACCACACACAGCGCACCCCCAACCCTGCACACCACACACAGCGCACCCCCTCAACCCTGCATGCAACACACAGCGCACCCCCCTCAACCCTGCACGCTGCACACAGCGCACCCCCTCAACCCTGCACTCCATACACAGGGCACCTCTAAACCCTGCATTCAGTACACAGCACACCTCTCAACCCTGCACTCCATACACAGCACACCTCTGAACCCTGCATTCCATACAAAGCGCATCCCTCAGCCTTGCACTCCATAAACAGCGCACCCCTCAACCCTCATTGCTAATAATTCGTTCTAGTTCTTCTTTTCTGTATATTGGTGGGTCCCGTCCTTCCGCAGTCTGTGGTGTGCAGGCATCATGGATGTTCTTAAAATCACAAACTTGAGACATTTAAAGAGTTGCTAATTAATAAAGAGTACCTTTCTGTAGCAGAACTTAAATCAGTATTAAACTCAAAAGCAAAAATGTAATATATTGCTGCTTACCAATCATTAGATGTGGTGGCTGTAATAGTTTTCTTTTTTTAGGCTTTTTTCCTTCTGGTGACCTGTCCAGTAACATACCTTCTATATTAGAGTGCCTTAACTCTGGATGAAGAAGAACAGGGGCGCATTGGACAGCACTGTCACAGCAGCAATGTTAATCTGCAGGGAATGTTGGATGGACTAGTTGATTTAAATACATGAACAAATGAAGGCCAAACTCCAGCTAACACTTATTAAGCAGTTACAGCAACATTTTTTTTCCTTTTGGAATACAGCTTTTACATAAGTAAATAAAACTAATCATTGCAAGCAAGATTTTCAATTATTTTATCCCCAGGCTTGAGTATTCTGAAAATTGTACGATGAGGAAAGCAGAGAATTTGAAACCCCAAATTGAGAATATTGAGACAATTGTCTGGAATAGCACTAGGGCAATGTAATACCATCCCAGCTGGGAGACTGAACAGAACATGATTGCAAATGCTTTGATGTTAGAGGAAAAGAAAGCACAGTGGTCAGAGTCTGAGTGCTGAGTCCAAAAATCTTCTCAGAAAGGTATAAAGTACAATTTTAAAATATTTGTACTCAGTGGCGGCTGGTATTTTTTTGGGGGGGGGGCGGCAAACAACCCCCCCTCCCGAGCAGCGGCAGCACCTCCCCCCCTCTGTTGGTCAGTCCAGCATTTACCCCATCTAGGTCACAGGTGGCGGATGGTGGGTTGCGGGTGGCAGGCAGTGGCTCCTGTGTCCTCTCCTTCATCATGGCGGCTTCCGTCGTGCGGCTTCTCCCCTCCTCCTAGGCATCCAAAAGGATCACCTGTCCTTTCAGCCAATCAGGTGAGGGGTCTCAAGACCTGCTTCCTGATTGGCCGGGAGGAGGATCAGGATTCATTTGCTATTGTAAAACACCTGGGTGGGGTCGGTTTGCATTCTCTGTGCCCTGAGCCCACCCCATTCTATGCATCAATGTGAGAAACCTTTTGTGCTGCAGCTCCCATGCAGAGACCCATCTGATCTGACTCCAGCCGCTGTCTCTCTCCTCACTGGACAGATTGATAGCAGCAGGTACCATTGGCTCAATCAAAAGCCGTGACATGGGAGCGGGGGCAGGCCGAGTTCTGCTGTCTGTGTCAATGGACGCAGCAGCAGGACTCGGGATGAGCCCGCATGGGTGCCCCCAGGGAAATCGGCTTTCCGTGGGGGCACCAATAAAGTGGAGGGGCCTGGATTGCCAGCGGGGGACCCAAGAAGAAGAAGAAGATCTGGGCTGCTCTGTGCAAAACAGTGCAGATAAGTTTAAACGTTTACAACCACTTTAAATGTGGTGCTATCTCCTATTTTCCATACAACACCATTAAATCCTATCTAAATACTACATACACATATGCTTGTACTGATAGTTTTTTTTTTACTGTAACTTTTCATATGGGAGGATTCTGCTAGTATTCTAAAAATGCTGATTTCTCTCTTCATGGTCAGAGCATATTCAGTGGACTAAAGAGGCTTGGCTATGTGTAATGGCTTTTTTGGTGTGTTGGGGGTGGAAGCTGGAAAATATCATCAATATAGTGTATACTTGATATGGATTTTGTTGTATGCTGTTTTTAAATTTGTCCTCCAAGTCAGCCATAAATAAGTAAGCATAATCTGGTGACATTTTACTTCCCATAGCAGTACCCATACACTGAAGATAAATGTCATTAAAGAAGGTGAAATAGTTTGTTAGAATGAATGAGCTGTGTAACATCCTCAGCGCTGTATTTGTGGTTCAGTGAGGATGATAGAAATCTGTCACATGCAGCAATCCGATCCTTGTGATGTATGTTGCAATGCAGAGATTATACATCCATAGTCACTAGAAGTGTAGTTAAGAGGCTGAAGAAGAAGCAAGGTTGCTTTGAAACGTGTTCCTGTCTGAAGCTCTTGTGCATACTAGTAACGTCAGGTGGCTTCCTGTTCCGGGTTTCACCATTGGCTTTCTTGCAGACCAGTGACAGTGGCATTTAGTCTGCCAGTGCTCTTCATCCCTATGCCGGTAGCCAAGGCAGGAGTTCCTGGTTGCCTCCCTGGGTGTTGCTGGTCCAAAGACTCCTCAGTTTGTCTTGTTTAGCACAAATCCACAATTTTGTGAGTGCACATTTTACCTTTTAATAAATTACTTTTTAATATTTACTACACTATGGAGTTTATGCTTTTCTCCCTTTCCTCTTCTGTCTATACAGTTATGCAGCGCTCACCCATGCCGTTTTAAAGCAGCACTTCCATCGTTAGAGCAGTTTTTTGGTTGTTAAGCACTTTGGGCTACCCGCATTGTTGATTTTAACATTGTATGTACTTATCTTGGTGTATGACTGTTTAGGCAGTATTGGCATTTGTTTCACTTACTTCAACATTTTACACAATAATTACAAACACTTAATTGTGGTTGTGTGTTGTGATTTATCAGAGTTTTTCAAGCCCCTCTTTTCCTTACTGTCACTAGAAATGTATTTGGTGGTAATTGCTGTATATTGTGGAGCTTTTTCAGGAAATTAGTTGTAGCTTGTAGGAAACCAGCAATATCTGTTGCTAATGGTTTTAGCACTTTTTATACAAGGCCTGAGATTTGTTTAATAAGTGTATTCATACCTGTTATTATGGGTCTACCTGGTTTCCCTGGCTTGTGGATCTTGGACAGCATATAGAATTTCCAAATGTATGGATTTTCGGGAATTGCGGTGTTCAGTTCTGAATGTAGGTGAGTTAGTAGTGTTTTAATCACTTCCAGCCCAATGACGTCATATGAGGTCCTGGACTTTCAGTGGGAATATCTGAATGATGACTGCGGCTATAGGCATCATTCAGATATCCTTGTTTGCAGCCGGCGATTCTGTGCACCATAAGAATGATCATAACGGCAGTTCCACCACTTGATCGTTCTTACAGGCGACGGTAGGGGACAACCCCCCTCCCGCCACCATCCGGTGCTTCTCCAGGCTCTCTTATGCCATCAGGGACCCGGAGAATAAATCGCCTGCCGCTGGATGACCATCGGAGGCCCGAGCGTGATGTTATGACGTCAAGTCCAGGCCGCGGTTGTAAACAAAGCCATAACTCCGGGCCGCGGTTGTAAACAAAGCCGCGATCGTGGCTGGTAAGCATGGGATCATGGTTTTTTTTCCAATCTCATGCTTTCCAGCCTGGAGGAGAGATGTGGGGTCTTATTGACCCCGCATCTCTCCATAAAGAGGACCTGTCACAAATTATTCCTATTACAAGGGATGTTTACATTCCTTGTAATAGGAATAAAAGTGATCAAAAAAAAAATTGTAAAAGAAAGTAAAAATAAAAAAAAATAAAGTAAAATAAAGAATAAAATTTAAAAAAATAATTTAAAACGCCCCTGTCCCAGGTAGCTCATGCTCAGAAGCAAACGCACACGTTAGTCCCGCCAACATATATAAACGCAATTCAGACCACACATGTGAGATATCACCACATGCGTTAGAGCGCGAGCAACAATTCTAGCACTAGAGCTCCTCTGTAACTCTAAGCATGTAAAAATTTAAGGCATCGCCTATGGAGATTTTTAAGTATTGAAGTTTGGCGTCATTCCATGAGTGTGCGCAATTTCAAAGCGTGACATGTTGGGTATCTGTTTACATCATCTTTCACATTATATAAAAAAATTGGGCTAACTTTACTGTTTTGTTATTTTTTTCAAAAAACACGTTTGAAAAATTGTTGCGCAAATACCATGTGAGATAAAAAGTTGCAATGACCGACATTTTATTCCTTAGGGTGTCTGCTAAAAAAAAATATATAATGTTTGGGGGTTCTGAGTAATTTTCTAGCAAACAAATTATGATTTTAACATGTTGGAGAGGAGTGCCAGAATAGGCCCGGTATGGAAGTGGTTAAAGAGGAGGGCCACTAAAAAAATAAATAAATAAAAATCAGCAGCTACAAATACTGCAGCTGCTGACTTTTAATTGGACACTTACCTGTCCCTGGGTCCAGCGATGCGGGGGATCGAAGCCCCGATCGTCTCCCCCTCTGTTCGGCGGCGCCGGCATTGCAACTGTGGGCGCCGGGCTGTGGCTTCACAGCCTGGCACCCACTGCGCATGCGCGAGCGGCGCGGAGCGCCGTGATTGGCCGCTCAGTCACATGGGACCTGTAATGGTTCCCAGATGATTGACAGGAGGGAGGGAGCAGAGCTGAGCCCTTCCTGTGCCGAGACGGAAGTGATGTCACCAGCCCAGGCACTAAAAGAGGCAGACTACGAGAGACCCCGTAGTAACAGGCATTTAGAGGTGAGTAAAAAAAAAAATATTCAAATTTTTTTTGTATTTTTTTTTTTTGTATTTTTCATGTAGTTTTTTTTTTTTGGGTGGAACACCACTTTAACCACTTGCTTACAGGGCACTTAAACCCCCCTCCTATCCAGACAAATTTTTAGCTTTCAGCGCTAACGCATTTTGAATGACAATTGCGCGGTCATACAACGCTGTACCCAAATGACATTTTTATCATTTTTTCCCACAAATAGAGCTTTCTTTTGGTGGTATTTGATCACCTCTGCGGTTTTTACTTTTTGTTAAAAAAATGTAAAAACCTGAATTTTTTTTTTTTTTTAATTTATTTTTTTATATTTTGTTATAAAAAATTTTAAACGGGTAATTTTTCTCCTTCATTGATGTACGTTGATGAGGCGGCAGTGATGGGCACTGATAGGTGGCAGTGATGGGCACTGATGGGTGGCAGTGATGGGCACTGATGGGTGGCAGAGATGGGCAGCACTGGCAGGTGGCACTGATTGGCACTACAAGTGGGCATTGGTAGGTGGCACTTGTGGGCATTGATAGGTGGCACTTGTGGGCACTGTTAGGTGGCACTGTGGGCACTGTTAGGTGGCACTGATAAGGAATGTGTTGTGCTTCCACTTCGGGACCGATGTCCCTGACATCTGAGCCGGTGATCGGCTTTTTTCTCTACTCGCGCTGTCAGCGTGAGTAAAAAAAAAACGATTACCGATCTTCCTGTTTACATCATGTGATCAGCTGTCATTGGCTGACAGCTGATCACATGGTAAGGGGCCGGGACCGGCCCCTTACTTGGATCGGTGATCCCAGTGACTCGGTGATCACAGCGCGCCCGCAGGGAGCGTGCACAGGGGAGGCCGTCATATGACGGCCTCCCGGGAATGCAGGTCCGCGCTGTGGCCGTCATTCGGCCATAGCGCGGATGTCTAGTGGTTATTGAAATCTTTTAGTTGTTGAAAAAAACTTTTATTTTCATTATTTATTTTTTTTACAATATTATTTTTTTTTACTATTTTTTTTAGGAGCCCCATTGGGGGGTTTTGGTGAAATATCAGTGGTCTAAACAGACCACTTATGTCTCACTTTTGAGACAGAGAAAGAGACTAAGGACAGAGATCCCCCAGTCCCTCTCTCTGCGGCCTCAGCCTGCAGCCTGCACTGGACAGTGAATGAATGGTAAATGCTCTGTGTTTAGTGGCTTCATGTTCATTCACAAACTGTGTTTACTATGCTTCAGTCATGAATGAACACAGTGAGCGACCGGTCCCAATCACTCACTGTGTTGATTCAGAAAAGGAAGGGGCTGGTGAATTACATATTTACTGGCCCCTTCCCCTGCTCTCTATCCTGAAACATCCCTTGCAGCAGCAGGGGGAGAGAATAGTAGGGAAGCTGGCAGCACTGGGAAAGGGGAGAGAACAGGGGGGGGTTGCAGGCAGCAGAGGGAATCTGCACTGCACAGGGCTATTAGGGTGTGCCCAGGCAGACCCAGCACACCCTATGCGCACACCTATGCTATTACTACATATTCTTCAAGAAGAAATTTATGATGGCCATATAGGGTTTTTCATTTAGCCTTTGAGTTGAACAAAGAAAGTCTAACATATTCCTTCATCCACCCTAATAAGTGCAGACAGACAAATTTTCCACTGCCGCAATGGCATTTTGACAGCTGGTGGCACTGGCTTTCAAAATACCCAAACAGTGGATACACCTGATGTACTTGCTATTTAGCTGACAATTTTACAGCTGGCTCCTTCAATTGCAATTGAAGGATGTCATGTGGGAGGAGGCTGACAGGGCCACCCGCTAAGCAAATTTCAGGCAAATTCATCAGGAACTGGACAAAATTCATGCAGTGTATGGCCAGCTTTAGGCAGCAAATGAAATAAATTAGTGATAAAAAAATGATATCCAGTGAACAGGTGTATAGGTGCAGCAAGGGCCAGGCAGATATTGAGAGGTGCAAAGAGGAGTAATGGTCTGCAAGAGACAGACAAGCAAAAAATAAAGAAGGTTTTTGGTAAACAGAGGACAGCCAGGAGAAGAGTGCATACAAAAAGGGGTCATCATTATTAGCATAATTTACACAATCTTCTAGGATGCCAATCTAAGAAGAATTTAGACTGCAGTAGATGAAATCAGGAATATACCACAATATAGTCAAGTTGCATACAAGGTAGGATTCTTGAACCATGAAACATCACATTATCAGCAACAAAGCAATAATGCTCAAAAGACATAAAGCATTGTTAAACCTAAAAACAAAAATGTAATAAATTGTAGCTTACCAATTCTTAGATGTGGTGGTTGTATTAGTTTTCTTCTTTTCTTATATTTTCCCCTAGTGACACAGTTGGTTAGTCTGTTGTTTTTCATCTTCCATTAACAGAACAAGATGTCTAGCAAAAGTAGCAATTAGAGTGGGACAAATTATTCACCATTGACAGAGGTGCTACAATAATCAGCTTTAATACATTTACTGTATGTAAAGCCATTATCCCAAAAAGAAAAAAGTTACTGCTTGTCTAAATCTGTTAGTATAACATTACCCTCTCCCCAAAACACTCAATCACTTCCAGCGCTTAGAGATCTGCCACAGCTGAAATATGCGATAGACCATAGATGGCAACAGATGGACATCTATCAGGAATACTCTGCCTCAGACCGGGGAATCCAGTATACAACTATAAAAAACACACAAGGGGGCACAAGTGCCTAGTGCATTACCAGAGATTTAATGTATAAAAACGTAGAAGATAACAAAATGGGTACTCACAAAGTTGGAAGGTACAAAAGCATTAAAAACCATGAGACACACATGTAGTCCAGAATTACGTAACCTGAAAATAACCCGAGCTGACGCTCCCTTCTTCAGAGCTAAGCCGGCTTTAGATGCACTAGCAGAGTTAGATGGAATTTACCAACATATACAGCCAAACTCCAGCAAACATTTTAACCACTAGCAGACCAACCGCCGCAGTTATAATGCGGCAGGTTGGCACAGCTGTGCAAATCACGGTAGCTGTACGCCGCTCCTTTAAGACGTTACAGTAGGCACGCGTGCACGCGCCCACCACGTGTCCCCGGAGCTGATGCGTGACAGAGCGAGAACCAGGATCTGTGTGTGTGTGTAAACACACAAATCCCGGTTCTCTCAGGGGAGAGGAGCCAGATCGTGTGTTCATACTAAGTATGAACACAGATCGGTCTCCTCCCCTAGTCAGTCCTATACCCCCTACAGGTAGAACACACCTAAGGAACACAGTTAACCCCTTGATCCCCACTAGTGTTAACCTTCCCTGCCAGTGACATTAATACAGTAATCAGTGGCTCTTTTTAGCTCTGATCTCTGTATAAATGTCAGTGGTCCCAAAATAGTGTCAAAAGTGCCCAATTTGTCTGCCGCAATGTTGCAGTCTTGATAAAAATCACAGATCGCTGCCATTACTAGTAAAAAAATAATAATAATAATAAAAATTACATAAATCTATCCCCTATTTTGTAGACGCTATAACTTTTGCGCAAACCAGTCAGTATACCCTTATTGCGATTTGTTTTACCAAAAATATGTAGAAGAATATATATCGGCCTAAACTGATAAAGAATTTTTTTTTTATATATATTTATTATAGCAAAAAGTACAAAATATTGTGTTTTTTTTGTTGGTCTTTTTTTGTTTAAAGCACAAAAAATAAAAACCGCAGAGGTGATCAAATACCACTAAAAGAAAGCTCTATTTGTATGAAAAAAAGACATAAATTTTGTTTGGGTACAACCTTGCACGACTGTGCAATTGTCAGTTAAAATGACGCAGTGCCATATCACAAAAAATGGCCTGGTCATTAAGGGGGCAAATCCTTCCGGGGGTGAAGTGGTTAAGCAGCTACAACAAAAGCTTTTTTTTTTGTGATAAAGCTTTTACTTTAATAATTAAAAGCTGGCCATTACATTTAAGAATTGGTAAGCTGCAATGTCATTAAATTTTGTTTTTGGATTTAATGCTGGTTTACGCAAAAAGTGGGGGTCATTTACTATAGTGTTGCAGTGCTGATTAGCGCTAATTACTGCAAATTAGCACTAATTGCACTTATTAGCATTAAAACGGTATTCACTATAGCGATGGTAAAAAAATACTCCCAAAATCGAATTTACTATAGCTCCCTGAAACCAAATATCGCCTAAACCCTTATGCTGCTAAAATCTGGAGAATTGCACATGAAAATATTGTTTAGAACATGATATAATTACCTAAATGGTATTGAAATATGAGATATATTATTTAACCACTTCAGCCCCGGAAGGATTTACCCCCTTCCTGACCAGAGCACTTTTTACAATTCGGCACTGCGTCGCTTTAACTGCTAATTGCGCGGTCATGCAATGCTCTACCCAAACGAAATTTGCGTCCTTTTCTTCCCACAAATAGAGCTTTCTTTTGATGGTATTTGATCACCTCTGCCGTTTTTATTTTTTGCGCTATAAACGGAAAAAGACTGAAAATTTTGAAAAAAAATGATATTTTCTACTTTTTGTTATAAAAAAAATCCAATAAACTACATTTTAGTCATACATTTAGGCCAAAATGTATTCGGCCACATGTCTTTGGTAAAAAAAATGTCAATAAGCGTATATTTATTGGTTTGCGCAAAAGTTATAGCGTCTACAAACTAGGGTACATTTTCTGGAATTTACACAGCTTTTAGTTTATGACTGCCTATGTCATTTCTTGAGGTGCTAAAATGGCAGGGCAGTACAAACCCCCCCCAAATGACCCCATTTTGGAAAGTAGACACCCCAAGGAAATTGCTGAGAGGCATGTTGAGCCCATTGAATATTTATTTTTTTTGTCCCAAGTGATTGAATAATGACAAAAAAAAAATTTACAAAAAGTTGTCACTAAATGATATATTGCTCACACAGGCCATGGGCATATGTGGAATTGCACCCCAAAATACATTCAGCTGCTTCTCCTGAGTACGGGGATACCACATGTGTGGCACTTTTTGGGAGCCTAGCCGCGTACGGGGCCCCGAAAACCCAGCACCACCTTCAGGATTTCTAAGGGCATACATTTTTGATTTCACTCCTCACTGCCTATCACAGTTTTGAAGGCCATAAAATGCCCAGATGGCACAAACCCCCCCCAAATGACCCCATTTTGGAAAGTAGACACCCCAAGCTATTTGCTGAGAGGCATGGTGAGTATTTTGCAGCTCTCATTTGTTTTTGAAAATGAAGAAAGACCAGAAAAAAAAATTTTTTTTTTCTTTTTTCAATTTTCAAAACTTTGTGACAAAAAGTGAGGTCTGCAAAATACTCACTATACCTCTCAGCAAATAGCTTGGGGTGTCTACTTTCCAAAATGGGGTAATTTGGGGGGGGTTTGTGCCACCTGGGCATTCCATGGCCTCCGAAACTGTGATAGGCAGTGAAGAGTGAAATCAAAAATTTACGGCCTTAGAAAGCCTGAAGGCGGTGCTTGGTTTTCGGGGTCCCGTGCGCGGCTAGGCTCCCAAAAAGTCCCACACATGTGGTATCCCCGTACTCAGGAGAAGCAACAGAATTTATTTTGGGGTGTAATTTCACATATTCCCATGGCATGTTTGAGCAATATATCATTTAGTGACAACTTTGTGCAAAAAAAAAAAAAAAATGTGTCTCTTTCCCGCAACTTGTGTCACAATATAAAATATTCCATGGACTCGACATGCCTCTCAGCAAATAGCTTGGGGTGTCTACTTTCCAAAATGGGGTCATTTGGGGGGGTTTGAACTGTCCTGGCATTTTATGCACAACATTTAGAAGCTTATGTCACACATCACCCACTCTTCTAACCACTTGAAGACAAAGCCCTTTCTGACACTTTTTGATTACATGAAAAAATTTATTTTTTTTGCAAGAAAATTACTTTGAACCCCCAAACATTATATATTATTTTAAAGCAAATGCCCTACAGATTAAAATGGTGGGTGTTTCATTTTTTTTTTTACACAGTGTTTGCGCAGCGATTTTCAAACGCATTTTTTGTGGAAAAAACACACTTTTTTAAATTTTAATGCACTAAAACACACTATATTGCCCAAATGTTTGATGAAATAAAAAAGATGATCTTAGGCCGAGTACATGGATACCAAACATGACATGCTTTAAAACTGCGCACAAACGTGCAGTGGCAACAAAATTAATACATTTTTAAAAGCCTTTAAAAGCCTTTACAGGTTACCACTTTAGATTTACAGAGGAGGTCTACTGCTAAAATTACTGCCCTCGATCTGACCTTCGCGGTGATACCTCACATGCATGGTGCAATTGCTGTTTACATTTGACGCCAGACCTAGCTTGCGTTCGCCTTAGCGCGAGAGCAGGGGGGACAGGGGTGCTTTTTATTTATTTATTTTTTTCTTTATTATTTTTTTGCTTTTTTATCTTATTTTTAAACTGTTCCTTTCATTTTTTTTTTTTTTAAATCATTTTTATTGTTATCTCAGGGAATGTAAATATCCCCTATTATAGCAATAGGTAGTGACAGGTACTCTTTTTTGAAAAAATTGGGGTCTATTAGACCCTAGATCTCTCCTCTGCCCTCAAAGCATCTGACCACACCAAGATCGGTGTGATAAAATGCTTCCCCAATTTCCCAATGGCGCTGTTTACATCCGGCGAAATCTAAGTCATAAAATGCTCGTAGCTTCCGGTTTCTTAGGCCATAGAGATGTTTGGAGCCACTCTGGTCTCTGATCAGCTCTATGGTCAGCTGGCTGAATCACCGGCTGCCTTCTCAGGTTCCCTGTTGAGACAGGAGAGCCAGAGAAAAACACGGAAGACGGTGGGGGGGGGGCATTCCCTCCCACTGCTTGTAAAAGCAGTCTAGAGGCTAATTAGCCGCTAGGATTGCTTTTACATGAAAGCCGACCGCTGGCTAAAAAGAATGATACCAAGATGATACCTAAACCTGCAGGCATCATTCTGGTATAACCACTCAAAGTCGTGAATGGCGTACCTGAAGACAAAAAAATGGTTAACAATAAAGCACAGTAAACGGTAAAGTATAAAAAATTGCATACCTGAAAAGCAAACATGATAAAACATAATCACAATAAAACTTTGCAGAATAGAATACAGTAAAAAAGAGCAGAACAATAGAGAGAGAATAGAGAGAGAGGGAACAATAAAACGACAACTATTTTTTTTTATTTTTGTTTGTGTTTTTTTTTTTTTTTTTACACTTTTTTTTGTAACTGTAACTTTTATAACTGTAACCGGTTCCAGGTTCGGGTCTCTCAAAATGCGATGGCATCTTGGGAGACCCTGTGAAAGTGTGCCTAGTCTGTGCAATGCTGTACCCTACGCTAATACTCAACTAGTGTATGGTAGCGTTCAAAACATTCACCAATGCAAAGACCAGGATTATCAGGACAGGAGGGACAATAATAGCGGGTGTCACGCCTATATCCGCGCTTGCTGCAGACACGACATCTTTTTTGGGGGTGTTCGTTGGGTAGGGGTACTCGGGAGGACATAAAGAAAATGCCTCTCATGCAGCCGACTGCATTTGGTTGGGGATGTGAATGGGGGAAGTACGGGCGCTGCAGAAGCGGTGGGTTCCCAATTAGGATTGGCGAATGCAGCAGGAAGGGCACTATGGGCACGACGGGCCTGTGTTTGTCTTTTTGGTGGCAGCGGGACACTACTTGTGCTTGCCACCTCACCAGCTTGAACTGCACTTATGGGACTCGCCATGTCACCAAGTGTTACTGCAGCGCTGGTTTGACTACGACCGGGGTGTACTAGGCCGCTGGTGCTTGCCAGTTCACCAAAACGCTACAAAAAAAACTGTTAGCAATCGCAGGGATCAGGCCTGACTCTGCGAACGCTGCAGTTATGCGTTTAGTGTTTTGTAAGTGACAGTGATCGATCGATACTGCACTTGGGTGGGCTGGGCCGGGCCGGGCGGAGGGGCAAAACGCAGGTGCTAGCAGGTATCTGGGCTGATCCCGCTAACACTGCGTTTTTGGGAACCCTAAACTGCTGGGGACCCTAGTATAGATCTGATCGGATCAGACATTGATCCGTTCAGATACTATACCACTAAGGGAGGTGTACGCTGCGTGCGTGGGTGTTAGCGGTACTGGCGCTAACCTGACGCTGCCTGGGGCTGGTGCTTGCCAGTTCACCAAAATGCTACCAAAAAAACTGTTAGCGATCGCAGGGATCAGGCCTGACTCTGCGAACGCTGCAGTTATGCGTTTAGTGTTTTGTAAGTGACAGTGATCGATCGATACTGCACTTGGGTGGGCTGGGCTGGGCCGGGCGGAGGGGAAAAACGCAGGTGCTAGCAGGTATCTGGGCTGATCCCGCTAACACTGCGTTTTTGGGAACCCTAAACTGCTGGGGACGCTAGTATAGATCTGATCGGATCAGATATTGATGCGTTCAGATACTATACCACTAAGGGAGGTGTACGGTGCGTGTACGGTGCGTGCGTGGGTGTTCGCTGCCTGGGGCAACGCATATCACCGCCGGGCGATCAGGGGGCTAAACCTTTATTCGGTAATAAACGGCGGGTGCCCTGACACTATAAAAAATAAACTAACTAACCAGCGTCACCCGTAACGGTTATACGGTGATCAGTGGTGAAAGGGTTAACTAGGGGGCAATCAAGGGGTTAAAACATTTATTAGATAGTATATGGGGGTCCCTGTCGCTATAAAACACTGACGGCGAACCTAAATATTTACGTCCCTAACTAGCGTCACCAGCGACACTAATACAGCGATCAGAAAAATGATCGCTTAGCGACACTGGCGACAGGGGGTGATCAAGGGGTTAAAACTTTATTAGGGGGGGTAAGGGGGGTACTGGCGCTAATCTGATGCTGCCTGGGGCGACGCATATCACCGCCGGGCGATCAGGGGGCTAAACCTTTATTCGGTAATAAACGGCGGGTGCCCTGACACTATAAAAAATAAACTAACTAACCAGCGTCACCCGTAACGGTTATACGGTGATCAGTGGTGAAAGGGTTAACTAGGGGGCAATCAAGGGGTTAAAACATTTATTAGATAGTATATGGGGGTCCCTGTCGCTATAAAACGCTGACGGCGAACCTAAATATTTACGTCCCTAACTAGCGTCACCAGCGACACTAATACAGCGATCAGAAAAATGATCGCTTAGCGACACTGGCGACAGGGGGTGATCAAGGGGTTAAAACTTTATTAGGGGGGGTAAGGGGGGTACCCTAGACCTACAGGGGGGTAACAGTAACTGTCCTACCACTGCTAACTGTCACAAACTGACACTATGCAGTAATCAGGAAAAAAAAAAAAAAAACCTGCTTGGTGTCAGTTTGTGACGGGGGGGGTGATTGGGGGGGGTCGGGGGGCGATCGGGGGGGGATCAGGGGTGTAATGTATGCCTGGCATGTTCTACTGTGTGTGTTTGTGTTGTGCACTTACTTACATGTCATCTCTCCTCGGCGCTGGAACGGAAACTGACAGCCGAGGAGAGATGACATCACATCCTCTGCCTCTGTGTACTATACAGAGGCAGGGGATGTTTCCCATTGGCTGGGAGCGATCGCGAGGGGGGGCCACGATCGGATGGTCTCCCCCTCGTCTGTCATCGCTCCCAATCAAATGCCGACCGCAGCTGGCACAGGGGGGGGGGGTCCGATCGGACCCCCCGCCCGCGGGAAGGCAATCACGTACTAGGTACGTGATTTTGCCTGCCCGTGCCGCTCTGCTCACGTATATAGGCGTGAGGCGGTCGGCAAGTGGTTAATAGATAATCTGCTTTTAAACTGTGTGAAAAAGTGATTTCTACTCTGAAATATCTTTAAAAGTCTGAAAAGAGATAAATTCCCAGTTTTTGTACAACTAGGTGCCAGCACAACTGAGCATGCTCAGACCTGCAATTAGCTCTCATTTTAGCTCGAACGTCTTTTTTTACAGGGCGCTATAGTAAATACCAGAATGAGCGATGTGTTAAAGAGCATTTTTTGGGAGTGAAAATCGGAGCTATTATAGTCCAATGCAAGTTTTAGCCATTGATTCTAATGGTACAATTGTAACTTCCCAAAATAATTTTAATGTTGAGATGAAATGTATCTTTCTCTGAAATACATTTTCCTTTGCAACATTGTTACTTTGACTTCAACTATTTTGTTTTTAAGAATGCTAGAATGTGGAATGTGTTGAACTATTTTTCTGTGTCACTTTCACTTTTTACTCTCCATCTCACAATCTTTACCCAAACTCACACAGGTGTCTTTACAAACCACAAACAATACCATTGCTGATGCAAATTTAAAATGAGTCACAATTTTTTGTGCTTTTTATTATTTCCAAATAATCATAATTTGAGCCCAACAAATGTGATATGTGTATCAACATCAGAAATCAAAATGTAATTCCTAAAAATTTGAGAGTAATATCACTATTCTACACTCACCCACAAAGAACCAGCAAATATCACAGAATAAATCAAGAAGAATAACTCTTGAGTAATGTAATTCCATCGCCTGTATGTCCAAAGAAATGCAGTATTTATGTGTATTTATGTGTAGGAGGTTTTTACATGTGGCAGCTCCTCTGACTTAGAGGTTAGAAATTTTTCTTAGCATCCCTGAGCGTCTGGGTTTGAGTCCCAAACAAGCTGCTTCATCTAGAGAAGTTGTTTCATCTCCCAGGTCCTAAAACTATGTCTAAATGTAGAATTTATGTGTAGGAGAGTTCCACCACCATTGTAAATCTTGCCAGATACACTATATAGCCTTTACACACACATGAACATTAACGGCAGCCCGGTCTTAGTCCGTAGGGTTAAAAATTTATTTGGCCCACCCTTTGCAGCTAAAACAGCTTCTGGGAAGGCTAGGAAGGCTGTCCACTAGGTTTAGTGTGTCTATGGGAATGTTTGACCATTCTTCCAGAAGTGCCTGGCTCGCAGTCTCTGCTCTAATTCAGCCAAAAGGTGTTCTATCGGTTTAGGGTCAGGACCAATCAAGTTCCTCCACCGCAGTGCAGTTACAGTTCAGTTACAACATGGTTTGGGAGAAACTGCTGACCTTCTACTCTTTGATCTCATTGCTTAATCATGTACACAGAAATGCAGCTTCCATCAGAACATGATCACCTATGTATGTGTGTGGATTGTGGGCTGGTGGTGGGTGTTATATTTTGAATATATGCCTTTTTTAATATGTTGGAATGCTTTGTAAGAATGATGACTGTTAAGTATGTTTCTATAATCTTGCAGATAAAAATGATGTGGGCTGGTGGGTGAGTTGTAGTATGAAATGTCACCCATTATACACTGAAAGTAAAGCTGTTTCCACTCTAAGGTTTAGACAATTTTTAGATTGTAAGCTCCTATGAGCAGGACCCTTAAAACCCAATTGCTAACTGTTTTGCTAAATGTAGCACCATGTACCCTGTATAATTATTTTTTTTCAAGCTAGTACATTATTGAGCTTGCTTGGTGTGTGTGTGTGTTTTGTTTTTTGCCGGGAACCAGCAATTCATTACAGCCGCAAACAATGTTAACCACTTCAATACAGGGCTTTTATACACCCTTCCTTCCCAGACCAATTTTTAGCTTTCAGCGCTCTTTGAATTACAATTACTCAGTCATGTTACACTGTACCCAAACCAAATTTTTATCATTTTTTTCTCACAAACAGAGCTTTCTTTTGGTGGTATTTAATCACTGCTGGGTTTTTTATTTTTTGCAATATAAGCGAAAAAAGAGAGATTTTTGAAAAAAAACACTTTTTTTTAGTTTCTATTGTAAAATTTTGCAAATAAGTAATTTTTCTTCAAAATTTTGGGCCAAAATGTATACTGCTATATATCTTTTGTAAAAATAACCCAAGTCAGTGTATGTTATTTGGTCTCTGTGAAAGTTATAGAGTCTTCAAGCTATGGTGCAAATCATTAAAAAATGATCACACCTGATGTACTGAAGGCCTATCTCATTTCTTGAGACCCTAACAAGCCTAACAAATACCCCGTAAATTACCCCATTTTGGAAAGCAGACATTCCAAGGTTTTTAGTAAGAGGCATGGTGAGTTTTTTGAAGTTGTAATTTTTTCCCACAATTCTTGGGAAAATCTTCTTTTTTTTTTTTTTTTTGCACAAAATTGTCATAATAACAAGTTATTTCTCTCACACAGCACATGCATACTTGCAATGACATCCCAAAATACATTCTGCTACTCCTCCTGAGTATAGTGATACCACATGTGAGAGACTTTTACACAGCCTGGCCACATACAGAGGTCTAACATCCAAGTAGCACCGTCACGCGTTCTATGAGCATAAATTGCACATCTCATTAGATGACAACCTATCACACTTTTGAAGGCCCTGGAGCACCAGGACAATGGAAACGCCCACAAATCAACCCCATTTTGGAAAGCTAATACCCCAACACAAAGTTGTCCATTTATAAGATATTTCCAACACATAGCATGTACATAGCAAAACTGACACCCCAAAATGCATTCTGCTACTCCTCCCGAGTATGGCGATACCACATGTGTGAGGCTTTTACACAGACTGGCAACATACAGAGGCCCAACATTGAAGTAGCACCATCAGGCTTTCTACAAGCATAAGTTACACATCTCATTTCTCAACCACCTATAACACGAGCTTGGAGCACCAGGACAATGGAAACACCCACAAACTTACCCCATTTTGGAAAGCTAACATCCCAACGTATAATCTATGAGGCATAATGAGTCTTTTGAACCGTTCATTTTTTTCCAGAAGTTTTTGGAAACTGTGGAAAAAAATGAAAACGCATTTTTTTTATACAATGTTGACCATTTATAAGATATTTCCAACACATAGCATGTATATAGCAAAAAATACATTCTGCTACTCCTCCTGAGTATGGTGATACCACATGTGTGAGACTTTTAAACAGCCTGGCCACATACAGAGGCCCAACATCCAAGTAGCACTGTCAGGTGTTCTAGGAGCATAAATTACACACATAAATTCCTGCCAACCTATCACATTGTTGAAGGCCCTTCATATTTCTAACACATAGCATGTACTGTACATACCAATTACAAACCAAAATACATTCTGCTGAGCAAAGGGTAAAGAAAAGATTACCTGCGGTTTTAGTAGTGCAGTGGTCCACAGAGGAGAGCATCGGTCCAGGCAGCAGGCAGGAACGTGGACAGCGACAGCAAAACAGACAGCAGGCAGGAATAGTCAGTACAGGTAGAGATGTTGTCAGAACAGCCAAAACATTGGTCCAGATAGCAGGCAGGGATGTGGTTTGCAGCAGCAAAAGGATCAAAGGATTCTCCATGCAACAGGCAGGAATACTGTCCATAGTTAGTACATGCAGCAGGCAGAGGTATGGTCAGCACAGGGAGCAGGCAAGACCATCAAGCTTAGGGCATCGGTCAGGAAAGAATGGGGACAGGGGTAGAGGCTTCTCCCACCCAAATTGCTTTGAAGCCTCCGGACAACCAGACCCTGTTCTGGGAACACAGAAAACCAAAAACTGGTTTTCTGAACTCAGAACACTATTCTGGAGCCCCTCACATATGTGAGACCCCAGTGTAGCAGGGTGAAAGATCAGTCCAAGGGGCAGGCAAAAACATGGTCAACAGGCCAAGGTCAGTGCAGGTAAAAGGCAGAAATAGACAGTAGGCAGAGGCATAGTCGATACAGTCCAGGGTCAGTTCACGTGAAAGGCAGAAACATGGTGGATAAACAATGCAGATGGTAGGCAGAGGCAAAGTCGAGAAACAGGCCAGAGCCAGTTCACATGGAAGACAATGATATGGTTGGTTGAGGCAGGGAAATATTCAGGACAGAAATTGAGAACGGGGACATGGCAGTATTAGAAATATGGGCTAATAGTTTTCCAGAGTGTGATATCACTTGAAGCATTCTCCGATGCAAAGGCCAGGTTGAGAGGGACAGTCAGGACAATGGAAGCTGGTGTCTTTCCTAATTCCTCTTTTGGTGCACACCAGACATTTTTTTTGGCGTCGTCTTCCGGATCCCGATGGTGGAATATGGTCCGGAAAATGGCGCTCATGTAGTCTGCTGACACAATCTGAGTGAATGCTTTCTGGGGGTGATCGTTGTTGGTAGATGGTTATGAAGGTGGTGGGTGTTTCCGTTGATTTTTGGTAGATGATGAAAGAATTTAAAAGGGCCAAATTAAAAAAGTAAATTGCGACTTTTTTGTACCAGAAGAGGGATTTTCATGTTGAAAGATAGGGCTGCAACATTTGATCGTTTAAATCCACCCCCCCCCATAAATTTATTGTACTCGTTGATACAGGGAGGCTTGCGAACGGGACCGCGTCTTCTGCGAAGTTCCACCGAGGTGTCATCGTGGATGATGGACATCATGTATACGTCATCCCTATCCCTCCACTTCACAGCCAACACTTCCTCGTTCCTCAAGCTTGCCGATTCCCCCTTTGAATTGTTGTGGTGACAAGACGCTGTGGGAAGCCCTTTCGGTTTTTCCTTGTTGTACCACAGGCCAAAGTTTTTCTTAGGTACAGGTGGCGGAGAAGGGGCAAACTGGTGTAATAGTTGTCCATGTAAATATGATATCCCTTTTGGAGGAGTGGGAATGCCAACTCCAAAACTATTTTTCCACTTATTCTCATGTACGATGGACACTCAGGGGGCTGGAGCTGGGAATCTTTGCCTTCGTACACGCAGAATGAGTGCACATAACCGGTGGTGCATCACAGAGCTTGTTGAGCTTCAAGCCGTACCTCACCCTCTTATTGGGGATATATTGCTTGATTCCCAGCCGGCCTGTGAAATACACCAGGGATTCGTCCACAGATATGTTTTTGTTAGGGACATAAAGTTCTTGGAAAAAAAAATAATTAAGGGGCGAATTTTTTATAGTTTATCAAAGTTTGGGTGATTTGGGGGGGGGGGGGCACTGTGAGTTGTCACTGAAATGAAGGAAGCGCATTATAATTTCGTATCAGGACCTGGACATGGCCAATGAAAAAATTGGCATATGGTGGGTGGCTTTGTTCGACCAATACTTATGCATTTCATTTTTTTTGTAAGCCCCATGTTGAGCGTTAGGCCTAAAAACAATTTAAGCTCCACCACTGTTAGGGATCTCCATTCAAAAGGGCGGCATAGCTGGAGCTGGGGTTGGTTGCAATTAATTGTTGGGCAAAAAGGTTGGTTTGGTCCACGATGTCTTGAATTAATTAGTCAGGGAAAAATACATTTTAAAAATCCATTTGGGAAAAACCTGCAGTGTTGACCTGCACACCGGGCTGTGCTGTAAAAAAGGGGATAGGTGCTGACCATGTGGTAGAAGGCAGCCATAATGGGTTTGCCAAGGCATCTGGAAGCTGGGTTTGGGACCTAATTTTTTGGCGTGCACTTGTACAGGGTCTTTCTTCCTGGGGTTCAGCAGCGCTTGTACTGGGGCTCTCCTCCTGGGGTTTACCGCCATTGGCACTGCTGGTAGCTGCCTGGTGTTCAGACCATCTTCTTTTTGGATAGACTGCTTCCTCCTCTGATTCGGATCCTGATGCGCTGCCTTCGGGGGGCTCATATTCCGAACCAGAATCGGAATCAGAACTGAGCGGTGAAAGCTCCCCGTTGCTCTTATCGGTCAGACTGAGTATTTGGTATGCCTCTTCTGGGGTATACACCTTTCTGGACATAGTGGCTGTAGGTACTCTGGTGGCAGGTACTCTGGTGGCAGGTGGTGAGGTGGCGGGTATTCTAGTGAGGTGGTGGGTACTCTGGTGGCAGCTAATCTGGTGGCAGGTGGTGGGTACTCTGGTGGCAGGTACTCTGGTGGCAGGTGGTGAGGTGGCGGGTACTCTGGTGGCAGGTACTCTGGTGGCAGGTACTCTGGTGGCAAGTGGTGAGGTGGCAGGTACTCTGGTGGCAGGTACTGTGGTGGAAGGTACTCCTGTGGCAGGTGGTGAGGTGGCGGGTATTCTGGTGGCGGGTATTCTGGTGGCGGATACTCTGGTGGTGGGTACTCTGGTGGCAGGTACTCTGGTGAGGTGGTGGGTACTCTGGTGAGGTGGCAGGTACTCTGGTGAGGTGGCAGGTACTCTGGTGGCAGGTACTCTGGTGAGGTGGCGGGTACTCTGGTGAGGTGGCAGGTAGTCTGGTGGCAGGTACTCTGGTGAGGTGGCGGGTACTCTGGTGAGGTGGCGGGTAATCCTGATGGACAGGTACTCCTGATGGACAGGTTCTAGATGACAGGTATTCCTGATGGACAGGTACTAGATGACAGGTGCTCCTGATGACAGGTAGTAGATGACAGGTCCTCTTTATTTAGGGGGGCAATCTGGGCACAGTAGTTCATATATAGTAATGTAATATGTAGCTCACTGTTAGCTGATCTCCTCCTCACACTGGATCGGTGTGTGAAGAGGAGAACCCAGCAACAGCAGTTACACACAGATGTTTGTTTACATTTAGTGACCGGCTGTCATTGGACACAATTTCATTGGCCCTTTACACTGATCGAGGCTGGGCTGTATCCAAGAGAAAAGCATCAGCCCTGATCGCCGCTCTGCCCGCCCCTGGGGGGGCGAGTGGGCGCCGTGCACGCCGCTAAACAAGCAGCTCTGCCCAGTGACCAATGACAGCCGGTCAGGCTGCTCTGGAAGCTCCGCCGCCCGCCGCTCCAATACCCCCATCGGGGAACGGCTGTGTCCCGAGGGACACGCCGGATCCCCGATTGCCGCAGTAGCGGCGGTAAGCTGAGGACGTCATATGACGCCAACCCAGGATGGGGGATCCCATCTGTGGGCGTCATTTGACTATGGCTGGGTATTGAAGTGGTTAAATGACATTTTTTCCTTTAGAAATGTAATTTTGCTGTGGTACAGTAATAAACACAGGAAAGATGCAGTACTTTACAGGCATACTATAGACACCCACCAGGCACGAAATTTAAAGGAATTTTTAATTTTAATTGCTTCACCTAAAACATTATTAAAATCACTGCTCTTGAAAAAAACGGCAGTTTTAAAAACATTGTTTCAAATTGATACATGTCCCCTGGGGCAGGACCCAGGTCCCCATACACTATTTATGGCAAAGAACTTGCATATAAGCCTTCAGTGAGAACTTTGGATTTTGCAGGTTCAAACCCCATTGACTTCCACTATTCCCACATATGTCATCTGACAGGCAAGTTTTCTGGCAATAGTGCTGCTTTCCATTTGCATTAGTGCCCAGTTTCTGAGAGTTGAAGTCTTAATTGGCCTTAATTGGGCGCTATTTTCCGGGACTGCAGGATCATTTTTCGGCGTTATAGTAAATGACCCCCAGTGTGTGTTTATTGTATGCACCTAATGCTTTCCTATTCTAATGCAGGATATAAGGTATTTTACTACCGTATATGATACTTGGGGGACAGAAAGCAGAAAATGTGACATTAACCAAACATTCACTGCAGGTATATCTTTCTGGTGTATGTGTTTTAAATTACAATGATTGATTCACCTGCAGTGAATGACTGGTTAATGTCACTGTCACTCCTATATAAATATGCCCCTTAAGGTATATAGAAACTTAAAATATAATTGTCAGTATACATTCTTTTTGTATATACAGTATCTCACAAAAGTGAGTACACCCCTCACATTTTTTGTAAATATTTTATTACATCTTTTCATGTGACAACACTAAAGATATTACACTTTGCTACAAGTAGTGTGTGTACAGCTTATATAACAGTGTAAATTTGCTGTCCCCTCAAAATAACTCAACACACAGCCATTAATGTCTAAACCGCTGGCAGCAAAAATGAGTACACCCCTAAGTGAAAATGTCCAAATTGGGCCCAATTAGCCATTTTCCCTCCCCGGTGTCATGTGACTCATTAGTGTTACAAGGTCTCAGGTGTGAATGAGGAGCAGGTATATTAAATTTGGTGTTATCGCTTTCACTCTCTCATACTGGTCACTGAACTCTCTGAGGATCTGAAAAAAAGAATTGTTGCTCTACATAAAGATGGCCTAGGTTATAAGAAGATTGGCAAGACCCTAAAACTAAGCTGCAGCACGGTGTCCAAGACCATACAGCGGTTTAATAGGACAGGTTCCACTCAGAACAGGCCTCGCCATGGTCGACCAAAGAAGTTGAGTGCACGTGCCAAGTGTCATATCCAGAGGTTGTCTTTGGGAAATAGACATATGAGTGCTGCCAGCATTGCTGCAGAGGTTGAAGGGGTGGGGGGGTCAGCTTGTCAGTGGTCAGACCATACACCGCACACTTGCTCAAATTGGTCTGTATGGCTGTCGTCCCAGAAGAAAGCCTCTTCTAAAGATGATGCACAAGAATATATAATATATATGTGTTTTACTTGTTTCTAAATAATTATGCAAGCTAGATATATTGCATGGTGTTCCTGCCAGTCCCCTCCATACTGCAGGGCTTCCTGCTATGTCCTAACAATGCTAACTACAGATGAAATTTCATGGTAGCTTTGTCAGGTTGCATCCTGTATTTTTGCATGGCACCTGCAGGCTGCCATGTTGACGCATTGCACACTTGACTTGTAACATCAAAGGCTGACATGCCCCTCGCCAAGCCCTGTAGAGCCTGTATGGCAGTGGCTCCTGGTCAGTTGTCCACCACCTTTCACATAACCAATGTCAAAGGAGTAATTTCTGTCATATGACCGCTGGACAAAAGTCTTTTAAAAAAAATAGGAGGAGAGCCTGCTTTTGCTTACAATACTTTTGAAATGCTTTAAAGTCTGCCTTTACTTGTCCCAAGAACCATCTAACCTGCGGTATGTGCTGTATGAAAAGCCTTTCTTTAATTTAAGTGGATCAGCCATAACATTATAACCACTGACAGGTAACATGAATGGCATCTGAAAGTGGATGGGATTTATTAGCCAGCAAGTGAACATGTTGTCCCTGAAGCTGATGTATTGAAAGCAGAAAAAAAATGGACAAGCGTAAGGATTTGAGTGACTTTGACAAAAGGCAAATTGCATTAGCTAGACAACTGGGTCAAAGCAACTTCAAAACTGCAGCTCTTGTTGGATTCTTTCTTGGTCTGCCGAGCTCAGGATCCACCAAAAGTGATCCAAGGAAAGAAAACCAGAAACATGGTTATGGGCAGTCAAGGCTCACTGATGCATGTGGGGAGAGAAGGCTGGCCCATGTAGTCCAATCCAATTGAAGAACTATTGTAGATCAAATTGCTGAGAAAGTTAATGCCGGCTCTGATAGAAAGGTGTCAGAGCGCACAGTGTACCACAGTTTGTTGCTTATGGGGCTGCGTAACCACAGACCGGTCAGGGAGCCCATGCTGACCCGTGTCCACAGCCAAAAGCCTCTTTAATGGGCATGTGAGCATCAGAACTGGACCATGGAGCAATAGGACAAAGGTGGCCTGGTCTGGTGAATAACGTTTTTTTTTTTACATCATGTAGATGGTCGGATGCATGTGCATCACTTGCCTGGGGAAGAAAATGCAACAGAATGCACTATGGGAAGAAGGCAAGCCAGCGGAGGCAGTGTTCTGCTACTGACAAGTTGATGCCAGATACCATAGCACACCTTCAGAGTCCTGGTGGAGACCATGCCTCAACAGGTGAGCTGTGGTTTTGATGGCAAAATGGGGACTTACTCAACATTAGGTGGGTGGTCATGTTATGGTGGGTGATCATAATGTTATGACTGATCGGTGTATACAAAATTTGGTCAAGTCATCTGCTTTACATTTTTAAATGATTTAGGCAGAGTCTTCTATAAACAGCGAAATCAAGTCATTCTGCATTAGGCGTCTTAATCTGTGAGAAGAGTGAGATGGTAGCAGAGTGATACTACACCAAGAAATGAGGTGATAGACTGCAACAAAAAGTACTTTTTAATTATCTTTTAACAAAAAGCTTTTTTTTCCTAATCAAGTTATATTTACTAAAATATCCTAAAGTAGAAGCCAAGAACCATTTCTATTTTAGGTTTTAACCATTTTACAAAAATTCTACTGATATGGTGAGCTTTGTAGGTGTATTCTGTAGAAGGTTAGAAGTCAAACACAGAACAGTGCACCTGGAATAAATCATTTTGTTTACTAGGTCTTAAAAGAGATTAGAGAGTTAGACTAGAACTGTTTTGTCCAGATTTCTAGAATACTTTCTAAACTCATGACACTTAATTTACGGTCACTGTTTATGACCTTCTTTAAATATTATATCAGTTCTGTCATGCCTGGCAGTTATAAGGGTTGGCTAACAGCAGGAACAACATGTGTAAGTGATGATGATAACACTCATTTACCTCTGTTGCAATAAACTTAAGCAGTTAAGCTGAAATTCAATTTTGGACCAGCTATGGGAATTTTATAAGTTTATATCTGTGCTGAATGCTTAGAATTAAAGGTATCTACAGAAATGAGAGGGCAGTCATTCATCGTCAGATCAAGAACCGTTTGTATGTTTGTCAGCACCTCCAAGATCCTGGCTGATGATTCTTGGGCACAAGGGAAATTCTGATCGTCCTTGATGGATTTTTTTGGACATTCACTATTGGTCAGCAGCTGTCGCGCTCCCAATCCCGCCTCCATAGTACAAACATAGTTCACTCAATACAAACTTGCATGGTTTAGCGGCCAGGTTATCATCATCTAACATATAAGCAACTCTAGAGTAAAGATGGCCATTAATAGATGAGAATTCGGCCAGTTCAGTAGGGACCATCTGAAATCCATTAAATCTTTCCCATTCGAGAAGAGTCAATCTAATGATCAACTTCTCTCAAACGGGACTGTCGGTAAATTATCGTTCAACCAGCACTGCGGCCAATCAGCTGCACCACTGATCAGTGTATTCTGACAGCAGAGGAGTCCAGCTGTCAGAATATAATAGCACAGCAGGGATTCCCCCATTCACCTCACTTGTGTGAATGTGGATATCTGATTGTTTTCTTTCGATGGACTCACTTGGAGGATGGAAGATAACAGAGTCATCTATAGACAGTCTCTTGTCAGGGATAGAGCAGACATGGTAGTAGTACTGTAAGACCCAAGTGTGAAACATTCTGTAAGTATGTTTCCTTAGTATAATCTATCAGTGCTTGCAGTCATAAACTATATACAGCCCTAGCCAAAAGTTTTCGAGAATTACACAAATATTAATTTTCACAAAGTCTGCTGCTGCAGTGTTTTTAGATATTTTTGTCAGATGTTAATATGGTATACTGAAGTATAATTACATGCATCTCATAAGTATCAAAGGCTTTTATTGGCAATTGCATTAAGTATATGCAGAGTCGATATTTGCAGTGTTGACCCTCTGCAATTCACCCTGGTATACTGTCAATCAACTTCTTAGCCACATCCTAAATGATGGCAGCCCAATCTTTCATAATCAATGCTTGGAGTTTGTTAGAATCTGTGGGGTTTTTTTTGTTCACCCCCCCCCCCCCCCACTTGGGGATTGACCACAAGTTCTCAATGGGCCTGGGGAGTTTCCTTGCCATGGACCCAAAATGTTGATGTTTTGTTCTTCAAGCAACTTAGTTATCACTTTTGCCTTATGGCAAGGTGCTCCATCATGCTGGAAAAGGCATTGTTCGTCACCAAACTGTTCTTCTATGGTTGGGAGAAGTTGCTCTGGGAGGATGTTTTTGTACCATTCTTTATTCATGGCTGTGTTCTTAGGCAAAATTGTGCATGAGCTTGGCTAAAAAAGCTGAGAAGCAACCCCACACATTAATGGTCTCAAGGTGCTTTACCATTGGCATGACACAGGACTGATGGTAGCGATCATCTTTTCTTCTCCTGACAAGTTTTTTTCCGAATGCCCCAAACAATCAGAAAGGGGATTCATCAGAGTCCTCAGCAGTCCAATCCTTGTACCTTTTGCAGAATATCAGTCTGTCCCTGATGTTTTTCCTGGGGAAAAGTGGCATCTTTGCTGCCCTTCTTGACACCAAGTCATCCTCCAAAAGTCTTTGCCTCACTGTGCGTGCAAATGTACTCACACCTGCCTGCTGCTTGATTTAGGTGCAATCTTACTAGCAGCAATATCCTTCACTGTGAATCCCTTTTTGTGCAAAGCAATGATGACTGCATGTGTTTCCTTGCATGTAAGCATTGTTAATAGAGAAAGAACAGTGATTTCAAGCACCACCCTCCTTTTAAAGCTTCCAGTCTGTTATTCTAATGCAATCAGCATTATAGAGTGATTTCCTACCTTGTCCTCGTTCACACCTGTGTTAATGAGAGAATCACTGACATGGTGCCAGCTGGTCCTTTTGTGGCAGGGATGAAATGCAGTGGAAATGTTATTTTTGGGATTAAGATCATTTTCATGGCAAGGAGGGACTTTGCAATTAATTGCAATTCATCTGATCACTCTTCATAACATTCTGGAGTATATGTAAATTGCCATCATAAAAAACTGAGGCAGCAGACTTTGTGAAAATTAATATTTGTGTCATTCTCAAAACTTTGGCCACGCCTGTACTGCAATAAATGCTATGTATGATATTTGATGTGATTTGAAGCCTTGCACATTAACTATTAGAAATAGCTGTATCTGTATGATATACTAGCCTTTAAAATTGTCTGCATTGGACAGCAACAATAACAATGATACTTTATATTACAAAGATTGTTGGGCTATTATAGCAGTACCTCATCCATTCCAGTTAGAGTCTACAAAAAATGTTTTAATATATATTGGACTTTATTCTGGTGTGATCGTCCCTCTCTGGTACTGGTAAAATCCAATATATCTTAAAACATTTTTTGTAAACAATGATGCTTTTATTATCTTATATTCACTAGAGATGGTGGCTGATTTACCAAAGGCAAATAGGCTGTTCACTTTGCATGGGAAGTTGAACTTTGCAAGAGAATTGTTCCCAGAGCCTTTAGCAAATCAACCCAGTGGTGTTTACGTTGTGGAATGGTCATCAGAAAAAGACAGAAAGTATCATGAAATCAGGGGACAGTCTCATAATGTATTATCCAAAGCCTCTTGGTGGAAGAAAAGTGCAATGATAATGTCATCGTTTTTTCCAGTATTAGTGTTTAAGTGGTTAAAAATATTCCACAATGTTTTAATTAACTGGTCCTTCTGAAGTTTCAAGAGACTTTGGCTAGGTCCCCATGTCTTCTTCCTCCACAAATTTATCTCCATTTTTGGATGCTTTTACTCTGGGTTGCATGTCATACTTTATTTTAAATGATTACTTTTTTCCAACAAGAAGGGAATTAGTCAGCTCCAAAATCCTGCGGGTTTTAGCAAACAAAGCTTGAAGAGTAAGAGAAAGAGAAAAAAATATTTCCCTCTGGATGGTTTACGTATGTTGCAAGGATTTTACCTAACTTTCTTGCAGATTCCTATCTTTAGTTCGTCTGAAGAAATAGCTGTTTGTCTCTGTCCATGTGAAAAGTGAACCTGCTGCACCTGCAGGGCTCTAATGAGGAAAGTTGCAGGATCTGCATCCCTTTAGACTTGATTTCGCTTTGGGAGTATCTCACCAAAAACACAATTTTTGTTGCAGGGAATGCTCAAAATCAAATTTTTATCTTGATGCAAACTTCTGGGAACATCAATAAGCGAATCACACAAGCAGGAGATGACATATCTGGAGGCGTTCTGTACATCATCTGTGTACAGAATGCCTCCAGGTAGCCATATTGCATTGTATTTTACAGAAAATTCCAGAGCTGCAGATTGAAAAGGAAAGGTCATTTTTAATAACATTCATTTGCAATATGACTTGTGCCGCAATTGTGTATGTTATTTTATTTCTATTTTATTTGATATTTTTTTTCCCATGAAAGTGGAGTTACCCTTTAAGCTGAGCTGACCTACAAACATGTTGTGTTGGTGCCACTACATTCTACATTAACCGCTTGCGGACCAGCCGCCGCAGTTTTACTGCGGCAGGTTGGCTCAGCTGCGCAAAATCACGTTATTGTACGTGATCACACAAGGCCTGGATGGCAGGTGCACGCGTGTGCCCGCCGCGAGCTCCGTGAGTCCTGTAATTGGGAGCGGTGATCAGTGTCATGTGACATAGCCCATCCCCCCCACAGTTAGAAACACTCCCTAGGACACACTTAACCCCTCCTGGTTAACCCCTTCACTGCCAGTCACATTTACACAGTAATCAGTGCATTTTTAATCGCACTGATCACTGTATAAATGTGAATGGTTCCAAAATAGCACCAAAAGTGTCCGATGTGTCCGTCATAATGTCGCAGTCATGATAAAAATCGCTGATCGCCGCCATTGCTAGTAAAAAAAAATTATTTAAAAAAATGCCATAAATCTATCCCCTATTTTGTAGACGCTATAACTTTTGCGCAAACCGATCAATATACGCTTATTGCAATTTTTACCAAAAATATGTAGAAGAATACATATCGGCCTAAACTGAGGAAAAAAAAAATTTTTTATATATTTTTTGGGGATATTTATTATAGCAAATAATGCATTTTTTTTCAAAATTGTCGCTTTTTTTGTTTATAGCACAAAAAATAATAACCGCAGAGGTGATCAAATACCACCAAAAGAAAGCTCTATTTGTGGGGAAAAAAGGACGTCAATTTTGTTTGGGAGCCACGTCATAGGACTGCGCAATTGTCAGTTAAAGCGACGCAGTGCCGGATCGCAAAAAGTGCTTTGGCCAGCCAAATGCTCCGGGGATGAAGTGGTTAAGCTAAGTAGAACTGCAGAAATGAGTTCACTAATATTAGGGAAAGAATAGCAATTAATTAGGTTGAAGCCATGTCATCATTGTAACTTGCAAGTTATGCCGTGAAGTCATATTTCATTGACTGCTGTGGGTAGCTACATAATGAATTTATACTTATTTAAACCTACTTTGTCTACATGATTAAAAACAGAACAGAAATTTTGGGACTTTAAATGAGGTTTAATAGGGGGTGTCAAATCCCCTCCTCAATATATACGAAGAAAAGAGAGCAAAGGGCGGGACTTTAAATGAGGCACACGGGGGCAGATATACAAATCAGGTAAAAAACAGGTTTTATTGTCTTAAAAATGGTCATATATTCACATAGTTTTTATTTGCACATAGCTACTATTAATACTCTATATTTCATCAAAGTATACATTCCAACAAGGACTTAAATTTGCATTGCATGAACAGTAAAATAGCTAAAATCACAAGTAGGAGATATATGACACATTAAAGTGTCAAATACAGAGGGTTACAAAAGGGAACAATGAATGGAGATGGAACATTCATACATGGTTAATAGTGGGGTACGCCTATGGGTAGATGTAAGCTCTACGCCAGTGGTTCTCAACCTGCCTAGTGCCGTGACCCCTTGATAAAATTTCCCAAGTTGTGGGGACCCCTAAGAGTAAAATTATTTTTGCTAGTCGCGTTTGCTGGCACAGTGGCGGCGTTTGCTGGCACAGTGGCAACAATTGATGGGCACAGTGGCTGCACAGTGGGACGTTTGCTGGCACAGTGGCTGCGTTTGGCACAGTGGTAACAATTAAAGGGCACAGTGGCTGCGTTTGATGGCACAGGTGGCGACGTTTGCTGGCACAGTGGCGACAATTTATGGGCACAGTGGCTGCGTTTGGCACAGTGGCAACAATTAAAGGGAACAGTGGCTGCATTTGATGGCACAGTGGCTGCGTTTGATGGCACAGTGGCAACGTTTGCTGGCACAGTGGCAACGTTTGCTGGCACAGTGGCGACAATTGATGGGCACAGTGGCTGCCCTTGGCACAGTGGCAACAATTAAAGGGCACAGTGGCTGCGTTTGATGGCACAGTGGCGACGTTTGCTGGCACAGTGGCGACAATTAATGGGCACAGTGGCTGCGTTTGGCACAGTGGCAACAATTAAAGGGTGCAGTTCCTGCGTTTGATGGCACAGTGGCAGCGTTTGCTGGCACAGTGGCGACAATTGATGGGCACAGTGGCTGCATTTGATGGCACAGTGGCGGCGTTTGCTGGCACAGTGGCGACAATTGATGGGCACAGTGGCTGCATTTGATGGCACAGTGGCGGCGTCTGCTGGCACAGTGGCGACAATTGATGGGCACAGTGGCTGCATTTGATGGCACAGTGGCGGCGTTTGCTGGCACAGTGGCGACAATTGATGGGCACAGTGGCTGCATTTGATGGCACAGTGGCGACAATTGATGGGCACAGTGGCTGCACAGTGGCGACGTTTGCTGGCACAATGGCGACATTTGATGGGCACAGTGGCTGCGTTTGGTACAGTGGCAACAATTAAAGGGCACAGTGGCTGCGTCTGATGGCACAGTGGCTGCGTTTGATGGCACAGTGGCGACGTTTGCTGGCACAGTGGCGACAATTGATGGGCACAGTGGCTGCGTTTGGTACAGTGGCAACAATTAAAGGGCACAGTTCCTGCGTTTGATGGCACAGTGGTAGTGTTTGCTGGCACAGTGGCGACTTTTGATGGCACAGTTGCAGCGTTTTAATGGGGTTTTTTTTCTGATTGTTTCAGTTTGTTTGCGCCCCCACCACTGATTTATATATAAATGTTGCGGTTGATTCCTCAAAAGTGGTTATTCCGTGCCAGTGCTAGATACACAAAGTGTATAGCTTCCAAACATGTATCTAGCACTGGCACGGAATAACTACTTTTGAGGAACCAACTGGGACGTTTATATATATATATATATATATATATATATATATATATATAGGACCATAATAAAAAAAATGTTGTCTTGTCAGCTTTTCCTGTGTGTCTGACTTACCAGAAGTCACAGGTGTTTTTCTTCTTCAGCAAGTCGTGTTTCGTTGCCTCCCTCTTGGTACACTCGTCCGCAGCAAGCAGATTTCGGTGGGTGTACAAAGATGTCCGCTTGCCGACTTCTAAGTCTAAGCCTTACTGCGGACGAGAGTACCAAGATGGCGGCGACGGAACGTCACTTCCGTGCAGTCCCTCCTCTCCAGGAAGTGACATCTCGCTGGCCGAGACGGACGGACTCAGGCAGTAACTTCGGGTCCGTCTCGGCCAGCATCTCGGCCAGCATTCGCGACCCCCTGGAGAATGGGCAATCGACCCCCCAGGGGGTCGCGACCCCCAGGTTGAGAACCGCTGCTCTACGCGTTTCGGGACCTTAAAGCCACTCGTCAGGAGCAAAACCAAGGGTAACCTAGGGATATGGAGAACAGTTGTGTTTAAGAGGGGGAAAAAAACTTTGGGAAAAATGGTGGGCAAATGTAAAGTATGTCCCCCACATAGTACATTTAACCCATCAGACTTACACTTATACTTGCGCACAGGCAGCGGGGCCCCGCAAGTCAGGCCAGCCAATGATATCACATCCCGGAGCTGAGGGGGCCCTGCCGGGCGGCACACCATCAACCCTGGCACCCCCCCAGATGGGTCACAGAGGGAAATAGCGATGTAGAGTGATGAGATAAAAACCAAAATATGAGTGGGGTGGTGATCCCCAGAAAGAGGGGAGAACCTGTGAAAAATAGGTGACATGTATATTAAACTAATAACAAAGGTGTAAAGTAAGTGGGAATGGAAAATAAGTGACATGTGTATTGAACTATAGCAATAAGTCCCGCCCTTTGCTCTCTCTTCTTCCTACTTTGTTTACAGTGTCAAGATATAATGCAACTATTTACAGTATGTGGAATCAGTTGGCCAGTTCCTGCCCCCATGGAAGCAATCATGCATGTACACAAACACTCCATGGCCAGTTCTTTTTAGAAACAACCTACCATTATGGTTTTAAGAAAATATCAGAGCATAAACCCCATACAAATTTGGAAATACACAAACTTTATGCAAATATTGTCCTTGGGAAATTATTTAGGACCTCAAGCTGTAGGACAAACTTATATCCACTTAGCCACCATGCTCCTTAATCTATTTGCAATTAACCGTTATTACTAATTATCCTAATGCAAAATCCACCAACTGACATTTATTCTAAAATACGCAGCAGCTGTTATTTGTTCCATATTGCCAACTATTTAGGACATTTACCAAATGTAACTTATTGGTATTCCTATTATTTCACCAAACAATAGTCACAGCTAAAGAATCTCTGAATTCATAGGTGAGTAACATTTAAATTTTTAGCTCTTGGGATTAAGATACATGAGACAGGCCAACTAGTAGTTTATTGCGAACTATTAGGGCACAAGTCATAATGAGTTGGAATTGGTGCTTGAGAAATACTGTCAAGAAGTATATAATTTAGGGCCCGTTTTCACCATATGCACTAGGTTGTGTTTCCATCAGGCCCAGTTCACACCAAAATGCTGTGTGCATTTACACTCTCTATTTAAAAGCAGCGCAGGGCATTACAACATAGCAAAGGATTTTGGATCCAGTAACGCAAGTGGTGTGAGTCCAGCCTAAAATGTATTTTTTTAAGAAGGCCCATACACAACATAGGTAATGGTGAATTGTAATATTCTGAAAAATCAAACCTGAATCTAAAATTTGTGTGCAGTATTACTCCACTAGGGGACTACTAGTATATGTACTGACAGCACATGGTATTATCAGGTCCCACTTAATACCAACATGAATACTACATGGAGTAACTTTTACTGGCCCCACTACTTTTCCTATTTTCTAACAAGTTAATATTTTATTATTGATGTCCATTAAGAATGATAGATATGCAAAGACAGTTGTTTATGATATGCAAGGATAGTTGAGCATCACGTTTTGCAACAACACTACCACTTTGGTTGGATTTTTCTCATCTGCTGAAATGTCAGTACTACATAGGTCTATTTAAAATAAATCTTTCCTGAGAGGAAATAGAGGTTGTCCTTGCTGACTGTCTTCAGGAAATACTACTTGCAATGCATTGCTGCTGCTAGGAAAGTTCTGCCTGCCACAGCTCTCTGGAACCTCTGCCTTGGCTGGTCTACAAGTACACATAAGAAGAAGAAGACGGTTTGCAGAAATGTATGCAATGATTAGAGGGTTTATTTAGGTAGCATTTATTTATTGGCACAAATACAACAGGTCATGGCGTTATTAGCGCCATTTACATAACAAACCTTCCAAATTTGGCATACAGCTCAGAGGACTATGACCTTGTTATAAAGTGTTTTGCTGATGCACTGGCTTCAATACTCTGAGCCACTTAACCAAAACAAGTATGTAGATAGTGGAATTAGAACAAAGTCAAATTTCCATATCTGAGAAGTCAGCAATGGCAGCCTGCATGGTTCTCTGAGTAAAGGTTTCCTTTAACAAGCAAAGAAAAATTTTGACTGGAAGAGCTAAGTGACTTCAAATGGAGATTGGCAATGTAGCCAGGGTATTACTTTGCTTTTAAAATACAATACCGCCTGAGTACAACAGCTGAAGACTGAAACTGGCCATAATTGTTGGATTGGAAGTAGCCTTTCATATTTTTTTAATATTATATTTTAATAATAAGAGTTTTTTTGTACTTTCACAAATATGCCAGATAAGGTTCCACAGCATAAGTGTAAAATGGTCTAAACATCACTGGCTTATAATGCAGTCAAAAATCCATACTGCGGGAGATAAAAGGATGCAGGGATTGCCCAGTAAAACGTATTTACATACCTAACTGGATTGTACTTTTAAAATATTCATGAACTACAGTTGTTGTGCACCAGAAAGCCTATTGTGAAAATGTCATGGTTAATGCTGTAGTATTATTTGTACTGTTATCACTAACAGTTAGTGTTTCGTGCAATTGAAGAAATCATAAAAAAAGACCTTAATGCTCTGCACACACGATAAGATTTTCCGACAACAAAATCCATGTTTTTTTTTCTGATGGATGTTGGCTCAAACTTGTCTTGCATACACACGGTCACACAAATCTTGTCGGAAATTCCGAACATCAAGAACGCGGTGATGTACAACACGTACGACAAGCCGAGAAAAATGAAGTTCAATAGCCAGTACGGCTTTTCTGCTTGATTCCGAGCATGCGTGGAACTTTGTGCGTCAGAATTGTGTACACACAATCGGAATTTAGGACAACGGATTTTGTTGTCGGAAAATTTGAGATCCAGAACTCAAATTTTGTGTGATGGAAATTCCGATGGAAAATGTCCAATGGAGCCTACACACGGTCGGAATTTCCGACAACAAGCTCCCATAGAACATTTTCCATTGGAAAATCCTATTGTGTGTACGGGGCATTAGGCAGATGTCAGTTTAATGGAAAATGAGCTGCAACTAGTGATCAGTTAGGTAGACATTGCTTGGAATTAAAGATGATTACTATAAAGGTGATTAAACAGTAAGTCAATAAAAAGAGAAAATTTTTTCTAGCTCTTTCTTTTATTTAATTGTTGTTCCATGATTTTTTACAACTTTCCCTCATATAGGCTATACTTGAAAGTCAATGTTTCAACACCACTGTTTAACTACAGTACCAGTGACTTAATTTCTGAGCCTCTGCCCATTCCTGTATAATTATAGATGTACAGTACATGTGGATATGCGGTAGTAGTAGGGTGTGGTGGCAAAACCCATTTGGCTTCACTTTCTGTTCAGTAGTACCAAACTCTCCGCCAGCCATAAAATGCAAAGCACAGACATGTCTTGATTTAGTGCCACGAACAGTCAGGTCTGCGCCAGAGATTTGTTTCCATGAACTAAGGTAAACTCAACCGCTAACTACAGACACTGACCGCATATTTAATATTACTAATCATTAACCATTCAAATCTTGAAACAGCAGATGAGGACTTAGAGCCCATAGCAAAGCTGGAGGTTCATAAGTCTTCCAGTAAACTTTTCCTCTAAAACACAAATTGCTACACAACTAATGCCCCGTACACACGAGCGAAAAATTCCACCAGCAAAAGTCCGATGTGAGCTTTTGGTCGGAAATTTCGACTGTGCGTTTTCTCCATTGGACTTTTGCTGGCAGAATTTCGACCAGCAAAAGATTGAGAGCAGGTTCTCTATTTTTCCGTTGGAAAAAGTTCCTATCGGAAATTCAGTTCGTCTGTATGCAATTCCGATGCGCAAAAAAACACGCATGCTCGGAAACAATTCTACGCATGCTCGGCAGCATTGAACTTAATTTTCTTGGCTTTAGTGTTGTAGTACGTCAGCGCGTTCTTGATGGTCGAAAGTTCCGAGAACTTTTGTGTGACCGTGTGTATGCAAGCCAAGCTTAAGCGGAATTCCATCGGAAAAACCATCCAAGATTTTTCAGACGGAAATTCCGCACATGTGTACGGGGCATTAGGGGACAGAGCATACAACACTCAAGGCCAAATGTATGCATAGCCAACATAGACCGCAGCCTAGGGTTGCAGGGCTGCCAGAGCAACAGACAGCCACCCACACATCACATCACTGTCAGTTACACATATCTGTATAATAAAAGATTGCAGATTGTTCTTCTTGCCATGGAAATTGGCAGTTAATCATTATTACTATTCCTGCACAGCCTATGTATTTTTGTGAAATAATGTACTGCACCTAGAGAACTAATAGCTGGGTATGGTTACAGTTCTCTTTTTCTGACTTTGATCTTGCATGACACTAAGGCTATGCAGTCAACTGGAGTAGGAACAGAGTGGCACAAAACAGTTGTCCTAGGTGGGCAGAAATAAAAAATTGGCCCTGGGAGCTCTGCAAAGGCAGTGCCTACAATGCAGAGAAAATATATTATTTTTCTAACGTTTTAGCAGAGGTCATTGGCAAGCAGTTCCACCTGGTTCATTTAGGTTCCCTGGGGGCATTCTCACCTGTATGGCTTCTATAGTATAATTCCCCTAGTGTGATTGTAATACAGTGGAGCTACTGACCCGGGGAATCAGTTAAAATACATAAATACCAAGGATCCTTAACAAATAAGTCACACAGCTTAGTCACAGACCATATTTCATGTATACAAAAACTAAATACAATACCAAAATTTTACCAGAAACACAAAAAATAATCAAATTTATAACATCATGAGCACAACCCTAACCCATAAAATTGTTTAAAGAAACTCCCAAAATGCAATTTATAAGGATATCACCAAAAATGTTAAATATAGATTTTAATACACCTGAGTCCCTGAGGAATTGGAACATGTCATGACACATGTGGAGCAGCATTTGGTGTCCTCCCTTTGTCTGATGGCTTAGAAATTGCTATAGATGGGTAATTACTTATCCTGGAAGTCTGCCAATGTATTGGTCACCTCACTTTGATCATTTGCACATACCTCTAATCTTTTCCCTTGTTTATCTTTCCTCCTTATGTCACATCATCAACATATTTAGGTATCATCACAACATTTTGAATTATATTACAACGCTAATCACTGTATTCTCTGTACCTTTTATATATTGACCCTTATTTATTTTTATTTTTGACATTTTGTTTATGATAAAAGCTTTGGATGGTTAGTAGTTTGTTTGGACCTGGTTCCTTCCCACATATGATCATGTCTGTTTGAACACCTGAGGGGAACCTTGTTTGCCGGTCTAGCTATTTATCTGTATTTTGTATAGGCCTTGTACTGTATCTGTAGTAACTGCTGCATTCATCTAATGCATATTGTGCATGTAAATATACAGGAAATTTACACGATGGGATATTTGACCTATTGTGTATTGTGTTATGTAGGTATATCTGTCAGGGCTGGGCTCAGCCCTTCCTTCTCAAAGCTGGCTGCTCAGCTGTCGGCTAATTGCCAGCTCCTATCTCTCCATAGTGACTCACCTGTTGATGATATCCTGCTCGTCAGTTCTGCCTACTTAAGCCGTCCAGTCCAGATAATCTCTGCCTTCGCCTTGGTCACATCTCTAGAGATGCTCTCCTGTAATCCTGTTAAAAACTTGCTTGGCTGACATTCCTTCTGGCTCCAGATCCTGATTGTCGTTCTACCAGGCTCATCTCTGGCTCTGTTACGTTTTGGCTTGTCTGATTATCCGTTCTGGTTCCTGAACTCTGTCTTGACAACGTTTACTCTGTTTACATTTTTTATTATTATTAAACAAGTGTGATTTAACTGTACTTCTGTCTCAGTCTGATTAATGGTTTCTGACAATATCCAAATATATATCTATACAGTATATTATATATATGCATACTTTTTTTTGGGGGGGGGGGGGGGTTATTCTAATGTATGAGATAAAAATAGGGGAGGGGGAAAATTGGGACTTTATATGATACACATCACTTAGGTTGAATGAATCAATCAATTAAATAGTTAGAATGTTTATTGTAAGCCATAATTGGGCACTGTATACCGGTAACATTAATAGTAATTGACCAACATGTACAATACAGAATAAAGAAGGACATGATTAGTAAATCATAACAATCCAAGTAATATAGTAGACATTATTGCACACATTAAATAATGAACCGGCAACATCCCCAATATATGAAAAAACATTGTAAAAGATATAAAATAGCATAAATGGTTATAAGATTGATTCAAACAGTTAAACCCATAGTAAACCCATGATTGCTGTGGCATAGCATCAAAAATACATGCTCGATGCGTTTCGTGGGTTGTTTCCACTCATCAGGAGCAGCTGTACGTTGGAAGTATCTATAATAAAATAAAAAATCTTTCATCAACGGTAATTGATCAAAGAATAGGAAGAAGGGGAACATAGAACTTATGGTCCAATCATTCTTACCTATGAGTAGCTAATGTAGAATATGGGTAGTAATAATATTAAAGGTACATCGGGGTTATTAGGAGGCAAGAGACAAACCCCCCCGGGAGCTGAGGTGATGGCTATGCAGCCGGCAATGGGGCCAATAGAATGGAGAAATGATGCCATCATATGAGGAAAATCGCCCTTCAACAGATATGTAGTGATAGGTGTGGGCCCTGTAGGGCTTCTGTAGCGATAAATAAATAAGGGAGAAAACTCATACCTTTTCTTCATATTTATTCTCTCTAACCACTGCTATGGCCCCCCTTTCTATGCTAATATTTCTCCCTTATTTATTTATCGCTACAGAAGCCCTACGGGGCCCACACCTATCACTACATATCTGTTGAAGGGCGATTTTCCTCATATGATGGCATCATTTCTCCATTCTATTGGCCCCATTGCCGGCTGCATAGCCATCACCTCAGCTCCCGGGGGGGTTTGTCTCTTGCCTCCTAATACCTCCGATGTACCTTTAATATTATTACTACCCATATTCTACATTAGCTACTCATAGGTAAGAATGATTGGACCATAAGTTCTATGTTCCCCTTCTTCCTATTCTTTGATCAATTACCATTGATGAAAGATTTTTTATTTTATTATAGATACTTCCAACGTATAGCTGCTCCTGATGAGTGGAAACAACCCATGAAACGCGTCGAGCATGTATTTTTGATGCTATGCCACAGCAATCATGGGTTTACTATGGGTTTAACTGTTTGAATCAATCTTATAACCATTTATGCTATTTTATATCTTTTACAATGTTTTTTCATATATTGGGGATGTTGCCGGTTCATTATTTAATGTGTGCAATAATGTCTACTATATTACTTGGATTGTTATGATTTACTAATCATGTCCTTCTTTATTCTGTATTGTACATGTTGGTCAATTACTATTAATGTTACCGGTATACAGTGCCCAATTATGGCTTACAATAAACATTCTAACTATTTAATTGATTGATTCATTCAACCTAAGTGATGTGTATCATATAAAGTCCCAATTTTCCCCCTCCCCTATTTTTATCTCAACCAACAGGGATGGAGACCAATGCATGGTATGTCATGGCCTCATATAAAGTCCCAACATTCTTTTTCTTTTTTCAATTATTCTAATGTATGTTTCCAAATGAATTGCATTTGACAAGTCTGTTTTTAATTTTAGGAGCAGTGCAGACGCAACTGCTTTAGGTGGACTTGACAGTGTTTATGGAACTTTGCAGAGGTCCATGAGAAATCTATAAATGAAAATGAAAATGCACTCATAATTAGGTACTGTGGATGTAATCAATTTTGTATGAATATTCTTTGCATTTCTGGTCATATTTAAATTTTGTATACAATAAAAGTGATAATTTCAAACAATGTGGCTTGTTTTTTGTGAGGCATCTTAGGCAGCCCCCGTACTCTGATTTATAAGCTTTGCATGAACAATACAAAGGAGAAGGCAAATGTCAGGGTATGTGCAAAAATGCGTGCAAAACAAGTTGCTATGTTGAATATATAGATTTTTTGTTTGCTCCTTCATACTAAATTTACAAGGGGGTTTAAAAACTGGTTCAGCTGGTTAAATTCTACTGCTGTCACAAAATGCTAAACTAAAAATTGGTTACTAAAGCAGTTGCATTAATAACATATTTTAAGGTACCTCTGTGAGAGACGCTATCCTTGACTGCCTGTTCTTCATGAACTGCTACAGATTCTTGAAACTGTCTGGCATTTTCCTATGGAACAAAATAACCACATCCAAAATAATAAGTCAGCACTTTGATCTTGAATGCTGAACAGATGTTCACTAATTATAGTCTGTAATAATCATTATTTTACTTTCAATAGTTTTTCATTAAAGGATTACAATAAAATACATAGTTTACAAAGAATATGGCATTATAGTCATCATTTCACATTGGAATTTCAGATGGTACTGAGAGTGATCACTGAGGCAAAACAGTGAGCAGTATAAATATTAGTGCCATTTTATGGTGCAGGAGAACAAAGGGATGAGTGACAAAGGAGAGAAAAGAAATAAAGGTGAAGATTCCATTCGTTTTTCTGAAGTACAGCTTTAGTTGTGAAGCCCAGGGGAAAAAAAAAAAAAGCTGGCACTCCATTAGACTGGTGATACGAGGAACCAATTAGGAGTTCAGTTACAAACGCAGAAAGTGGATTCAAGGATCCAGACCCTGTTGAATTGTTCTTGTTTACAGAGCTGGACAATTTATCATGAACCATGATCTATAAAAGTTTATCTCTGGCAGTGGTTATGGAAACCGACCATGTTTTCTAGGACAGTGCTATTGATATGCTTGCAGTGAGCAAACATATGAACACCAGCATCTGAGAGAGCTTTGAGAGGTTAGATATGGGTTCATTTAAAAGGGTCATAGGTGGGTCCATGTTCAGTTTAAAATTCAAGACTTTGAGCAATTTAATAACTTGCCAATTGTCTATATAATACATTTCTTCTGTGTATGCTATATTGCAGAGACTTTGTCTTATCTATTCCTTACACTGAATATGTAAAGTAAAGGTGCATATCTTTTTCAGCATTGATGTTGTTACCTTATGCCTATTTCAGTAAACAAAAACTCTTCTGCATTAAAAAAATATTCAAGACCTATTCCAGATTGTACGTCCTATTCCAAAATTCTGCCACCTCAAGACAAGACCACTACACATGCAATATGGTTTATTTCACAGTCATGTAAGCACATAGGTGATGAGCTTGGATGAAAGATGTTACTGTAGGGGAATCAAGTTTTGTTGCTATGGTTATTTTAGTGATTTTTATAGCATAAACATATAGAATAGTACATTTGTGCTACCATGTAGTGTTTAAAAAAGCTGGGGTTCCTCTATTCATATGTTAATTAACCTGTTTGGTACCATAGAGCTCATGGAACTGAAAGTGGTGTTGACAGGAAGTGGGATGTGGAAAAAAAAGGACTTGAACACAGCTATGTGCTGAGAACAAGAAGGAGTAGTTTTTGGCAGGACTTCAAGAAGCAAGGAGCAGTCTGGAAAGATCCTGGATAAAAGGAAGAAGACTCCATCACCAGGAAGAGCCAAGTTGAGTAACTGTTTAGCGTATACCTATTGCATATATTGTCCTTGCTCATTTGCTATGAAAGATCGATAGCTTGTGCATGTGTATATTGTATGCATACTGTATTTTGTAATACTCTGTACATTTTCCTAAATTTGTAAGTAGTTTGTATGGCACTTTGTTTAGTAAAACATATTAATACACTAAAAAGGTTTTTATTGCTTCCTTGCTTTTACCACAAAGTGACCTTAAAAGAAGCAAGGCAAAACAATAGGGGGCTCGTTTAGGATTTGCGCTACATTTCAAGTGAAGCAGACCTGTTTTCTATGGTGTGTTCTGTTGCTTGTGCTAAAGAAAATGCTGCACACACTGTTTAGGAAAAGCAAGGCTGCAGAGGGTTTTGGTGTCCAGGAGGAGGTATGCAACCTTCTGGGCCAGAAACAGTCAATGGGTGCCTGTTGCAAGGGAGCTTGCTAGGTATGCTTCTCCTTTGAACTGAGCTTGCGGGGGGGGGGGGGTGGAGTTTTATAATTTTCGTCAGATTTTAGTCTTAAAAGTTTTTGGTTCAGTAAGGGAAAAACACAAGAAGTTGCTGTGTTGGATGGGCACTTCCTTCAGGCTCTACATACAGAATCTGAAATGAGGAGAAAGGCAGAGCTAGAATGAGACTTAATGAAAGAGTAGCTTACAGTGATGACCAAGTGTTTACAAGAAACTGCAAGCAAGATAAGGGATTTAAAAAGCAAGGCACTCAAAGTCAACCTTCCATGGCTTCAAAGTGTGTTCAGACCACTGCAGGCTGGCTGCTGATGCATGATACCGTGGTCAGGTTACATGCCTCTGTCATCCTGTTCTCTGCTGTGAGTATCTCCCCCCCCCCCCCTTTTAGCGTGAGAGCAGCTCTCCTCCCCACCTCTCCCGCCACTATTCAGCTGCAATATGCAGAAAAAATACATGTATCCCCTCTGAAATGTGCAGTTATTAACTATCGCGTGTGTGTGGTTTATTTTTTAAATGAAAAGGCTAAATTGCCTCTATAGCAACCCAGTCTGGACTATGAAACTGAGAATATGCTACAGATAGTTGTGCTGAATGATATCTAATAAGGTGAGGGACTCCTAGACTTTCAGTTTTTCTAGGTGGTATGGGGTTTTTATGTGTGATTTTACATCTCCTTTACCCCTTATAATTTGCATTGGTATGGACTGGAATTTCCAGAGGTTAATCCCTGGCATTTTAATAGGTAGTGATCTGAAACAGTATGTAAGTTTTGGTAACAGAGTAATTTTGATTAAATTTATTCTACCCTTCCAAGATAAAGGATATGTGGATTATCTATTCATTTAATTAGTACATTGTTTAAACAGAGAAGGGTTATTAAACCTGCAGAGCTGCAAAATAGAAGAGGGTGCAGAAAGGCGATTCAAATTTATTGCTATGGACTTAAGCCAGCCATACACTGTGCACAAATTTGCTTGATTTCCCATCAACACAGATAATGTTGACAGAGCAATTCCTCCTGCCAAGTCATTATTTTCTCCTGGTGGGGGGGAAGCTGACCCTGCCAGGCGAAGACAGTGATTATTACCTGCAGCTATATCAGCTGCTAGCGATAATTGCATGTAAGATCCGGCAGGCTGGTTGTACCCAAGTTGATCGATCGATTAACTTGGTACATTCAGCCTACCCATACATGGCTCGAACCATCTATGGCTGGCCTTAGATGCATTTTACTTTATAGATTGGCATGTAAAGAGAAAAAATCTGGAGAACCAACTCAGGTTCTTGGGTATATGTATCCATAAAACACTAGGTATTACCTTGCAGTGAAGTCTGGGTACCAATTCTGTCAGCTTAACCAAATAATTTTTTTTTTTTATCAGAGGTTTATTGAAAAATAATAAGAAAACCGGAGTAGACAGTGAACCATGAAAATTAGCATATTTCACAGTGTTTACTATCAAGAAAATACTTGTCCCAAAAGTCAGTCTCTTGGCCAGGTTACAGCATGATACAGAGGAACAATAAGAATATGATAGCGTTAAATTCTGCCGAATAAAACATACAGGGGCGGTGATAGAGGAGTACAAAGCATATGGGCTCCTGCATTTATTGGGGGGGGAGGTTGAGACCAGGGGTATTCAGCCATTCAGCAAACCATCCCAGACCTAAATTTGTCAGGGCAGCCACGAGGCAGGTAAATTAGGCACAGTGTAATGCCCACAGAGCGTATCCATTCCTCGGTGTTGAGATTTCCATTTTACAGATTTTGAATAGTGCTCTGGAGACTGCCTCCCTAGCATTGTTTAGGATTCAATTTAACACCAGTTTGAAAAGCTCTACTAAGGGTACCAACAACCATTGCCCAATATCTGTGCAACTTAGGGCAATGGCAGAGCATATGAATTAAGTCACCTTGATCCCTGTGGCATCTGCTACAGATGGTAGGGTCTTGTAATAAACCCATGGTACATAATTTAGGAGGAATATAATGAACCCACAGTAGTATGTACAATTGGGAATGTTTTTGGGATGCATTTAAAGCAGAACTTCACCCAAAAGGGGAAGTTCCGCTTGCTCCCCCCCCCCCCCCTTCTCTTTACCATTCGGAACTTAGTTTTTTGGGGGGAGCAGGTACCTGGTTTTGACAGGTACCTGCTCCCACTTCTGCGCGGATCGCCGTGGAGATCCGAGCAGAAGTTCACCCCCCTTCGCCCACAGCCTTTTGGGACATATCACAGTCCCAAAAGACTGTGGGACCATTCACAAAGCGTGGCGGAGCTCACACATGCGCAATGTGAAGCCAGCTGTGAAAGCCCCAAGGCTTCATAGCCGGTCTCCCTTAGTTAAGATGGACCCCTGGACAGGTAAGTGTCCTTATATTAAACGTCAGCAGCTGCAGCATTTGTAGCTGCTGACTTTACTTTTTTGGGGAGACTGAAGCCCCCTGAGTTATGGGAACTTAAATGGACTGATTGCAATTTGAGCATAGAATTTAAATTTCCAGTGTGCGCTTTGGATCTTTCAGCAATTTTAAACTGAACATTTCCAAAATGGAAGCCTTCAATGTGTCTTTACCAGCTGCTACGATGTCCTCACTACATTCAAAATTTTCCTTTCAATGGCAAGGGCATTTCATATTTAGGGGTCATGATCCCCTCTAATTTGTCTGAGCTATATTCTTTAAACTATATGCCTCTTCTTTCACGTATATGGAAGGACCTTGAGGGGTCTCTTCTTTACCTTGGATACCCTATCCAAACTGCTGTAGCCTATTTCAAACTATCCCTATTCTTGTGCCCAAATCCTTTTTTATTTCTTTGCGGTCGATTTCCATTTGTTTTATTTGGAATCATGGTTTATCTAGAGTCAAATATAAATTGCTCACTCTCCCGAAGCTATAAGGGGGAATGAGACTACCTGATTACAAGCTTTACTATAAAGCTGCTCTTGTGGCGCAGACTCTTGAGTGGTTCCCTCGCCCATTCACAAAGGCTTCTGTCATGGTTTAACAGGATTTAGTCCCTGTTGATCTACGAGCCCCTCTCTGGGGTTACAATAGAGATCTGTACCACTTAACCTCTTCCTCCCCGTTGACATTAGCTGCTGTTAGATTTTGGTATAAGAGAGGACTATGCTTGGTTCTATCTTCGGATCACTTCACCCTGACTTCACTAGTCGATAATCCCGCCTTTCCCCAGGGTATAAGAGCTCCTTCTGTGGGTTTGTTATTATGCTCCGAGTGGCCAAGGGCACATGTGTTTATTCATCCTCAACAGGGGACTCCGGTCGCCGCTGTGGGACCACGTGATTGGCTCACTATGCTTCACCTGTCATCCTCCACAAAACAGCTATTACTTTCCTCTCAAACGCATTGCCCTTACACTGAATTTGAAAGGCTGTGATCCCTCCATGACATGCTTAGACATCTACTATTGTTTGATTCATGCACTCACAGATGATGACTTGCCAACATACACTAAGATATGGTCTGCGGATTTGGGAGAGGAATTTTTGAGGGCGGACTGACAAACTTCATTTCATTTTAAGCACAAGTCTACCATCTCCTGCTACTCTCAAGAAAATAATTTCAAAATTCTATCTTGCGGCTCAGCTTCAGGTATGCACATACATGTCTGGTGGGAATGTGATAGGATACACCCCTTTTGGACTCTGGTATTAAAGGTATGCAGTACGATTTATGAAGAGCCTCTAACACCAACTCCAGCGATTGCCCTTCTCTCTATGCTCCCCGGATCTATGGCATCCCAGAAAAGGTGCATTCTTTGTCTCTTTTTGTCCGCATCACGGCATCTCATCCCTTTATTTCGGAAGACTGCTACTACACCACCATTGTCCTTGTGGGCCTCCACTGTGAATGACATTATGAGAATGGAGGAGATGCTGGCATTGGATAATACACCTTTGACAAATATAAGGTCTTGTTTGACTCTGCTTCTCTTCTTCTGATACCTCTGATACCCTCACAAGGATGCTCTGGGGTTGGTGTCACCTGGTGCGCTAAAACATGGTGTCACCCCCCTCCACCAACTATAGTTGCCCCTCAGTACAGAGCCCCTTCAGTATAGACCCCCCCTCCACCAATTATAGTCCTCCCTCAGTACAGACCCCCCTCAGTACAGAGCCCCCTCAGTATAGACCCCCTCCACCAATTATAGTCCTCCCTCAGTACAGACCCCCCTCTACTAAGTATAGAACCCCCTCCATCAGTACAGACCCCCACTAAGTATAAACCCCCTCCATATGTATAGACCCCCTTGAATACAGACCCCCCTCCCTCAGCATAGACCCCCTCAGTACAGATCCCCCTCCTTCAGTATAGACCTCTCCCTCCTCAGTACAGACTCCCCTCCATCAGCACAGACCCCCTCAGGACACACCACCCCCCTCCATTAGTACAGACCCCCCTCAGGACAAACCACCCCCCTCCATTAGTACAGACCCCCCTCAGGACAAACCACCCCCCTCCTCCAATAGTACAGACCCCCCTCAGAACAAACCACCCCCTCCATTAGTACAGAACCCCCTTAGGACAAACCCCTCCTCCAATAGTACAGAACCCCCTCAGAACAAACCACCCCAATCCATTAGTGCAGACCCCCCTCAGAACAAACCACCCCCATCCATTAGTACAGACTCCCCTCAGAATAAACCAACCCCCTCCATTAGTGAAGACCCCCCTCAGAACAAACCACCCCCCTCCATTAGTACAGACCCCCCCTCAGGACAAACCAGCCCCCTCTTTCAATAGCACAGACCCCCCAATCGCAAGCCAACACCCCCTGCCTTTTACCGCACCAGCTCAGGCTCAGCCACGGTGCTGGCGCTGTTCCGGCTGAAGACAAAGAACTGCCAAAGGGAGCCGGTGACACTGGGGCTTTAGTCACCCTCAGAATGGTGTCACCCCTGTAGCGAGTGACACCCGGGTGCAGACCGCACCCCCTGCCCCCCCTCTGGTGACGCCACTAATGCTCTCAACCCCGATGGGGCCATCCCCAGCTTTACCTTGACATAGGGTTTTTAGAGATGTTGTTATATTGTTATGTATCCAAGCCCCCATAGGGGTTGCTGAATGTAGTGGTTCACCTGTCACCCTGCCCAGCCAGACATCCGTCTCACAGACACTCAGAGACACAGAACAGTCCATAAGTTTTGGGGTTTTTTTTCTTTTTTATTGAGGGGTTTAAACTTGAATGGGAAATGGGAAATTATGGGATGCCCAGGAAATTCAGTGCAACTCGCTTGGGACTTCTGTATACACTCTAGTAAAAACACTCCAGTTTTCTCTCCAGCACAAACTCTTGCTTAAGACCTCTGTGTAGAAATAGTTCAGATGCTAGCTGTCCTCTATTCAGCTACCACTCCCAGAAAGCACTCTTCAGGCCTTGCCAACCAGCCTGGCTGCAATGACCTCTTTCCACTGCCCTTCCCACAGTCCTCTCTTCTGGTTCTGCACCCATAACAAACTGCAATCTCCCAGTTCTCTCAGGCGTGCCTCCCCAGTCCTCACGACTGTGCTTACACACCAGCCCTCTTGGCTGCGACGAGTTGTCCTCCCTGGAGACTCTTAGAAGTGTTCCCTCCCGCTGTCCTCTACTTGCTCTCTCATGTGCTTCCTTCCAGGACCTCTTCACTCCTCCTGGATGCACCCGAGCCCATACTTACCAACTGTCCCGGATTTCCCGGGACATTCCCGGGATTTGGACTCTTTTTCTGAGTTTATTGTTTCCCGGGAAATGCCCAGAAGAATCCGCTTTTTTACGAATTTTCGCCGCCGCCACCACTTGCCGCCGCCGCTTGCCGCCACTAGAGGTCTGCAGCCGGCGAAGACAATGTCTGCCATTTTTAAGGAGACCAGGAATGGCTGGGTGGCTAGACGAAGCTCCAGCGTTGCCGCCCACCCTGCGCCCCGCTCCGCCTTGCCCCACCTACCCCCCCGCCCCGCTGCCAGTCTGTTATGGAAAGGGGCGGGGTTCTGTTGTAACCACGCAGCCGGCGGAGGGAGACAAAATTTTGTATACCCCCTCCTACTAAGATACCTGAGGTAAGGGGGGGGCACCGCTGGGGACACCTGATGTTGGGGGGATGGGGGAACCGCTGGGGACACCTGATGTAAGGGGGGGCACCGCCCTGGACACCTGATGTAAAGGGGGGCTCCGCTGGAGACACCTGATGTAAGGGGGGGCTCCGTTGGTGACACCTGATGTAAGGTGGGCTCTGCTGGGGACATCTAATGTAAGGGGGGGCTCCGCTGGGGACATCTGATGTAAGCGGGGCTCCGCTGGTGACACCTGATGTAAGGGGGGCTCCGCTGGTGACACCTGATTTAAGGGGGGGCTCCGCTGGGGACATCTGATGTAAGGGGGTGCTCCGTTGGGGACACCTGATGTAAGAGGGGCTCTGCTGGGGACATCTGATGTAAGGGGGGGCTCCGCTGGGGACATCTGGTGCAAGGACGGACTCTGCTGGGACACCTGATGCAAGGACGGACTCTTCTGGGGGCACCTGATGCAAGGAAGGACTCTGCTGGTGGCAGGCGACGTGGCAGGTGACACGCTCAGAGATCCCACTGATTCGGCATTATGGAGAGTTGAATGATTTCATTTTATATTACAATGTAATAATAGAAATGATGCACTTCAATCATCCTGACACCATAACAACCATGGTGCCGGGATGATTGAAGTGCTAACACCAGGTGTTTGGAGTATCTTTATCTGCTGGTTAAACTTTCTAGAATACACATATTTCCATTGTTGTGTAGGATCTGGGCCTACTGTCCCTCCATCCCTCTCCCCCCCTTTCCCTCTCCATCCCTCATTCATCTCAGACTCTAACCACACACCCCTTTGAGTCACGCCCACTTAAGACACGCCCACTATTTTGCATAAACCACACCCATCTATCGTCGCGGCGCACTTCACGCGACACATTTTTACTTTCCCCCTGTGCCACACCTACAAACGCATGCCCCGCCCCTAATTATAATAAGACTCCGCCTACAGCCAAAAAAGTGTGCCTAAAACATTTTTTTCAATGTTGCCAACTATGCGAGCCTCGACCCAGGGTCACCCCCCACTTGTCTGGGGAGCTCCCCGTGGGTTCATGTTGCTATATATTATCAATGTGTAATAAATTTTTAATATTTTTTTACCATCAAACTGTTTGTGGCCTGGTTTAAAGTCCCAGTCTGAGGAATTCATGTTTTGACTTTTATATAGGGGAAGAGCCGCATACATCATAGCCTCCCATGAGGACACATCAGGTGAGGCCAAGGACGACCATTTCAGCAGAATTTTTTGGCATAGTAAAGAAGGTATGATATGGGAAGTTTAGAATGGAGAGAGCGTTGCTCATCATCTAGAATTCCCAGTAGGGCTATGGATGGAGTGGGCGATAAGGTAACCTGTAACCTAAGATTTATTTCTTAAAAAGCGGCATTGCAATATGACACAATAGAAGGGCATTCCTAAAACACGTGTAAGTAGGATCCCGACTGGAGTCCACAGCAGGGACAGAGGGGGACCCGCTCAGGGAACATTCTGTGAAGCCTTGAGGAGGTATAATACACCCGATGAAGGAATTTATCCTTGCAGCAAATTTTTAAATCTTTTAATGCAGCGCATTCTCTTCTTCTTTATAATGCATGAATAATGAAGTTGTTTTGCTGCTGATATTCACACAGAGTTCTCAAAAACTGATTTCTTTATTATTTCTCGTGATCTCATGAATAATCATTTTTATTTTTTCGCCAGATCTCCAGAACAATGTTTATAATTTTTGTTTATAGTGATCTCCTGGTTTTTTTAAATCAAGATCTCCTGATTTTTTTTTTTTTTTTTTTGTAGTGATCTCCATAATATTTTTTGTCGTTTTGTGTGTCAAGTTACCACAACACCATTATTATCTTGTATTTTTTACCTCAGGGAGGTTGGTTGGTGTTGGTGTCCCTTGTTAATTTGCATTGTATTTTTGAAATGTACCTGCCTACTCACAAACAAACTGTCCTTTTTTAATTAAAACACATAGCCAATGATTTGTTCAAAAAAATAGACATTTATTAAGGGGTCATAACAAAATAAAGAGGAAGGCAACGCTGGATAAACTGGAGAAATTAGCGAAGCCTTTTGTACCCCAGGGCACACATCAACTATTTGACAGAAAAATTTGGTAGCCTGAGGAGTCCATTTAATAGGGAGCACAATCCGGTCCAGGACTCTGAGAGATCAGGAACAGCAGCAGATGACATATATGTCCCCAGGCTGCAGGCTTACAACAGCCTGTGTCTTTTGCCAGACCAGACCGAACCCAAGCCATCACTCTCTTGTCTTCCTTCCACACTTTCTTCCACGCTTGCTTCCAGGCTGTGGCTATGGTGTTGGAGTTGTGGCAGGAGGTGGAAGAGGAGGAGGAGGATGGCCCAACTCACACAGGTGGGTTTTGCTTGTGAGTTCGCCCCTCAACCCCTTTTAGGGGATTTAGGGCCATTTACGGCCATATATATCACTTCCTCACAAATGAGGCATTGGCCCACCTCCATTTTCTACATTTTGTTGGCAGCCATGCAAGCATAGGCCTCAAAAAGACTGGGGGGGTCTGAGGGCTGCAGAAGCCTGCAGAATTAACCCAAGTGCTGACTCCTCTACATTCCTCCCCTTCCTGGGCCTTTTTTGTTGAAGGCGGAGGGGAGGGACCTGGGATTCGGTCAGGCTACTGGGCCCGGCCACCTCCTGGCTGCCACTTCCTCTGTCCACAGCTCACCTCCTCTTCCCCTTGTCTACAGCTCACCTCCTCTTCCCCTTGTCCACAGCTCACCTCCTCTTCCCCTTGTCCACAGCTCACCTCCCCTTCCTCTTGTCCACAGCTCACCTCTTCTTCCCCTTGTTCACAGCTCACCTCTTCTTCCACTGTCCACAGCTCACCTTTTCTACCTCTGTCCACATCTCACCTCCTCTTCCCCTTGTTCACATCTCACCTCCTCTTCCCCTTGTCCACAGCTCACCTCCTTGTCCCCTTGTCCACAGCTCACCTCTTCTTCCCCTTGTCCACAGCTCACCTCTTCTTCCCCTTGTCCACAGCTCACCTCTTCTTCCCCTTGTCCACAGCTAACCTCTTCTTCCTCTGTCCACAGCTCACCTTTTCTTCCTCTGTCCATATCTCACCCCCTCTTCCCCTTGTCCACATCTCACCTCTTCTTCCTCTGTCCACAGCACATCTCTGTACTCCTGTCCAAAGTTCACCTTAGCACCCCCACAATTATCCTTTGTACGCCCTGTCAACAGTTTAACTCTGCACCCCCCAGTCCTCCTCTATGTTGCTTCTCTGCACAACCACCCCTTCCCCATTTTCCCACCAGGTCTCACCTGCAAAAATCCCCCCCAGTGCTTTCCTCTGTACAACCTGCCCCCCAGCTCTCAATATTTACCGCTTTTTCATAAATCCCCCCCCCCAACTCTTTACAGCTCTCTTCTCCACAGATCCCCTCCCCCCACCTTCACAGCTCTCACCTATTCACAAATCCCCCTGCTCTTTACAAATCCCCCCTTTACAGCTCTCACCTCTTCACAAATCCCCCCCCCACATTCTTCACAACCCCCCCAACTTCTTCACGAATTTCCCTATCCAGTCTTCACAAATTCCCCTCCCCTTCTTCACAAATTCCCCCCGTTCTTTATAAATTCCCCCCAACACTTCACAAATTTCCCCCATTCTTTATAAATCCCCCCCACGCTTCACACATTCCCCCTATTCTTTATAAATTCCCCCTTCACGCTTCACAAATTCCCCCCTCCACACTTCACAAATTCTCCTCTCCACACTTCACATATTCCCCCCATTCTTTATAAATTCCCCCCATTTTCATAAATTCCCCCCCTCCACACTTCAGAAAATCCCCCCATTCTTTATAAATTTCTCCCCTCCACGCTTCAGAAATTCCCCCCATTATTTATAAATTCCACCCTCCACGCTTCAGAAAATCCCCCCATTCTTTATAAATTCCCCCTTCCACGCTTCACAAATTCACCCCACTCTTTATAAATTTCCACACTTCATAAATTCCCCTCATTATTTATAAATCTCCGTCCCTCCACACTTCACAAATTCCCCCCCCCCATTCTTTATAAATTCACCTTCCGCACTTCAAAAATCCCACCCATTCTTTATAAATTCCCCCTTCACAAATTCCCCCCATTCTTCACAAATTCCCCCCTCCACGCTTCAGGAATTCCCTCCATTCTTTATAAATTCCCCCCTCCACGCTTCAAATTTCCCCCATTCTTTATACATTTCCACACTTCACAAATTCCCCCCATTCTTTATAAATTCCCCCCCTCCACACTTTAGAAATTCCCCCCATTCTTTATAAGTTCCCACCTCTCTCACTTCTCACAGCTCTCATCTCTTCTCACATCCCTCCTCCCTCCCTCCCGTTCTCACAGCTCTCATTTCTTCTCACATCCTGTCACTTCTGCACTACACCTCTAACCTCCCCACAGCTGCCTCTCTGCAAATGCCCCCCCCTTTCCTCCACTGCCCTCTCTCACCTTTTCAAACGAGCCTCACAGGGCTGCAGCTGGCAAATCTGTTCTAGATGTGCGGCGTGTGCCGTTTTTTCCCCCAACACATCGTAACTTACCACGGAGCCAAGAGCACAGAGCTGAAGAGTGTGCAGAGCTGGAACGCTTCACTCGGCTCTGTGCTACACAGGTCGGACAGGTGGGGATGGGGATAGGAGTGGCTTCCCGAAGCAGCACAGGAACAGCAAAGAAAGAACAAAATGAGAGCGTTTGCGGGGCTGGGACCGGGGGCATCCACCAACATATGCCTTACCTGCACATGCCCTGCATGCCTGACAATAGCTCACAGAAGCCGGCGGAAGAAGTGAGTAGTTCAAAAACTTCCTCTACCACCTTCTGTGATTTGTGACAGGTTGTAGAGGATTGGGCTAGCCAGAGGTGGTGGAACGCCGTTGCGCTGAGTTCCGGCTGAAAAAAACCCCTGCCTATTCGTATTAAAAGAAGTTTAGTACATTGTTGTCTAGATTGGTTTGTAACTAGAATGAAATGCAAACTTGATTCAGTGTAAGGAGAGGACACTCAGCAGGTGTTTACATATCTGGACGCAGGAGCACTAGTGTGGGACACCAGAACAAACTTTTTAGGGTGTCCCACACAGGTGCTCCAGTGGATACTAGGGGTCTCTACATGTGTAAAACTTGACCAAAACAGGTAAGTATTGTAGCTTTAGAAAGGGAAAAAAATAATGTCTTCAGCTTGAAACTCTGCCAAAACAGACAATTTTACAACACTTCCAAGCAATGTTTCATATTACTATTTTCTGCCTTCAAATATCTGTGTGCTAATTATACCTTTTTTTTATTCACATAGGGGAGAAAAGACTCGGGACATCAGAGGACACCAGAGATCCACAGCCTCCTAAAGAAGGGAAAATCCCCACACCACAACCAGAGGATGTGGAGGAAGAAGAGGTTTATGAATTGGGCAAAATAGTGACCACAACGGGTGAGTGTCTGAGACCACAGCTTCAGGTAATAGATGTATGCCTGCATATTTATAATACGTGGTGTGTTTTTTTTATTTTAGGTGATGTGGATGTTGTGGAAGAAGAAACTCATTTCACAAGTGCAAGTGCACAGATCCTCATCGGGAAGACCATGGTGTGCAATAGGGATTTACAGAAGATCAAGGAAGACATCAATGATATTGAAAAAAGACTCAAAAACATCATTGATGTTTTAGGCAGAATCTAAAACACATCAAAATTATTCAATTTGTTTATATTTTTATTAATTTTCTAACTTTTTTAACCACTTGACAACTGGGCACTTAAAACCCTCCTCGTGACCAGACCAATTTTCAGCTTTCAGCGCTCTCACACTTTGAATGACAATTACTCAGTCATGTTATACTGTACCCAAATGAATTTTTTGTCCTTTTTTTCATACAAATAGAGCTTTCTTTTGGTGGTATTTGATCACCTCTGGGTTTTTTATTTTTTGCGCTATAAATGAAAAAAGACCGAAAATTTTGAAAAAAAAACGCATTTTTCTTTGTTTCTCTGATAAAATTTTGCAAATTAGTAATTTTTCTTCATAAATTTTGGCCACAATTTATAATGCTAAATATCTTTGATAAAAATAACCCAAATTAGTGGATATTATTTGGTCTGTGTGAAAGTTAGAGAGTCTCCAATTTATGGTGTAAATCATGAAAAATTGATCACACCTGATGTACTGACAGCCTATCTCATTTCTTGCGACCCGAACAAGTCAGGAAAGTACAAATACCCCCCAAATGACCCCTTTTTTGAAAGTAGACATTCCAAGGTATTTAGTAAGAGGCATGGTGAGGTTTTTGATGTTGTCATTTTTTCACACAATTCTTTGCAAAATAAAGATTTATTTATTTTTTATTTTTTTCCCCCACAAAATTGTTATTGTAATAGGTTATTTCTCTCACATGGCATGTGTATACCACAAATAACGCCCCAAAATACATTCTGCTACTCCTCCTGAGTATAGGGATACCACATGTGTGGGACCTTTTCACAGCCTGGCCACATAGAGAGGTCCAACATGCAGGGAGCGCCATCACGTGTTCTAGGAGCATAAATTACACATCTAATTTGTTGACTACCTACTACAGTTTTGAAGGCCCTGGAGAACCAGGACAATGACATGTGACACTGACGTGGCACTGATGACAAATGGCACTGATACGTGGCACTGATGTGGCACTGATGACAGATGGCACTGATACGTGGCACTGACACTGATGTGGCACTGGTGACAGATGGCACTAATACATGGCACCGATGACAGATGGCACTAATACGTGGCACTGATGACAGATGGCACTAATACGTGGCACTGACAGATGGCACTAATACGTGGCACTGATCACACGTGACATTGATGACAGATGGCACTAATATGTGGCACTAATGACACGTGGCGCTGATGACAGATGGCACTGATGACAGATGGCACTAATACATGGCACTGATGACACGTGGCACTGATTAAAGATGGCACTAATATGTGGCACTGATGACAGATGGCACTAATACGTGGTACTGATGACAGATGGCACTAATACGTGGCACTGATGACACTGAAGACAGATGGCACTGATACGTGGCACTGATGACACTGATAACAGATGGCACTGATACGTGGCACTGATACATGGCACTGATGACACATGACACTGGTGACATGGCACGTGACACTGACAGGTGGCACTGATGACAGATGGCACTATGTGGCACTGATGACAGATGGCACTTATACGTGGCACTGGGGACAGATGGCAGTGGGGACAGATGGCACTGGGGACAGATGGCAGGGACATGACAGCAGGGACAGATTTTAGGGACAGATGGCAGGGACAGATGGCAGGACAGATGGCAGGGACAGATGACAGGACAGATGGCAGGGACAGATGACAGGACAGATGGCAGGGATAGATGACAGGACAGATGTCAGGGACAGATGACAGGACAGATGGCAGGGACAGATGACAGGACAGATGGCAGGGATAGATGACAGGACAGATGGCAGGGACAGATGACAGGACAGATGGCAGAACAGATGGCATCAGGGACACTTTTTTTTTCTTTTTTTTTTTTCTGTTCACTTACCGCCGCATCGGTTTGCTCTCCCTCCTCACACGCTGTCTCTGTGTGAGGAGGAGAGCCGGCGATGAGAGATGATCTCATATGTTTACATATGAGATCTTCTCTCATTGACACCGCCGATCGCGCTGAAAACGGCCGCTATGATTGGCCATTTTCAGCGATCTGTGACTGGCTGTGTCCAAGGGACACAGCCAGCACAAAACTTCCCCGATGCACGCCTGCGGGAGCGCGCAACGCAGAAGTAAACAGGAGGACGTCTAGGGACGCCCTCCCGGCAATTGGAGTCCGCGCTGTAGCCGTCTTTCGGCTATAGCGCGGACGCCTAGTGGTTAAAGTATATTGAAAGCCAAATTTTGAAGATGCACACAGTGTGTTAATGTGTGCTATCTGCCATCACGGGATATCAAAGTACACATTTTGTGAGTGTAACCCCTTCCTCGCAACTAAAGTAGCTGAGAGGAAGAGGTTGCACCCTCGAAACACGTCCATTGATCCCCCATGATGGGAGGTAGCAAATATTGACATTATGCATGGGATCAGGAGGGAAATCCCCATTTTGACTCTTAATTTGTGTGCATTTTCAAAATTTGGCTTTCACAGGGGTGACATTACCACATGTGATGAAGGCAAGATCAACACAGTTTGGACATACTAATGTCTGATATTGCCTTCAATTTATCAAAGTTGAATTTTGTAAGTTCCTGAGTTGAGTATTGTTTTATGATTTTAAACATGCCTGTTTACCTCCAAAAAAAGGATATTTCTACTGTCAAACCTAAACATTTTATTCAAAAAATATGTTGGTTTGTTCAAAAACCCTTTTTTAACGCACATGTGAATGTGCACAGAGTAAAAAGTTTTCTACTCAACAATGTGTGGCTTCTTCTTTCAATGCTCAATAGCAGTTTTTTGAGTAATTTGGTGTTTACAGTGACAATGGGGGTTATTTACTAAAGCCAAATCCACTTTGCACTACAAGTGCACTTTCTGTGCAGTTTCAAGTGGACTTTTGCAGTGCACTTGTAGTGCAAAGAGGATTTTCCTTTAGTAAATAACACCCACAGGCCATTTTCCTGACTTCAAATAATTAATTCATGCTGAAAATGATGAATATTTTTATCAGTAATGCATTATATACATTAACAACAAAAACAATGTGTGTGTGTAGCAAACCCACAACATAATAGTTAGCTGAAGACGAGATTGTCACCTCATGTATCAAAGAAATTACGTTTGCACTATTGAAGAAAGTGCCCAAAAAGAAAAGCCCATTGGATAACCTAGGAGACAGCTAAAAGAAACACGAGCAGTAAATCAAAGGAAATATTATTTCAGTTTAAATTTAAAAATAATTTTCCACCACTCTTCTGGCTCTGGCCAGCCAGTAGTTAAAAACCCTCTGGTCTGGGGTGAGGGTCCTCATGAGAAATGGCCGCATCAGGTGTTCACCAAGCCCAAGCGCTTCATCAGCGACAAAGACGAATGGTAGACCAGCCATGATGTCTTCCGGAGGTGGTAATCCCAAGCCACCACTCTGGAGCCGTCCGTAGAACTCGGTCTGGGCGATGACTTCACCATCTGACATCCGGCCATTCTTCCCCACGTCCACATAGAGAAACTCATATGTCGCCGACACCACCACCAACATCACTATACCCCTTATAGTTGTAATAGTATGACCCCGAGTTGGGGGGTGGGACTATGTGGACGTGTTTCCCATAAATTGCCCCTCCACAGTTGGGAAAGTCCCACTGCTGGGCAAGTTGGGAAGCCACAGCCTGCCAATCCTGTGGCGTTGAAGGAAACTGTCGAGTCAAACAAGAAAAAAAAACAAATTAGTACTTTTGCACATAACATTGCAAGCAGATTAGACACAAACATTCTTGGCCAACATCAGTATAGCATTTATTTGAAGCAGTATTTAAAGAAAAAAAATATAAGGTCCACTTATCAGATTCCTCACCCCCTCTGATGGCCCATTGAAAAAATTATAGGGGGGGAGATGTTTTGGACAAGTAACCCTTTCCATTTCATTGAGAGCTGAATGCATAAATAATGTGTGTTACTTTGGCCAGCCCCTCCTTACTTACACTATTGGCTGCCCACTGGACAGGTAAGAAGTGTCATAATACAAAAATATAAATACAAACTGTACAAATTGTAGCACATTTTTACATTCTGCAATTACCTATCAAGATAATAGGAGAACAAAACTTTAAACAGTACCATTTGAAAGTATTCAGGCAGGCCCTTTCACTACATGCTTTGGTGAATCCATCCATAAATATGACCAGAAAAGAGGTAGGTATAGTGTGTATGGGTTTGGCAAAGTCAGCAGATAGAGGATTGGTATCGGTTGACTTAGCGGTTGGGGGGAGGGAGGGTTCTAAATGATTTTGGGACCCCAAAAAAAGCCTCTGGCACTCTGCATGAATTTAAGGACGCAAATAACATTTTTACACATTTTAGGGGGTGTTTAGGGTAAAGCAGTACAATGGAGCTGACAAAATACATTGTTAAGTGACTAGGCTAGGTGTGTATGGGCACAGGATAGCATGCTAGGGAGGTTAGTGAAGGCAAATATGCATGAAGGACAAAAAAGGAACTTTAAAAACTTCCAGCATGCATGAGGATAAAGAGGACATTCACAGCATATTACAATCATGGTAATTAGGGAATGATGAAATTAATACAATACATTACCAAACATTAAATACATATAATGTGATGTTAAAGGAGAAATCTTACCTTAATATAGTCCTTCTGCAGCACCTGAATGATGGCAGAACAGGTCTCTGGAATAATGATCCCCAGAGCCTGGGGGGAGATGCCTGTCGAGAACTTGATGTCCTGCAGACTTCTGCCCATCGCCAAGTACCGCAATGTGGCGACTAGCCTCTGCTCAGGCGTGATGGCTTGCCGCATGCAGGTGTCCTGTTTCGTAATATAAGGGGAAAGCAAAGCCAACAAACGGTGAAAAACGGGGTCCGTCATCCGGAGATAATTCCTGAAATCATCAGGATTATTCTCACGGATCTCCCGCAACAAAGGCATGTGAGAGAATTGGTCACGCTGGAGCAACCAATTCTTCGTCCATGAACTCCTCCCTGCCCTGTTCATGGACTGGGCTTGGGTCAAAGTAAGAACCCCAACACCAAGCCCCTGCACAGCACGAACTCTACGATGAGTACGAACATGGCTTCAAAACGGTCGGCTGGTCAGAATAAACTAACAGAACGCACTGAAAATCAGAAAGGCCTGAGAAGAGCGAGCTGAAAATCAGAAATGAGTGGACAAGAACGCACTGAAGTTCAAATATGTACTATAAAAATACGCGCTGAAAACTAGATGTGAACTGACTACACGCACTGAAAACCAGATACGAACCCACAAGCACAAACTGAAGAGCAGTAACGATCTGAAAAGCAAGAGGCTGAAAAGCGCGAATCGTCTCTCACCAAACTTCTATTAACACTAGATAAACACGAGATTAGCAGAAGGAGCCCAAAGGGTGGCGCACTGGCTACTGAACTTCCCTTTTATAGTGCCGTTGTACGTGTTGTACGTCAGCGCGTTCTTGACAATCGGAATTTCCGACAACATTTGTGTGACCGTGTGTATGCAAGACAAGTTTGAGCCAACATCCTTTGGAAATAAATCCAGGATTTCATTGTCGGAATGTCCGATCGTGTGTACGCGGCATAACTATTGGTCCAAGAATGTGATAGATTCACTATCCCTTTGGTTGTAGTTCCCTAATGCCAAATCTACCAGAATCTATTATGGTGGTCTACTGGAAAGTATCATTAAAAGGGTGTTTGTTCTCCGAAATTAGTAGTTAGTAGAAACACAAATTAGAAGTTTTAGCAAAATGTAAGTGGTTAATCTGTAAATTGCATTGGTCATTTTGCAGAGTACATCCAGGTCTTGGCATATGATGCCAGGATTGGCTGTTTGACTCACACAAGCATAAATGTTTATCCTTTATTACTGGCCATCTGTGATGATTTGTGCAGTAAGCCTGCATTGTGTGTATATACTGTATAAACCTGGATATTATGCCATGCAACTCCCTATCAATCTCACAGATTGCAGATAACAGTACTCAATTATAGCAAACCGTATCATCAGAACAGAATCGGTTAACAGACTGTAAACATTTTTGGCCTTGCTGCTAATTTTCCGTGGCCACTCTTACTGCGGTTTGGATACGTCTCTGTCCTGGCTGGAGATTTAGTGTTATACACAGAGGAAGAGGAGGCTGAGCATGAGTAAGTATTTCTATTTAGTGAGCCAAATACAGTGACAGAGAACAGAAGGGGGATGGTAAAAATCATATGAGAATGTAACGTATTCCCCAGGCCCCTAATTTCTATGCCGTGCCCTAGACACCCACAATCATGTGTTATGCATTCACTTAGTCTGTTTTTATTATTGAAGTTTTTTTTAATGGAATTCCACCATGGAATAATTTTTCAGACTGCAGCTTTGTATGTTCAACACATTGACCATTCATGTGTTCTCTAAAAAAAATATGTCCCATACAACTCTTTTTTAACATGTACGGTGCACCTTCTTACAAGGATTACAAATTATCGACTGCTTGATAGATGCATCCTAAAGTGCCTGTATTGTCCCCACACAGTTGAATATTCTGGAACTTGCCATGGCTTGTGTAGTGCTAACCCCAGGGGAGCCGCTGAATTGTTTTGTGGTTTCTCTGCACACCTAAAGATGACACACCTCTCTCACCCAGCACTTAACGACACACATTGAAGTATTTCAAAAAATGTATTAGGTCATGCAGAGCCTAATGCCGCGTACACACGGTCGGACTTTTCTTCTACAAAAGTCCGACGGACGCCGACGGACCAAATCTGGAGGACAATTTGATCGTGTGTGGACTTCCCCGGACTTTCAGCGGACTTTTCCAGCCACAAATCTGACGGACTTTAGATTTGAAACATGCTTCAAATCTTTACGTCGTAACTCCGCCGGACCCAGAAATCCGCTCGTCTGTATGCTAGTCCGACGGACAAAAACCCACGCTAGGGCAGCTATTGGCTACTGGCCATCAACTTCCTTATTTTAGTCCGATGTACGTCATCACGTACGAATCCGTCGGACTTTTGTGTGATCGTATGTAGGCAAGTCCGTTCGTTAGAAAGTCCGCCGCAAGTCCGCCAAAAGTCCGTCGAAAGTCTGTCGAAAGTCTGTCGGACGGGCTGTCGGACTTTTCTAGCCGAAAAGTCCGACCGTGTGTACGCGGCATAAGAGAAGACAGTATAAGCAAGTGTACTTATACAAACTATCAATAAGACAATAATGCTACTCTAAAAGATATGGTTAAAGATATGGTTAAACGCCTACAGTTTTCTATCAGTAATTAACAGAACTGAACTGCATTTACATAGCAACAGTATAAGGACAGTTCTAACCTTCTACCTGCTATACCAGTCAAAGTGGTCAGTGATTGATAAACAAAAAAACTGTAGGCTGGCAACGTTGGGGCCCTTGAAGAAAGAACAACAGTTCCAAGCAGACAACAGATTAACTTGTGCAATGTAATGCCGCGTACACACGGTCGGACTTTACGGCAGACTTTGCCCGGCGGACTTTTTGACGGACTTTACAACGGACTTTCTGAATGAACGGACTTGCCTACACACAATCCACCAAAGTCCGTCGAATTTGTACGTGATGACGTACGACCGGACTAAAACAAGGAAGTTCATAGCCAGTAGCCAATAGCTGCCCTAGCCTGGCATTTTGTCTGTCGAACTAGCATACAGACGAGCGGACTTTTCGACCGGACTCGATTTCGACGGATTGATTTAAAACATGTTTCAAATCTAAGTCTGTCCAACTTTTGAGGAAACAAAGTCCGCTGGAGACCACACACGTTTGAATTGTCTGACGAAATCCAGTCCGCCAGGCAAAGTCTGCAGTAAAGTCCGCTCGTGTGTACGCGGCATTAGTCTCTAACCAGATCCAGGGCACCCTCTTCTGGGTCTCTGACCACACATGCTCTGATTCAGTAAAAGTCAAGCTCAAGTCAGACAGAGAAAGAAGTTGTTGTGATTTCTCCAGTGGCGGAACTATAGTGGTCTCTGCAGTCACACTTGCAACTGGGACCTATTGTTCTGCCGCTGTGGAGGGTCTCCAAGACCCAGCATCCCCCCTGCACCCCTGGCTGTCCATTTAACATGCAGTGTGGCGATCGGCAGCTGTATGGTGCCCACGAGACACGGAATCTCCCTTGGGTTTGTAGTTCTCTCTCTAAATGTATACAGTGGAGAGGGGAGGGGCCTCTGACCCGGGCACATCAGTTTCACTCTTCAAGTGTAAGTAAACCCTACTATCGTTTTCAGCCAAGGAAGCTGCCATCTTTGCCTCTGTTTAATCTACAACTGCCATGATGTTGCACATGTGATCAGTTATGACACCAGCCATTGGATGGTTTGACAGTTAGGTTGAGAGCACAACCAACGGGAGTGTTACATTTCCGGCACGGGCCGGAAATAAAACTGTTTTATGGATGGGTTTACTACCACTTTCAGTGAGTCGCTCTGCTTCTACACTCTTGCCGCTACATGCCCGAGTCAAAGGCCCCTCCCCTCTTCCTTGTATACATTCAGAGAGAGAACTACAAGCCTCAGGGAGATCCTGCTGCCCGTGGACATCATAGAGCTGCTGATTGCCACCTCCCAGAGAAGGGCTGGGGGTCCATGGTGCACAGCAGAGACTAGCCAGGTACAGGGAAACCTCTGGAGGGGGGGGTGACTGTTTAGGGACCCTGATGTAAGGGGGGCCATTAAGGGACCCTGAAGTAAGGGGGACCCTCTGGGGACCCTGATGTAAGGGGGGGCTTTCTGGGGACCCTGATATAAGGGGGGCTCTCTGGGGACCCTGATGTAAGGGGGGCTCTCTGGGGACCCTAAAGTAAGGGGGGCCTCTGGGGACCCTGAAGTAAGGGGGGCCTCTGGGGACCCTGATGTGAGGGGTGGCTCTCTGGGGACCCTGATGTGAGAAAGGGGCTCTCTCTGGACCCTGATGTAAGGGGGGGGCTCTCTGGGGAGCCTGGTGTAAGGAGGGGCCCTCTGGGGACCCTGATGTAAGGAAGAGGCTCTCTGGGGACCCTGATGTAAGAGGGGGGGCTCTCTGGGGACCCTGATGCAAAGGCAGGCTCTCTGGGAACCCTGATGTAAGGGGGAGCTCTCTGGGGACCCTGATGTAAGGGGGAGCTCTCTGGGGACCCTGATGTAAGGAGGGGCTCTCTGAAGACCCTGATGTACAGGGGGGGCTCTTTGGGGACCCTGATGTAAGGGGGGATTCTCTGGGGATCCTAATGTAAGTAAGGAGGCTCTCTGAGGATCCTGATGTTAGGGGAGGCTCTCTGGGGACCCGCATGTAACAATATTATATATATATATATATATATATATATATATATATATATATATATATATATATATATATATACACACACACACATGTATATTATATACATGTGTATGCCCACCCAAGCATATGACTTTCTTTACTTCACTGCTATGGGCCCTTCATGGTTTCTTGCAGCGGGGTCCTGAAGAGTCTAGTTATGCCTCTGGATTTCTCTCTTTCAATCCTGCTGAGACATTCCCTCTTTTCCTTCCTTACAAGCTGTAGAAGTTCTCTCTAGTATGGTCTGCTCTCACTAGGTTTTCAAATTACGCCTGACACCCTCCCAGGGAGAAAGTTCCTGGTCTCTGGGGCAAGGTCCTTCACAATGGGAGTCTTCTCCGAGGACTCATCTGATGTCATGGGCTGGGCTCAGCCCTTCCTTCTCTGAGCTGGACGCTCAGCTGTCGGCTAATTGCCAGCTCCTATCTCTCCACAGTGACTCACCTGTTGATGATATCCTGCTTGTCAGTCCTGCTTACTTAAGCCGTCCAGCCCAGATGATCTCTGCCTTCGCCTTGGTCAACATCACAGAGACTTTCTCCTGCGCTCCTGTTAAAGACTTGCTTGACTGACATTCCTTCTGGATCCAGATCCTGCTTGCTGTTCCACTACGCTGATTCCTGGCTTCCTGACTTTCTGGCTTGTCTGACTATCTGTTACTTCTGGTTACCGAACCTTGGTTATGTTTTGACTACATTTGTTCTATTTAAATTTATTATTAAACAAGTGTGATTTAACTGTACTTCTGTCTTGGTCTGATTCATGGTTTCTGACATCTGACATCTGATTGTGGTCAGGTATGACAGGATTCTGTTTATCTCTTTTTCTTACACCCCTGCTAGCGTTAAGGCAGTCCTCTCCTTTCCTCCCAGCAGTCTGCAGACCTACTCTTCCTTGTTCTATTGCATCAGCCAGACACCATTCTCCAGGATCGATCCAGACCTAAACAAGATGGTTGTCCACTGCTATGGAGACACTCCATAAATGAACATTGCAAAGTGGTCTCCTTAAAGATGGCTGCTGTGCTTCTGCATTATTGAATATTCAGTTTTACTCCCCACACTGCAGAAGAATAATACAGCAGCAACAAGAATTTTAGCAGCAGTTATTATCTACAGTCCAGGTTACACTTGCATTAAAGTGACAATAATTTTTTTTTTCAAAAGAAAAAAAAATCCTATTTAACTACTTCAATACCAGGCACTTAGACACCTTCCTGCCCAAGCCACTTTTCAGCTTTCAGCGCTATCGCAATTTGAATGACAATTGCGCGGTCATGCCACACTGTACCCAAACAAATTTTTTATAATTTTGTTCCCACAAATAGAGTTTTTTTGGTGGTATTTGATCACCTCTGTGGTTTATATTTTTTGCGCAACAAATAAGGACCAAAAATTTTGAAAAAAAACAAGTTTTTCTTTGTTTCTGTTAAAAATTTTTGTAAATAAGTACGTTTTCTTCTTCAATGATATGGCACTGATATGGCTGCACTGACGGACACTGATACTGTGGCACTGATGGGCACCGATGAGGTGGCACTGATGAGGTGGCACTGACGGGCACTGATGATGGGCACTAATAGGCGGCACTGATGGGTGGCACTGGTATGTGGCACTGATGGGCACTCATAGGTGGCATTGATGGGTACTTATGGGTGGACTGATGGGTACTTATGGGTGGCACTGATAGGTGGCACGGATGGGCACTGATGGGCACTGATAGGTGGGCACTGATGGGCACTGACAGGTGGCACCAATGGACACTGATGGGTGGCACTGATGACACTGATTGGTGGTACTGATGACATTAATGGGTGGCATTGCTGGGCATCACTGAAATATAATGGTGCCAGTCAGTGCCCATTCGTGGGCACTGATTGGCACAGATCTGGCATCATTTGCACATGTGGATGGCCATGGGGTACATACCTGGCCATCCACATGTTGCCCGCTTCCCTGGTGGTCCTGGCGGCTTCCCTGGTGTTCTAGTGCGGGCATCCGAGGGGGGGCTGTGCTGATAAACAATCAGCGTAGACCCCCCGTCAGGAGAGCCGCTGATTGGCTCTCCTCTACTCGCGTCTGTCAGACGCGAGTGAGGAAAAGCCGATCAACGGCTTTTCCTCTTGACATCCTAATCAGCCATGATTGGACACAGCTGATCGCGTGGTAAAGAGCTACGATCTCCACCGATCTTTACCAAGATCGGTGGAGCGGTGTGTCAGACTGACACACCGCTCCACCGATCGCCGCGGTGCGCGCCCCCACGGGCGCACGGCGGCATGTTATCCTGCTGGACCTCATATGACGCCCAGTCAAGATAAGTGAACCACCGCCCGGCCATCAATCTGCTATAGGCCGGGTGGGAAGTGGTTAAACTCGAGGTCCGCCCCCAAAAAAAAAAAAATTTAAAAGCCAGCAGCTACACATACTGCAGCTGCTGGCTTTTAATAATACAACACTTACCTGTTCTGGAGTCCAGTGATGTCGGCACCGCAGCTGATGCCTCCATCAGCTGTCGAGTGCTGCTGCCGCCTTTGCGGGTAAGGGAACACGGCAGTGTAGCCTTACGGCTTCAGGCCGGGAACCCTACTGCGCATGCACGAGGCCCCGCTCCTCTCTCCTACTGCCCCGGAGCCAGGGGGAGGAGGAGGGAGCCCCGCGGTGACGTTGTGCGGACTCCCGGAAGTGAGAACAGGATACCTCCCCCCCTCCCCGAAATGTGCCAATTGTGGCACCGGAGGGGGAGAGGAGACAAATGAGCGGATGTTCCACTTTTGGGTGGAACTCCGCTTTAAGTATGTATTCTTAATTTAAAAAGTAACTTCTATTGCTCTCAGCTGCCTCCAAATTTTCAAATTCCTTTGTTTTTTCTGCAGTGATCCAGCTTCCTGGTAGAGGGTGGGCATGTACATTGTATGTAGGACAGTAGCCACCCTCTCTTGCTTGCTCTTGAGATGGACTAAGGACTATAGACGCTTGTGCGTACGTGTGTGCGTAGAGCAGTTCACATGACCACAACAAATGTGTACTGCTCGCTCCAAGCAAAGGGAATGAAGGGAAAAAGAGAAGTTTGGAAGCTCACAGAGAATATTATAAGGAGGCAGAAAAACACAGCAAGAAACTATTTAATGAAAAATAGATTACAAAGCCATTAAGACGTGAATGTGCATGGACTATTTTTGAAAAATAAAGATATTGGGGTTGATTTACTAAAGCTAGAGAGGACAGAATTAGACAATTCTGCAGAGAAACCAATCAGCTTCCAGGTTTTATTGCTAAAGCTTAATTAAATAAGCTGAGGTTAGAAGCTGATTGGTTTCTGCAGAATTGTGAATTGTGACTAGCTTTAGTAAATAAACCCCATTGTTTAGTGTGTCACTTAAAGTAAAACTACAGCCCATCTTTTATAGAGTGGGAAAGGATTAGAACTTCTGTCAAACTTCTTTATAGCTTTCTATGTCCCTGTTCAGCAGATTCTTTCCACTGTCCTAAAGAGAGGGCAGGAAGTGAAAAAATTATTTTTAAAGTCAGAAAATATCATATTTGACAGTTCAGATAAGATCAGTTGTGTTATGTGAGAGATTTCCCCTTACCTCTTGTTTCAATGACAACTGTAAACTTTTGACCCCTTACTTTCTATCCAGGTAGCCACTGTCATGAGAACTGGAAGTGAGGGGAAATCTTTAAAAAGGGGGGTCACATACAGCAATAACATCCTGGGAAACCCCACACAATCTGCTAGATTTGTTTATGCATTAATGACAACTTTTTAAAGCTAGCTTCACATTTGTGTGGTTTTGCGTGCCACATTTATTTGCATGGGCACAGCAGCTCATTCACATAGATCCCAACTGTCCCTGATTTCGAGGGACTGTCCCTGATTTGGAGCAATGTCCCTCTGTCCCTCTTTCCTCCTCATTTGTCCCTTATTTTGGTCTGATCTATATAGATGTATATAAAATGCACTTTTATCTATGAAAAAGTGTTTTACAGTGCTAAACCTTTCATCTGGTTTCTAAATTGCTGCATTTGTAAATTCCAAAAGCCAATATAAAGGAAGAGTAGTGGTTAAAAAGCACTTTTGATTTGAACCAATCTTTTATTCTTGTACAATTCTCCTTTAAGGGGGCGAGGCCTATGTCCTATGCCTGTATACTTTTGCTGATAGGGGTCCCTCATTCCCATCTCTAAAAGCTGAGAGGTATGCATTCATTTGACAATATATAAATAACAACAATAATAATAATACATTATTAATTAATTCTCCAGCACCAGTTTCTGCTATGACATTTACAGAACTCTAGACAAATATAAAATATAAATGAATGCAGAACTGCAATTATTAACTAAAATTGAATTGCTGAAGTAGAAGCAGTTGAAGTTGCAAGCAGAAAGATGAGCTCATTGCTTCTATTTTCACCATCCAGTCAAAGGCTGAAGAGGGGATAAAACGTTTTAGAGTTATTTAATGGCAGCAAAGAACATTTGGCCCTCTCCTCTGATCTGCCAGGCAAGGCTGTATTGTGTGGTGGAGCTTTGTAAATCTCAGAACTGGATGGACAGAACTAGAAATCCTTTGGCAAGTAGAACAGTTCCCTTATCTATATCTACTCTATGTATTTAGCTGTTTCCATGGAGTTGAGCTTTAAATTAACTATTTTTTATTTGTCTTTAAGTGTTACTAAACCCAGGACCCTGCATTCACTATAATTGATCTCCCACAGCACACAGAGCATGGTGATGCGATTATTTTAGTAAATAATGCCAAACACCTTTTCTCACCAGCAGTATATAGCAGTCTCTGACTTCTATTAGTGTCTGGTTAAAGCTTGTAGGACCCCTAACCCTCTGTCTGGACAGTGCTGATTCGCCCTGCGACGATCACATGCACTTTCCCAAGAAAAGAAAAACTCTCTAGCAATACACACCAAACTTAGCATGTGCAGAGTACCTCCAAAAGTTCTGTACTAACAGGATTGGGGACAGTGAAAGAAGATTAGGATCAGAGAAAATAGGATCAAATAGCCTTTTTACACAATGCAGAGGATTACCCCATAGGTTCCACAGTGAGTATAACAAGCATGCTTTACTGCATTTACAGACTGATTTTACTGTTGTGGGTTTAGTAACACTTTAAAGTGGAGTTCCGGCCACATTTTTTTTTATTTTATTTTTTTATTAATCCAAGCATAATGCATTATTACATTTAAAAAACTATTACATATGTTTAAGGGTCCTTTCACACTGCGGCGGTTTGCAGGCGCTATTGCGCTAATAATAGCGCCTGCAAAGCGAACCGAAAGTGCCGCTGCTTTAATTCCAGTGTGAAAGCCCCGAGGGCTTTCACACTGGAGCGATGCGCTGGCAGGACGGGAAAAAAAGTCCTGCCAGCAGCATCTTCAGAGCGGTGAAGGAGCGGAGTGTATACTGCTCCTTCACCGCTCCTGCCCATTGAAATCAATGGGGCGGCGCGGCTATACCACCAGCAAAGCGCCTCTGCAGAGGCGCTTTGCGGTGGTTTTAACCCTTTCTCGGCCGCTAGCAGGGGGGTAAAACTGCCCCGCTAGCGGCTGACTACCGACGGTAAAGCGCCGCTTACAATAGCGGTGCTTTACCGCCAACGCCCCCGCCCCAGTGCGAAAGAACCCTTATAGTGTATGTTGATAAAATATATATTTTATACTCACATGTTTGTACATCCTCTTCTGGCTGTTGCCATCATGATTGTGGGCATGTGAAGCCCAATCGATACCTCTTCTGGGATTAGCGCTGGAGAGGTGCATGCTGGTCTCGGCATGCACGATTCACCGGCGGCCGTAGCGCGATTGTTTCTAAAGTTGCCATAACAACAGGCGGCGACTGAGGAAGGTCCCGCCCCGTTGTTATGGCAACACAGATATGATCCGCCTTCAATTGCGTAATTTCCTATTAGGAAATAACGTGATTTTTGATCACAGTACTGCCCACAGGCTCCTGGGAAATGATGACTCACATTTCCCAGGAGCACAGGCGAGGGAGGAAGGAGCGTCGCGGACCAGGAAGTGGCTGATTAGGAGGACGACATAGCAACAGGGCGTTTCTGGTATGTATAAAAAAAATTCCTCCAAATCTTTCTTTATAGGTTTAAAGGTATGTGGTTATGTTAAAAAAAATGTTCAGGGTGGAACTCTGCTTTAAAGAACAAACAGCATAGACAGACCAGAAACGTGTGACACAGACAGTCATAAAATGCTAAGGACAGCCGGTGAATTGTACCATGAAAACTGTGCCGATGCTTCAAGACACAATTCATAAGTATAGATCACCTTTCTTAGGGGTCCAATTCTTTGGGGCACATTATGGATAATTGTGAGCTAAAGGTGTGAAGAATATCACAGTACAATTGGGAGTTCTACTACATGGTTCCACTACCTGGAAACACACTTTTTCACTATTTCACTCACTAGTTCATTTTTTTATTGTACTGTAGCTTTTTAGAAGCAAAAGAGGGAAGTGGTCAGATAAGCTAAATATTTGCTCAGGTTTTAAGATTCTAGACTGGATATACCAGATTGCTATCCTTATTTACCCCCCCCCCCCCCTATGAAAAACAATAATGGTAGATAAATGTCTTCAAATACAGGCTCTTTTGCTTCTTTGAGTCTGTGTCACCATGTGTTGGTATTTCAGACAAACTGCTTGCTGTAAACAAATCTGTGAGTGTATCTAATCATATGTCTAAACTACAACTTTGGTATTCATTAATGGATATTGAAAGACTTTGTAGAATATACATTCCCTTGGCAACCTCTACATTACATGAAAGAGCTGAAGACCAGCTGTTCTTTGTTCCTCAACTAAAATGAGGATGCTGCCCTGGGCTGGGAAACAAAACTTGTGGGATCTGACTTCCATAATTCCTGGAAACTCTGTCTGTTAGCTAAGCCAGTTTATCCAGAGTAATGTATAATCTTTGGGCAACATGGTGGCTACATAATTGGACCTCTTGTACTGATTAGGGTTTGATTACCACAAAGGACACTGTTGGTATGGAGTTTTAATGTTCTCACTGTCTTTATATGCAACTGGTTCCAAAAACATACTGGCATTTGAATGTTCATCCAAACCGGCCTAACTGTCGTAGGAACATCAGACTGTAGCTGTTTCAGGAACAGGGACTAACTGAATGTTTGCTGGAAAGTCTTTGGAATACATCATTCTTTACAAATCGCTTATCGCCTCAATTTATCTAGTCCCAACATTGTTTAACTAAGCACAGAGAATCATTTTGCACCAAGCCCTGCCCCTGAAGGAGTTTATAATCTAATGTCCCTGCCACACTACCAGTATGTATTTGTGTTGTGGGAGGAAACTAGAGGAGCACTTCTCAACCAGGGTGCTGTGGCGGTCCATGTATTTAGGGCACACGGGCTCCGCCCCCTCTATCCTCGCCACCCCCCTATATGCATAATGGATAGATTCATGCATTGCATGAATCTATCCAAGGCCGCCGCTGCAACCCCCTATTCAGGCGTCCGGCCCCTTTTCGGACACCAGGTGCCTGAATTACAGCAGCGGGGGTGTTTTTTTTGAGGCACCGGATTAGAGCCATAGTAGGCTTCAAAATAGGGGGGACTCGGAGTGCAGAGCATTGCACTCGGAGTCCACCCAGATGTGTTAGAAAAGCAAATTAATATCACCACCGGCGTGGGAAAAGGCAAAGTGTGGATAAATCACTGCGCCATTTTGGCGCATTTTGCGTTTTCTGGCAGCCGCAGTGAACTTGGGCTCATGTACATGAAGCCTGAAAGGTTTTTTACCTTCATGCATTTTTGCACACAACTTGCTATGGGCACACTCAAATGAGAGGAAGAGTACTATTTTGTACAATACTATTGCATAGAACAGGTAGATGTAGCACCCTGGAGTTTAGGAATGGATGCTCCTCACAAATTTACTTACCAGGAGTAGTTACCCTGGTTGATTGTTAGGGACGTACTGATTCCTCCCTAAGTTTGGCCTGGTTGCACTTGTCTCTACTACCACTAGGTGGCCAGGCACTTGGTGGTGCAAGATATGAGAAGGGCAACACCAGGTCAAGTTATGGGTATGTGGGTATCTTAGCCAATGGACAAGAGTTTCTTTAAATCCCAGGGCCTGCTGGGAGCGCCTATATATATATATTGGGGGAGTCAGGTGAACTATGTTCTGTGCCACTTGGACGGCTGTCTGGGTGGACGTGTGTCGTATTGCCGGAGCTGCTAGGCCGTAGATTGGGCCTATCCCGGGCACATCTGGCTGCTAGGCTGTCTGAGGGCCTATCCAGAAGCAAAAGTGAGTAACTGAAGCAAGTACCAGAGTAGCATTCTCACCAACCAGGGGCGGTGAAGAATCGGGAAACTTCAGTGGGAATCAAGCCAGGGACCCAGCCAGCAGAGGTGACGCATGTAGAGCAGCCTTGTGTGTCAAGCCAGGGACCGAGCAAGCCAGTGAGGGTGAAGCTTGAGAGGTATCTTTTGTGCCAAGCTAGGGAACTAGCAGAGAAGCGGGGGTGCTGCTTGAGGAAGATACCACCGTGAAGATTGGAGGGGCTCAAGGGATTCAGTGGCAGTGAATCGGAGGGTCTAGTGAGAGACCAGGAGCTCAGTGTGCTGAAGAACTACAAGGAGAAGTTGTAGAGAAGAAAAAGGAACTGTTATGTTTTGTGTTAGGAACTGTTAAAGACTGTTGCCATAGGAGACAGAATTCCTGCATGTGCAGATGTGGCGTCTTGCTGTAGGCCTTTCCTGGCACGGCTGTCTTCCTATTGAAATCTTGGAGTCTGCTAATTGAAACGTCCCTGCCCATTGCAATGTATGGGGAGCGCTTTCCAAAGCCCCTGAAAAGCGTTTCAATAGCGCCACAACACGGGTGTTTTTAACCCCTTCTTTGGCACTGCTTAAACAACGGTAAAACGCCGCTAAAACGAGCGGCTCTTTACCGCTAACGCACGGGCTGCCCCAGTGTGAAAGGGGTCTTGGACAAAATCTACCTTTTGCAGCAGTACTGCCACTCATAAATAAAATAAATTAAGAATTCTATCGCTAAAAATTAACAAGCGATCCAATCTTTTTTTCACATCAGTTTTAGGCTCGGTTCACACTGGTGCGATGCAGGAACCATAGCGATTCCTGTGCGGGTTCCCACATCGCTTCTGACTCGCAGGCAGTTTACACTGCTCTTTGCAAACCGCTGTGGGTGTCAATATAAAGTTGATGACACCCCCAAATCGGTTCGCAGAACGCAGTATGAACTGTGAAATCTGATGGAATCGGATTGCATGGGTCTGAACATGCAATCTGATTCCAGTATGGACAAAAAAAGGGTCCTGCACCATTTTGATCCAAGTGAGATGCGATTTCAGCCATACAAACTGTATGGCTGAATTCGCACTGCACATACACCACATGTGATGTGCACAGGCATACGGTGCGAATCACATGAGATGTCAGGAATCGCACCAGTGTGAACCCAGCCTTGAGAAATTTAACCTGTGTCCTGTACAGAATGGCATTGGTGAGATTAGAACACATTTTCAATTATCTGCTTTTATATATATATATATATATATATATATATATATATATAGGGGGGGGTAAATTATCGTTTTCTATAAGCCCTGTTGGCACTGCAATGCACTACAAAGGCTGGAATTACCCTTTCCTCTTGGTAATATGCTGGCTAAGGCTTCTTAACGACTACACTCTACAGGGATGCTTATTTCGACATTAGGATGGGTCATGTGATTAAAGCAAGCAGATCCTCCTAGTTAGCACTTTCTTTCAGCAACTCACTGGAATGGTATATTAGAATGTACAGAACAGAACACAATAGGAATCTGCGATTAAAGTCCTTGTGATGTATGCGACTGGCCTGAGGGGGGATTTGGTTTTCTATCAAATTTTACTTAAACATCACCTACAAATAAAGAAATGGAGCCATTATCTCCCCATTAAACACTGTATTACAAAGTTTAAACTAGTCCTTTAGCATTTCAGTGGCAGCCTGGCAGGAATCCAACACTTAAAGTGTATTTTTACATCATGCTGCATGGCGCGCGAGATCTCCTTACCTGGCTTCCAGCAGCTCTGCTCGGGCCGAAGAACGGAGCTGCCGACGTGACCTCACTTCCGGTTTTCGTCTATTACATGAAACCCGGAAGTAACTTCAAGATTTAAACAACAATGCTCCCGCCAGTAGAATCGCAGTGATTCTACGAGCAGAAGCTACTCGGCGCTTTGCATTGCGTCGCAAGGCGGTTTAGAAGCCTGCAAATGAAGCGCCACGTCTGCAATCTTGTGATTGGTGCTTCCCATAGTACACTGCATCCAGCGCTCGAACACAGTGCACTCAAAGGACTTTTTTTTTTCTTCTTAAAGGGGCAGTTTTGAAAAAAAAATTTTGTAACTACACAGGAGGGGGGTTGGGGCGGCGCCCAGGCGCCCCCTATGGACAGGCCGCCACTGCTGAAAGGGGTGGAGTTCTAGAGAAGTAGCAGAGGTGACTCTTCATGGCTTAGGGACCCATTAAGTAGCTGGGAGAGAACTCATCCAAAGAATTCTGTATGACGCTGTGAGTAAAGTTCAGTTACTATAGGAGACAGCCTATTCTACAAAGTACAGATGTGCTGGTTCAGCTTAAAGGCTATTTTCCTGTACTGCTGTCTGCCTTATCTTACAATTTTGTCTAAGGAGTCTGCCTATCTGCTGATCATTAACCACTTCAATACCAGGCACTTAGACACCTTCCCGCCCAGGCCAATTTTCAGCTTTCAGCGCTGTCGCAGTTTGAATGACAATTGCGCAGTCATGCTACACTGTACTCAAACAATTTTTTTATCATTTTGTTCCCACAAATAGAGCTTTCTTTTGGTGGTATTTGATCACCTCTGCGGTTTTTATTTTTTGTGCAACAAATAAAAAAAGACTGAAAATTTAGAAAAAAAAACACGTTTTTCTTTGTTTCTGTTAAAATTTTTTGTAAATAAGTACGTTTTCTTCTTCAATGCACTGATATGGCTGCACTGATGGGCACTGATACTGCGGCACTGATGGGCACGATGAGGTGGCACCAATGAGGTGGCACTGATGAGGTGGCACTGATGATGGGCACTGATAGGCGGCACTGATGGGCACTGATAGGTGGCACTGATGGGCACTGATAGGTGGCACTGGTATGCAGCACTGATGGGCACTCATAGGTGGCACCGATGGGCACTCATAGGCGGCACTGATGGGCATTCGAAGGTGGCATTGATGGGTACTTATGGGTGGCACTGATGGGTACTTATGAGTGGCACTGATAGGTGGCATGGATGGGCACTGATAGGTGGGCACTGATGGGCACGGATGGGCACTGACAGGTGGCACTGATTGATGGCACTGATGCCCCTAAGGGTGGCATTGCTGGGTTTCACTGCTATATAATGGTGCCAATCAGTGCCCATTTGTGGGCACTGATTGGCACAGATTGGGCACTGACTGGGCACATTGGGCACATGTGCATGGCCATGGGGTACATACCTAGCCATCCACATGTTGCCCCCTTCCCTGGTGGTCCTAGTGGCGATCCCTGGTGGTCCAGTGTGGTGATCTGAGGGGGGGGCTGATAAACAATCAGCGCAGACTCCCCCTGTCAGGAGAGCCGCCGATCTGCTCGGCTGATGGGTACTTATGAGTGGCACTGATAGGTGGCATGGATGGGCACTGATAGGTGGGCACTGATGGGCACGGATGGGCACTGACAGGTGGCACTGATTGATGGCACTGATGCCCCTAAGGGTGGCATTGCTGGGTTTCACTGCTATATAATGGTGCCAATCAGTGCCCATTTGTGGGCACTGATTGGCACAGATTGGGCACTGACTGGGCACATTGGGCACATGTGCATGGCCATGGGGTACATACCTAGCCATCCACATGTTGCCCCCTTCCCTGGTGGTCCTAGTGGCGATCCCTGGTGGTCCAGTGTGGTGATCTGAGGGGGGGGCTGATAAACAATCAGCGCAGACCCCCCCTGTCAGGAGAGCCGCCGATCTGCTCTCCTCTACTCGCGTCTGTCAGACGCGAGTGAGGAAAAGCCGATCAACGGCTCTTCCTATTGACATCGTGATCAGCCGTGATTGAATCCTTATGGGTAGAGCTCCAAAGGGATGAAGCTAAGGGGAAAATAATACTGGGAGTATGCTATAGGCCCCCTAACCTGAGGGAGGAAGTGGAGATGGATCTCCTATCACAAATTGGATTAGCAGCAAGGATGGGAAGTGTTATCATAATAGGGGATTTTAATTATCCAGACATAGACTGGGCGGAGGGAACCGCGCATTCATTTAAGGCTCGCCAGTTCCTTAATGTCTTGCAGGACAATTTTATGGGTCAGATGGTAGACGCACCAACTAGAAATAAAGCATTACTGGATCTACTGATTACCAACAATACAGACCTGATCACAGATGTGGAAATACGGGGCAATTTAGGTAACAGCGATCACAGGTCAATTAGTTTCAGTATAAATCACACAAATAGGAAACATGAAGGGAACACAAAGAGACTGAATTTCAAAAGAGCCAACTTCCCTAAACTACAAACCTTGCTAAAAGGCATAAATTGGGATAAAATATTAGGAACAAAGAATACGGAGGAGAGATGGGTTTGCTTTAAGAGCATATTAAATAAGGACATTAGCCAATGTATCCCATTGGGTAATAAATTTAAAAGAGTGAACAAAAATCCTGGATGGCTTAACTCCAATGTAAAAATGCATATAAAAACAAAGGAGAAGGCCTTCAAAAAATACAAGGTGGAGGGATCATCCTCAGCATTCAGACTTTATAAAGAATGCAATAAGAAATGTAAGGGTGCAATTAGGACGGCTAAGATAGAACATGAAAGACACATAGCGGAGGAGAGCAAAAAAAATCCCAAGAAATTCTTTAAGTATGTAAACAGTAAAAAAGGGAGGACAGACCATATTGGCCCCATAAAGAATGAGGAAGGACATCTGGTTACAAAGGATGGGGAGATGGCAAAGGTATTGAATTTATTCTTCTCCTCAGTATTCACGAGTGAATCGGGGGGCTTCAGTAACCAAAACTGCAGTGTTTATCCTCATGACACAACACAGGAAGCACCTACATGGTTAACAGAGGACGGAATTAAAATTAGACTTGAGAAACTTAACAATAATAAATCACCGGGACCAGATGGCTTGCATCCGAGGGTACTTAGGGAACTCAGTCAGGTGATTGCCAGACCGTTGTTCCTAATTTTTACAGACAGTCTATTGACTGGAATGGTACCAGCTGATTGGAGAAAAGCCAATGTAGCACCAATATTTAAAAAGGGCCCAAAAAACATCCCTGGGAATTACAGACCAGTTAGCCTAACATCAATAGTATGCAAACTCTTGGAGGGGATGATAAAGGACTATATACAAGATTTTAGTAATAAGAATGATATCATTAGCAGTAATCAGCATGGATTCATGAAGAATCGTTCTTGCCAAACCAATCTTTTAACCTTCTATGAGGAGGTGAGTTGCCATCTAGATAAAGGAAGGCCAGTAGACGTGGTGTATCTGGATTTTGCAAAAGCATTTGACACAGTTCCCCATAAACGTTTACTGTACAAAATAAGGTCCGTTGGCATGGACCATAGGGTGAGTACATGGATTGAAAACTGGCTACAAGGGCGTGTTCAGAGGGTGGTGATAAATGGGGAGTACTCAGAATGGTCAGGGGTGGGTAGTGGGGTTCCCCAGGTTTCTGTGCTGGGACCAATCCTATTTAATTTGTTTATAAACGACCTGGAGGATGGGATAAAAAGTTCAATCTCTGTATTTGCAGATGATACTAAGCTAAGCAGGGCAATAACTTCTCCGCAGGATGTGGAAACCTTGCAAAAAGACCTGAACAAATTAATGGGGTGGGCGACTACATGGCAAATGAGGTTCAATGTAGAAAAATGTAAAATAATGCACTTGGGTGGCAAAAATATGAATGCAATCTATACACTGGGGGAGAACCTCTGGGGGAATCTAGGATGGAAAAGGACCTGGGGGTCCTAGTAGATGATAGGCTCAGCAATGGCATGCAATGCCAAGCTGCTGCTAATAAAGCAAACAGAATATTGGCATGCATTAAAAGGGGGATCAACTCCAGAGATAAAATGATAATTCTCCCGCTCTACAAGACTCTGGTCCGGCCGCACCTGGAGTATGCTGTCCAGTTCTGGGCACCAGTCCTCAGGAGGGATGTACTGGAAATGGAGCGAGTACAAAGAAGGGCAACAAAGCTAATAAAGGGTCTGGAGGATCTTAGTTATGAGGAAAGGTTGCGAGCACTGAACTTATTCTCTCTGGAGAAGAGACGCTTGAGAGAGGATATGATTTCAATTTACAAATACTGTACTGGTGACCCCACAATAGGGATAAAACTTTTTCGCAGAAGAGAGTTTAATAAGACTCGTGGCCACTCATTACAATTAGAAGAACAGAGGTTTAACCTACGTAGAGGGTTCTTTACTGTAAGAGCGGCAAGGATGTGGAATTCCCTTCCACAGGCGGTGATCTCAGCGGGGAGCATTGAAAGCTTCAAGAAACTATTAGATAATCACCTGAATGACCGCAACATACAGGGATATGTAATGAAATACCGACACATAATCACACACATAGGTTGGACTTGATGGACTTGTGTCTTTTTTTCAACCTCACCTACTATGACGCCCAGTCAGGATAACTGAACCACCGCCCGGCCGTCATCTGCTATGGGCCAGGCGGAAAGTGGTTAATATTTTTGACTAAGGATGTCCTGTGCCCTATCCCCTCTGTCCCACATTTTTCCTGTTCTGAGAAATAAACTCCTCTTTGTTCAAGCATAAAAATGACTGTCGCCCAATCTTTCTATCTTGTACATCTCCCACTATAGCTAGTAACCTGCACCGTGAGGAGTTATGTCGGCCCTCCCTGCCTCTGGGGGGTCACCACCAGGCCCCTGGAAATGTGGGGTAGTCGCTACAGGTATATTCATTTCGCACTCACCAGATGATGGTGACTCCCTTGCTGTATAGCAAGAAAAGTCAACTAGGCTTGGAGATCTTATTTAGGGGGTGTGGAGTAAATACACCATTGCACGTGGTGGAAACACAGGGGGTACCCTGGGAACAAGGCACAAAGCACTTGATATTGCACAAAAATATGTTTTGTTTGCACAATGTCACTTTTTTATTGATGAAAAATGTATTGGAATACTGTTTGATATCACCATCATGGTGGCATTCATTCACGATAGTATTTTTGGTATAAATTTTACGTTTATGCACTAGCAAGCCCTGCCTGAATGTCAATCATGTATCTATTTCCTGACTGCCTTAGCCTGACATAATATAAATACATAATTGCATTACAGTGCATTAGTTTACTGTATATGATATTCCATTTTTAAACCATGTGAAGCAGGCTATGCTACAGTACAATAGTAAATAATCTGGCATAAACCAGATCCAGACAATGGAGAGTAGGACAGCTGAATAATCCTTTACTTTCAGTTGGATAACCAGCAGGACTCAGCTGCTAGTACTAGCCTGTGAAGCTGTCACTTGTCATAGTGAATTATGAAATACAGACGTGTGCACTAAACAGTAATAGGCACCACTGACTGCAGTCAGCTGTTGCCTCTTCCCAGTAATCTGCAGACATGAACATGATATTCTATGGAAAACACTTATGAATTACACCGTTGCCATTTTTTTATGGTACAGCTGTGTTTTCAAAACATATACGTGTGAAAAAGCAGCACGCTTGATTTTACCCCTCTTACAAATAAATCTTATAATCTACTCTTTTATAAACAGATTTAACTTGCAGCCTAGATGTTCTTGTCCCAGAATCCTTGTATCTAAGGTTCCTCCTTCGTACTAAACTGAGGGAATGATATCTCTAGAGTTCTTCAACATAACGATACAAACTATGGTTATATTGGACAATATAAGCTTACTTCTAAAATCTCCTTTAATATTTGTGAATATTGGTCTCCTGTCCATCTCTTTCCACAAACTCCTGAATTCCCTGCATGCTTTGCAGTTCCTCCTCAGCTGTATACTTTCAGTTTTTAAAGTTGAACTTTACCCATAACAAGTTGATAAAAATTAATGTTCTTTAGCAAGGAACATACATTCCAAATTATTAATTATGCTACAAAAAATAGTGTGTGCTGTAATTTGCCTCCAGCATTGTTACTTCTTGCTGGAGGCAGCCATTTTGCTGAAGCCCAGAGCCCCTTGACAGCAGTAAATCATAAAGCGAAACTAAACCCATCAATTTAACAGTTTCAATAAACAGGTACAGTCTGGATTGCTGGGATTGCTAACTGTCCCATTTGCTTGGGTTCTCAACCAAATTGTCAAACCATCAAATGTCAAAACTGATCACATGTGCAGCACCATGGCAATTGCAGATCAAACAGAAGCAGCTTCCTTGGCAGTAAAGGATAGGAGGGTTTAATTCCAATTTGAGGCTGTCAGCAGATCGGCCTTTACAAACTTGGCACAGTGCTTAAAAATGCATAAAAATGGAAAGCAACTATGTGTATGTGCAGAGCAGGGTGCATTACTGGATTTTAACCACTTAAGGACTGGAAGATTTGCTCCCTTAATGATCAGGCCATTTTTTGCAATATGCCACTGTGTCGATTTAACTGACAGTTGCGCAGTCGTGCAGCGCTGTACCCAAACAAAATTGATGTCCTTTTTTTCCCACAAATAGAGCTTTCTTTTGGAGGTATTTGATCACCTCTGCAGTTTTTATTTTTTGCGCTATAAACAAAAAAAAGCAAAAAAAATGTTTTTTTACTTTTTGCTATGATACTGTAAATACCCCAATTAAAAAAAAAAAAATTCTTCATCAGTTTAGGCCAATATGTATTCTTCTACATATTTTTGGTTAAAAAAAAATCACAATAATCCCGCATACACACAGTCGGATTTTCCGACAACAAATGTTCGATGGGAGCTTGTTGTCGGAAATTCTGACCGTGTGTAGGCTCCATCGGAAATTTTCCGTCGGAATTTCCGACAAACAAAATTTGAGATCTGGATCTCAAATTTTCCGACAGCAAAATCCGTTGTCCTAAATTCCAATCGTGTGTACACAATTCCGACGCACAAAGTTCCACGCATGCTCGGAATCAATTACAAGATGGAAGCACTAGGACTGGTAAAACTAGTGTTCGTAATGGAGATAGCACATTCGTCACGCTGCAAATTTTAAAATCTTTTAATGCAGCGCATTCTCTTCTTCTTTATAATGTTAGAATAATGAAGTTGTTTTGCTGCTGATATTCACACAGAGTTCTGACAACCTGATTTCTTTATTATTTCTCGTGATCTCATGAATAATTTTTTTTTTTTGTCCAGATCTCCTATTTTTTTTTTTTATAGTGATCTCCATAATTTTTTCTTTCGTTTTGTGTCAAGTTACCACAACACCATTATTATCTTGTATTTTTTAACCTCAAGGAGGTTGGTGTTGGTGTCCCTTGTTAATTTGACATTGTATTTTTGAAATGTACCTGCCTACTCACAAACAAACTGTCCTTTTTGAAGTAAAACACAAAGGGAAGTATTTGTGAAAAATAAATAGCCATTTATTATGGGTAATAACAAAATAAACAGGAAGGCAACGCTGGGGAAACTGGTGAAATTTGCGAAGCCTTTGTACCCCAGGGCAGACATCGATTATTTTACAGTCAAAAATGGTGGCCTGAGGTTTCCTTATAATAGTGAGCACAATCCGGTCCAGGGCTACAAAAGATCAGGAACAGCAGCAGATAACATATCTGTCCCCAGGCTGTGGTCTTACAACAGCCTGCATCTTTTGTCAGACCAGACTGAACCCAGGCCATCACTTTCTTGTCTTCCTTCCACGCTTGCTTCCAAGCTGTGGCTCTGGTGTTTTAGTTGTGGTAGGAGGTGGAGGAGGAGGGGGAGGACCATGGTTGAACTCACAAACGTGGCTTTGGATTGTGAGTTCGCCCATCAACCCCTTATTTAGGGCTTGTAACCTAACTTCCTCACATAAGAGGCTATGGCCCTACTCCATTTCCTGCATTTTGCAGGCTACCATGTAGGCATAGTCATCTTAATTATTGGGGGGGTTCTGAGGGCCGCAGTAGCCTTCCGAAATAGGCCAAGTGCTGCCTCCTCCAGGTTACTTCTGTTCCTGGGACTTTTTTTGGAAGGCTGAGGGGAGGGACCTGGGATTCAGGCAGGCTACTGGGCCCGGCCACCTCCTGGCTGCCACTTACCCCTGCCACCTCCTGGCTGCCACTTTCAATGGCCTCCTCCTGGCTGAGACTTTCTTGTGTATGAAAAAGGGACATAGATTTAGTTTTTGGTTCATCAATCACACACAATTTTCAGCTCATGACTGTTGCAAATTGAATGTTAATAAAAAGAAAAGACTATCATTCTGACCCCAGCATTTTTCATTCTTGTCCCAATCATTTGTGGCCACTACTGTCTATTGATATGTAAAACACTTTGTAAAATCAGAAATTACTGATCAGTAATAACATTTAGTTAACATCATTAATGATTTGACTAGAAATATGTTGAACAATGCTATACCTGGCTCAAGCTGGGCTCCTCCACTTCTTCCTTGCTGAAAAGCCCAGGTTGGACGTCGGAAGCCTCAGCTGAGGTGGAAGGAAGCCTTGAAGGAAGATTGGAGAGTGCGGGCCTGGGTTCAATCTGGCCTGCCAGAAAATACAGTCTGTCATAGTACCACAGCCTGGGTACATAAATTATATCTGCTGCAGCTCCTGATCTCTGGAAATCCTGGACCTTCTTGCGCTCCCTATTATAAGTGCTCCTCATGCTTCACAAATTCCAGCAATTGATCCAGCGCTGCCTTCCTCTGTGGTTTATTGTTATAAAAGGGGTGGTTTACCTGCCACATACAGGGCAGCTCCCTGTACATATCAAGGAATTTGGGGATAAAGTCCTCATCATTGAATAGATCCATTTTCTCTGCAAGACACAACACAAGACAAACCCTAATGTCAGGCTAAACTCTCCTAATCTTGTCCCAATATAGGCTTCAATCTAGAAGCAGTATAGGCCACTGATTCACCAAGTTAAACTTGTACCTTTGTTAGAACTTCCGCTACACCTTGCTCCTCTCACAGATGGTACTATGACACACGCGTGTTACGCTTTATATACACTGTGCATGCGTGAAACTCCACCCACCCCTGACATTCTTTCTAGTCCGCCCCTTGTCTTTCTGAGCAGTGGGAGAGCACATGGCGGAGAAAGAGCAAGTTTATGCAGACAGCAGAAGCAGCAACGACGAAAGGCCGGAGCCACGAACGTCCCAATCCCGGAGGAGATTTAAGGCCTCAAATATGTTCTTTATAGATATGGTGGACATCTTGAAGTGGGCCAACTATGATGGGAAGCATGGACCTTACCCAAACCCAAATGTGAGAAAGGCCCAAGATCATGACTAAAGTTATGAAAAGTCTGCACAGGAATTTTGGGGTATGGCGATCTCAGGATCAATTGAGGAAACGCTGGTCAGACCTCAAATTGAGGGAGCACATTCAGTACAGAAAGATCAAGAGAGTTCTTCAAAAAAGTAAGTAGTTGTTGTGTGTTCCTATTATTATTATTACTTGCATGCTGCTGCATGTGTTTTTCTTTACAGTTGTACAGTTTAAAATGGCAACTTTCAGGTTCGTGGGCACAGTAATCGTTCGTAGTAAACATGGTTAATTCGCCCACTAATACGATGTTTTTGGCAGATCCAGGTTAACTACATTTGTTCAGTTTTGGTTTAAAAGAAGTTTATGACATTGTTGTCTAGATGGGTTTGTACTAGAATGAAATGTAAACTTGATTCAGTGTAAGGAGAGGACACTCAGCAGCTGTTTACACATCTGGATGCAGGAGCACTAGTGTGGGACACCAGAACAAACTTTTTAGGGCGGCCCACACAGGTGCTCCAGTGGATACTATGGGTGTCTCCATGTGTGAAAATTGTACAAAAAAGGTACATATTCCAGCTTTATAAAGGGAAAAAAATAATATCTTCAGCTTGTAACTCTGCCAAAAAAGACAATTGTACGACACTTCCAAGCAATGTTTCATATTACTATTTCTCGCCTCAAATATATGTGTGCTAAGTATACCTTTTTTTTATTCACATAGGGGAGAAAAGACTCAGGACATCTGAGGACACCAGGGACCCCCACCTCCAAAGGAAAGGAAATCCCCACACCACAACCAGAAGATGTGGAGGAAGGAGAGGTTTATGAAGTGGGCAAAATAGTGACCACAACAGGTGAGTGACTGAGACCACAGCTTCAGGTAATAGATGGATGCCTGTATATTTATAATACATGGTGTGTTTTTTTATTTTAGGTGATTTGGATGTTGTGGAAGAAGAATCTCATTTCACAAGTGCAAGTGCACACATCCTCATCGGGGAGATCATGGTGTGCAATTGTGATTTACAGAAGATCAGACTCAAAAACATCATTGATGTTTTAGGCATTAATTATTATTAGGCAGTACTCCATATATTTTATACGGACCTCGCGTGCGCTTTGGGGGGGCAAGCACTGAAAACCAGAAACGAACCCACGAGCACAAACTGAAGAGCAGTAACGATCGGAAAAGCACGAGGCTGAAAAGCTCGAATTGTCTCTCTACTAACACAAGATTAGCAGAAGGAGCCCAAAGGGTGGCGCACTGGCTATTGAACTTCTCTTTTCTAGTGCCGTCTCACGCGTTGTACGTCACCGCGTTCTTGACGTTCGGAAGCTCTGACAAGATTTGTGTGACCGTGTGTATACAAGACAAGTTTGAGCCAACATCCATCGGAAAAAAACCATGGATTTTGTTGTTGGAATGTGCGATCGTGTGTACGCGGCATAAGCGTATATTGATTGGTTTGCGCAAAATTTATATCTACAAAATAGGGGATATATTTATGGCATTTTTTAAATTTTTTACTAGTAATGGTGGTGATCGCCGATTTTTAGTGGGACCGCGACATTACAGTAGACAGATTGGACACTTTTGACACTTTTTTTGGGACCATTTGCATTTATACAACGATCAGAGCTAAAAACAGCCACTGATTACTGTATAAATGTAACTGGCAGGGAAGGGGTTAACACTAGCGGGCGATCAAGGGGTTAAGTGTGTTCCCTGGGAGGTGTTGCTAACTGTATGGGGGCTGGGCTGACTGGAGGAGTCACTAGGAACAGACGATCGCTCTCTCCTCCCCTGACAGAACGGTGATATGTTTGTTTACACTGACAGATCCCCATTCTGCCTGTCTCTGGAGCGATCACGGGTGGCCCCCAGACCCACTGGTTGGACTGCATATCCCATGATACCTTTCTTCCTGCAAGCAGTGATTACTCTCCTGACTCTGGCATCTGAAACTTCTCCTCTCACATCTGTAGTTTAGAAGGCAGGCTCTGTGAAAAGTGTGACCCAGCAGTGCTTACTCACAGGGCATACTGAATACAGAATACAGAAGTCAAGGAAGTAAATAGGTGGGGATCTTCATAAAGTAAGTTTACAAACTACAAGATTGTTTAGATTAATAGGAGTAGGTTAGAAATAATACATTAAATGTGGAAATTAATATATGATTTTACATTTTGACCATAGATATGCTTTAACCACTTAAAGAGCGCCCACCACATTTATACTGCGGCAGGGTGGCTCTATTGCACAGAACAACATACCTGTAAGTCGTTTCATGCAATAGATTGTGGGGGGGGGGGGCACGTGTGCCTGCTGCACAGTAGAAGCGATCGCGGTACAGAGAGGCAGAAGGGGGATCCCCGTTCTGACAGGGGACAACATGGAGATCTGCTGTTCTTAGTGATTAGGAACAATGATCTCTGTGTTGTTCCTGTCAGCACTTCCCCCACACAGTAAGAAAACACACTGAGGGAACACATTTAACCCTTTGATCGCCCCAGATGCTAAGCCCTACCCTGCCAGTGTAATTTATACAGTAACCACAGCATTTATTTAGCACTGATCACTGTATTGGTGTCACTGGTCCCCAAAAAGTGTCACTTAGGGTCAGATTTGTCCGCCGCAATGTTGCACTCCCGCTAAAAATTAATGATTTCCGCCATTACTAGTAAAAACATTTAAAAAAATTAAAAGTCCATAAATCTATCCTGTAGTTTGTAGACGCTATAACGCTTATTGGGATTTTTTTTACCAAAAATATGTAGAACACATATTGGCCTAAATTGATGAAGAAATTATTTTTTTACTGTTTCTTTTTTTTTGGGATATGTATTATAGCAGAAAGTAAAAAATATATTTTTTTTCAAAATTGTCGCTCTTTTTTTTTATAGCGCAAACAATAAAAACCGCAGATGATCAAATACCCCAAAAAGAAAGTTCTATTTGTGGGAAAAAAGGACATCAATTTTATTTGGGTACAGCGTCGCACAATGCACAATTGTCGGTTAAAGTAACGTAGTGTCGTATCGCAAAAAATGGTCTGGTCATTAGGAGGGTAAATCCTTCCGGGGCTGAAGTGGTTAAGTAAAGTTGTTCCAAAATGTTCAGTAGGAACTGACAATTACATTCCTCTTTTGCAGGTATGCCTTGCCTTGTGGAGTTTAGTATAGTGACAGAGTACCTTTAACCACTTTGAGACAGTGTTCAGTATTTTAGATTTCAAGTACTAGAATGAAATCATACTGGAAGATATATATAGCGCCCACAGGTTGCACAGCCCTTTACAAAAAAAAGGGGGACACTACAGCTACAATACAATCAGTGACATCCACAAGGGTAAGGAGCTTACATTCAAAAAGGGAAGGACAATAAAGGAGAACCATGGTACTTCTTTAAAGTAGAACTGCAGCCTTTTTTTTTTTTTTTTTTTATTGCTGGTATGTCCCTTTTAGAGAGATTCATGTTCTCTACTTGTCCTGCTGACAGCAGAAAGTGAGAGGAACCCCAGTTTTATAATAGCACATCATTTTCCATGGTGTCCCCACTCACAGAACGCTCCTTCTTAACGCATTTCACTACTGCTGGTTTGATTGCAAGGATAGGTGTGGCCAGGGAAGAGGGGTAACTTACATATCCCATTATTAAAGCAGCTGTGGCATGCCAGCACCTTTCTCACATGTGATGCTTAAGACTCATACACACGATCAGACTTTATACAAACTTTCCCATGGATTTCTGTACAAAGGGCGTTGGCCGTGAACTTGTTAAGCATACAAACGGCAAGACTTTTTAGGCAACAAACACAAACGTAGTGACATTTCAACGTACTGACGATACTTCAAAAGAGGACGTTCAATTTTCCGGCACCATCCTTTGGTCAACTTCTGTATTGTTGTCTGATCTTTTGCATTGGTTCTGAGTTGGACTTTTGTTGCCGCCAAGTTTGTCTGTTCGCACAGCCAACATTTGTCCGATGAAAACTGAAAAAGTTTGTCCGATGGAGCGTACACACGGTCGGATGTTGCCTTAAAACAGCTAATTTGCATGTTTGTTGTCAAAAAGTCAGATCGTGTGTATGGGCCTTAACTCTCATTTTCAGAATAGCTCTCAAAGCTGTAAAAACTATACCTCTTGATCAATATAGAAAGAAAAAAATATAAACCAACTTGAGACAAGTGCTCACCAAAACACATTAATCCTCCTAAGAGCCAAATTCCCCCCAGGATAGTAATAAAAATATTAACAATATCTCACTCCCGTGTGAACAGCACATTGAACTTTCGTTTTGGGTAGTCCTATATGACCCTGATAACATCAAATGGTGCATCAGATTTAAAGGGTTAACTAGACAGTAGGGATGAGCATAGTCATTTCAACTAAATTAATTTTGTTGCAAAATTACTGCCAAAGCACAAACTCTCAGCTTTGCTTATTGAGCTACCTAGAGCAAATGTGCTTGCCAGAAAAATAAAAATTATTTTCTCTTTTTTGACTTTGTTTAGAATTATTTTGGTGGGTGTATTTAAGGTAGTTTAGTTTATTTTATGTTTTTCTATTTGTGCTATTTACCTTTTTTGTGTATTTCATTTTTATTTGAATGTTTTGTTTTACTGTTGTTCACTGTGTTTTTCCTTTCTTCTTCAAAAAAAAAGTAAAATAATGAGGATAATGAGAAGTTGTTTTCTGCCTTAAGAGTTTCAAAATAGGAGAAAGGAACTTCCGTAACCTCGGGAGCCATTTGAAGCCATAGCCCCCTAAAACCACTTTAATTTTGCCTTGGCTCCAATGCATTTAGCTAAATGGGAAAAGGTTGCTGAACTCTGCCAATTTTCATCAAAATTTAGAAAATTAAAAACTTTCAGTTTAGCACATACCTACAAGAGAGTAATAACAGGTGATTTTCCTAAAGATTTGAAAACTAAGAACAAAGCAATCAGGAAGGGTTCTCTGCTCTGTGAAGAAAAGGTGAAAAAATGAATAAGTTACTTAATCATCCAACATCCCTTCACCAGACTCGGCCAATCCCCAGACAACGTCCTATCATGACGAAACGCGTAGGGAGGAGCCTGTGACGCTGACGTCATTACGTTTTTCTCTGTGATTGATGGGACATACACAGTAAGCAGGCGGAAGCTCGTGGAGACGCCGCGATCCTTTTGTTTTGCTACACGCTGTTAATGGATGAAGATTCTTGTAAGTGCAATCCTTTAGCTCATTAAACCACATTATATTGCAATTTTACACTATGGGAGCCTTTCTTGTTTTTGTCTTTTGAGTACCACGTTTACAACTGTGAATATCGGCATAGGTTTGTGGGTGACCTGATAATTTCCCAAATGCCTGGTGAGACCACTGTTATGGTGGTCACCTCGAGCTGGTAAGGAGCCTCATATCTCACTTGGGTGTGAATCACTCTGGATGCTGGACTCACCTATGTCACATTTCCTCTGAACATATGCACTCTGGTCATCAACTCACCTTGTTTATGGACTTTTTTGAGCTTTTTGCATTGTTTATAACTGGGACTTAACTCACCTCCTCACATATATTTTTTTATTTTTTCACTTGTTGTATATGGTGAGACATCTGTCTTAGTCTTTTATGGGAGACTTGTTTTTTACTTCTTATATTTTTCTTCATTTATTTTTGGTGGGTCAATCACTCCTTATGGTTATTTTTAGTATGATATACAACTCATATTTAGTTTCAGCGCTGCACTTATTTTGTTTTTTGATGTATTGGAGTTTAGTATTAGACTTTTAGTGCTGGCGGCTTTTACAACTCACTTTTCAATATACACTTTTCTAGCGCAGCATTAACCCTTTTTTTGGTTTTTTTATTTTATTTGCAATGTTTTCTTTTAGTGATTCTTTTAAATTTACTATAATAAAGATGTGTTAATGGTTGTTTTTGTCCCGTACTCTCACCATTACCATTTTTTTATATACTGAATGTTGGCATGTTGGTACCACCCACAATCTCAAGTCCAACCTCAATTATTGTGTAAGTCCTGATAGCTCATTTAACTGATTTTACCACGTTATTGTACATATTATATGGTATTACCAACTCTTAATCATGGGTGAAACTGATAATATAGGTTTACTATGCTTTTTTTCTGAGCAAGCAAATTATAATGTAATGATTAGAGAATGCAAAGAACTCTTCTCTGGGGTATAAGTAAAATATAAGAGTAAAATATAATTAATATTTGCATCTGGCTTTCTCTATAAATCTAAAACTACACTAAGAAATAAGTAATCCACATTTCCTGGTGAGTGGAAATGATTAAAATCATTAAAATCCACTGGGTCATATACACACAGATGTTTCCCAAAGTGAAGCTCATAGCACCTGCGTGGGCCTTGATGGAATCCTAAGGGATAAGTTGATACATATTGCACTAGAGAGTGGGTGGAGAGCTGAGTTCTATTGGATCTGAAAACAAGGCACATAGAACAATAGAGAATTTAACACTTTCATACTCCCAGTCCCCACAAACACTCAAGCTCCACAACAAGCTCCTTGTGGTAAAAAGCAAGAATAAAAAAACAAAAACAAAAAAACAGCCAAGCAAGCCCTGCAGTGTTATACAACCTCTGCAAGACACAAAAACCAAAGATCCATCATCTGGTTATATTTAAACTCTGGTGTTGTGAAGATGTATACAGTTTGGATGGCATGGTTCCAAAGCCAAGGAAGTCAAGCCCATAGTAACAAAGTGAAATTAGGTTCAGTTAGGGTGCATATAGAAGGCTGTTCTGGCTAATACATTTTAGTTTAGAACTATAAGAGTATTTTTAGTAGCTCAGTCACACTATTAAAACTTAATAGCAAGTACGGTAATCACTAAGAGCAGTGGTCTGTGGTCAATGGCTAAACAGAATGGCTACTATTGTCCAAACTATACATGTAGCATGTAACAAGTAACATGTAGTAACAATTAACCTCATATGATCGCATGATGCTCCAATTATGTGCAGTTGAATACATACTACTTGTGTAGCTTACAATGTAGGAAGCCATTTGTCTCATTTGTTTTTCAACTGGTCACTTTGTCACAATCTTAATCTTTGTTTTCTATTGATTTTAGTAGCATGACAAGTCATAGAACAAAATTAAACAAAAATGTGTATGACAGATCATAGAGCATAATTCTCTTCCATGTGTATGACAGATCATAGAGAATAATTCTCTTCCATGTGTATGACAGATCATAGAGCATAATTCTCCTCTATGTGTATGACAGATCATAGAGCATAATTCTCCTTTATGTGTATGACAGATCATAGAGCATAATTCTCCTCTATGTGTATGACAGATCATAGAGCACAATTCTCCTCTATGTGTATGACAGATCATAGAGCACAATTCTCCTCTATGTGTACAGATCATAGAGCATTATGCTCTTCCATGTGTATGACAGATCATAGAGCATAATTCTCCTTTATGTGTATGACAGATCATAGAGCATAATTCTCCTTTATGTGTATGACAGATCATAGAGCACAATTCCCCTCTATGTGTACAGATCATAGAGCATAATTCTGTTCCATGTGTACAGATCATAGAGCACACTTCTCCTCTATGTGTACAGATCATAGAGCATAATTCTCCTCCATGTATACAGATCATAGAGCACAATTCTCCTCTATGTGTACAGATCATAGAGCATAATTCTCCTCCATGTGCAGGGCTCGACTGGGACAAAAATTTGGCCCTGGACTTCCTCATGACCAGCCCACTTTAATTTTGAGTGTCCCCAACAGCACCCCTCTTACATCAGAGTGTCCCCAACAGCGTCCCCCTTACATCAGAGCGTCCCCCACAGTGTCCCCCTTACATCAGAGTGTCCCCAACAGCGCCCCCCTTACATCAGAGTGTCCCCAACAGCATCCCTCTTACATCAGAGTGTCCCCAACAGCACCCCCCTTACATCAGAGTGTCCCCAACAGCGCCCCCCTTCAACAGAGTGTCCCCAACAGCGCACCCCTTACATCAGAGTGTCCCAACAGCATCCCCCTTACATCAGAGTGTCCCCAACAGCGCCCACCTTACATCAGAGTGTCCCCAACAGAATCCCCTTACATCAGAGTGTCCCCAACAGCGCCCCCCTTACATCAGAGTGTCCTCAACAGCGTCCCCCTTATAATCATAGTGTCCCCAACAGCATCCCCCTTACATCAGAGTGTCCCCAACAGCGTCCCCCTTGCATCAGAGTGTCCCCAACAGCACCCCCCTTACATCAGAGTGTCCCCAACAGCGTCCCCCTTACATCAGAGTGTCCCCCACAGCGTCCCCCTTACATCAGAGTGTCCCCAACAGAGCCCCCCTTACATCAGAGTGTCCCCAACAGCGCCCCCCTTACATCAGAGTGTCCCCAACAGCATCCCTCTTACATCAGAGTGTCCCCAACAGCACCCCCCTTACATCAGAGTATCCCCAACAGTGCCCCCTTTCAACAGAGTGTCCCCAACAGCGCCCCCCTTACATCAGAGTGTCCCAACAGCATCCCCCTTACATCAGAGAGTCCCCAACAGCGCCCACCTTACATCAGAGTGTCCCCAACAGAATCCCCTTACATCAGAGTGTCCCCAACAGCGCCCCCCTTACATCAGAGTGTCCTCAACAGCGTCCCCCTTATAATCATAGTGTCCCCAACAGCATCCCCCTTACATCAGAGTGTCCCCAACAGCGTCCCCCTTGCATCAGAGTGTCCCCAACAGCACCCCCCTTACATCAGAGTGTCCCCAACAGCGTCCCCCTTACATCAGAGTGTCCCCAACAGTGTCCCCCTTACATCAGAGTGTCCACAACAGGGCCCCCCTTACATCAGAGTGTCCCTAACAGCGCCCCCCCTTACATCAGAGTGTCCCCAACAGCGTCCCCCTTACATCAGAGAGTCCCCAACAGTGCCCCCCTTACATCAGAGTGTCCCCAACAGCCTCCCCCTTACATCAGAGTGTCCCCAACAGCGTCCCCCTTACATCAGAGTGTCCCCAACAGCGTCCCCCTTACATCAGAGTGTCCCCAACAGCGTCCCCCTTACATCAGAGTGTCCCCAACAGCGTCCCTCTTACATCAGAGTGTCCCCAACAGCATCCCCCTTACATTAGAGTGTCCCCAACAGCGCCCGCCTTACATCAGAGTGTCCCCAACAGCGTCCCCCTTACATCAGAGTGTCCCCAACAGCGTCCTCCTTACATCAGAGTGTCCCCAACAGCGTCCCCCTTACATCAGAGAGTCCCAATCAGCAGTCCCCTTCACATCAGTGTGTCCCCCCTCCCCCCCCTCCCACATGTACGCACAGTTTTGAAGGCAGCTTTTCGTTCCTCTCTCCAGTCATGTCATAACAAGTGATACGGGTGAGAGGAAGGAAAGTCTACCGTTGGTCTATCTCCCCCTGCAGGCTGGAGGGAGCATAACGCCTAATGCTCTCTCCAGCATATGACGGAAGCAGCTCCTCCCGACAGGAGTGAAATCGTGATCACTCACTGTCAGAGAGGAGCGGCTCCAGGTCCGCACCTGACTGGCCTACTGAGCTATCGGCCCACCAGGAATCTCCCGGTAATCCCAATGGCCAGTACATGCCTGTCCATGTGTATGACAGATCATAGAGCATAATTCTCCTCCATGTGTACAGATCATAGAGCACAATTCTCCTTTATGTGTATGACAGATCATAGAGCACAATTCTCCTCCATGTGTATGACAGATCATAGAGCACAATTCTCCTCCATGCGTATGACAGATCATAGAGCACAATTCTCCTCCATGTGTATGACAGATAATAGAGCACAATTCTCTTCCATGTGTACAGATCATAGAGCACAATTCTCCTCTATGTGTACAGATCATAGAGCACAATTCTCCTCTATGTGTATGACAGATCATAGAGCACAATTCTCTTCCATGTGTACAGATCATAGAGCACAATTCTCTTCCATGTGTACAGATCATAGAGCACAATTCTCTTCCATGTGTACAGATCATAGAGCACAATTCTCCTCTATGTGTACAGATCATAGAGCACAATTCTCCTCTATGTGTATGACAGATCATAGAGCACAATTCTCTTCCATGTGTACAGATCATAGAGCACAATTTTCTTCCATGTGTACAGATCATAGAGCACAATTCTCCTCTATGTGTACAGATCATAGAGCACAATTCTCCTCTATGTGCATGACAGATCATAGAGCACAATTCTCTTCCATGTGTACAGATCATAGAGCACAATTCACCTCTATGTGTACAGATCATAGAGCACAATTCTCCTTTATGTGTATGACAGATCATAGAGTACAATTCTTCTCCATGTGTACAGATCATAGAGCACAATTCTCCTTTATGTGTATGACAGATCATAGAGCACAATTCTCCTCTATGTGTACAGATCATAGAGCACAATTCTCCTCTATGTGTATGACAGATCATAGAGCACAATTCTCCATGTGTACAGATCATAGAGCACAATTCTCCATGTGTACAGATCATAGAGCACAATTCTCCTCCATGTGTACAGGTCATAGAGCACAATTCTCCTCTAAATCCTGCATGTTTTTTTCTTTAGTGCAATTTCCTTCATAGCAGTGAATGATTATATGTAAACAATGCACACTGCATTATCCCTACTATATAAAGATTTCACTGAATAAACTTTAGCTGTTTCTGCAGTTCTTGTGTTTAGTTATGTCAGTTTTTTTGACACTTTCATGGACAATTTTAGCAATTTAACAGTTATAAAACTTGGGACAATGCAAACCAATAAAGCTGGACATTATGAGAAAATAGCAAATGTAATATTTTAGAGCTCCTTTGTGTAATGTACCACACTTTAACCTCTTTTATTTCCATCTAGCACACCAGAAGATAGCTACTTGATTGGATTATGTGGAGTGATCTTGTGAAAAAGGTTTCATGTTATTGTCAGATAAATAATCCATCCTTCTGTTTGATAAGTGCAAAAAATCTTTTGATCTTGTCAGAAATTCAGGGTTTTTCTGTAGCTTTCTGTATCTTTCTGTATCTTCTGAAAACTTCCTGCGTTATCTCGCCTAAGTCTTCTTGTTTTTAGATTTTTTTTTCTATATTTTTATCTGGTGATCTGGCCAGTAACACACTGCTGTCTTAGGGTGGATGCACTCGTTCACTGTAATGGGACCAGTTTAACTACACTTGGACAGCAACATTTTCAACCTGTGGAGAAGGGTGGTGTTGGACTAGTAGATTTTAATAGACTTACATAACTTACATATTAACAAATTAAAGCCTAACCCTAAGCAACACTTTTTAAGTAGTCACAGAAACAGTTTTTTTTTCCATTTGGGATAAAGGTTTGAACTAACTGACTAAAAGTACATTGTAAGCACATGTGGAAATACAGAAAAGAGTGCCAGACCAAAACCAGATAAAAAATTGCAAGTTAATTTTAGAGCCTAAAGCCCCTTACACACAGGCCAAACGTCGGGCGACATCGGCCAGTTCAATAAAAATTGGCCGTTATTCGGCTCGTGTGTAAGGCAGCTGTTCCGACAGAAGTCGGCCGCTTGGCCAGCTTCTGTCGGATGAGCATGCTGGAAAACCAGCAACAGACCAGCTCCCGCATTGCTCTTAGCCAATGGCTGAAGGTGCTGACTGGAGAGTTCTGGCGGGGTGGGCCATCCACTGTCAGAACACAAAAGAACAGCAGGGGAGATTGCTGTATTAACATTGGATTATTAGTACAGCGGCTCTGACCGGAGCTGTCAGTTTTTCAGGCTTTCATGTGTGTACCAGGCTTTAGTTTATGCAAACATTTTTTTTTAAGCAGCAGAAGGTAATTAGCAGAAGGGACTGTACTTACTATCAATGTGATTTGTCCCTTGTGCTGATGGCTGCTGCTTTAGTTGAAATCTTTTGGCTTCCACCCCCAACCCTACGCCTGCAGTGGTATTTTTCCAGTGTGTCTGGAGTTAATAGAGCTGAGGGACCTCTCATTTGCACTCATCACCTCCACCTCCTCCGACATTCATTTAAGCTGTACTATAGCTTCTGTGAATGAAAAGCCCTCAATGATTGGAGGAGGCAGACCTTTTGTTCATCTTGCCATCCTCCAATCGTAAACTGCTTTCTCTGATTTTTCTATTTAAATATTTGACTAAACTTATACTTTAATTGTTGGTAATAAAAAAGGCATAAAAACAGCCAATGCATTTCGGGAACAACGCCATCAGGGCTCAACACAGGATAAAACTTGGATGGACTCAGAGAAAACAGTGAATTTACAAATTTATATTAGAAACAATATTAAACTCTCCTAACAAATTTCACTCAATAAAACTCGCCCCTGTATTTGCTTTCTCCTCTGAATTGAGAAAAATTTACTTTTATTCTACTAGACAGAGAAGAGTGTAAAAAAAAGTAAATGAAATGGCTAGATCAGAGCTTGATCTAGGTCAGTGTCAGGGTCAATGCCAGGGTCAAGGTCATGATCAGGGTCAAAGGCCACTGTCAAGGTGGTCAGTGTTATGTCAGACCCTGACCATCTTCATCAACTTGTGACAATGGTTGGTCGAGCTCACACCACACTGTCACTGATACGTGACATTACACTCTCAGCCTCACCCTGCACAAAGATACAGTTCATCCGGAATTAAAATTTTCCACATTTAGTTATGTTGCAGCTTTATTCCAAAATCAATTCAATTTATTTTTTTCCTCAAAATTCTACAAACAATACCCCATAATGACAACATGAATGAAGTTTGTCTGAAATCTTTGTATATTTATTAAAAATAAAAAATGAAAAAATCCCATATACATAAGTATTCACAGCCTTTGTTCAATACTTTTGTTGAAGCACCTTTAGCACCAATTACAGCCTCAAGCCTTTTTAAATATAATGCTACAAGCTTGGCACACCTATTTTTGGGCAGTTTATCCCATTCTTCTCAAGCTCCATCAGGTTGGATGGGGAGTGTCGGTGCACAGCCATTTTCAGATCTCTCCAGAGATGTTCAATAGGGTTCAATTCTGGGCTCTGGCTGGGCCACTCAAGGACATTCACAGAGTTGTCCTGTAGCCACTCCTTTCTTATCTTGGCTTTGTGTTTACAGTTGTTGTCCTGTTGGAAGATGAACCTTCGCCCTAGTCTGAGGTACAGAGCACTCTGGAGCAGGTTTTCATCAAGGATGTCTCTGTACATTGCTCCATTTATCTTTCCCACTATCCTGACTAGTCTCCCAGTTCCTGCCACTGAAAAACTTCCCCCCAGCATGATGCTGTGGTAAAGTAGGATAACAAAGCACTATTGCACTATTATTAACCACTTTAGCCCCGGACCATTTGGCTGCCTAAAGACCAGAGGACTTTTTACAATTTGGCACTGTGCTGCTTTAACTGGTAATTGCGCGGTCATGCAATGCTGTACCCAAACGAAATTTGTGTCTTTTTTTCCCACAAATAGAGCTTTCTTTTGATGATATTTGATTGCCTCTGCGATTTTTATTTTTTTCTATATAAATGGAAAAAGACCAAAAATTTTGAAAAAAAATGAATTTTCTACTTTTTGTTATAAGAAAAATCCAATAAACTCAAATTTAGTCATACATTTAGGCCAAAATGTATTCAGCCACATGTCTTTGGTAAAAAAAAATTTCAACAAGTGTATATTTATTTGTTTGCGCAAAAGTTATAGCGTCTACAAACTAGGGTATATTTTCTGGAATTTACACAGCTTTTAGTTTATGACTGCCTATCTCATTTCTTGAGGTGCTAAAATCAGTACAAACCCCTCCCCCCCCCAAATGACCCCATTTTGAAAAGTAGACACCTCAAGGAAATTGCTGAGAGGCATGTTGAGCCCATTGAATATTTTTTTTTGTCCCAAGTGATTGAATAATGACAAAAAAAAGAATTTTTTTTACAAAAAGTTGTCACAAAATGATATATTGCTCACACATGCCATGGTTATATGTGGAATAAATTAAGCTGCTTCTCCTGAGTATGGGGATACCACATGTGTGGGACTTTTTGGGAGCCTAGCTGCGTACGGGGCTCCGAAAACGAAGCACCACGTTCAGGATTTCTAAGGGCGTAAATTTTTAATTTCACTCCTCACTACCTATCACAGTTTTGAAGGCCATAAAATGCCAAGATGGCACAAAACCCCCCAAATGACCCCATTTTGGAAAGTAGACTCCCCAAGCTATTTGCTGAGAGGCATGTTGAGTCCATGGAATATTTTATATTTTGCCACAAGTTGCGGGAAAATGACAAACTTTTTTTGTTTTTTTTTGCACAAAGTTGTCACAAAATGATATATTGCTCAAACATGCCATGGGCATATGTGGAATTACACCACAAAATACATTCTGCTGCTCCTGAGTACAGGGATACCATATGTGTGGGACTTTTTGGGAGCCTAGTCGTGCACAGGGCCCCGAAAACCAATCACCGCCTTCAGGATTTCAGGGCATAAATTTTTGATTTCACTCCTTACTGCCTATCACAGTTTCAGAGGCCATAGAATGCCCAGATGGCACAACCCCCCCAAATGACCCCATTTTGGCCGAGTACATGGATACCAAACACGACATGCTTTAAAACTGAGCACAAACGTGCAGTGGAGACAAACTACATGCATTTTTAAAAACCATTAAAAGCCTTTACAAGTTACCACTTTAGATTTACAGAGGAGGTCTACTGCTAAAATTACTGCCCTCGATCTGACCTTCGCGGTGATACCTCACATGCATGGTGCAATTGCTGTTTACATATGATGCCAGACCGACACTTGCGTTTGTCTTTGCACGAGAGCAGGGGGGGACAGGGGTGCTGTTTTTTTCTAATTATTTATTTTGCTTTTTTATTTTATTTTTAAACTGTTCCTTTCATTTTTTAAATTTATTTTATCATTTTTATTGTTATCTCAGGGAATGTAAATATCCCCTATGATAGCAATAGGTAGTGACAGGTACTCTTTTTAAAAAAAATTGGGGTCTATTAGACCCTAGATCTCTCCTCTGCCCTCAAAGCATATGACCACACCAAGATCGGTGTGATAAAATGCTTTCCCAATTTCCCAATGGCGCTGTTGACATCCGGCGAAATCTAAGTCATGAAATGCTCGTAGCTTCCGGTTTCTTAGACCATAGAGATGATTGGAGCCATTCTGGTCTCTGATCAGCTCTATGGTCAGCTGCATTATCAGGTTCCCTGTTGGGACAGGAGAGCCAGAGAAAACAAGACGGTGGGAGGGGGGACATTCCGTCCCACTGCTTGTAAAAGCAGTCTAGAAGCTAATTAGCCACTAGGATTGCTTTTACATGAAAGCCGACCGCTGGCTGAAAAGAATGATACCAAGATGATACCTAAACCCGCAGGCATCATGACTAGTGTATTCAAGATATACCCAACTCTCCCATAACCCCCCCTTATCCCTCAAAAACCCCCTCTTTCACTTCCCCCTTTTTCTTACCCCCTTTTTCCAATAGTAGACCACACAGGAGTTTTGGAGTATAACTGGCCATAGCAGCCTTTAATTAACAAACTATTAAATCCAATATTAAATAACTTCCAATCAACATATATATATACAACTTTTGTAACAACAATTTTAACTCCCAGTCTGTTGGTCTTTGACGGCACCTCGAACTTCACACTTTCCATTTAACACTTTTCCACCAGTACACTGCGGGACCATATTTCACCATACCAGGCCTCCAGCCGTATTATGAGCTTGGAGACAACCCCATTCTCGCAGTGCAACCATTCCCGTATTCCAGCCTACCCATCCGCTGGAAACACACCAGAGGGGCACATACCACCGATGAGCCCCCCCACCACTTCCATCACATCTGTTTTCTGCCGCCATCAAAGACCAAAGACACCGCCACAGCCCGCAAAGGATGACCCCTTAACCTTAAGGGCCCCTCCTCTGTCTATCTCCCACACTGCTCACGGAAGTCTCCGCCTACTTCCTTTATATCGCTCCACCGTCCCAGTTCATTTCCACCTGCCTCCTCCCCTTTACACCCTTCTCATATTAACCCTTTAGTTGTCTCTCCTCTCGCCCCCTTGTCATGCCCGGCCCTTCATTACTTTGTTTTCTCTGTCTCTCCATTCCGGGCCTCACTTTCTGGTATAACCACTCAAAGTCCAGTTGTTGGGCATATATTGTAATCTTTTTTTTTCATGCAGCCTGTGGGCTGAAGGAAAAAAGAGAGACTGATCTGTGGGTATGCCCACCATTAGAATACCTCCCTTCATCCACCCACTTCTAATGATGGGCATACATGCACCATTTTGTTTTTAACTGTGGTGGTGAAATCACCTCCTACAGCGCTGTAACGGTCACGGCTTTATGTATCGTGGGAGCAAACGCTGTTGCTGTCAAGATAAATAAATCAGTGCTGCAGCTGAATGGCCTAAAAAAATATATGCCGAAGCATGGGGGCATCCGCCCCAAAAGTTCGGAGCCAATCGCTCCTCCACCCCTGCTGCCCCCATGCTTCAGCATATATGCTCTTTTTTTAAACTGTGGTGGTGAAATCACCTCCTACAGCGTGGGAGCAAACGCTGTTGCTGTCAAGATAAATAAATTCGCGCTGCAGCTGAATGGCGTACCTGAAAACAAAAAAATGGTTAACAATAAAACACAGTAAACAGTAAAATATATAAAAAAAATACCTAAAAAGCAAACATGATAAAACATAATAACAATAAAACATTGCAGAATAGAATACAGTAAAAAAAAGAGCAGAACAATAGAGAGAGAATAGAGAGAGACAACATTAAAACGACAACTATTTTTGTTTTTTTATTTTATATTTTTTTTTCCTTTTTTTTTCCTTACACTTTTATTTGTAACTGTAACTGTAACTGTGACGGTTCGGTTCCAGGTTCTGGTCTCTCCAGGTTCTGGAGACCCTGTGAAAGTGTGTCCTAGTCTCTACAGTGCTGTACCTTATGCTAAAACTCCACTAGTGTATGGTAGTGTTCAAAACATTCACCAATGCAAAGACCAGGATTTTCTGGACAGGAGGGACAATAATAAGCGGGTGTCACGCCTATATCGGCGCTTGCTACAGACACATCTTCTTTGGGGGGCTCGTTGGGTAGGGGTACTCGGGAGGACGTACGGAAAATGCCTCTCATGCAGCTGGCTTATGCATTCGGATTGGGAAGGTGAGGTGGAGCACCGTCTGGAAACAGAAGGGCTCTGACGATCTCTTCCTGGAATTTAAGGAAGGATCCAGTCTATCCTGAAGCTCTGTATAGCACATGAGCGTTCAGCAAAGCCAACTGAAATAAGTATACAGACACTTTTTTATACCAGCGTCTGGCCCTACGGCAACTAGGTACGGCGCCAACAACTGGTCATTGAGGTCCACCCCACTCATATTTATTCCATACGTTACTCTGCCTGCCCATGCCATTCTGGCACAGTATATCTGCGTGAGACGGTCGGCAAGTGGTTAATGGCATCACTGCAAATGTCAGGAACAGGGAATTTTTTACAAATTTATTACAAACTATTTTGGTGATGGGTCATGGCAAGGGCAAGACAATTACAGATCAATTAAAAAAAAAAATGTGCCAGTTTTTCTTTAATAATAATAACAAATAAGAGATACCCATTACCATTTATCACAAAATAAAGGCCAAATTTGTCCTGAAAAAAAAATTGGTATAATTCACCTAGATACTCTAAGTTGTTGCAATGATATGTACAATTTTGCTGACATATACCAACATTACCAATACCGAGCATTTTGCAATACAAGCTATTATTTTTAAAAAATTCTGACTCAGTTTGCAAGCATTGTCTTGCAAGAAGAGTAGGATTCAAGCGAATGGGTTGTGCAGTACCGCATTTGGCCAGAGGTGCAGAGGCGCCAAGGACACTTGAAGCAGCTCGGAGCCGCTCGGATGCAATCAGAGCCACTCTGATACACTCGGAAACACTCAGAAACACTACATTCCTGAGTGTCTCCGAGCCTCTCCGAGTGCATCCGAGCTTCTCCGAGCAGTCTCCGAGTGTTTCCAAGTGTCTCCGGCACCCCCCACCTCTGGCCACATGCGGTACAACAAACAATAGCAGTCACTGTGGTACAAATTATAGGCTTACCTGTAGTGAAAAGTGGTTTGTAAGGGTTTACAACCACTTTAAGTTCCTGCAAGGATATTGAGTTGTTGTCCTGTCCTCTTCTACTCCCCTCCCCCCTCTCTTTCTTTAATTTCTCTCCTACCCCCTTCCCACCTTTTTAATTGGGTGTAAATCTCTTCCTCACCCTGTATATCCTCTCTTTTTTTACTTTTCTTATTGCCTATAACACCTCAATAAGTGTGTTGTTTTGACTTGAATTTGGGACTTTAGCCTACTAGGCCAAAGACCTTCAGTAGTTAGATTTCACTAAAGCTTCATAAATATCACTGGACTGTGCAGCATATTGCTACCTTTTTTACACTGCCTATGTGTAGGCAGGTTGCCTACAGGTGTATTAAATAGATTACTGGGAGGCCCAGGTTGAGGTGGAAAGAGTTAATGTGAGTGCTTCAATTCCTGGGCTTTTTGGATTCAGCCTGTCCACCTGCGTTATAAAAAGGGGGGAGGCTGAGGTCCGAGAGTTGGACCCGCTCCTAGCTGTAAATCCTGTGAGTCATGTGGAGAAGGACTGCTGCGTCTTGCAGTCCATCGGAGACACCAGGGATCCAGAGAATATCCAAGCATGGAAAAAGCCAAGATGAACAACTACCTTGTAGAAGTTTGCCTAGGCAGCCATTCAGTTGAAGTTAGGTCTAGGATATGGACTCTGCTCGCATTAAACTGTATTGCTAATGGACTTTTAAGTAAAGTTGCAGCAACTGTTCTAAGCCTGGTCTGAAGTTATTCAAAGGGGTGGATGTTGGTTCTGGCTTATCAAAAGAAACAGGGTCTGTAAAGCACATGTGGGGTATGAAACTCAGCTATGAGAGGGTTTACTCGGCAAGGCAAGCAGGGGGAATGAAGATGCTATGAGTAATACCCATTACCATTTATCACAAAATAAAGGCCAAATTTGTCCTGAAAAAAAAATTGGTATAATTCACCTAGATACTCTAAGTTGTTGCAATGATATGTACAATTTTGCTGACATATACCAACATTACCAATACCGAGCATTTTGCAATACAAGCTATTATTTTTAAAAAATTCTGACTCAGTTTGCAAGCATTGTCTTGCAAGAAGAGTAGGATTCAAGCGAATGGGTCGTGCAGTACCGCATTTGGCCAGAGGTGCACTTGCACTAGTTCAAGTTGCAAGCAACCAGTTGTTAGGCATGGTACCTGGTAAAGATGACAAGTCCACCAGTAGCGACGGGGGTTGATGTTCTGGCTCCCTCCCTAGAGATTGGTTTCCAGTAGCAACCGGAATCAAATCTGTGTTATGGAGATTAATGACCTGGTCACATAGGTATAGACATGAAGGGGTTAACAAGTGAATGTATGAGGTCCATGTTAGATGCACGGCAGGACCCCATTCCGTTACTGGGAGTGAGGAAACAGAGGTACACTGGATGGGTGGAGAGCCCTAATGTTAGATCTTTCACATGACCACAGTTTCTGCCTGGTCCCCAGCATTGATGACCCCGCTCCAGGCGAGATGTACCCCCACGTTTGTTCACAAATTATTGTTACAATTATTTTGACTCTCCTTTTTTAGTTGACATGTATTAGCAAAGCACAATAGTTGCTTAACCGTACTTTACCCTTGAAAAATGTTCTAATATAAATACATTAAAAAAAATACATTTAAAGCATTGTTATTTGCAAATATTTTACGAATCAGAATTTGTTCATATTTCTGCCCTCTGTAATATTTTGCACATGAATAATGGAAGTTGGAGGGTCAGCTCTTTAACCACTTGCCTACCGGGCACTTACACCCCCTTCCTGCCTAAGCCATTTTTCAGCTTTCAGCGCTGTCGCACTTTGAATGACAATTGCGCGGTCATGCTACACTGTACCCAAACAAACTTTTTATCATTTTCTTCAGACAAATAGAGCTTTCTTTTGGTGGTATTTATCTGCTGGGTTTTTTATTTTTTTTACAAAAAAAAGACCAAAAATTTTTTTAAAAAAAATGTTTTTTACTTTTTTTCTGTCAGTAAATTTTGTAACTAAGTAAAATTTTTCGCCTTCACTGATGTGTGCTGATGAGGCGGCACTGAAGGGCACTGATAGGCTGAAATGGTAGGCATTAATGAGGTGGCAGTTATAGGCACTGATGAGGCGGCACTTATGGGCACTGATGAGGTGGAACTGATGAGGAGGCACTAATATGCCGCACTTATGGGCACTGATAGGTGGCACTGATGGGCACTGTTGGGTGACACTGATGGGCACTAATAGGCAGCACTGGTGGGCACTGATAGGTGGCACTGGTGGGCACAGATAGGTGGTACATGTGGGCACTGATGGGTGACACCGATTGTCATTGATCGACAGCAGTGAGGGCATTGATGGGCAGCACTGATAGGTGGCACTGATTGCCAGCACTGACTGTAGAAATCTCTCCTGCACTCAGGTGTCCAGTGACTAAATATGTGGTGTGACCACCTTAATGAGGTAATGCCTGACGTCTTGCAGCCCTCCTTTGAACAATGGGTAATCATAAACTAAAAAGAAACAAAAAAAAGAAGGAGGGCGCACCGACCTATTACAGCATAAAAACAGCAAGCAATATACTCACAACCGAGCTATCAAAAACGGCTTTGACAAGGGCGCAAATGCGCTGTTCTGCAGATCGACACACCAGGACCTATTGTCAAGAGGGTCAGACCGATATGAATGGCCAATGGCTAACGCGTTTCAGGGGAGCACCCCTTTGTTCAGAGCCTGCTTACCAGTTTACCAGTGGTAATGCACTAGGTCGGTGCGCCCTCCTTCTTTTTTTGTTTTTGTTTCTTCTTGCCAGCACTGACTGGCATCGCTAATGGGCACTGATTAGTTGCACTTGTGGGCAGTGGTGGGCACTGATTGCTGCCACTTGTGGGCACTGTATGTTGGCATTGGTGGGCAATGGTGGGCACTGTATTGTGACACTGTATTTATTTATTGTAATCATGAAAAAGAACGAAAGAAAAGCGCCTCTGAGTGCAGGTATTTAATAATATCAATATCAAGTTATCCACACTTACAAGCAAGTAAGGAGAAAACAGCTACAAAGGGGGAACAGCTCCTGGATCAGTCCCGGCCTCCATGGCGTGGATTTGGCAGAGTAAGTCTGAAGGGATGGCGGCGGTCCCCCGCCAGGAGAGAGCAAGTGTCAAGACACTTGAAAAAGGAGCGCGCATGCCAAGTGGGAACTTCGCGCATGCTCTGAAACGCGTTGTGGTCCTCTCCACTCCGATGACGTCACATGCCCACGAGCGCCCTTGTTTGGATTATGGAACTTCCATCTAGCGCAGCAGTTTGCTCTCTCCTGGCGGGGGACCGCCGCCAATCCCTTCAGACTTACTCTGCCGAATCCACGCCATGGACGCCGGGATTGATCCAGGAGCTGTTCCCCTTTGTAGCTGTTTTCTCCTTACTTGCTTGTAAGTGTGGATAACTTGATATTGTTATTATTAAATACCTGCACTCACAGGCGCTTTTCTTTCGTTCTTTTTCATGTTTACTAGAGAGCTGACTTTGCTCACCTGGAAAGCTTGCCCTCAGCGCGGGTCTTCACACAGAGACATTTTAGTTGTTCAATTACATTTACCTCATCACAAAGTTTATTGCCACGGACTGGTTATAGCTATGGACTACCTATAACAATCTTCTGCAGCTATAGCCTTGCCTCTATTTTTAGCTAATTGAATATCGACTGGCATTTTATATTGATTTTATATTGCATTTTCTATTGGTCCTGTGCGCTTGCATGTATTTGTATATATATTTATTGTAATCAGGGCACTGATGATCAGTGCCCTGATTAGATTCCTAGATGCCCCCCTGTGAGGAGATGTCGCTGATTGGCTCTCCTCACCACACACTCTGTCAGTGTGAGGCGAGGAGAGCCGATTACCGGCATCTCCATGTTCACATGTGCACCGACCCGCCCTTATTTGATGGTGGGCGGGCAACAAGCAGTTAAGCTAACCGAGACTTGCTGCATTGCATATGTGCTAACAGGAGGGATGAACAGAGTGAGCAGAGTGATGACCTAATCAATTTGCTTTTGCTGTTTTTCATCCAATTAGCAGGCTGACACTGTTAACCAAACTGTGCTGCTACTGTTGCATTTTCGAGTCCTGAGCAGGGTAATTGTATTTGTACTAAGAGAACTGGGTAAGGCATACCACAAACAGAGCCAAGAGATCAGTAGTTTTAGTTTTTGGCACAGAGCTATTTGCAAAGAGAGCAGTGCCCTAGTTTAACCAGTTCCCACCAGGCCTATAGCAATTTGATGGCCAAGCGGGAATTTCGTCATTCCTGATGGATGTCATATGATGTCCTCCTAAGACGAGCCTCCCAGACACAGTCTATGATTGATCAGTGTACCAGCCTGCTGCCCATACCATGTGATGGCTGTGAATAAGCACATTGCGTGACAATTCTAAAAAATGAATGGCTTTGATTCATGCCATTTATTGCTACAATTGTGTTTTTAGCTGTGATTGGTCACAGTGATCACATGGTACAGACAGGGCCAATCAAAGCCCATCTGTACCATGCGATTAGCTGTGGCCATTCACAGCTAATTACAACAAAACAAACTGAATAAATCTATTTCATTCAGTAAAATGCTTGCTTATAGCAATGAAATTCATTGCTATAAGCAATCATAATGTGTCAAAAAAAATACTGGGGGCGTGGCCTAGCACCAAAGCATGATGGCAGCTTAGGAAGAGAGCTCTGACGCCTAGGGCTTTTAATCTTGCATAGCATTAGTGGGAAAACTTCGAACCAAGACCACAAAGATGACCGGGAGAAGCACATCAGCTACCTGATCTCAGATGGACCCGTCAACTCAGCTGAGCCGGAATATACTGGCAATGTTCTGCACACAGCACACTGATTCCCAGGCCTCTGCTCAAGCTTCGGATTGCGGTTGCTGCCAGCTACAGCAACACAGCTGACTCACTCGGCGCACCTACGGCAGGCTCTCAGGTTCTGCAACTCTCCTCTCTACTCAGTCTAGCTGATCTCCAGCAAGTTGCCATGGACATAAAAACCACTCTATCTGCTGCCATATCAGATCTCAAAACAGAAATCAGAGCAATTGCTTCTCACCTGGACCATGTGGAAGCGGCGGCCATGACTCATGGCACAGCTATTCATCAAGTCCAAAAGGTGACCAGCGTCCATGCCCAGCACCTTATTGATATGGATTGCCACTTGGAAGACCTGGACAACAGGGGCCGGAGGCACAATCTCTGGGTAAGAGGAATACCGTCAGTTGAGGGCCCTCAGCAATCTGTGGTGTGGGCTATCTTTATTACACTGCTGGGGAGGCCGCTAGATGCGCTGATCAAAAGGAAAGGTGTCTCAGGGCACAGATCCACCCAGAGATACTGTCTGTTGTGTAGTAAACTTTGTGCAGAAAGAAGACATATTACATTTGGCACGCAATCATGGTCACCTTGAGCATGAAGGGGTACATATACAATTATTCCAGGGTCTGTCCACTATTACTGTTCAGCACAGAAGAGACTTGCGTCCTCTTCTCACCATACTGCGGGATAGACACATCGCATACTGATGGAAATTTCCTTTTTGCCTGCAAGCAACAACAGGAAATCTTACCGCAGCGTTATGCACCCCTGCAGACCTGCATGCTTTCTGTGAAACCCTCAGCATTCCTGCGGTATCAGTGACAGATTGGTACAGTGTTTTCCTACAACCTGAACCCTGGATACATACACAGCCAGAAGATACTCCATGTGCGCAAAGATCCAGACAGAGGCAGCGTAGACCCTCATCCAATTCTCCACTGAGAGTCTGAGGCGACATGGACACAGATGGAAGCCCGAGAGCCTCACCCTTGTCAGCTAAACGCAAGACCGACTATTGAGGTTAAGACGAGCTTATAATCATACCCATATATTGCTGTGGCATTCAGTGTGCCTTGCTCAGTTGACCAAGTAACCTCTTCTCACCTTCATTGCAGGTAACATTGTTATATGGGCATTAGAATCGTATTGGCTAGTTACTGCCTTCCAATGATAAGGGTTGGAACTATGATACAACATTTGAATAAAAAGTAGTATGTTATTTGTTTATTTTTTCTGTGTGGGAACACTTTCATATGTTGGCAGCTTCTCATATTCACATTTTTTTTATTTGAGCGAGTTTAGGTTTTGCGCATTCGTTTTCTTCTCTTTCATGATACAACATTTGCAGTCCCAGGACTTCCTATATCAGATGTCTGTTCCTCCTATTCCCACAGTTGCACCAAACTTGACCAAAGTGTAGGCCTTTCGTAGGTGCTTCCTCACCGCATCTTCCACATTGGGACACTCGCTGGGAAGATTCTGTGGAGATTAGTGTGAGAAAAAGGCCAACCTATCTGTTTTTCCTTTATGCATCATAATTTGATTGATCGATCTGACATGGACACCTGCACAGCGGGGCTTTATGCACTCGGACTTGCAAAATGGCTAATGCTGCTTTATATGTTTCATCTAGACAGGGTACCTGAGGTTTATCAGATTCCCTGTCTATAAAAGATGTGATAACAGGGCAGATTTCAGGTGGTTATTAGAAGCGGCAATGGTCTCCTAGCTACCTCCTAAAAGAGACTGATGGTTATTGCTCTATGCTTTTGACAGTGTTCATTCTGCTGCTATATTCATGCATATGATCCGTATACTGCTTTTATATTGATCTGGACACTCTTTCCCCTAAGATCTTGACCCAGAGTATTGGGGACTCTTACCCTTGAAATTGTCGAGGAGGGTGGGGTCTTGGGGGACGATTGCATCTAGTACTGAGGGGGCGGTTGCCACGGCCTCGGGTCCAGTGCTTTTTGCCCCTTGGTTGTGTTCTGGTTATTCTCCAACTCCAGCAAACCAACTGGGTAAATCCTAGTTTGTGGTTGACCATCATTGATACTTGCAGATCTTAGAATACGTATGTTTATGTACTCATCTATAATATACATTTAAGCTCTGATAGTGGATGAGGATGAGAGGAGAATAGCTCGGCAGTGGGATGGGGCATCTAAGCTTTGAACAGGCACCTTGTTATGAGGGACCTGTGACAGATGACCCTTACCTGCTGGTGAACAGTGTTGTGTGTGCCCCTCCTTTCCATCTTGTCGCATATCTATTATATAAGGCTTCTCTTGAGTTTGCGGTACTACATGATGGAGGGGTTTGGACAGGACCCTCCCCATTTAGGGAGGGACCCAGGTCAGAAGCTCCCCGTTCCTTATAGCCAAAGTTTTTCCCTGTTTGAGTTTTCTCATGGTTTGAAACACCTAGATAGTTGAAGATATATAAATATTTTGGTGTTAATCCTCTTCCCTACCTCAGAGAGGCAGGTTCCCCTTTGAAACGCACCGGAACTATGCAACCGGAAATTCCGTGAATGCATACCAAGCTCCGCCTTACGCGTTTTATCATAGGACGTCGTTTGAGGCGGTGCTATCTTGGTGCACTTCACATCTATTATAGTGAGCAGTCTGCAGGGTCTACCCCCCCCCCCCCATGGGCCGGTTCAAAGCCCGGGACATCAGATAATCACAGGCTTAGCATATATAACATAAAGCTTGTGATTATCTGATTCCAGACTTTAAACCCGCACACGGGGAGTAGACCCTGCAGACCGCTCACTAAAATAGATGTGAGTTGCACCAAGACGGCACTGCCTCAGATGACATCCTATGAAGAAAAGCGTAAGCCAGAGCTTGGTACGCATTCATGTAATTTCCGGTTGCAGAGTTCCGGTCGGTGGAACGCACGCCAGTTCGGAGCTCATGGTTTGAAACCAGGGCACGCCAGCTTCATACTTAACTGTGTCAAGTTTTGTTTTTAACTTTAAGTATTTTAATAAACAAACTATTCAGATTCACACTATGAGTGCCCGTCTCTTTGGTTTATGAGGATATCCTGTGGCCCGACACGGAAGAGGTAATTGTTGCAACTTTATCCAGTGGAAGTGATTTACCCCAGGAGGGGCAGAGGGATCTGGATACCCCAGTGTTTGTTGAGCAAAGGAGGTGTCTGCCCCGGATACAGCCAGTACACTCACTAAAAGCTGAGGGTTGAGGGATCATCATCAGCATTCAGACTTTATAAAGAATGCAACAAGAAATGTAAGGGTGCAATAAGGATGGCCAAGATAGAACATGAAAGACACATAGCGAAGGAAAGCAAAAAAAATCCCAAAACAGTAAACAGTAAAAAAGGGAGGACAGACCATATTGGCCCCATAAAGAATGAGGAAGGACATCTGGTTACAAATGATGGGGAGATGGCGAAGGTATTGAATTTATTCTTCTCCTCAGTCTTCATGAGGGAATCGGGGGGGCTTCAGTAACCAAAACTGCAGTGTTTATCCTCATGACACATCACAGGAAGCACCTCCAGGGTTAACAGAGGACAGAATTAAAATTAGACTTGAGAAAGTTAATAAATCGCCGGGGCCAGATGGCTTGCACCCGAGGGTACTTAGGGAACTCAGTCAAGTAATTGCCAGACCATTGTTCCTAATTTTTACTGACAGTCTACTGACTGGAATGATAACAGCTGATTGGAGAAAAGCCAATGTAGCACCAATATTTAAAAAGGGCCCAAAATACATCCCTGGGAATTACCCCCTGCAGGGGTGCAAGAATCTGGTGAGTGGGGAACTGAAGGGGAGCACGGAAGTCACTTAATTGATTGCATACCTGCGGCTAAACCCAGGCACGAGTCACTTTGGACAAGCACACGTCACTTTGAAATTTTGTCATTTTTTGCACTACCTGAGATTGAACTTTGTTGTTGATTTTCATTTATCTTTATATATTTTCCATTTTTTGACACGTTTTTCACTGGACATTTGTTTATTTATAATTTTTTATGATAATCAATTTTTCATTAATTTAGTATATAGGAATTTGCACAAGCATCATATACTGTTTGGTATGAATTATTAAGGATGAATTTTGGTGTTTTAGATGATCTGATGAGATCACCACTACCTTTTGCACTTTTTGCACATTTATTCTAAGGATTGGATGTTGGATATATGGTTGAAAAAAGCACAATTAACAGAGCAACAATAGTATACTACCCAATATAGGTCACAAGGTGAGCACACTCCCTTGGACATTTTTCTCACTATTGGAGAATCATCCATTACCCATTTGAGAAGAGTGATCCATTGGGGTCCATTGGGGAATCAGTCTTCAGGTGACGGGAACAACTACCACCCACTAATTGCATATTAACCGGGGAGGAGTGATTCACTCCAGAGAATCACTCTTCAGGCAAAGAAAAGCCACCTGTAGCAATTATAAACCACCTATTGCATACTCACCTAGGAAGAGTGATTCACAGTAGAGGATCACTCTTCAGGTGATGGGCAGCGCCATCCACCCCTACATACACACAACTTTTAATACGGGAGCTTTAAATTAAAGCATTCCAGGGGAGGCAGCAGCCTATTTTAAACCTAAGCACGGAATACAACAATTTTTAGATATTCAATAAAATGTTTATGCAAAAAAGAAATACTGATCACTTTCCCAGAGTCGTACAATGTCACCATGAATAAATTTTAATTCCCTGGTCACAGTGCTTTTTAAAAAAAATGTAATAGAAAAGGAAAAAAAAATATTATTATTATATTTTTTTCATAGACTGTCCCCAGTAAGTGTGCCTGATCCCTGCCACACCAGTTCTAGGATGACGCTGTACTGCACTGGTGACAGTATGTAAAATAAATTTGTGAAAAAATGATGACAAAACATTACAACTTCAAAAAACTCACTATGCCTCTTACTACCTGTGAACTTTCCAAAAACGGGTCATTTTCAGAATATCTGTATTGTTCTGACATTTTTGGATCTCAAGAAATGAGATAGACCATCAGTACATCAGATTTGATCGATTTTCAGATAAATACCATAGTTTGTGGACTCTATAACTTTCCTACCGAGTAAATAATATACACTCATTTGGGTTATTTTCACCAAAGAAATGTAGCAGAATACATTTTGGCCTACATTTATGAAGAACAAAATATTTATTTGCAAAATTTTATAACAGAAACAAAAAACCTTTTTTTTCAAATTTTTTTGTTTCATTTAGTAAAAAAAACAAAACTCAGTGGTGATCAAATACCACCAAAGGAAAGCTCTAGTTGTGTGAACAAAATGATAAAAAATAAATTTGGGTGTAGTGTTGCATGACCAAGCAATTATCATTCAAAGTGTGACAGCACTGAAAGCTGAAAATTGGCCTGGGCAGGAATGGGGTGAGTGTGCCTGGTATTGAAGTGGTTAAGGACATAGTTACATAGTAGGTGAGGTTGAAAAAAAACACAAGTCCATCAAGTCCAACCTATGTGTGTGATTATGTGTCAGTATTACATTACATATCCCTGTATGTTGCGGTCATTCAGGTGATTATCTAATAGTTTCTTGAAGCTATCAATGCTCCCCGCTGAGACCACCGCCTGTGGAAGGGAATTCCACATCCTTGCCGCTCTTACAGTAAAGAACCCTCTACGTAGTTTAAGGTTAAACCTCTTTTCTTCTAATTGTAATGAGTGGCCACGAGTCTTATTAAACTCTCTTCTGCGAAAAAGTTTTATCCCTATTGTAGGGTCACCAGTACAGTATTTGTAAATTGAAATCATATCCCCTCTCAAGCGTCTCTTCTCCAGAGAGAATAAGTTCAATGCTCGCAACCTTTCCTCATAACTAAGATCCTCCAGACCCTTTATTAGCTTTGTTGCCCTTCTTTGTACTCACTCCATTTCCAGTACATCCTTCCTGAGGACTGGTGCCCAGAACTGGACAGCATACTCCAGGTGCGGGCAGACCAGAGTCTTGTAGAGCGGGAGAATTATCGTTTTATCTCTGCAGTTGATCCCCCTTTTAATGCATGCCAATATTCTGTTTGCTTTATTAGCAACAGCTTGGCATTGCATGCCATTGCTGAGCCTATCATCTACTAGGACCCCCAAGTCCTTTTCCATCCTAGATTCCCCCAGAGGTTCTCCCCCCAGTGTATAGATTGCATTCATAGTTTTGACACCCAAATGCATTATTTTACATTTTTCTACATTGAACCTCATTTGCCATGTAGTCGCCCACCCCATTAATTTGTTCAGGTCTTTTTGCAAGATTTCCACATCCTGCGGAGAAGTTATTGCCCTGCTTAGCTTAGTATCGTCTGCAAAGACAGAGATGGAACTGTTTATCCCATCCTCCAGGTCGTTTATGAACAAATTAAATAGGATTGGTCCCAGCACAGAACCCTGGGGGACCCCACTACCCACCCCTGACCATTCTGAGTACTCCCCATTTATCACCACCCTCTGAACACGCCCTTGTAGCCAGTTTTCAATCCATGTACTCACCCTATGGTCCATGCCAACGCACCTTATTTTGTACAGTAAACGTTTATGGGGAACTGTGTCAAATGCTTTTGCAAAATCCAGATACACCACGTCTACGGGCTTTCCTTTATCTAGATGGCAACTCACCTCCTCATAGAAGGTTAATAGATTGGTTTGGCAAGAACGATTCTTCATGAATCCATGCTGATTACTGCTAATGATATCATTCTTATTACTAAAATCTTGTATATAGTCCCTTATCATCCCCTCCAAGAGTTTACATACTATTGATGTTAGGCTAACTGGTCTGTAATTCCCAGGGATGTTTTTTGGGCCCTTTTTAAATATTGGTGCTACATTGGCTTTTCTCCAATCAGCTGGTACCATTCCAGTCAATAGACTGTCTGTAAAAATTAGGAACAACGGTCTGGCAATCACCTGACTGAGTTCCCTAAGTACCCTCGGATGCAAGCCATCTGGTCCCGGTGATTTATTAATGTTAAGTTTCTCAAGTCTAATTTTAATTCCGTCCTCTGTTAACCATGCAGGTGCTTCCTGTGTTGTGTCATGAGGATAAACACTGCAGTTTTGGTTACTGAAGCCCCCCGATTCACTCGTGAAGACTGAGGAGAAGAATAAATTCAATACCTCTGCCATCTCCCCATCCTTTGTAACCAGATGTCCTTCCTCATTCTTTATGGGGCCAATATGGTCTGTCCTCCCTTTATTACTGTTTACATACTTAAAGAATTTCTTGGGATTTTTTTTGCTCTCCTCCGCTATGTGTCTTTCATGTTTTATCTTAGCCATCCTAATTGCACCCTTAAATTTCTTATTGCATTCTTTATAAATTCTGAATGCAATTACCCAATGGGATACATTGGCTAATGCCCTTATTTAATATGCTCTTAAAGCAAACCCATCTCTCCTCTGTATTCTTTGTTCCTAATATTTTATCCCAATTTATGCCTTTTAGCAAGGTTTGTAGTTTAGGGAAGTTGGCTCTTTTGAAATTCAGTGTCTTTGTGTTCCCTTCATGTCTCCTATTTGTGTGATTTATACTGAAACTAATTGACCTGTGATCGCTGTTACCTAAATTGCCCCGTATTTCCACATCTGTTATCAGGTTTGTATTGTTGGTAATCAGTAGATCTAGTAATGTTTTATTTCTAGTTGGTGCGTCTACCATCTGACCCATAAAATTGTCCTGCAAGACATTAAGGAACTGGCGAGCCTTAAATGAATGCGCGGTTCCCTCCGCCCAGTCTATGTCTGGATAATTAAAATCCCCCATTATGATAACACTTCCCATCCTTGCTGCTAATCCAATTTGTGATAGGAGATCCGTCTCCACTTCCTCCCTCAGGTTAGGGGGCCTATAGCATACTCCCAGTATTATTTTCCCCTTAGCTTCATCCCTTTGGAGCTCTACCCATAAAGATTCCACCTCCTCCCTAGCCCCCTCAGTGATGTCATCTCTCACATTCACTTGTACATTATTCTTGATATATAGGCATACCTCTCCCCCTTTTTTACCCTCTCTATCCTTGCGGTATAGGGTATACCCTTGAATGTTTGCCAGCCAATCATGAGAGCTGTTGAACCAGGTCTCTAAAATTCCCACAAAATCCAAATCCTCCTTGTACAACAGTATCTCTAGTTCACCCATCTTGTCCGCCAGGCTCCTGGCATTGGTGAACATGCCACATAGTTTAGACCGGTCGCATATTGTCCTCGTATTGGGTGTTTCAAGATTGCAACTTGGACTTGCTACTATACTCACCTTGCGTTTTTGTGCTTTGGTTAACCTACCACTAATGCCCCCAATACTACCCTCTGGAATATCTTCCGTGCTGGCTATCACTGTCTCTGGACCCTCCCCCCCATCGCCTAGTTTAAAAACCCCTCTAACTTTTTGGCCATCTTCATTCCCAGCAGATCTGCACCCTCCTCATTTAGGTGCAGTCCGTCCCTTCTATAGTACCGGTTACCGACTGAGAAGTCGGCCCAGTCCTCCAGGAACCCAAACCCCTCCTTACTACACCAGCTCTTCAGCCACTTGTTTACTTCCCTAACCTCCCTCTGCCTCTCTGGTGTGGCTCGATGTACCGGTAGTATTCCTGAGAACACTACCTTGGAGGTCCTTTTCCTCAATTTAGCTCCTAAGTCCCTAAAATCGTTCTTTAGGACCCTCCATTTGCCTCTGACTTTGTCATTGGTGCCAACGTGCACCATGACAGCCGGGTCTTCCCCAGCCCCTCCCAGTAATCTGTCCACAAGATCCGTGATGTGCCGAACCCGAGCGCCCGGTAGACAACATACTGTTCGGCGCTTCAGGTCTTGGTTACAGATTGCCCTCTCTGTCCTTCTAAGAATTGAGTCCCCTACCACCAGAATCTGTCTTTCCTTTCCCTTTGCTGCCCCCCCACTCTCACTGGAGGAGTTCTTCCCCTGACATCATCTCACTAAATTTCCCTGTAAACCTTACTTAGAGTATACACAGACAGTTTTTTTTCATTCAACCAGCAGATTCAACAAAAAAAAACCTGACAGGTCCCCACATCAACACAAGTGATGGGAATGAAGGGATTTCCCCCAATGCACTATTGAATTCTGACAGCAGGGACTTCACACTTTTGTCAGAATACACAAATAAACGTTGCAGTCATTGACTGCAGGTGCGCATCGCATGCTGTTTCTCCAGCTGGACCATTCGACAGAAGCTAGTCTGAGGCCTGGTTCACACCTATGCATTTTTTAGTGTGTTTTCAGTTTTGCTGAAACATACTACAGTCCATTTAACAAGGTTTCCTATGGGTCATGTTTACATCTGTGCATTTTAAGGAAAGGGCCAGGGACCAGCAGTTTGTGTTTTTGGTTCCATAGATTTCTATGGATCAAAAACGTGTATTGAAAAATGCAAAATGCACCTAGAATATGCATCAAATGCAACCTGCACAGGTGTGAACCAGGCCTAACAGAACGGGGTACACATGGATCCAAATTTGGCCAGTCTCTGCTGAACCAGCCAATTTTCGGTCTGTGTATACCTGGCCTGACTCTGTCCTATGTGGTCTTAATCCCATGTTTACTTATTTATATCTTCTGCTCTGCGATACTCTACTCCAGGGGTAGGCAACCTGGGACCCTCCAGCTGTTGCAGGACTACAAGTCCCATTGTGACTCTGGGAGTAATTGTAACTGCCAGCCTTGCAATGCCCCATGGAAAATGTGATTCCACAACAGCTGGAGGGCCCCAGGTTGCCTACCCCTGCTCTACTCCAAAGAACAACCTTTCCTGAACCAAAAATATCAATGTTCTAATCTACTGTTGTGGAAATAAATCTCTTCCCAGATGGGCCTGAGCGATTAAACTTTTTGACTACTTATGAAGTTACTTCTGTTTCTACTTCTCAGTTTGTAAGCCATTATTCAAAAGTTAAGCATTTTACAATAAAAAGTTTAACTTTAGCCTTGATTTGCTTTTATAAGGAATGGATTGTGGTTCGCCATCTTCACAATATACTTAAAGTACATTTCACAAAGACATCTACGTAGATCGTGTCCAAGTTGTGAAAGGATAGAAAATGTTTTTTGATTGGTTGACCCTTTATTCTTAAGTTCCAAAGCTTGAATATCTGTCTAAAGGTTACTGAATTTTTGAGACTGCTGTCATTTAGCTTGGGCATATAGTTGAATAAAAATGCCTCTCATATATGCCTTATAAGCATTCTATAAGATGAAAGGATCTTTTGTAGATTTGCTGTTGGTTTCAAAATACTCTTGTAATGGTTTAGGAAGATAGGAGGCATTTTGGGGGCGTTTTAGAAGATAAAACATTCCCTGCTAGGGTTATAGTGATGTCATGAATGGTAGAGGAGGAGACATGTTCAAGTAAACACTTATCTAACATAAAGATTTCAATATGCAAGTAAGATACATTATATGTGTAGCAGAGTAGTAGGTATTGTCTCGTTAGCATGTTGGCAGCTCCATACATCGTACACGTCTTCTGCTTAGAGATGTTGCTACAAGGACGATCAGGGAGCCTTTCTTTACAGAAGTGATTTTGCAAATGTGTTTTTGTAGAAAACAAAGTTGTTGCTAGTTTGGGTCATATTAATTCAACAAAGTTTTAGCGTTTCAAATTTATTTTACAGAGGAGAATAATGTATCTGCCATTAGGGTTTACTATCGAGTCTTCTAGTGATAAAGAGACCGAATTTTAAAATGCTGATTAAGACTCGCTTTTTAATCGGGGCAGATGCCAAGTAAATAAAGGAAAAGTTCTTGTGTAGATATTTCGGGGTAGCCGAAATTTGAAAGTGAGTTTCTTGAATACAAAGAATTTCACAATGTAATTTGTGGGCTTCTCGCCATAGGGAGGCACTTTTGGCAGGTTGGTTCAGTCACCGGACATTTAACAAAACGATTCTAAAGCACATTATGTATCCAGTAGATATAGGAGTACTGAGAGATCACCATTAGATGAAAAATTATGATGTCTTGAGTTATCAGCTATCGGGCGGTAATGGTATTCATTGAGGCAAAGTCACAAGAAGATACACAGGAGAATAAAGTTCCGTATATGTGCTGCATATAATGGAGTGAACAAAAACAAGAGCAGTGTTAACTGCAACTTGATGTAAGGAAGAGTAACAACAGGGAGGTAATAAAGAGGATCCAAAAATTTTAAAAATTGCAGAGGACTCTGTGCAGATTTTTCTGGGGTACTGGTATTGCTCCATGCACTTGGAGTGTGTTTATTGCCATGTAGGTACTTTGCGAACAGGTATTTCCGTAAGAAGATTTTTTTATTTTTCCGCTTGTGGGTGACCACCTGCCATTCAGGTGTCATAGCAGCAGAGTGTGAGGGGGAGGAGTTGAGTAGGGGTACTTCAGGAAGGATCCTCCAATTCTTGTAGCATTGGAAGACCCTCCTCCATAGATGAGACTATTGTGGTTGCCCCATTGTGGGTTGTAATGAGTTTGCTCGGGTGACTCCAATGGTAGGGAATTGTATGATTCCTCAGAGCCTTAGTAACCAACAGAAGCTTTTTTCTTTGCTGTAGGGTGTGTTGTGATAGGTCCGAGAAGACTTGCAATCTTGAATATCATTCCTGGATAGGTTCCAGTTTGGGAAAAACTGTCAGGACTTTCTCGCTGATGTGGTAAAAGCGGACAGCCTAATATCATGTCTACCTGTTGTTGGGTAGATGTGAATGCTTGGGGATATGGTGCACCCTATCTGCATATCAGCTCCACATCTGTAACAGTAAGTAGGATAGAGTGCAGACGATCATGGACAAAATTTGCAAGCTGGGTCAGGAGGACATCCTTGGGTGTGCCCTGGATTTTGAAGTTGTTGCAATGAGACCTATCTTGTTGGTCTGCTTTTTTGGCACATAGCTAGGTAAGGTTGTCTGCTTTCTCATTATGGAAGTCCAGCAGGTTGTTAAAGGACAAGACAAATTCCCCCATACTATGCTCTATGTGTCCCACTCTGTCCCCTAAGTCATTGACTTTCTCCTTTAATTGTTCCATGCATGAAATGATATCTGAATGTAGGGATGATTTCTGGGACAGTAACATATTTTTCAGTGTGGTGTCTAGTATGGGTTGATTGACCATGGGAAATGCTGAAATAGAATCTTGCCCTCAGAATGCCCTTAGAATGCCCTCAGTTCACTCCATAGAATCACATATAGCACTTGCCTCTGATGCTGTAGTCTCTCCAGAGACCTGGGAGATTCGGGCTTTAGACTTAGCTGGGCTCTGTGTCAAGGAGTGGTGGAGGAACCAGAGGATAATTCTGTCTGTGGGTCTTGCTGCTGCCTGAAGCTTTCCTCAGACACAGAGCAGCGGTGTCTGGAGCTGATGTGTGGGTGCCACCGCCATTTTATTGAACCCTAGACCCGGCTGAAAAGAAGAGCTGAAAATGGCTGGGGCTGGTCTCGTGATTTTAGGTCATATTGCTGATTGCATCCGTAAGTGAGCAGGTTTCGGTGGGGGTTTAAAATGCTTTGAGAGCCCTGCTGCTTATTTAATCCTGTGCCAGAGTAGAGCTCCTTCAGAATGTGGCCATCTCCTCTCCCCCATTCTGGTAGGTTTTTTTTATCTAGGCCGAGTATTAATGTGGCTTGATAGTGCTGACATATGCCCCGTTTATCCATATATATGTGAGTTTTAATTAGGCCCCTTGCACAAGGGGCTGTCTAGTAGCAGTGCATCCCTCCCAGCTTTTTAGTGCACCCTGACAGGATGCATGAGGTAAGACCTGCATTCCAGATCCTCATCCCTAAATGCATAGGACCCTAATTGCCGTTACCACTCAGTATAGCGTTCAATGCCGCCCAGCTAAAGCATGCCAAAGATTTTGATAGGCTGCCGGTGGTTGGGTTGGAAGTTGCAACTGTCCCTGCCCCAGGTGCACTAAAATGCCTGTAGGTTTACATTGCAGCTGGACCAGGGGCCTAATTGGTCAACTCCTTTACAAAGAACATACAAATTTATCGAATCAATATGGTGCTAATAATATCTGGTCATGTATTGCAGCCTAGATCTGATCTAGATTCTGAAAATCAGAAGTATTTAGACAGCTATTTTACTTAGAACAAGTAACTCTTGACAGTACTTAGCAAGTTCTTTAACATTTTACATTTTCTTTTCATTTTCTTGTGTTACACACAGTGCCGTTATAGAAAGTCTGGGGGGCGTGGTCTAGCTCCGCTCTAAGATGGACGTCTGAAGTCAGATCTCCTGCATGTCGGAGCAGCAAAAATCAGCCACAGGATCCCCTGAGATCCTAACAACCACGGGTAAGGGGGATTGGAGCTTCTCACCCACCCGCAATCCTCAGGATAAAGGTCCTCAGCCGGCAAGTAATATAACAGCAATGTTCCGGGTTACAACGGGAGACGGCCGCGGCCCCTGCACAACCTGTCATACCACTCGATGGCTCCTGTCCCATAATGGAAAACTGACACATTAGAGCACAGCCATCACAAAAATTAAGCCTGACAGACCTTCAGATGGTTGCAGCAGATATCAAATCCATGTCAGCAGCAATCATGGATCTCAGGGTTAATATAGTTGAACAAATCGTTCAACTATATTTAATGATATAATGGACAGACCTCCTGATTTACCCATTGAATATAAAAGAATACACAGAACCTTTAGACCAAGAGGTAGAGACACTGATCCCCCCAGAGATATCATATGCTGTTTGGTCAATTTTCCCCTAAAAGAAGCAATCTTAAAAAAAAGGGAAAATAATTGTGTAATGGCAATGAAATAAAACACTACCAAGACCTCTCAAACATAGCACTTCAACAATGCAGAGCTTTACCTTCATTACTGGATCCACTGCGAAGCAGAGGCATTTCATACAAATGGAAATTCCCATTCTGCCTATCAGCCACATGGAGAGGTCACACAGCCATGCTGCGCACTCCGGAAGACCTTCAAGCTTTTTGTGAAACACTAAACATACCTACTGTTGAAGTACCTGAATGGTATAACTCCTTCCACATTAATGATACATGGATCGAAGTCACCAAAAACTACACTCCAAGAGCCCAAAGAAACCGCGACCGCCGTTGCAGATCTCCATCTGCTCAATGAAACAGAAGAGGTGCAGGACAGGGTAGTTGTTAAAACCCATTTTTACGGTATTAATATCAATATTTCAATAATTCATATTGATGAGGAAAGTTCCAAGAAAATACGTTCAGTTCTTGTGTAAAAACTCAAAAATTGATTTAATAATAAAATAGCAAAATATTACAAGAACAATATCAAAGCATAGAATGCAAAAATAATAATGATGTATTATATTCTTAAGATGAAGATTGAATCAGATATGTGTGTATATGTATGAGAAGCTGTCCGAGCTTTCTTCAATGTCTCGTGGTGGAATGTCTGTAGCAAAATCTGCTCCACAGCCTAGCTTTACTCCTATAATCTGACCCCTCCTTCCTAAAAAGGCCAGTTAAAGGTTCTTAATTGACTTGTAGTCCTACAGAAAATCACGGGCTTTCCTCCTCACTTAATGGTGGGAGTTGACATTCCTGAGGAGTGGGCCAAGAGGAGCTATATGTAAAACCATTTAACTTATACAATGAACGTTTCCATTAACTTCTAAATCAAATACTACATATATCAGTATGTATATTATATTCATTTAAAATCCAATGTTAATAAAAATATCCTAATCAAGAAATATTGTGAAATTATAATCTTAACTAAAATATGAACCTTTACATCTTAAAGTATATGAATCCTTTCTTCTCACAGATGGGGGGTAGTGAAGACCCAACAAATTATTGCCATATGTGAGCTCTCCCAAGAAATGCTTATGAGCTTATAACAGCATATACTGTCACAAGTATAAAAAACTATATAACTTCACTTTTATCACACTAAAAGCTATAATTATATAATAATATAATTGACGAATATTAGATAATTGGATTAAAGAAAACTTTCTAACAGTAGTCCAGGATTATCCCCACCTCGTCGCAGAGACCGCATGGATACCTGAATATTTCCAAAACGACCATCTTGAATCCTCAGTTCCAGCTCCTATATATATCAATAAATGTTTCATTGCTATGCGAACCAGAGTTCAAGTTGGAACAACACATTCTAGTTGGAACAACACATTCTAAAAAAAGTCATTTACATGGCCTTATAAATTACCTAGTTCACATGTTAACTGGTTAACTGACTATTCCGCATGTTCTTTTTTTTTTTCTTCTTCTCTTTTTTCTTGCAGTTTATATAATTAGCATAAATGTAGGAAATTTCCCCAAGTGGAAACATGGACTACAACCACAACAGACCCTGACATGCTTCTCCTGGACATATAAAGACCTTATGTGAGTACTACTTCTATATATTGAAATAACTATATATAGGAAAACACCACTCACTTATATCTACTCCTTTAAAAAGTCCAAATTGAATCTGGATATAGCGGAAAATATCCTACAATATACCTAATACAAAAATAAGGTATACATGTACTGCCAATCTACAAAGTACAGGAACTATGGAACAACGCAAGAATTTCAGAGAAAGACATGCATCAGCTTATTAGGAGAGTACATTGTCATATTCCTCACAAGGGCTGTTTTAGTTTCTTAATTCTAACTTAGGCTATCATATAATTAAACTCTATATTCAATAGCGTAATGACTTGCAACCTGGTTATACATACTATCCCAAGGTTAATACCATGTAATATTCTGTACAGCATAATTTCTTACTATGTGGGAGATATACTGGTGGATCAAATCTCAATTCAACAATACTAAAAACACAAACAGAGAATACCTAATTCTGCCAAATAACCAACCACACACACACAGTTCAATCTATAGAATAATAGGTTTCCAGAAAAATTCTTTAGCAGCTCTTATAATTTATACTAGCCTAAGACATCTAGATCCACCAGAGTATTTCACACATATACCATTCTATACGTAGATTTATACAGTAGGTTTAGATATAAGCTTTCTATTAAATTAAGTTAAAATTATAAGCTTAACTGTGATAAAAATTGATCATTCAATCACAAAAGCCTGAATAGCTCAATAGAGGTTAAACATTTATTCTTTGTTAATCTTTCACTGCTTCTACTACATAACAGCTCCCTCTACTGACAAAAATAGGAATAACAAAGGGGAAAAATCAAATTATATATTCCACATTTTTAATATTTACCTAACCCTAGGAATATAGCCGGTATATACATGACTCAATATAATACAGATGTATCGGATGAGGGCGATCTAACTATGAACTATACCTGCATCAAGTTTTTCTGGCTGCCCCACAGTGGCAGGACTTGGTATTACAGCGGTTTTCACTAGACCCCAAACCCACACAGAGGGTGATTTCCTTGACACCCCCTCTGAATAGTACGGATTCTTTATTACATTAGATATCATCCCTTATCTTCCGTCTCTTAGAGCGGAAGTATAAGGGGAAAAACATGTTAGCAAATAAGCTAGACTAGCAGGCCTAAATCTACCTCCGGTACATTTATTTTTTTCTTTTACATTCCCCTACCCCCTCTCCCCACCCAAACATCTTTAATTCTTCTCCCCCCCTATACCAACCTTCCATTGGTAACAACATTCCATTACTTCTAAATTTCAATATCCCAGGCATATTCATAAAGTCAATCTAAAGATTAGACAAATTATAGACAATATGTCTAACCAAAACTCAAAAATCACTCCACTATCGATAAAACTATTCTCTGTCAATGCAAAGGGATTACATTCTCCTGAAAAAGGATCACAGCTTCTTAGAGAATTTCATAAGCAGAAGGCAAATATCATATGCATTCAAGAAACACACTTTAAATCTGACAAAATTCCAAATATCCAAGACAAAAGATTTCCAATAGCTTATCATGTCACAAACCCAGAAGGTAAAACTAACGGAGTTACTACTTTAATCTCCAAACACACATCATCCCAGCTAATAGACTCTATGCATGATCCATTGGGAAGATATCTGTACCTTAAAGGGAAAATAGGCTCCCATCCCATTACCATTAGAAACATTTATGCTCCAAACACAAAACAAAGTTGTATTCTTTCGCCTTAACTTTAGACTTGTTAACTTCATTTGCCTCAGGCATTCTTATCCTAGGTGGAGACCTAAACACCCCCTTAACTCCCCTTATAGACACATCAAATGGTACATCGACCCTCCCTTTCAGAGCATTACAGCAAATCAATGTGCAACTACAGGGTCTCATGCTGCATGACATCTGGAGAACTCTAAACCCACAAGTAAAAGATTACACTTAGTTTTCACCTTTACACCAAAAGTACTCTAGGATCGACTACTTTTTCCTATCACAATCTGATTTCAACTTATTAAAAGACGCTACAATTAACCAATGATCCTATCGGATCACCATGACACTAACATTCCCAGACAAAAGTTTTAAAACTAAAATCGAAGACTAAATACTTCCATTTTTAAAATATCCTGTTGACATTCAACACTTAAACAACTGCCTGAGGGATTACTTCTCACGAAATGAGAACGATGAGACGCCACTCCTCAATCAGTGGGAAGCACATAAATGTGTTATAAGAGGAGAATACATAGCTAAGTTAGCCAAACTTAAGAAAGAACAACAATCCAAAACAACTACACCGACAAACCAAATCCAAGTTCTAGAAGCAACTCATAAACGTACATTGGCTACCACGACACTTAACGAACAAACCCAAACAAGAGCTTAGCTAGCAGAAGAACTAAACATGAAAACAAAAAGACAATATATACTCAGACATAAAATATACTATGAACAAGGAAACAAAAATGGGAAACTATTAGCGAAAGCAGTACAAAACAAAAAAACAGCTGCCACAGTCCATCAAATTAGAGATAAACACGACACACCACACTCATCAAACGAAGAGATAGCTAATCAATTTGAACTACACTACCAATCCTTATACAACATCCCATTAAATCCTAAATGTCCTCAAAATTCCGAAAAAAGAACAAGGCTTATACAAGAATTCCTACAAAAATATCGACCCCGTCCTATCTCTGCAAATACCGCACAAGACCTTGAAGCCCCTATCTCTGACACTGAATTTGAGAGAGCAATCAAAGACATGAAACTAGGTAAAGCTCCAGGACCAGACAGCCTACCCTTACAATACTACAAAACATTCTCAAACATACTACAACCACTCTTTCTCAAGGCCTTTCACTCGCTTCAATCAGAACTACACCCACTGTCACAATTACAAGAAGCACACATAACGGTATTACCCAAAGATGAATCCCAGGTCACTAATTATCAACCAATTTCCCTTATAAACGTCGCTATAAAAATATATGCCAAGATTTTGGCAAACAGGCACTTGATCAAGTAGGATTTATCCCAGGTAGAGAAAGTTGTGACAACACGATCAAAGCACTTAATATTCACCACTGGCTCACATCCAAAAAGAAACAAAGATTCTTTCTATCACTGGATGCAGAAAAGGCATTCGATAGAGTGGCTTGGGATTACATGGAAGCAGTCCTCTGCTCTATTGGTATATTATCTCAAATGAGAGCATACATCAGAGCACTTTATTCAAACCCGACAGCAAGAGTATGTGTCAATGGTCACCTATCGAACGTCTTTCACTTACGAAACGGAACAAGACAAGGTTGCCCTTTATCTCCTCTGTTGTTTGTCCTCACATTAGAACCATTCCTAAAGAGACTAAGAGATAACCCAGACATAAAGGGAATAAAGATTCAAAACCAAACATATAAATTAGCAGCATTTGCAGACGATCTGCTCCTATTTCTATCCGAACCACATATATTACTCCCCAATCTCATCCATGACCTGGAATTCTTTAAATCTCTGTCAAATTTAAAAATCAATCATTCATAAATCGAATATAACATTGACATCTGATAAGGTATCACTTTGCCAAAAAAACTTCCCCTTCACATGGGCCCCTAATACCATCACTTATCTAGGAATACAGATACCCAGTAAATTATCAGACCTCTTCAAATATAGCTACACCCCTATACTGAAAGAAACATATGAGGACCTAAAAAGATGGAAATCTTTAAATGTTTCCTGGTTTGGTAGAGCTTCATGAATCAAGATGACAATTTTACCACATTTTTTATATGTTATGCAAACTATCTCCATTCTAGTATTAGCATCATTCTTCACCTCATTCAGACGAGCCTGCTCAACCTTCAAGAAAAAAAGGGGGGTTGGGACTTTAAATGAGGTAGATCTAGCATGGCTAAAAGAGGGGTCAATGTAACAATACATGTTTTAATCATTAAAAAACATTACATGACAATATGAGTATGTAGAGGTGAAGTTGCCACTAGTAACAAAAATCCACCATATCACCCCGCTGCCAGACTCCCATATATCACTTGCAGAGACAATGAACAGTCATTTGCTTTGTTTTGTTTATTGGGGGGTCCCAGTTGTATATACTCTTGCGGGTCCATTATACTCCTGCCAAGTTGGTTAGAATGGGACTGCAAGATGATCCATCATGTACTTGCTGCATGCGGGACCATGGTGACCTGATACATCTTTTGTGGCATTGCCCCAAATTACATGTTTACTGGACGGAGGTTATAGGGGTTATTAACCGGGCTTTCCAGGTTCAGATTAAAAAAGATCCCAAACAATGTCTGTTAGGTATTATAGATGATGGCTTGGTGGAGGAGGTCCCCTAGGCAGGCGATAGTCAGGGCCTTTTTTCAGGCCCAGGAACTTATGTTACGGCACTAGAAATCAACAGAATCCCCTACAGTGCGGGAGTGGATAGAGCAAATGGGTAACACTTTAACCACTTCAGCCCCGGAAGATTTGGCTGCTCAATGACCAGGCCATTTTTTGCGACAATTGCGCGGTCGGTCGTGCGACGTTGTACCCAAACAAATTTGATGTCCCTTTTTTCCCCACAAATAGAGCTTTCTTTTGGAGGTATTTGATCATCTCTGCGGTTTTAATTTCCTGTGCTATAAACAAAAAAAGAGACAATTTTGAAAAAACACAATATTTTGTACTTTTTGCTATAATTAATATCCCCAATTTATTTTTAAAAAAGCTAATTTATTCCTTAGTTTAAGCCAATATGTATTTTTCTACATATGTTTGGTAATAAAAATCGCAATAAGCATATATTGATTGGTTTGCGCAAAAATAGGGGATAGATTTATGGCATTTTTATATATATATATATATATATTTTTTTTTTTTACTAGTAATGGCAGAGATCTGCAATTTTTATCGGGACTGCAATATTGCGGCGGACAAATTGGACACTTTTGACACATTTTTGGGACCATTGACAATTATACAGCGATCAGTGCTATAAAAATGCACTGATTGCTGTATAAATGTCACTGGCAGGGAAGGAGTTAACACTAGGGGGCAATCAAGGGGTTAACTGAGTTCCCTAGGTGTGTTCTAACTGTAGGGAGGATGGGACTGTCTAGGTTTACACACACAGATCCCGGTTCTCACTCTGTCACGAGCCATTGCGGGAGCCAGGCGGGCGCGATGATGTCGTTTTGCCCAGCCGTGCCATTCTGCCGCAGTAAAACTACGGTGGCTGGTCGGCAAGCAGTTAAGACTAGAAAAATATATCTACCAACATAGGGGCAGTACAGCAAAGTTTGCCAAGCTATGAGAACTATGGTTGAACAATGGTTGACCCCAGTAGAACTTGTATTGGACCGTTTGCGATAAACTTATGCCATGGCATTACCATTAGCTGGGCCCCTAGCTCACAATCAACGGGGGGGGGGGGGGGGGCTGTGCCTCTATACCTGTACTACTTTGTATGGATCCAAGTTATATCTCTGCACATATGTCACATGATGCTGTTTATTGCTTCTATTGTATACACTGCACATGTTTGTTTAAAACTTTCAGTATCCTATGTGGAATTAAGGTCTGTGAATGTATAACAAATTGTATTGCTCTGAAGCCAGTAATGGATGTATTATGCTTGTCTAATAAAAAATAGTTTTGAAATAAAAAAAAAAGAAACAAGACATCCCACGCATGGACAAGACCCCCTACAATCCTAGAAACCCTTTGCACAAAAAAAAAAATCCACAGCGACTTCTCACATCAATCCTATACATGTCACTCTTAGAGGAAAAAACTGTTTTCTCCAGTAAGTCATGCCTAGCATGGGAACAAAATCTCAACACAAGTTTAACAGACTCAGAATTGGAAACCATCTATATGTATGCGCACAAGTCTGAGTCATATTTTATTAGCATTGCTGGTTATACCAGAGGTTACCAATATATACAGTACTGACCAAGCTTATAATTTGGATGTGATATTGTTTTTCCATATAATTATAATATTTCATGTTTTAGATGGTTTTAATCTACAGGCTGAGCGTTGGCGCCGCACTGTGGTTAATAACCAGACTTCGCCCACACAGGACTGACTTTCCCACACATATTCTCTCCAGGCCATTCCCCCCACATCAGTACTGTGGAAAAGGCAAAGGGCCAGGCCAAAAATCATTCACGTAACCTATAACATGACTCATCAGCTCTCCACAAAATCAGAACTTAGGGAAGCTCCAGTAATAAAGTCCATAACATCTACATCGCTAAGCAACCACCACGAATATTTCTACTAACAATTAATCATTTTACAACCTTAAGGTGGAAAGTTTATGAAGCTTCCTTAGGATTATAAAGGATCATCCATAATGTACGGAATTTAGGCATCAGCGTTACGTCTAACATCATTTTCTAGTAGTTGTAACATTGTGTGTATAAATGATACATTGGTGCTATTGGCACAAAGTTCCAAGTTTGGCAAATGCCTTTTAGAAAGGAACTTCATCCTTATCATAAAAATTATAACAAAGGCATATTTGGAAACATTTAAGCAATGCCAATCTACAAACAAGTACTTATAGATAGTTGCAGGTTTCTTATTTTTTTCATACCACATTTTTCTTTTCCCCCCATTCTTCTAACAGTGGCCCCTTTCACTAAGGGCAGATGAATCCAGTTTCTTTACCCCCTGGAATTCTGTGTCTGCTTCCTGGATCATGTGACAAAATCTTCCCAAGATGCATCTGTGAGGTCCTGGTTACATCAGCAGTGCCTCGCTCAACCAGGAAGTGGTAAAACAGTCATAAGAAAAAGCTATTTTTTTTGTTTACCAAACATAGAACACTTTAATATCAGCATGCAGAGCTGAATGCTAATGCGATTTGTTGTCAATGGGGGGGGGGGGGGCACCCTGACATTTATTTCTTTTGTCTTGAATTCATTCTGAATAATAACGTCACACTTCCTGGTATGTGAGTGTAACTAGATACTCCTGTTCCCTATCCCCATAGAGATCTGCACTATTATATCTAAGGCACTGCTATTAGGCACTACTGTGCTGCTCACTGTTCCATACCTCCCAATTTTAGAACTTGAGAATGAGGGACACTTTAAGGGTGTAGTGATCTGTGGTGCATGTAGCAAAAAGTGGGTGTGCCCACACTGTTAACTCTCCTATATGGTCTTGCTTTTGTATTATATTTGAATCTTAAAAGTGTAACATGTTTGTACACTTCATAGTCTATTAACATGAATCAATATGACTTCCATTAAAGTAAACCTGCCATGTACTAAAAGGCCTTCGCATGGAATGGATTGCGAATAGTGCCTGCTCATACTATTTTAAGATTCCAGTCTACTGATGTCTCATTTATCCCTGTCCCTAAAATAAATTTATGTTTCCAAATGTAATGGGAGTTGTGTCTTAAATAAGGAAGAAAAAAAAAAGAATTTCATTACATAAAAGAGCTAACATTCACAGTAAAAGGTCCCACTCCTGGAGAGAGAGAGAGAAAAAGAGAAAGAAAAGAAAGAGAGAGAATTTTACACGACATCTGTCACTGAGATCCAGGGGGGCGTGCCCGGGACTGCCTTTGGTCTGACCTGCCCGGTTCTTCTGTGTTCCTCTCCTGTGCAATTTACCCAGGGGCAGACTGTGTCTCTCCTCTCTGCTCTAATCATTTATCTCCCGGAGGCAGCTGTTCGGGCCCCCACTGCCCTAGTCAATCCCCCATGTAGCACAGACTGTTAGTTTCGGACTACTGCAGACAGCATAGGGTCTTTCCTACCTTTGAGTGTGGAAGCCACATTGAGACAGGAAGCGGCACCCAGAGTCAGGGGCGGAGCTGGGAAAACTAGCCACTCTGTATGGAGGTGCACCTGCATAGCGTGTCATTGTTTGCTAAGGTGCCAGAAGTCCTAGCAACCAATGATTGCAAAGAAGATTGAAGGGGGAAGACGCTCAGCATGCAGGAATGCCCTGCTAACTGGAATCCTCACTGGCTGCATTATGTGAGAGCACACATTGCACCCACTGATGATACTCACACTGAGTGGAGCCCAGTGCTGGAACATGTTCCAGCACTGGGCGCAGGGACTCTAGCCCAGATCTGTGGGACCCCGGGACTTACTTGAAATCTCAGGATGGTCCAGCGGAATCCAGGATGATTGGGAGGTATGCTGTTCTCCTTTCTGAAGGCTTTGACACAAATAAGCAAAACCCTGCCTCTAGAAAGATGGCTGCCTCCATATAGAAACACAGTGCAGATCAAGGATTGCCTTTCTGGTACAGCTTCCAAAGTTCAAAGTATATAGGGAGGTGAGGGGGCCCTCCTGGTTCTGTAACATGTTTTTATCCCAGGGAATGCATTATGATAAAAATTCCTAGCCTTTACAACCACTTTAATTGCTCACTTTTTTTGGACTTTGGTTTCATTTTTTTCCATTCACTTTTAAAGGCACATATTTGAGCATGCTTTTGTATATGATTTTGGGTGTGCGATGGATGGGAGGGTACAGGAAATGTCTGGCCAGCAATAGTCTCTGATATCTTCTAGGTTTTGCATACCACTGCATTTCAAGATCTCTTTATTTGTGATATGGTCACAGTATGGGTTGCCCAGATTTCTCTGTAGGCACCTCTGGTAAAATTAGTTCACTTTTTAATTTTGAGTGATTTTTTTTTCTAATTAATCTTCCAAGTTTCACTGGCTTATAGGGCAGTGGGAATAACAATGGTAGCATATAGGCACACCTTCACGGTTGTAGTGAGAAAAGGTGTAGACCAGATTTGATGTAAATTTTGAAACATGCCTGTTGCCTTGCCAACCCTGCACTGAACATCTTTCTCTGTACCACCATCACATCATGATGTAACACTTCCGAGGTAGGTAGTCTTCAACATTTTCAATGTCCTGGTTAGGGATGAGCCGAACACCCCGGTTGGGTTTGCATCCAGAACATGCAAACAGGCAAAAAATGTGTTCGAACACGCGAACACCATTAAAGTCTATGGGACACGAACATGCATAATCAAAAGTGCCCATTTTAAAGGCTTATATGCAAGTTATTGTCATAAAAAGTGTTTGGGGACCTGGGTCCTGCCCCAGGGGACATGTATCAATGCAAAAAGAAGTTTTAAAAACAGCCATTTTTCCGGGAGCAGTGATTTTAATAATGCTTAAAGTGAAACAATAAAAGTGTAATATTCCTCTAAATTTCGTACCTGGGGGTGTCTATAGTATGCCTGTAAAGGGGCGCATGTTTCCCGTGTTTAGAACAGTCTGACAGCAAAATGACATGTCTAAAGGAAAAAAAGTCATGTAAAACTACTATCACCAGCGCCGGCTATAATGAATTGTCGGTCCGGCAATACACATAAAAGTTCATTGATAAAAACGGCATGGGATTCCCCCACAGGGGAACCCCGAACCAAAATTTAAAAAAAAAATGCGTGGGGGTCCAACTAAATTCCATACCAGGCCCTTTAGGTCTGGTATGGATATTAAGGGGAACCCCGCGCCCAAATTTTTTTAAAAAAAAGCGTGGGGGTCCCGCTCAAAATCCATACCAGACCTGAAGGGCCTGGTATGGAATTTAGGGGGACCCCCACACATTTTTTTTCTTTAGGGGGACCCCCACATTTTAAGGGGAACCCCGCACCACAATTGAAAAAAAATGGCGTGCGGTCCCCCCAAAAATCCATGCCAAGCAACCTGACAGGCCGCAGGAAAAGAGGGGGGGGATCAGAGAGCACCCCCCTCCTGAACCGTACCGGGCCACATGCCCTCAACATTGGGAGGGTGCTTTGGGGTAGCCCCCCAAAGCACCTTGTCCCCATGTTAATGGGTAGAAGGGCCTCATCCCCACAACCCTTGCCCGGTGGTTGTGGGGGTCTGTGGGCAGGGGGCTTATCGGAATCTGGAAGCCCCCTTCAACAAGGAGACCCCCAGATCCTGCGTGAATTGGTAATGGAATACAAATGTACCCCTACCATTTCACAAAAAAAGTGTCAAAAAGGTTAAAAAACACAAGAGACAGTTTTTGACAAGTCCTTTATTAATTTCTTCTTCTTCCATCTTCTTTCTTCTGATCTTCCTTTCGGCGTTCTTCTTCTTCCTCCATCTTCTCCACTCGGTCCGCACGATCCGCCTCAGTGGGAGTCTTCCGCCTTGTGACACTTCGGTTCTTCTGACACTTCTTATATAACACCCGGTGACCCCGCCCTCCTCTAACGCACAGGAACTTCCCTGTGGCTTTCCCCGTGTTGTCAGAGGGGGACGGTGTCACCCGCTTAGATAACCGAGTGACTCCGCCCCCCTCTGACAACACGGGGAAAAAAAACACTAATAAACGCTTATTGCGATTTTTTTTTTTTTACCAAAAATACGTAGGAGAATACGTATCGGCCTAAACTGAGGAAAAAAATGTTTTTTTTATATATTTTTGGGGGATATTTATCATAGCAAAAAGTAAAAATAATACTTTTTATTCAAAATTGTTGCTTTTTTTGTTTATAGCACAAAAAATAAAAACCACAGAGGTGATCAAATACCACCAAAAGAAAGCTCTATTTGTGGGAAAAAAAGGACGTCAATTTTGTTTGGGAGCCACATCACATGACCGCGCAATTGTCAGTTAAAGCGACACAGTGCCGAATCACAAAAAGTACTTTGGCTGGTAGGTTGCTTCTAGAGGCTTTTAGTTTTTTTTTTTTTTTTTTAATGCTTCTAGAAGCAGCTCATGTTATCCTACAGTACCTTGAAAAAGTATTCATTATTGGGATTTTTTGTGATAGACCAACACAAAGTGGCAAATAATTGTGAAGTGGAAGGAAAATGATAAATGGTCAGCATTTTTTTTACAAATAAATATGTGAAAAGTGTGGCATGCATTTGTATTCAGCCCCCTGAGTCAATACTTTGTAGAACCACCATTTACTGCAATTACAGCTGCAAGTCTTTTGGGGTATGTCTCTACCAGCTTTGCACATCTAGAGAGTGACATTTTTGCCCATTCTTCTTTGCAAAATAGCTCAAGCTCTGTCAGATTGCATGGAGAGTGTCTGTGAACAGCAATTTTCAAGTCTTGCCACAGATTCTCAATTGAATTCAGGTCTGGACTTTGAATGTCCCATATTAACACATGAATATGCTTTGATCTAAACCAATGCTTCTCAACTCCAGTCCTCAAGTATCCCCAATGAGTCATGTTTTCAGGCTTGTTATTATTTTGCACTGGTGATTTAACCAGTTTCACTGCCTTAGTAATTACCACAGCCGTTTCATCTGAGGGAAATCCTGAAAACATGACCTGTTGGGGGTACTTGAGGACTGGAGTTGAGAAACATTGATCTAAACTATTCCATTGTAGCTCTGGCTGTATGTTTAGGGTTGTTGTCCTGCTGGAAGGTGAATCTCCGACCCATTCTCAAGTCTTTTGCAGACTCTAACAGCTTTTCTTCTAAGATTGCCCTGTATTTGGCTCCATCCATCTTCCCATCAACTCTGACCAGCTTCCCTGTCCCTGCTGAAGAAAAGCATCCCCACAACATGATGCTGCCACCACGTTTCACAGTGGGGATGGTGTGTTCAGGGTGATGTGGAGTGTTAGTGTTCTGCCACACATAGCATTTTGCTTTTAGGCCAAAAAGTTCAATTTTGGTCTAATCTAACCAGAGCACATTCTTCCACATGTTTGCTATGTCCTTCACATGTCTTCTCACAAACTACAAAAGGAAATTCATAATTATGTGCCACTTTGTGTTTGTGTTTTCTATCACATAAAATCCCAATAAAATGCAATTTACATTTTTGGTTGTAACATGACAAAATGTGGAAAATTTCAAGGGGTATGAATACTTTTTCAAGGCACTGTGTGTGTACATGCACATTAGACAGTCTAGATGTGTTTTTTAAGCTCAGCATTTAGAGGCCTAAAAAAAAAACTCCTTTGGTTTGTGTTTTTGAGAGCATTTTTCTGGCAGAAAAAACGCTAAACACTCCTTAATGCAGACATCCGGCTTTTTATTTTTTCCTAATGTTTTGTTGTAAAAATGCTTATAAAAGCTAATGCTCCTAAATGCTGCTAGAAGCTAGCAAAAAAAAACCGCTAAATATGAGCGTTTTTTTATACAGCATTTTCTGGCAAGGTAACTGGCGTTTTTTTTTTTAAGCCAGCGTGCATTGACTGTAGCATACTTTGCTGTTATACTTGTATGGGACAGCACAGTGTACTTTTTGGTAAAGCTGAACTTACACTTTTAGAAGCTAATCTACCCAGCCTCTCTACAATAAGTACAATAAAAAAAGCAAGACCAGGCATATAAAAAAAACATCAAAAAAGGTAAACATGACATGAACTTAAAAATGTATGCTTACTAAAAATACACTATACTATCCCTGTACATATTCTTGTTGCTGGCTAACATGGTAAAACACCCATTTGTCATGTTTAAGCTACAGTAATTTCACACTTTAATAGTGTGTATTGATTTTTCTTCCTTATTATTATGCTGGATTTATATAGCGGAAACAGTTTGCACAGCACTTTACACAATAAAGGGAGATAATACAGCAACAATACAATTCGATACAAGAGGGTTGGGAGGGCCCTGCTCCTGCGAACTTACAATCTATTAGGGAGGGGCTGGTAAAACAAAAGGTAGAAACTGTGAGGGTTGAACAGATGAGGGAGTAGTGTCAGGAAAGGGTCCGTCCCCTGGTAAAATATATCATTTGGCGTGCAGTACTGGGGTCCACCAGCAGGTGTCTCCTGGCAGTTTGGAGCTGTCAGGGGAATCTTTCCCTGCTGGTGTTATTTCATCTTTTGGCCGCAGTACTGACGTTCACCAGCGGATGAATCCTGGCAGTATGGAGCAGACAACACTCCCTGCGCTCAGGTGTTACATGAAGACAATTATTGTCAGTCCCATAAATACCCGGCAAGCCCTCACATGCTTACCTTGGTATCTCTCTCCTTGAGCCCTGACCCTGTTCGCCTGTTTACCGATCCTGAGCCTACATCTGACCTTGTTCCTGAGCTTATCCTGTCCCGGTCCCCTCTGTGTTCCTGTACCCTTCAGCCCGATCCATCCCCTCTCTGTCCTGTTGGTTCCACGTCTCTCATTTACTGATCTTCCTGTGTATGACCTTGGCCTGGCTAATGTTTACGCTTCTGGAACATCCCTTGTCCTTCTGCTGACGTGCCGTGTATGACCCTCTATCTTAATAAATATAATTATTCACTTTACATGCGTTTTGGGTTATCTCTGTGCAGTCCACACAGTCTGGTCTACTAATTCTCCTGACAAGTAGAAGATTTGGTTGTTAGCTGAAGGCAGAGTTTTCAGGGATCGCCTAAAAGTGGACAGAGTAGGAGATAGCTGAACAGATTGGTGCAGTGAGTTCCAGAGCATGGGGGGGGGAGACAAGGGAGCTAGAGATTAGGAGCTGTGGGAGGAGCAGAGGATGATTTGGGTGATATTTGGAGACAAGATTGGTGATGTAGCTCGGGGCAGAGTTGTAAATTAATTTATGTTATTGTTAGTGTTTTTAATTTTATTCATTGGGCAATGGGAAGCCAGTGGAGGGATTGGCAGAGAGGGGTGGTGGACACTGAATGGATGGTAAGATGGATGAGTCTAGCAGCAGGATTCATGTTAGACTGAAGAGGGGAGAGCCTGCAGAGAGGCAGGCCAATGAGGAGGGAGTTACAATAGTCAAGGTGAAAGATAACAAGGGAGTGAATACGTTGCTTAGTGGTTTCAACTGTTAAAAAGGACCATATATTTGAGATGTTACAGAGGTGAGGTCTGCAAGATTTGGACAGAGATAGTAAGTTAGTAATGCGAGAGGTGACTGAAGGAGTGAGGTGAGGAGTAGAGAGATAGATTTGTGTATCGTCAATATAGAGATGGTACTGGAAGCCATGGGAGTTTATCAAGTGACCAAGGGAGGAGGTGTAAGTGGAGAAGAGGAGGGGTTCGCGGACAGAACTTTGGGGTGCACCTACAGAAAGAGGAAGTGGAGCGGAGGAAACAGAGTTATAGGTAACACTGAAGGAGCGCTGTGATAGGTAGCTGGAGAACCAAAAGCGAGCAAACTCTTGAAGGCCGAGAGTGGAGTTTTTTTTTTTGAGGAGGGAATGGTCAACAGTATCAAAGGCTGTAGAGAGGTCTAATAATAGGAGTATGGAGTAGTGGCCATTGGTTTTAGCAGTTAGATCATTGAGCTTTAGTTGGGCAGTTTCAGTGGAGTGTAGTAAGCGAAAAGCCAGACTGTAAGGGGTCAAGAAGGTTGTTGTCTGTGAGGTAGGAGCTCACGGTTGTAGACTAAGCACTCAAAGTTTTGATGCAAACGGGAGCAAGGAGATGGGTCTTAAGTTTTTCAGGCTAGTGGGGTCCAGTGAGGGCTTTTTAAGTATGGAGGTGATCAGTGCATGTTTTAGAGGGGAGGGAAAGGTGCCAGTAGAGAGGGAGATATTGAAGATGTGAGTGAGGGAGCATAGGATAGAAGAAGAGGCTAACTGTAGTAGTGGTGAGGAAACAGGATCCAGGGGGCAAGTGGTAAGACGGGCTTCTGAAACAACTTTAGCGTCCTCTTTGGCAGTAGCAAGGTCAAAAGTGGAAAGCATTTTGTTGTGTTCAGTGGGATAGATTTCTGTGCAGTGGAGATGACCCCACAAATTGCAACAATCTTGTTTTTGAAGTGAATGGCAATCCCTCGAGCAGTGAGCGAGTTATTGGGTGGAGGTTGTGGTGGAGAACGTAGAGAGTTAAAATTAGAGAAGAGATGATGAGGACTGGAGGACAGAGTATTAATGAGAGTGACAAAGTAGGCTTGCTTGGCATCATAGAGGGAGGAATTGTATTTTAAGAAGGCAGATTTATATAGGGTGAATGCTTGCTGGGATTTGGTTTTATGCCACAATCGCTCCAGTGCATGGCTATGTCTCTCTGGTGTCATTAGTCTGCCAAGGTTGTAACGGTTGGGGCCTGATACTTTGTTTAGTGAGAGGAGCAAGAGAATCTAGTGTGGATGAAAGTGAACTGTTGTTCCTTAAAGCAGAACTTCACCCCAAAGGGGAATTACTGCTTTCTTTCTCCTCCCTTCCTCTTCTACGATATTTAGAATACTTTATTTTTGAGGGTGGGGGAGTAGGTACTTAGTTTTGACGGGTACCTGCTCTCCACTGCCTAGACGATCAGAGCGGAAGCTTGCCCCTGCTTGCCTGCAACCTCTTAGGACAAATCACAGGTCCCAGGAGGCTGTGGGACCATTCAGATTGAGTAACGTGGCTCACACACGTGCAGTGGGGAGGCAGCTATGAAGCTGCAAGGAATCACAGCTGGCTTCCCACAGTAAACATGCCAGTGCCCAGGACCCCGAAGACTGGCCAAGGTGAGGATAGAGCTGAATCTTTGGACAGGTAAGTGTCTTTTTATTAAAAGTCAACAGCTAAAGTATTTGTAGCTGCTGACTTAACTTTTTACAAATCAACTGAAGCTTCTCTTTAAGTACTGCTTGAGTAAGAAATTATCATAGACTTCTCTGTGCCTTGCTATGCCATTAACAAAGCCTATTTATAAATCATTTCTCAATCATCATTTCTTATAAATCATTTCCATGAGTAGGGATGAAAATTCAAGTTAGACTTACCGGTAACTTGTTTTCCAAGAGTCTTTCAGGACAGCACTTGAGAGAGTGACTCCTCCCCTTGCAAACAGGAAACACCTCTTCCACCAAACTTTAAAAGGAGGCTCCTTTCCACACATTGTCAGTAGTAGTAGAGAACCTCCGGCCCCAAACTGGAACACATAATCGAGATATGATTAGTCACAGTATATTATATATATATATATATATATAAACAATAGGGCGGGATGCTGCTGTCCTGAAAGACTCTTGGAAAACAAGTTACCGGTAAGTATAACTTGAATTTTCCCTTATCGTCTTTCAGGACAGCACTTGAGAGGATAATAGAGACTTACCCCCCTAGGGAGGGACCACAGCCTGCAGAACCTTTCTGCCAAAAGCCTGATCCCCTGCTGACAGGAGATCCAGTCTGTAATGACGGACAAACATTAAGTAGCTTGACCACGTAGCCGCCTTACAAATCTGATCTGGGGTGGCACCAGCTCTGTCTGCCCATGTAGTGGCATGGGCTCTTGTTGAATGAGCCCTAATTCCCAGCAGGGAAGATAGACCCATTTGAGAATAGGCTACAGAAATAGCTGTCTTAAGCCATCTAGCCAATGATCCTTTCCATGCTTGTTGGCCTTTTTTGTTTACAGAAAAAAAGAACAAATAATGAATCTGAAGCTCCAAACCCTCCTGTTACTTCCAAATTATGTAATAGGATACGTCTTACGTCCAAATTGTGAAACTGCTCTTCCTTTTCACCCGAAGGGTTAGCACAAAAGGTTGGTAGAGTAATCTCCTGAGACCTGTTACTAAAGCTTGCCACTTTTGGCAAAAACCCTGGATCTACTTTAAGGACAACTCTATCAGGAAAAACTGACAAAAAAGTCTCTTTTACTGATAGGGCGTGCAGTTCACTAATCCTTCTTGCTGAAGTAATTGTGACCAGAAAAATAGTCTTCAAAGTTAAATTCTTTAGGGATATGGCCTGTAAAGGCTCAAATGGTTCTTTTGCCAGAGCTTGCAGAACCACCAATTTGGGAAATGCCTCACCGGGACCGGTTTAGACCTGGAAAGTGCTTTGAAAAATCTCATGATCAGAGTTTCTGAAGATAAGGATCCCTCCAGATAAACTCCCAAGGTGGCCACCTGCACTTTAAAAGTGCTGACTGCCAGATTCTTGTCTGCACCTTTTTACAAAAACTCCAGCACTGAAAACTAGGTCTTTAACCTCCCTATGTTCTGAATGACAGAAAGAAACATAGACTTTCCATACTTTGGCGTAAATATCCCTGGTTACCTTTTTCCTACTGGAAAGCAACGTAGTAGTTAAACGTTCTGAAAAGCCTTTGCTTCTCATTAACTGCTCCTCAGATACCAGGCAGTGAGCTTTAACCTGCCTACATCTGGATGATGCACTGGCCCCTGAATCAACAGATCCTGACTGAGCGGAAGATGCCAACATGGTTTGATTGCCAACTGAAGAATCATGGAAAACCAAGCTCTCTTTGGCCAATACGGAGTAATCAAAATTATTGATACTCTCTCTCTCAGAATTTTTCCCAACACTAGAGGGATTAACCTGAATGGAGCAAAAGCATATCCTAGGTCAGTGGTTCTCAACTCCAGTCCTCAGGACCCACCAACAGGCCAGGTTTGCAAGATAGCTGAAATACATCACAGGTGATATCACTTGCTGCTCAGTGATTGCAGTATTCTAGTCTGCAACTCCCCAAGGTAATACTTAAAATCTGGCCTGTTGGTGGGTCCCGAGGCCTGGAGTTGAGAACCACTGTCCTAGGTGAAAATCCCATGGATGTGCCAGAGCATCCATCCCGAGAGCAATTGTCTCTCTGAAGGGAGAAAAAATTCGTGAGCTGCGTGTTTTGTTTTGAAGGAAACAGGTCTACCTGCGGAAGGCCCCAAGCACTGGTGATTAATGCAAACACCTCCCTGTTCAGACTCCACTCTGATTCCTGAACTTTCTGTCGGCTCAGATAATCCGCTACTTCGTTTAATGTGCCTTTGAGAGGGACTACGGATAGAGATAGTAAGTGGTTCTCCACCCACTCCAGAATCTCTACTGAGAGTAAGTGAAGAGCCCTGCTTCTTGTGCCTCCCTGTTTGTTCAGGTAGGCTATGGTAGTGGCATTGTCCGACAAAATCTGGACATGGCAACCTATGAGGTTTTGAGAGAAGAAAGCTAATGCTAGGGCAACCGCTTTCAGCTCTCTCCAATTTGAGGATTTTTGGGCCTCGAACTGGGACCATGTTCCCTGCACTAAGGCCTGACCCATGTGGGCCCCCCATCCCCGCAAACTGGCGTCTGTTGTGACCACTGTTCCGGTCGGAAAAGACCAAAGAAGACCTCTTCGCAGCACCACCTGACTTTTCCACCACCAAAGTGAACGTTTGACTCTGGTGGGGATCTTTATTTTTGTATCCAAACTCTCTGTCCTGTGGTTCCATGTCCTTCGAAGGAACCTCTGGAGAGACCTGAAATGCAGCCTTGCCCATTGGATGGCTGGCATGGAAGAGGTTAATGTCCCCAGAGCCGACATAACCTTTCGGACTGAAATCAGTTGATTTGTTTGTAGTGCCGTTATTACCCTTTGAACCTTGATGTTTTTCTCTTCTGGGAGAAAAATCTTTTGCTCCACCGAATCAAGTAACCCAGAAACAGTACTTGCTGAGCTGGGATGAAATTTGATTTTTGAACATTCACTATCCACCCTAGTGACTCCAAATGACTGCGGGCTTTCCTCCTGCAACTTTTCCCTGGATGGGGCAAATAAGAGGAGGTCGTCCAGATATGGAATTACCGCAATCCCCTGGAGTCGAAGAGGGGCGAGAGCTTCCGCCATTATCTTCGTAAAAATACGAGGAGCTGACGAGAGGCCGAAGGGAAGGGCCCTGAACTGAAGATGTATAATCTCTTTGCCCATATTCACCGCAAATCCTCAGGAATTTCTGGGACTGAGGTGCTACAGGAACATGAAGATAAGCATCCCTCAGATCGATTGATACCATAAAACAATCTTTTGTCAGAATGTTCCTGACTGAAAATTGAGTCCATACAAAACTTTTTGTATAGGACTGACTTGTTCAAGGGTTTTAGGTTGAGGATAAGACGGAAGTTTCTGGATTATTTTCTTATCAGAAAGATGTGTGAATAGAAGCCCTGACCCTGTTCTTCTGGGGATACTGGTATCACTACCCTCTGGTGCCTCAGATCCTTTAAAAGGTTCTTCATGGCCAGGGCCTTTGTTAGATCCCTTGGCAAGTTTGTTACAAAGAATCTTTCTGGCGGGCGATCCGAAAACTATCCTGTAACCTTGGGACAGCATGTCTAAAATATATTGACTTTCTGTCATGCTGGCCCAAAGGGGGAGGAAACTTTGAAGCCTTCCCCCCACTGGTACGCACAAGTCATTGCGTTTTACTGGAGGCTGCAGGAGGATGGAAAAGGACATTTCCTTTTCCTTTACCCTTCTGCGATGCCCAATTTTTTCTCTTCTCCTGGGGTTTGGTTTGTTCTTGAGCCCTTTGGGAACGAAAAAAACGTTTAACTGGCTGTTTTTTCTTTTTGATGGGGAAAGACTTCTTTTTATCAGCTGTTCTATCTAGAACCGCATCTAAGTCAGGACCAAAAAGCAAGTCACCCAGGAACGTTATCACACACAGCTTGTTTTTGGATGCCCAGTCTCCCGGCCAAGTTTTCAACCACAGAGCCCTTCTGTCTGAGTTGGCTAGGGCAGCAGATCTAGCTGTCATTTTAATTGATTCCGCTGATGCATCAGATATAAATGCGACAGCGGCAGACAGAGTCGAGAATGAATCCAAAATTTCTTGTTTTGGTGAGTCTGCTGAGATATGGGCCTTAAGTTGATCTAACCAGAACTCCATATGCCTGGATACTACCGTAGTTGCCATAGCAGGTTTAAGATTTCCCATGATGGATTGCCAAGACCTTTTTAGTAGCTGGTCCATCATTTTATTCATGGGATCTCTTAACACCCCCAAGTCCTCGAATGCCAAATCTGTTGACCTCGAGACTTGGGAAAACGCGGCATCTAGTTTGGGGTTTTTGTTCCAAACTGCCGCTGGATCTTCATCAAAAGGGAAACGCCTTTTTAAGGCTTTGGGAAAGAAAGGCTTTCTCTCTGGCTCTGTCCACTCTTTCTTAATAGCTTCAGAAATAACAGAGTGTACTGGGAAATTGCGATTTTTGTGTTCGCTAAGCCCTGCATACATTTTATCATGCAGAGATAACTCCTTTCTTTCCTCTTCCAGACCCAGTGTGGTATAGATTGCTTTTAACAGGCCATCTACCTGTTCCAAAGACAATTTAAATTTTGAAGGTACATTTTCTCCTTCCTCCCCCTCATCAGAATCCTCAGATTGAGAGGGGGAATGTCCCACTGGGGCAGGAGGTGCCTCAGTCTCCACCGCCGGGACTATAAGTGAGCCTTGAGAGGACTGTGAGGTAGTAGGTGGACTCAGGGATGGGTTTGCTAGCAAAGAGCGAAATGATTCTATAGTCGCATGAAGTTCTTTTTTAACAGATGCAATCAGGTCGATGGAAGCGGAAGAAGCTTCTTCTTTAACTAGCAAATCAATACAGGCTTGACATAACGTCTTCTTCCATCCTTCAGGTAGTTTGGCTTTACATGAAGGGCAATTACTTTTTGCCACTGGATCAGAGCTCTTGGCCTGCCATAAGACAAAAAGAAGAAACCATCCCCAGTGAGACAACCTGTCCTTTTTCCAAGGATGCTCACCACAGGTGCACAGTAAGAACTAGACTGCCTTATGTGCCCAGACAGGCCCCTGCCACTGGGGGGGGAGATAGAGAGAGAGACCCCACAGTACAAGGAGGACAGTATACAACTGCCCCTTACCTGGGCCTTGTTGGTGCCTGCGCCTGTCCCACTCGCTGCCGCCATCGATTCCATCGAGGAGCGCTTGCTGTGTTGTGTGGCTAAAAACGCCGGTTCCAGACTCCAATAGCGCCAGTGCGCTGGACCGGAACCGCTAAATAAGCACCAGCCTCGTTCCTCCCCTTTCCCTCTGCGATTTCCGGCGGAAATGACGCCGTATGCCTGTTCCGTTGGCGCTGCCCCCTTTCCAGATGCCTCACTTCCGGCAGATGGAGCCCCGCTGCCATCCCCAAGATGGCGGCGGTGCAATAAGCAACAGGCGGTGGACCTAAGAAAAACACACAGTAAAACGGCCACCGCCTGTCTTGCCGCCACCTAGGAGCGATGCCCACGACAGTCAGACTCACTCTGAGCCCAGATGAAGAGGGAGAGGGAGCCCAGCCAGCAGCACCTAACATCAGCTGTGGAATGGGAGGAACAGCTCTCATGAGGTAAAAAAAGCATTTGGTGAAAACACAGGAAACCTGAGCTCCCAGGACAGCACCTGAGAGCCCTGACTTCCCCACGAATTGTTCCCTCCGGAGGAAACACAAAAACTGACAATGTGTGGAAAGGAGCCTCCTTTTAATGTTTGGTGGAAGAGGTGTTTCCTGTTTGCAAGGGGAGGAGTCACTCTCTCAAGTGCTGTCCTGAAAGACGATAAGGGAAAAAAGGGCGCTGTTATAATAATATACTGAATGGCTAACAATTTATTAGCTACAGGCTTTGCCTTCAAACAGGCAATTGGCTGCACCACTTTAGAGTGGCTACTATGCGAACTGGGTACACTATAAACTGTATGGTACGTAAGGGACCATGCGTGTTGGAAAGCAGACTCTGCATTTTCCTTCTATAGACTCTGGACTGGAAAAACTGCATCATTTTGCCAAGTGTGTACAAGGCTGTTTATTTTTCATCCTTCCTCCATTGAGTTTTGGAACATAGCCATAGGAAATATTGACACATACATAGAGAATGTCCCTAAGTAGATATCAAAGTATGTTTAAAAGACATCTGTCAGGAAGCAAAAAAGCATTGTGAGAAGCCTTGGATGAAATCTGGTATAGATGAAACAGTTTTCTCAAAAAGAGGGGGCCAAACTACCTGTTAGCAGGTAAAGGCTTGTTTTCTGTGATTGCCACTAAAGAATAAAGCGGTATTAACCACTTGACCACTGGGCACTTAAACCCCCCTCCTAACCAGACCAATTTTCAGCTTTCGGTGCTCTCACATTTTCAATGATAATTACTTAGTCATACAACACTGTACCCATATGAAATATTTGTCTTTTTTTTCACACAAATACAGCTTTCTTTTGGTGGTATTTAATCAACGTTGTTTTTTTTTTTTTTTTTTGCGCTATAAAAGAAAAAAAGACTGAAAATTCGGTAAAAAAAATGAATTTTTCTTTGTTTCTGTTATAAAATTTAGCAAATTAGTCATTTTTCTTCGTAAATTTTGGCCATAATTTATACTGCTACATATCTTTGGTAAAAATAAGTATAAATTGGTGTATATTATTTGGTCTTTGTGAAAGTTATAGAGTCCAAAAGCTATGGTGCCAATATCTGAAAATTGATCACACCTGAAGTACTGATGGCCTTTCTAATTTCTTCAGACCCCAACATGCCAGAAAAGTACAAACACCCCCCAAATGACCCCTTTTTGAAAAAAAGACATTCCAAGGTATTTAGAAAGATGCATGGTGAGTTTTTTTGAAGTTGGCATTTTTTCCCACAGTTCTTTGCAAAGTCAAGATTTTCTTTATTTTTTCACAAAATTGTCATATTAGCAGGTTATTTCTCACACACAGCATATGCATAGCACAAATTACACCCCAAAACACATTCTGCTATTACTCCCGAGTATGGCGATACCACATTTGCGAGACTTTTACACAGCGTGACCACATACAGAGGCCCAACATGCAGGGAGCAATTTCAGGCGTTCTGGAGCACCCAGGCCAATTCTGACATTTCTCTCCTACATGTAAAAATCATCATTTATTTGCTAGAAAATTACATAGAACCCCAAAACATTATATATGTTTTTTTAGCAAAGACCCTAGAGAATACAATGGCGGTTGTTGCAACTTTTTATCTCGCACGGTATTTGCGCAGCAATTTTTTGAACGCTTTTTTTTGGAAAAAACAGTTTTGTGCTTAAAAAAAAAACAAAACAGTAAAGTTAGCCCAATGTTTTTGCATAATGTGAAAGATGAAGTTACGTCGAGTAAATAGATACATAGATATCCAGAGGACCTGGCGGTCACGGATGTTCTCGGGTGCGCAAGTGCGGGATTCTGGGAGGACGTCCATGGACGCCCTCCCAGAATAAGACGACCGCGCTGTAGCCATCTTTCGGCTATGGCCCGGTCGGCATGTGGTTAAACCCGAAAGCAAACATTTAGGCCTCAAGTACTCTGGACATTATAAAAGAAAAGCCAGTAGAAAGCTGTAGAATGAGTTTTCAGTATTTTCACAGTAGTATTTTTGAACTTTTTTTTAACTACTTACGGACCGCCGCACGCCGATATATGTCATAAGTTTGAAGAGGAATATCGTTGTTATGGCAGAAGCTAGCTGCCATAACCCCAGTATCCTCTTCTTCAGCCAGCGGTCCGCTTTCCAATAAATGGGATCTCTGCGGCGGATTCGCCACAAAGTCACTTTTATCAGTGGCGGGAGAGGGCCCCCCTACCGCGCTCCGGTGCCCCCCACCACTTACCGGAGCCTTTGGCAGCGGCCGAGGCGATCAGATGTTACCCCTTGCTGGGTATGGAGATGAGAGGGAAGATGGCCCCTACCCGTCTCCATAACATTGCAGGGCGGAAGCGACAGCAAAACGTCACTTCCGCCCATAGCTCTTAAAAGGGCCATTTTTTTTTAAATGACATTTTTTTTATTGCATTTTAGTGTAAATATGAGATCTGAGGTCTTTTTGATCTCTGACATCATATTTAAGGGTCCTGTCATGCTTTTTTTTTCTATTACAAAGGAAGTTTACATTACTTGTAATAGGAAAAAAAGTGACAATTTTATTTTTTTCAAAAAAGTGTAAAAAGAAATAAAAGGTAAAATAAATAAGAAAAAGATTTTTTTTTTAAATGCACCCCGTCCTGCCAAGCTCGTCTGCAGAAGCGAACGCAAAAGTGAGTCACGCCCGCATATGAAAACGGTGTTTAAACCACACATGTGAGGTAGCGTCGTGATTGGTAGAGCGAGAGCAATATATCTAGCCCTAGACCTCCCCTGTAACTCAAAACATGCAACCTGTAGAATTTTTAAAACATAGCCTATGGAGATTTTTAAGGGTAAAAATTGCACGAGCGGGCGCAATTTTGGAGCGTGAGATGTTGGGTATCAATTTACTCTGCGTAACATTATCTTTCACAATATAAAAAAAAAATGGGCTAACTTTACTGGTGTCTTATTTTTTAATTCAAAAAAGTGTATTTTTTTAAAAAAAAGTGTGCTTGTAAGACCGCTGCGCAAATAAGGTGTGACCGAAAGTATTGCAACGACCACCATTTTATTCTCTAAGGTGTTCAAAAAAAAAAAGTCATGTTTGGGGGTTCTAAGTAATTTTCTAGCAAAAAAAAAAACTTGTTTTTAACTTGTAAACAGCACATCTCAAAAAGAGGCTCGGTCCTTAAGTGGTTAACAAAATTATACTCCCACAAAAGGTTATGGCTCAAAAACACTGATAAACGCAGAATAGCTGTGATGGCTGCATTCATTTCCTTTTTTAGGCTTTCTATTTTCATCTGGCAATCCAGCCATAAAGGCTGTTGTTTTTCAACAGAGAAGCTCTCTTGTAGTTGCAGAAATGAGATGGACTGTTTAACACCAGAAGGGGGCAGAGGGGGCCCCTGCGCGCCCCCCCCCCACCCCCAAAGCACCTCGTCCCCATGTTGATGAGGACAAGGGTCTCTTCCTGACAACCCTTGCCCGGTGGTTGACTGGGTCTGCGGGCGGGGACTTGTTATCTTGAAACCCTCTTTTAACAAGGGGCCCCCCAGATCACAGCCCCCCACCCTAGGTGAATAGGGGGGGGGGCACACACAGAAGAGGTGGTAAGCGGCCGCTCTGTGCAATATCATTGTACAGAGCAGTTAAGTATAAACCCCTTTTTTATTTTGGATTAACAAAAAAGGGTTTACAATCACTTTAAGTAAATTGCTACCATTTCACAAGAAAGAGTATTCCTACAAAAGATAGTTGTTAGTCTAGCAAGCAATATCATGCCTACGGGCTGACCTTACTACACTCTTACTGCATTACACTAAACCCTCTAAAATGTCAGCTGAAATCTTAATTTAGAAACTCCATATGACCGAATAAGGCACTATGGTTCCATGTTAACAAATTCAATGTATTTTATTTTTAGATTTAAAATTTAAATAAAGAGCAGAGTGGTTTAAAGTGAACCCATACAGTGGCATGGCTCGAAGTAGTATATACTTACCATGCTACCCTGCCCCCCACTTTCACATAAAAGCATTTGTGTCTGACCATTCAGGCATCGAGCAGTGCATTGTGGAGAGGCAAGGGGAATATAATGGAATTGCTTTGCTAAAACTGGTAGTGCAAAATCTGGTGCAGTGGTGCATGGTCGCCAATCAGCTTCTAATTTCAGCTTGTTCAATTAAGCTTTACCAAAAACCTGGAAGCCGATTGGTTTCTATGCAGAGCAGCACCAGATTTTGCACTTTCCAGTTTTAGTAAATCAATCCCAGTGTGTTCCCACAGCTGAAATCGTTGCCAACCAATGTGCGCTCTAGATGCAGATTTAGCTAGCATGCGGAAAATACAGATGTACATTAAAGCTGAAATCCAGGCAGAAATAAAAGACAAAATGAATGTGGTTTTGTATTTCTACTGTGTATTTTCTTAAATAAAGGTGTAAGCCCCTGAAAATTGACTTGGTTTCATTCTTTTGAACTATCCTGCACAGGTGGACTCAGATTGAGTAAGGATTCAACAGAACTGGGAGCCAATTATGTGTTCTGAGTGCAAATGTGCTCCCAAGTAACATGATTATAAAACAAGAGAGAGGTGTGAGCAGAGAGATGACTTCATCAGTCTTCTGCTGTTTTTTTTCCTGTCCAGTCAGTAAAATGGGTGAGCAGAAATGACACATTTTTCCACATATTTCAAACACACACATACATGTGTGAGAAGCTTACAGTGTGCAGCCAAACTAGAGTAAGCAATTTTAGCACAGGAGAGGAGCCTGTACAATTATGCAATACAAAAAGTAAGGCTGGAGTTCTGCTTTAGAACTGAGCACTGTAGGGCTGGATGGGCAGAATGAATGACTCTTCTTGGCAGTCTTTGTCTTCCAAAGAGACCAGAATGGATGAAAACTTCTACCATGAACTACCAGATAGGACCACCTAGAGTAATCCATGTCTGTGATCATCAATGGATGCAGGATGGCTTTGCTGCCCTCTTGAGTGCAGGGACACCAAACTGAAAATGGAAAATAAAAAGAAGGCGCACTGACCTTACCATACATTTTTTTAATGAATAGCGTAAAAATAATCCATTACACAGGTGGTCCCCTAGTTACAAACATCCGACTTACAAACGACTGCTACCTACAAACGGAGGGAGACAGCAGGAAGCGAGAGGAAATCTACCCCTAGGAAGTGAAATTCACTCCTGTTATGCCCCGTACACACGATCGGAAATTCCCCCAGCAAAAGTCCGATGTGAGCTTTTGGTCGGAAATTCCGACCGTGTGTATGCTTCATCGGACTTTTGCAGGCGGAATTCCCGCCAGCAAAAGACTGAGAGCAGGTTTTCTATTTTTCGGTCGGAAAAAGTTCCGATCGGAAATTCCGATCGGCTGTACCAATTCCGATGCACAAAATTCCTATGCATGCTCAGAAACAATTTGACGCATGCTCGAAAGCATTGAACTTCCATTTTCTCGGCCCGTTGTAGATTTTCACGTCACCGCGTCCTTGACGATCGAAAGTTCAGAGAACTTTTGTGAGACCGTGTGTATGCAAGCCAAGCTTGAGGGGAATTTAGTCGGAAAAACCATCCAAGTTTTTCCCGATGGAAATTCCGTTCGTGTGTACAGGACATAAGAATTATTATGGGAAAAAGGTATCTCCACTGAAGCTTTATCACCAAGGCTTGTTTCCACAATGACCCAAAATTTTCAAAATCCAATTGTCATTGGGACAGAAAGGGAGGTGAAATCTTCTGAACAGGGGCACAGACAGCAAAGGCAATGTTACAGGGGTGTTAACCCTTCCCTATGCTATCCAAAAAGCTTAAAAATATTTTTTTGGGCTGGAGCCACACTTAAAAAATGTACTCGTTCCGACTTACAGATTCAACTTAAGAACAAACCTACAGACCCCATCTTGTTTATAACTCAGGGACCGACTGTACTCACAAGGCGAGAATATTCACAAGCATAGAATACAATCCACACCGGACCTGACTGACATGCATCCAGTGTGGATTGTAGTCTATGCTTGTGAATATTCTCGCCTTGCAAGTAGAATGGATCATTTTTATCTTATTCTTTTAAAAATGTTATAGTAATGCACAAGGTCAGTGAGCCTGCTTTCCATTTTCTATATTTCATTTGTGTATTTAGCTGTTAGCCTGGAGCTCAGCTTTAATAAGTATGGTTAACTTCTGGTTTCTAGAATGTATTGTATAAAAAAAAAAAAAAATTAAAAAAAAATCGATTACAGTAAAACAAAAATTACCATGTATATTTGGATTCAAAACGTGGCCAAGCTTGAAAACACAAGAGGCGTTAAAAAAAAACAAAAAAACCTGCATAACATTATGCATCTGGATTGCTGTACTGGATTCAAAGCCAGCACAAATCCCGGTCATGCCACTAAATGACAGGGGAGCTTTTAAGTCTACCACCATTCAGTATATACCTCCCTATAGCAATTGTATAAGATTGGCAGAGACAGAAGAGTGTGGAACATGATTTCAGACATGTTTAGAATTCTGCTTTGAAAAAAAGAAATAATCAAACATCTACAGTATGTGTAATAAACATATTTTAATGGGTCATTTTCAGAAGATCTTCAAGATCAAAAAATAATTTCACAAAATTAACACCGCTTCGCCTTCCATGCAATGTCTGGAGGGACCATAACCCTGAAGTGCCATATGCTCCATCTTCTTTGCTGATGTTTTTTCAGCTATTAGACAAAATGTACTTGCCATGTTGGGATTAGACGTAATACAAACATTTTTCCTGATGGTGATTCCATGCATCACTAAAGGAGCAGTCTACCCATAACATATGGTGATTTGAATTACTCAGATCACGTACCACTGAGGGACTTTGTCCAGAAATAAGAGGACCTGCAGGAATCCAGAGGAAGGGATGGCAGTAAGCTACCTTATCAAAGAATAGCTCATTACTAATGTCCTCAAAATAGAGCCAGCAAGCAGATAAACTCACCAACACCAATCCTTTGCCATATGTTATAGGTGGAGTGACCCTTTAAAAATAGCTGTATAACCAAATTCTGTTGAAAACAGGGAGTGGGTGGTCTTGGCAGTACAGACTGTTGGCTAATAAGCTGAAGGTTCCAGCACCACATCCCGAGCTTCACTTTCCCTGCTGTGACACAAGCAGCATCCACTGTTTTCCTCTGTATACGATGACAACATTTTTGCAAAATATTCCATATACTGACTGGCCAGTATATAACCAAACAGAAGGGTTGAGAAATGGCAACGCCTGATTGTCCAAGAACCTTGTGACACATGCGGTGTCACTATGAAAACAGCCAACAGAAAGTTCCACATGTCTGTAATTACTAGGAGGAAATGAGATGCTAATATATTCCACTACCAGTAAGAAGCCTGGAAAATCTCACTTCGGTAAAACAGCTAGAATAGGACAATTCAATAACAGACTACCCTAAGTCATATTAGACTGAAAAAGCAAGTATCTATTGCTAAACTTCTGTAAAATAACTAAAACCGCTTTTCTGCCAGAGAGACTTTTGACAAATTACTGTGTAGATGATTGCAAAGTCTTCCTGGCAGCAAAGCGGTTAACGAGTCGAGCCAAGTTTTCAAGTTGGCCCGTTGGTGCCTTCTCCCTCCCACATTAACCCCTTCAGTCCTGAAGCAGCTGAGGTGTTTGCCCAGCCTGTAACGAGTATATAAAATGTGGGGATTTGGAGGTACGGGCAACAAAGTGCAGAGAATCCCCGGCCTGCCGCTCCCTCAGCTTCCTGCATTCTTGATGTCAGGCTGGAAGGGGATGCTAGTTCTCTAAGAAGGCCACGTAGTCAGTGAGTCTCGCCAGCTGCTGTTCGTTGGGGATCAGAGACAGGGGAGCAGAATCTGTGTGGAAAGCAGAACAAACCGTTACTTTGACCTCCCGCCCAAAATGTACACAGTGTTACCATGCTACACCCCACCACCCCCTCCACTAAGATCTGCAGCGCTTTAGGAAATTATGAACAGAACATTTAATGCCTTTCTCCCTCCAGCTCAGACTATGTGTGAGAGAAAACTTGTGAGTTATTTTTAGAAGTGATTTAAATGAAGGAAAAGGGCGGATGTGACCTCATTCCTCATGATTATGAGAAGTTGCCTTTCTTTAGAAGAGCAACATTTGCCAAGTTTTTTATTAGCTGCACAAAGCAGGCAGTCAAAAGAAAAGCATGCAAAGCTAATGAGGTTAATTAAGAAATCCATAACTAAAGTAATCTGCAGAGGTGTAGAAAGATAGCAATTCATGGGAAGGTGAAAGATAAAAAGGTAGAATATTGAGCCTGCAAATTACATACATTGCGCCTAAATCTCCACCTACCTGGTTTCTTCGGCATTACCATACGTGTGGCAGAATCAGCCTGCCAACCTTGTTCTAGAACTCCTAAAAAAAGAAAAAAAAAAAAAAAAAGAAGAAAGAGTTATTGCATGTCACAAATTTTTACGTAAAATCTAAAGCTCCACACAAACTATGAACTTCAGCCGATTCCTGTGGGTGACCTTGTCAATCCCCTCCGAACTGGCACTCCTTGATTGAAAAACTGAAGGAGCTAGGCAGAAAATTGTCAGGCGAACTGCAGCTGTATTAAATCTGATGCAGTTGCTGTTTGGGTATTTTGATAGCCGACGGGGGGGGGGGCTAGCTCGCAGACTGAACAGAAAAAAAATATATAAAATGTGTATGGCCGGCTTTAGTCTGACTCTGAAATCATCCATTCTGAGACAAAGTGAAAAGCTAAGGGAATGTGCTGCCATGAATACCTTTTCAATTATACAAGTATCCATGGCAACAGCCTCAAAACAAAGGGATCACATGATTATATGTGGTAATGCAGGGTAAAGCATCTTACGCATCGAAGTGGCATTTATTTTGAATGGCACCCCAATGCACCTGCACTGTAGCACTAGTTTAGTGAACTGTAGGTGGAGAAGTGCAGGCACGACTTGAAGCTTATAGAAAGCCTGCTGAAGTCAGTCCATTAAGATCTGTGTTTACCATTTACAAACTGGAGCCGAAATGTACTTTTAGGCTCCATTCAGACTTGTACGACTCCATGCAACTTTGGAGTGCAGCTTTGAATGGGTGCAACTTAGATGTGTCCCTCTGCAAAGTCCCACTGTTGCATGTAAAACATTCAAGTACAACTTTCATGATACCATTGAAGTCTATGGCCCTCAAGTTGAAAGAAAGTCAGACCAAAATAGTGCATGAACTACTTGGAAGTCGATGCGACTTTAATTCACACATATATACAGCCATTCATTTCTAAACCGCTGGCAACAAAAGTGAGTACACCCCTAAGTGAAAATGTCCAAATTGGGCCCAAAGTGGCAATATTTTGTGTAGCCACCATTATTTTCCAGCACTGCCTTAACCCTCTTGGGCATGGAGTTCACTAGAGCTTCACAGGTTGCCACTGGAGTCCTCTACCAGTTCTCCATGACGAAATCACAGAGCTGGTGGATGTTAGAGACCCATTGCTCCTCCACCTTCTGTTTTGAGGATGCCCCACAGATGCTCAATGGGGTTTAGGTCTGGAGACATGCTTGGTCAGTCCATCACCTTTACCCTCAGCTTCTATAGCAAGGCGGTGGTCCTCTTGGAGGTGTGTTTGGAGTCGTTATGTTGAAATACTGCCCTGTGGCCCAGTCTCCGGAGGGAGGGGATTATGCCCTGCTTCAGTATGTCACAGTACATGTTGGTATTCCTGGGTACTTCAAACGGTAGCTCCCCTGTGCCGGCAGCACTTATGCAGCCCCAGACCATGTCACTCCCACGACGCTTGACTGTACGCAAGACACACTTGTCTTTGTACTCCTCACCTGGTTGTTACCACACATGCTTTGACACCTTCTGAACCAAATAGGTTCATCTTGGTCTCATCAGACCACAGGACCTGGTTCCAGCAATCCATGTCCTTAGTCTGCTTGTCTTCAGCAAACTGTTTGCAGGCTTTCTTGTGCATCATCTTTAGAAGAGGCTTCCTTCTGGGATGACAGCCATGCAGACCAATTTGATGCAGTTTATGGTCTGAGCACTGACAGGCTGAACCCCCACCCCTTCAACCTCTGCAGCAATGCTGGCAGCACTCATACATCTATTTCCCAAAGACAACCTCTGGATATGACGCTGAGCACGTGCACTCAACTTCTTTGGTCGATCATGGCGAGCCTGTTCTGAGTGGAGCCTGTCCTGTTAAACCTCTGTATGGTCTTGGCCACCGTGCTGCAGTGCAGTTTAAGGGTCTTGGCAATCTTCTTATAGCCTAGGCCATCTTTATGTAGAGAAACAATTATTGTTTTTCAGATCTTCAGAGAGTTCTTTGCCATGAGGTGCTATGTTGAACTTCCACTGACCAGTGTGAGAGTGAGAGCGATAAACACCAAATTTAACACACCTGCTCCCCATTCACACCTGAGACCTTGTAGCAATGACATGACTCCAGGGAGGGAAAATGGCTAATTGGGCCCAATTTGGACATTTTCACTTAGGGGTGTACTCACTTTTGTTGCCAGCAGTTTAGACATGAATGGCTGTGTGTTGAGTTATTTTGAGGGGACAGCACATTTACACTGTTACACAAGCTGTACACTCACTACTATACATTGTAGCAAAGTGTCATTTCTTCAGTGTTGTCACATGAAAAAAAGATTTAATAAAATATTTACACAAATGTGAGGGGTGTACTCATTTTTGTGAGATACTGTACACACAAATACATTTATACCAAGGCTCTTCCGGCCAGTCCAATAACATCACAAGTATTTTCATTTTCTGACAGAGGCAATTGATCCTTAGTGAGAACTGAATGATGCCCACATAATGGGGTATACATGGGGCAGAGTACACGTTCTGCAGTAATAAGTAGCCAGATACCATGTCATCTAGGCTGCTTAGGCTGTCAGTTATATTCACCATCTTTTTATTTATGGCAAGAAAGAGGTAAAAATATCTATTGATTTATGTGATGTAGATTTACCTGAAAGTGGAATTCCAGCTTCCCCCCTCCTAACACCTATGCGAACTACTAACTGGTGTAAGAAAGATGTACTGTATACACTTATCTATTTTCAGGCCACTCCAGTCATGTGATCCAGCTCCTGTGTAAGCCAGAGGGACAGGGGACAGGAGGGAGCGTCAAGAACGGAAGGTCCATTGAAGCCTATGGGCAGGGGCATGCTAGGTCTTCAAAAGATCTGGGGCTAGAGCCCATAGCAGCGGTCACCAACCTTTTTGCCTCCCCGGGGCTCGTGTTGGTGCTTCAATCACCATGGCACCATGGTTGATATGGTGTCAGGGAGATTGAAGAAGTACATTATTTTTTACATCTTGTTAAATTCTAATATATAATGAAGTGGTTCAACTCACTATACTGCAGAATCAGTGGGAGCCCTGGGCATGTCACTTGCCACATCTCCTGCCACCAGATGCAGCATGTCACTTGCCACCGTCACCTGTCACCAGATGCAGCGTGTTACTTGCTACTTTCACCTGGCAGCAAATGTGGATTGTCACTTGCCACGTCTCCTGCCACCATTTGCAGATTGTCACTTGCCACATCTCTTGTCACCATTTGCAGATTGTCACTTGCCACGTCACCTGCCACTATTTGCAGATTGTCACTTTCCATGTCTTCTGGCACCATTTGCAGATTGCCACATCTCCTGCCACCATTTGCAGATTGTCACTTGCCCTGTCACCGGCCACCAGATGTGGGTTGTCACTTGCTACCTGATGTGGATTGTCACTTGCCATGCCTGCTCACTTCTCTCTTCTCCTCTGCCACTCTCATGCAGCCAGCATGCCCGCTGCAGCAGCCGCAACCCGCTGGTTAGGCAGGGACCCTGCAGCAAGAGACTCGGGGCTATGGGCCCCAGATTCGGGGCTATAGCACCAATAGCCACCCCCTAGCAACGCCCCTGCCTATGGGTAATGCCACTGCTCCAGGCTTTACTAGTCATTATCAAAGCCTTCTCTTAGCTCTCCTTGCAGCTGCCGCTGACACAGATCACATGACTGGAACAGAGCTGCCTGAAAATAGGTAAAGTATATACATCTACAAAGGTTAGTCGGCATAGCTATTAGGAGGGGGGAGGGGACAGTATTAAGGCTAGTTAGGGGGAAGCTGGCATTTCGCTTTAATAGATGGCTAGTGATTATGCACATGTGTCATCTAGGGGCTAAAAATATGTAAAGGAACTATTATCAGAAAAAAAAACATAAAACAATAAAGGATGTTCAACATAAAAAGGAATCTCAAAAAGTATTTATTTTTCTGTACATAAAGCACAAATTAATATTCTCATAATATTCAGAACATGTGGAAAAGATAATTAGGTACTACTTACTGTGGTGATGACATCATTAGAAACAGAAAAATGATTCCAGAGCTTTAAAACTACAAAGCTGTAGAAAGGGCATTTCCTAGAGAATACTCATGCTCATGGAAATGAGAACCAGCATTTTCACATCGGTGAAATGATTGGACATAAATACACTCATACTTAGCCTTTTGTTATTCACAACCCACCTTTTACAGCTTCCTCAACAGGAAGTCCAACAAATGCTGCTAAATCATCTGCACCAATTGACGTGTATGCTTGTGATACAAGTACAAAGGCTCGCCTTCGTGTTGCATCTGAAGAAGGAAAAGAAAAAACGTGTACTGTGGTTAGCACAGAAGCCATTCATTCCTATGCAATAATGCAGCTCTGCTTACAAAACATATTAGAAAACAAAAACACTAAAATATAGAATGTGCAACGTATGTGATCTCAATGCCTCCATTGCTGCACATGTGAAAGTTAGAGCAAATCTTGGAGCAGTGGGGTTACAAATGAGCAGCAGGATCAGACGGCTGACAGCAAATTACAACTACTTACAATTACTTCTTGCAGGGCACCCAGAGAACTCTTACAGTTCATCCACTTCCTTGTAACGAAGAGCATTACTTGTTACTTCTACTGCAAAATACAAAGTCCAATATGCCTGAGCGACCAGGCTGAGCTGGGCACTGGGAAAGGGTACATTTCCTTATGCAAATAGCAGCCATCAGAAACTCATTATTTAATTATTTCAGGGGTGCTCCAGGGACAAATGCGAAAGTAAGTGGTATGTGTTGTGTTGATGGCTTATGCCATTAGCGGTCTGATCCGGCTCATCTTCACTGAGGATTGCAAAATTGCTCAGGAATTCAAAATCAAACAAAGATTTGAATATTGGTTACTAAAAGTGACATTAAAGTCTCTCTCTCTTTTTTTTTTTTTTTTTTACACAAACATGTTGTACTTACCTGCTTTCTGCGATCCTCCTCTTCTGGGGTCTATCGGCGCTTGTGGCTACTCCTGCCTTCAAGTACCCCCTAGCAAACTTGGGGGGGGGGGGGGGGGCATACTCATACAGGCTTGCACGCAGTCCGGCTTGGCCAAACCCCCATTACTGGATTTGATTGACAGCAGCAGGAGCCAATGGCTGCCAATGCTTTTACCGAGTCCAGTGAGGAGGGAGAAAGAGCAACACTGAACCGAGATCAGGCTCAGGTAAGTATTTGGGGGGTAAAGGGGGGAGCTGCACTGAAAAGGTTTTTTTACTTTAAAGAGGAGTTCCACCCGAGGTCCAGTCAAAAAAAAAAAAAATTAAAAGTCAGCAGCTACAAATACTGCAGCTGCTGACTTTTAATTGGACACTTACCTGTCCCAGGGTCCAGCGATGCGGGGGATCGAAGCCCCGCTCATCTCCCACTCCGTTCAGCGGCGCCGGCATTGCAACTGTGGCTTCACAGCCTGGCACCCACTGTGCATGCGCAAGCGGCACCGCGCACCGTGATTGGCCGCTCAGTCACCTGGGACCTGTAATGGGTCCCAGATGATTGACAGGAGGGAGGGAGCAGAGCGGAGCCCTTCCTGTGCCGAGGGGGAAGTGATGTCACCAGCCCAGGCACTGGAAGGGGCAGACTACGAGGGACCCCCTAGCAACAGGCATATAGAGGTAAGTAAAAAAAAAAAATATCCAAATTTTTTTGTGTTTTTTTTTTTAGGATTTTTCATGTATTTTTTTTGGGTGGAACCCCACTTTAATGCAGAGAATGCATTCAAGAACTATTAAGCCCAAAACAATATTTTGCAGCTTACCAATCATTAGATGTGGTGACTGCATTAGTTTTATTTTTTAGGCTTTTCACCTGATTATCTTGCCAGTAACACACCCCCTGTATTAGAGTGCTCCCACTTTGGACAAAGAAGCCTGGGAGGGGGGGTTAAATACACTAGCAAATGGAAGTTAGACTCCAGCTCACACTTTATAATCAGTTACAGCAAAAAGTTCTATCCTCTTGGGATAAAGGTTTACATGAAAAAAAAAATGTATATTGTAAGCATGCCTGTTACCCAGTCTATAAACAAAAATAGTTCAAACATTTACAGACACTAAGCTGCAGTTCGTATTTAATAGTACTGTAAACAAGATCAGTTTAATATGTGTTTTCTGTTCACGTTATATGTAAGCCAGTGGCTCCCTCTACTGGCCAAAACTGAATATACATTTTGAAACTATAATTAGCGAAGGTAACTTCATACTGCTCAAGCATGGAGTTGTATAACTTGTTTACAACTGCATCACTATTGCTCAAAGCACATATAAAAACAACTGCATTCCGTTAAAGTCACCAAAACAATTATTAAAATTATATGTTTCTGAATAATTCTTTTACATTAGCTTCCTCAAAAAAATATAACTCAGAAGTCAAAGTGAGAAGAAACTAAAAAGATCCAGAAAGTCCCCTTGAACCAGCGCATAGACCATTAGAGCCTTCTTAGAACAGAAGGTATTCACACATCTCATTCCATCACTTATCAAAAAATAAAGGAATTATTCCTCATTTCAAGATAGTGAGCAAAGCAATGTTAATTATTTATTTTTACATCATTGGCTAAATGTACATCCGGAACTGCTGGTGTATAGCACAAATTTAGCCTAATATTATAGAGCCATTTATTGCAAACTGCACCCGGCTGTTTCAGACTTGTTGGCCATCAGCAGTACAGTGTACGGAAACCACGGCTTCTATTAAGAAGAAGAATGCAAAATAAAAAAAATAAAAACCTTCACTGTTTCAAAGAAGCCATTGTTTCTATACACTAAACTGATGATGACTTACAAGTCTGAAGCAGTTATGTGCAGTTTGGAATTATTATTATACAGGATTTATATAGCACCAACTGTTTGCACAGCACTTTACAACACGAAGGCAGACATTACAACCACAATACAGGAGGAATCAGAGGGCCCTGCTCGTTAGAGTTTACAATCTAAAACAATAAATGGATCAGTGGCGGCTGGTGCTCAAAAATTTGTTTTGGGGGGGGTGTTGCAAACAAACTGAAAAAAAACCCCATCAATTGCAGCCTCAATGTACCATCAATCGCCGCCACTGTGCCCCATCAAACGCCGCCACTGTGCCCCATCAAACGCCGCCACTGTGCCCCATCAAACGCCGCCACTGTGCCCCATCAAACGCCGCCACTGTGCCCCATCAAACGCCGCCACTGTGCCCCATCAAACGCCGCCACTGTGCCCCATCAAACGCCGCCACTGTGCCCCATCAAACGCCGCCACTGTGCCCCATCAAACGCCGCCACTGTGCCCCATCAAACGCAGCCACTGTGCCCCATCAAACGCAGCCACTGTGCCCCATCAAACGCAGCCACTGTGCCCCATCAAACGCAGCCACTGTGCCCCATCAAACGCAGCCACTGTGCCCCATCAAACGCAGCCACTGTGCCCCATCAAACGCAGCCACTGTGCCCCATCAAACGCAGCCACTGTGCCCCATCAAACGCAGCCACTGTGCCCCATCAAACGCAGCCACTGTGCCCCATCAAACGCAGCCACTGTGCCCATCAATTGCTCCCACTGTGCCCCATCAAACGCAGCCACTGTGCCATATCAAATGCTGCCAGTGTGCCCCCTGCCTGCACTTACCTGTCTCGGTGGGACAGCTCCTCGATGTCTTCTCCCGTCCTCTGCTATGATTGGACGCCTAGCGTCCAAATCACAGCACCAGTCGTTTCAGCCAATCAGGTGACAGGTAACAGATCCGAGCACCCGATTGGCAGAGAGGCGGTTTAGTGTTAGGAAAGCGAATATTCATTTGCTTTTCTAACACGGGCGGCACAGTGGTGCAGTGGTTAGCACTCTCGCCTAGCAGTAAAAAAGGGTCGCTGGTTCGAATCCCAACCACGACACTACCTGCCTGGAGTTTGCATGTTCTCCCTGTGCCTGCGTGGGTTTCCTCCGGGTACTCCGGTTTCCTCCCACACTCCAAAGACATGCTGGTAGGTTAATTGGCTTCTGTCCAAAATTGGCCCTAGTATATGAATGGGGACCTTGAATTGAAGGTAGGGACTGATGTGAGTGTGCGATGTACAGGGTTAGGGACAAGGGTCAGGGTTGTAGACACACACTCACTCAGGTTGAACTGGATGGACTGGTGTCTTTATTTAACCTTACTAACTATGTAACTATGTAACTATGTAACACAGCTGAGTGACCTGCGAGCGCCCAGCATGGCGCACGCAGGTCACCTTTTTTGACGCCTATTAGAGCCTATGGCTCTAATCAGGTGCTTCAAAACCACCCCCCCCCCCCCCCCGACGCTGTAATTCAGGCGCCCTGCGCCCGAAAAGGAGCTGGGCACCTCAATAGAGGGTGGCAGCGGCGGCCATAGATAGATGCATGCAATGCATGCATCTATCTATTGGTGCTAGTGGGGGGGTGGCAGGAGAAAGAGGGTGGCACCCGTGCACTCTTATAGACGCACCACCACTGAAATGGATGTATAATATTAGGCTTCCTCTGTGCTATATCAGGGGAATGGGATGCACACAGTTGGCCATGGGGCATTAGACTGGATTCACGACACATGTATTGCATTAAGCACACGTTGAACACACTTGAGCTGACAAGTGTTTTTAACTTGCTGGGCTGATGTAAAAAAAAAAAAAATAATTCTTCACATCTGACGTCAAAGCACTTGCTTGTTTTACTTAACACACTGCAGCATGCTGGGACAACTTGTAGCGTGGAAGTGCGTGTTGCGCTGCATTTAAATATAGCTGGTTCTATTTTAACACAGTGCACATCGATGTAGTGTGTTGATGTGAACTAGGTCAATTGACGAGGTGTGAATGATGTGCATTGTTCCACCCACTTGTCTGAGATGAAAAATAATTCCCTTATTTTTGGGTTGTGAAATCAAATTATATAAATAAAATAAACTCGAGCTTGGATCACTCAGAGCAGCAGCAGCATCAAACCTAGTCTGAACACCAGACCAGAGAACTACTATTAACAGAAACAGGCGCGCTTACCACTTTAAATATTTAAATTGTTTAAAGTGGAAAACACACCTGTCTCTGTTATTAATAGGTGTTTGAATTAGACACATGAATACCTTCTGTCTCTACAGTGTTGCACATTAATTTAATAGAGGGTTTTTGGTTCCTTTAGTGCTTTCTAACTATAACCTTCAGGATATACTTACTTACTGGTTCCTAAACCCTTCCCTATAGAAGCCACTTTTCCCATACACTGCAATGATGATGGCCAAAAAGCATGAAACAGCCGTGTGCAGCAGCTTGGAATAAATCTAAAATATTAGGCTGTATCTGTGCTATACACCAGTAGTTCTGGCTAGATGTTAGGCCATGGAGTGTAAAGAATTAATTTGCATGGCTCCACCCCACCGTTCTTAAATGAGGATCTATTCCCTTATTTTTGGCATATGTGATGGCATGAGATGTGAGTACATTCTGTTCTAAGAAAGTTCTACTATGCTATGCTTCCTGTGCTGCTCACCACAGCTGCATTCACTTTAGAAGGAAGGTCTTTAATCCAAGCCAAATAGGGCTCTTATGTTTTACACACTGTTGTTATAATAACGCTGTTCCAGGAGATTAAAGCAGACAGATGACCTAATGAGTGTGTGTTCCTGCTCCCTCATTATTGGACCAGCAGACCGTGGGGGGTAAGGGGTGGGGCTTTGAGCAAATGTGTATTGCTTCACTACAGTAAATGGAGGTCTTAGACCTGGCTGTGTTGTATGGCAGGGCTGCCTGAAGCTCAAGGCTGGCTGGAAAAGAATGTTTAATTCTTCAGCTGGTGAAATAATTTCAAAATATTTATTTCAGTTGTGCATTTAGCCATTTGGCTGGAGCTCAAGATCTGGCTACAATACAATTCAGATTCAGTGGTAAAAGGCATTCACCAAACCAACAGAAGGCAAAAAGTGAACTTAGACTGACTTCAAAGTACAGAAATAAGACCAAAGAAATCGGAAAATTTGACTACAGCTGAAAAGTGACCTTACCTCTTACTGCCTCCATCACAGGCTGTATGTTTTCAGACCACTGATGGGCAGCTATGGAGCTATATATTCCTGGAAAATCTCTTTGCCAGATCTTCTGACCTACATCCCAAATCCAACCAATCTCTGCATTGGCCTAAAGAGAAAAGGAATGGTAAATTAGGAAAACAATGAACAAGTATACTCAGTGACACAAATGTAAAGTGGTACTAAACCCAGCACCCTGCATTCACTATATCTTGTTTCCCACAGTACACAGAACATGGAAATGCAATTGGATTAGTAAATATAAACTGCTAAATATCTTTAGTCATCAGCAGTTAGAGCAATCTTGTAACTTCTATCCGTGTCTGGTAAAAGCTTGTAGGAGGAGTTTTTTCTTCTTTCCCTGATTGTCCTATAGGGATGCAGGACCCCTGACCCTCTGTCTGGACAGTGCTAATTGGCCCTGTGCTGATCACATGCACTCTCCCAAAAAAGAATAAACAAAAAAAAAACAAAACACTATCTAGCAATACACCCCAAACTGAGCATGTACAGCCTGTCCCCGAGCTCTATACTAAAAGGCTACTTTCACACTGGGGGGCCCATTAAAGGCTTAACCGCTGTAATAGCGGCACTTTTCGGCGGCTAGAGGGGCGTTTTTAACCTGCTAGCGGCCGAATAAAGGGTTAAAATCGCCCACGAAGAGATGCCCATTGATTTCAATGGCAGGGGATACACTGCTCTCGCACCGCCCGGAAGATGCTGCTTGCAGGACTTTTTTCAACGTCCTGCAAGCGCACCGCCTGCAGGGGAGGCGTTTTTCAGGCGCTTTGCAGGCACTATTTTTAGCCCAAAAGCGCCTGAAAAACCCCCCAGTGTGAAAGGGGTCTAAGGAAATGATTAGGGAACAACGGGGAGGATTAGAGAAGACAGGATCAAACAGCCTTTTGTACACAATGCACAGGATTAACCCCATAGGTTTTACAGTGAATATAACAAAACACTAATGGTCAGCAAGTACCCTAGGCCTACACTTGAAGCACCACCACTGCGCCTATGTGAAAAAACAAACCTTCCAACTAACTTTCCTCACACATACCGCAAACTGGAGGCAGACTTATCCAAATGGGCTAAAGGGGGCTTGTCCTGGTTAGGAAGGATTCATGCAGTCAAGATGACTTTACTCCCCAGAATCCTCTACCTATTTAGAGCCATCCAAATAAGCATCAATAAAGAGCACTTGAAAGCATTTCAAAGGAAAATAATAAAATTCATTTGGGGAGGGAAGGGGTACAGACTTCCACAGAGCACTTTATACTTAAATAGACCACAAGGGGGTTTGGGCCTCCCGCAGCTATTTTGGTATTACCAATCAGCCAGGCTAGCTCAGATCTCGACGGCTTATGCGAAGACTGAAAGACCGGACTGGATACAGATTGAGAGACAGGCGGTACCCTCCTTCACTATCGACTTCCTCCTATGGGTCCCCCCAAAAAAACGTCCACCTATTTTATCCCCTATCCTCTCACAATCCTTTCAATTATGGGATTCTCTGAGAAACCATCAATCCATAACCTCCTTCAAACACCCCCTGGCTCACATCTTCAATAACCCTGACTTTCCCCCGGGAACTGACATCAAAGCATTCCGCTGGTGGTTGGACAAGGGGATGTACCGGATAGGACACTACTTCACACCAATGGGGCCCATCACCAGAACCTTCTGTGTGAATCAACTAAAGATGCCTAGCTCCGAATTCTTTCGTTTCCAACAGATCAGACACTTCCTCACTCAGTTAGGTAAAAACAATCTCTCAAACCACGCATTCACCCCTTATGAAATATGGTGTGGTCAGGCTACGGAGCAGAGGGGTGGAATCTCCACCATCTATCAGTCACTCTCAGGTCAGTCCACCAAGACCTCATACATGACAGCTTGGGAGTCAGACTTTTCCTTGGAGTGGGACCTGGAGAAGTGGAGGGTCTCCTTTAATAGGGCTTACAAGAGCATCTTAAACATTTCGCTGGTGGAGTCCAGCGTGAAGCTTATCACACGTTGGTACCTCCCACCGGAGAGACTGGCCAAAATGTTCCCCTCCACGGACCCCAGATGCTTTAGGGGCTGTCAACTTAGGGGATCCCTGGCTCATATCTTCTGGGAATGTCCAAGATTGAGACCTTTCTGGAGCAGGATTTTTCACATGATCAAAAAGGTTACTGGAGTCCAGATCCCGAGGTCCCCCGCAGTTGCCTTATTGAACGATCACTTACCTAAGACTCCCAAGCAGGCCCGTAAATTGATTCATTTCATTTTGCTGGGAGCGAAGCTATCTATTGCTAAGGCTTGGAAGCAGCCCAGGGTTTCCTTTAAAGCGGCTATCCGCAAAATCTCTTGGATCATGGCCCAAGAAAAGCTAGCCAGTACCCTGCTCAACACCACACAGAAATTTGAAGCAGTTTGGGAACCGTGGGCTGATTTCATAGGCATTTCCCTGATTCCAGGGGTCCAACCATGATGCGTGGGCCTGTTTCGGGGTCGGGGGGGGATCCCTCCAGTGGAATGGCTTTCGACTTCTCTTTTCTCTCTCTCTCTTTTCCCCCCTTCTCATCTCTACCTCTCCTCTTTCCCACTCTCTCTTATTTTTCTGATTGATTTAACAAGATGATGTTTTGCCTGTCGCAAAGGGAAGCACTCGAGGTAGGCTTTCCTGCCCTGTTAGATACCTAGAGACTTTTTATATTTTAGAAGTGAGGGTTGGGGAGTGACCGTAGAGCTCCGATCAGGCACAGTGTGCTCCCAATCGGGGTGCTGTCGGTCTCTCCTCCCTCCCCTTCCCCCAACCAGTCCATATCTCCGGGTTTTAAGGTTCGCGCTAACGAAAGTTGGTATAGGAAGGCTTTACTGTACTGTATTTACCAGAGACATGCTTATATCTACAGTCACAAGTTTGATTTGTTACCCCAAGGGGGCTCGCATTTGTCTGTTGTATAATCCTGCATTTAACGCTGATGACTTGTAAACCCCTTTTTTTTTTTCTGAAAAATTCAATAAAATACTTTGAAAATAGAAAAAACAAACCTATACAACTTGGGTGCCACTTTAAATAATGCAATAATGTGAAAAATATTTAAACCTCTAACCAAAATGAGATAAAAATAGTGGCGCTGAAATAATAAAGTAAAAACATATATAAATTACTAAACATGCATCAATGAATATTAACCACCCTGTGACAAGTGTGAGAATAAAAGAACAAATTGTCTATGATAAAACGTCCAAAAACAAAATCTTCCAGTATTAAAGCTTTATGTGATGTCTTCTCAAATCTTCCACCACACCACTATGTGACAGGGATTCTGCTCCTTTCAGATAGCGCACTCACCAGCTTCCAATGCCCTACACTTCTGTGCTTGGCTATAGCGCTTTCAACCACACACAAAAGGGGTTAAGTGAATTCCAGAATCCAACTGTGAACATCAATCAGGATCTCTCCACATGTAAATAATAAAGTGCTCCAGATAGTGTAATAACGTAAAACCAACACTTAAACATCTTCACTCATTAAACTCACATCAAATAAATTCATAAAAAGCCAAAAGTGAAAACAGCATTCCTTCAAGCAAGTGATAGCGGCGGTATGTGGTAGTCACGGCGGACCCGAGGTGTGCAGACAACAAGTTCACTCTCACCCGCCCCTCAGGCTCGAAACAGTTCTCCACTTCCTAATTCAGTGTGCAGTGTCAAATGTTACACGTGATTGCCGTACAGCCACGTCCCAACATGTTTTCGGAAATCCCATGATTAAGTTGATATGACGAAACATGTCGGGGCATGGCTGTAAAGGAGCCATCTGTCCCTCGTTTATCAAAGGGCTTGCCATGGTATGTGCGCAACTTCTGTGCTGTAAACTTGGACAGCAAAGCAAGACAGATTTGTCAAAATTTGGGCTAGATTTATCTTCTTTTCACAATGTTATGCTGAAATCAGATGAATCTGTAATATGAGGCTATGACCTGGTACAATGCCAATGCTGAGCAGCAGAGGGGGTCACTCAGGAATTACACAGATCTCAGAGTGGTAAATCTAAAAGAAATAATTTCAAAAATACTGATATAAACCCCCAAATGAGAATGATCAACTAAATACCTGCGTTTTTTAGCTGCCCAAACATAAGCCATTAAAGAGTATTTACTCACAAATATCAGTAAAGTAACCTATAATGACCATAAAGCTCTCTTCACTATGGTGGTTCTGCCTGAAAAGTACAATGGTCGCCAGGCTCACAGCCTCCAGATACAGAGCACAAGGTTATAGGACTCTGCACTGTTACTGAGGGATAAAACTGATTAAAGTTCTACTAAACCCACAACTGTAAAATCAGTCTGCATATGCAGTAAAGCATGCTTCTTATAATCACTGTGGAACCTAAGGGGTTAATCTTCCACATTGTGTAAAAAGGCAGTTTGATCCTGTCTTCTCTGATCCTCCCCTTCTTTTACTGTCCCCAATCAATCTGTTGATAATACAGGGGAGGGTGCATGTGGTCAGCACAGGGCCAATGGGCACTGTCCAGATACAGAGTCAGGGGTCATGCAGCCTCGAAGGACAGTCAGAGGAGAATGAAAAATCCTCCTACAAGCTTTAACCAGTGCTCGCCCAGATAGAAGTCACAAGACTGCTATATACTGCTGATGAGAAAAGATATTTAGCAGTTTATATTTACCAAAATAATTGCATTTCCATGTTCTGTGTACAGTGGGAGACCATATATAGTGAATGCAGGGTCCTGGGTTCAGCAACACTTTAACAGCAATTTAAATCGTTGTTCTTCTGTAACTATGCTGACCCTGAACATGGGGCTGGAAACCAGGGAAAAAAAATAAGTGTTTTCCAAAACAAAAAGGGCTCATGCTTATGGATGTAATGTATACAATCCGAACGCAGTAGTACTGTATGCTATAGGCCTTTTCACGCTGCTGTGTTTTAGTCCTTAGAGGTTGGCTGTGTAAGCAAAAACTAGAAACATTTGCGTTCACAGTCTGTTTTTCACCATATACAGTGTGGTAATTTAATTACTAGAATGCCTGCGGTGTAGCACTATGGTAGTGAGTCACAGTCATTCACACTTGAGCGTGCTCGGACTTGCACTCGCCTGAGTGTCAGACCAGTTGACTCAGTCTTTACAGAGTAATAGAAGAAATAACACGTGTGTGTGTGCGCATTGTGCTGTTGGCGTAAAATGAGTGACAGGAGCAGCAGATTAATACAAATCAATTAGGGTTGCACCGATACCACTTTTTTAAGACCGAGTGTAAGGTACTGATACTTTTTTGCAAGTACTCGCCGATACTGATACTTTTTTAATGTCATGTGACAGTGGCACTAATATCCAGCACTGATAAGGCGTGGACTGTGTCAGTAGTTTTTTTATATTTTTTTTCGGGGGGGGGGGGGGGGGTACAGTGTCTGTTTTTTATCATTTTATTTTTACAATTTTACTTTAATTTATTACATTTCCTTTTTTTCATTTATTTTTTAATCAACCCTGTGGGGGGCTTTGGTGAGATGACAGCCCTCTGCTTTTCAGTACCACGTGGTTGGATTTTGAGCCAATACACACATTTAATACATCCGCATCTGAGGAAGTGGAATAAATCCACGAAACGCATTGAGCATACTTCTTACAAGCATATATGCTTTAAAGACATTGTGCTTTCTTTTTTGTTGATGTTTTATTTTGGATCTTACCATGCAAACTTTTTTGTCTTTCAAAATAAAAAAATTAAAATATAATTAACAATAAAAAAAAAAAAATTTTAAAGCGCCGCTGTCCCCGTGTGCTCGCACGCAGAAGCGAACGCATACGTAAGTCCCGCCCACATATGAAAACGGTGTTCAAACCATACATGTGAGGTATCGCATCGAACGTTGGAGCAAGAGCAATAATTTTGGCCCTAGACCTCCTCTGTAACTCAAAACATGTAACCAGTAAAAAAATTTCAAGCGTCGCCTATGGGGATTTTTAAGTACCGAACATTGGCGCCATTCCACGAGCGTGTGCAATTTTGAAGCGTGACATGTTAGGTATCTATTTACTCGGCGTAACTTCATCTTTCACAAAATGCAAAAACATTGGGCTAACTTTACTGTTTTGTTTTTTTTTTTTAACACAAAACAGTTTTTTTCCCAAAAAAAAACACGTTCGAAAAATTCCTGCGCAAATACTGTGTGAGATAAAAAGTTGCAACAACCGCCATTGTATTCTCTAGGGTCTTTGCTAAAAAAACATATATAATGTTTGAGGGTTCTATGTAATTTTCTAGCAAAAAAATGATGATTTTTACATGTAGGAGCAAAGTATCAGAATTGGCCCGGTATTGAAGCGGTTAAGAATACTGCTCTCTGGAATTAAACTCTGTTATTTCTGTATTTCCTGACTAAAGAACCCGTCTGACCCCATTTGGGAGTGTTCTCCAAAACTTTTACCCTTAAAGATGATGTTCTTATTAACCATTGCATGCGTTGGGGGATAGAAGACTTTTAAACCCTGTCAAATAAGAACACGTACAAAAAAGATGGGGTAATCCTTAAAGTAGTGTTAAACCCAAAAACAAAAAAGTAATATATTGCAGCTTACAATCCTTAGATGTAATGGCTGCAATTGTTTTATTTATTAAGACTTTTTTTTTTACCTGGTGATCCAGCCAGTAACACACTGCCTGCCTTGGAGTGTCTCCACTCTGGATGAGGGATCACCATAGACACATTTGAACAGCAGTCCTGTCATTCTGGGCAGACGGCAGTGTTAGATTAACTTGACTAAATTATTTAAGCCCAGCTAACACAATTTAAGCAGCAATATTTTTTTTTACTTTTAGAATAAAGGTTTTACATGAATAAATAAAAGCTGACCGGTGTAAGCACACCTGTCAGTGTTAAATGATTGGCTTCCACCCTCTAACTGCTTTCTTTTGCTAGACAGCTTGGTCTGGTAAAGGAAGTACAAAAATAACAGACTTACTGGCTGGAACATCAGAAGAAAATAAAATTAACGCAGCCATCACATCTAAGAATTGGTGAGCTGCAATATATCACATTTTTGTTTTTGGGTTTAGTACCGCTTTGTATCTGGGGTGGATTCAAAGGGTTTTTCTCAAGAGATCTGAAATCACTAGTCACCTTCTACTTCTATTTTGTGGACAGAATAAGGGCCTTAACCAGTTGCAGGCTCTGAGTGTACTAGACACGCCCCCAAAAAAAGTCATCATTGTACACAGGGCGTGTCTAGTACATCCAGTCCATTTGCCCTGCTGCCTGGATCCTTCCCTGTCCCAGTACCTAGCAATCCAGTTCTGATGAATCATAGCTGCACTGCCGAGTACAGAGAGAAGGTCGGCAGCAGGAGCTGTCAAAAAAAAAAAAAAAAAAAGAAGCAGTTTGACAATGTTTAATCAACAACATTGCTCAGACTGGAATACAGAAAGTTACATTGGAAAATTTGTAACTTTCTGTGTTTTTCATCTACAGATCAAAGGGATGAACTTCGATCTGCAGATGAAAAGACTTGAAGCCACCTTGATAAATAAAAATAATTTTTTTTTTTCTAATTAAATGTTCCTTTGTTGAACCCCTTAGTTTACTCTAATCAGCAGTAATTAACTCCGTATTCTCCTTCTCCAGCTAATTTTATTAACCAATAGTTAAACTTTTTTTCTGTTTTTGTTTTATTTATTAATATTTTACACCTTTTACATATCTTTACACGTATCACACGTGTAAAAGTGCAAAATTGAAAAAACCCACTTTACTTCATTTGTAAATAACTTTCCAATGCTTTGTACCAAAATCATATTTTAGTATTGTTTCTAACAGGACAAATTACAAAATAAAATGCACACTTTATGTGCAGTAACACGATTTATGTTTAAGCCAACACTGCTCAAAAAAAAATAAAAAAAATAAAAATGTTTTTGTTTAGCTTTATTACGTTTAATTGTGTAAGGATCGCGAAAAAAATGTATTGTTGTCCTTACAAAAACAATATATGTATTACATTGTTATGCTAAAGTGTGAGTTCACCTTTACAGAATATTCTGTAAGATAAACTTACACAGGACCCCCTCTCCCCCTCCCCCAGTCCAGCTGACCTGCATGGCAGCGATCTGCCATAGTGAGCCCCGGTATAGCCGCCTCAGGTCAGCGGGACTGGGGGGAGGGGGGTCCTGTGTAAGTACACCTTAAAGATTTTTCTGTAAAGGTGAAATTACCCTTTAAAGTAATGACAAAGTTATTGCCAAATAAATAGGCTCATAGCAGAAATTTGAAAATTGCTCTGGTCCATAAGGAGTAAACAGGTGTGAGAGCCGAAGTGGTTAAGACTTTCAAAGTTCCAAAGCTAGATGGAATTGATATCTAGCCAAGATTTGGCCTTTGTTTGAAAGTTTTACAGGCTGTATTCCCTCCCTAAGGTATGACAAGTTCTTGTTTATCATTTCAGGTAGCTGTCCTGGAAGACAATTAGCAAAAACCAGTTAAACTTACTGGTTAGAGTATTTCTGTATGTCTTCCATGACAAGGTCTATATTTCAACCCATTTTCTGCTTTATAGTTTTGCTGGTTGTTTTGCTTCATCAGAATTTTTCCCTCGTGCATACTGGTGACAGTCCTTACCTTCATGATAAAGTAAGGATGAGGGGGGTTTTTAGGGACGGTTCACACCAGGAATCTCACAGGAACGTGTTGCATGTGGTGCAGTGTGATTTGAGCCCAGTCATTTTGAATGATTTGAATCGCACTGGACTGCGCCAAAGTAGTGCATGTACTACTATAAAAAATAAAATAATAATAATGAAAAAAAAAAAAACACTGCAACCAGATTGCATGGTACTTCTGTACTGCATTAGTGACCTGCGTTTGAGTTGTTGTCAACATTGACATCCACTGCAGATGGCACCTGCAAGGGTTTTTAAACATGGACAATGCACAGATTGTGGGATTCCCGCACAGCGTTCTGGTGTTAACGGGCACTTAACCCTCTTTTTTGTCTTTTCAGATGTGCATGTTTCCCTATGGGGCTACCATCCGATCTGTGTACTTCAGATTGCCATAGAGGAGAGAGGGCAGCAGATAAACAGGTACAGCTTATGATTAGAAGAATTTGCTTCCTCATTGTGTATCACCTGAGGCTAGTCACTTCAATAGGCTTGTGATCACTTTAAAGAGGCAAACTTTAGACAGGTCCCGATCTCGGCTTATTAGCGAGTCGCTCATTGTGAACAAGCATTCTATCCTTCATATAAAGAGATCAAGGAGAAAGTCCAAAAGTTTGCAAATAAGTAATATTTCTATTGTCTTAGGTACAGCACCACAGCACAGCCCCTCTTTTCCCCCTGACATGACCAGAGGGCCCCACAATAGATTTGTTTTTGTAAACTTGCCACTTATAATAGTTTTCCCCCTGCTGTGTTACTTCGTGACACACCCTGATAATAATCCGTTTGTGTGGGGAAAAATAAAAAAAGGTAATACTTACAGATTTAACAGGCTGTGGGATCCTTTTCCACAGATAACGAGCATTATTCCTATAAAAAGGCACAGAGCATTAAATGTAAATGTCATTTATTGTAAAAAAAAAAAAACAAAAAACTTTTAATACAGAAAATAAAGTGAGGAAACCACTTACATATCATTGTGTAAAAGATACAGAACCAGCAGCTGGCTGTAGACGTTGGGAGTAGCCACGCCTCCAGGAGCCTGGGCAACAGAAACAGATAAAAAAAGCTGAGCAATGTAGAGAAGGCAGTGAGAGATAATCTGAATATACATATTGTAAGGTCAATGGGACCCGACACTCATTATTACCCACAGAGAGCAGAAAGACCTATTCACAACTAGAAACATCCATTATGAAATGTGCTTTGTTTTTGCATGAAATTATTTTGTATTATGTTTGCAGATAGAAAAAAAAATGTTTAAAGTTTATGTACAGATAAAATTTTATTTGTCGGGCAGGGTTAGACCGGGGGTCAGCAACCTGTAGATCGCAGTCTGGGCTTGCTGGCCCACCATTCCAGAGCATCAAACAGAGTGCAATGCAGAGGGACTACTTATAAAGTTGGAGCTGTAGTAGGGAGTAAGGATGAGCTCCGGTGTGTCCGCACAGCCCACGTGCAGAGCCCGCCAGGAAGTCAGCACTGTGTTAATCACAGGTAGTGAGACATTTCCCGATCTCTGCAGCCGCGCCTTGGGTAAATGTCTCACTGCCTGTGATTAGCGCAGCGCCGACTTCCTGGCAGGCTCTGCACGTGTGCTGTGCGGACACGCCCGAGCTTATCCTTAGGAGGGAGCAACAGCCACGTAAGCCGATGCCTCCTCTAGTGCTGGATCCTGTCCCATGCGGAGTGATACCAACTGCACTCCATCTCTTATACCGGCTAGCGGTCTCCAGAGTGGTACCAGCAGCAGGAATAAAGAGATCTTCAGGTCAGTGAAACAATACACTGGGCATAATAGTATAAGGCTGCTTTCATACTGATACACTGCTGTTTACCCACACCGCGGGTGCAATGTACCTGCAGCTTTGCTGTGCTCAGCAATAGACTTCTATTATATCCTGTGGGTTTGGCACACTTTCTGAATGAGTTTTGGTGCGCTTTCAGACAGTGCACCACACCTGCAGGATATAATAGAAGTCTATGGCAAAGCATTGCTAACCCAGAAAAGTTGCAGATGTACTGCCCTGCACTCACGGTGCAGGTAAATCACAGCACTTCAGTGTGAAAGCAGCCATATAGGGGGCTCAGAACAGTAAGGGTTAATTTATACTTGCAGTTTGGGGGGAGGGTGGTAAAACCCCATAGTTAAAAACACATCTTATCATCCCTTTCCCAACCACACCCCCTTAACCTCCCTGGCGGTATGATTATTTCGGATTTTAGGTGCTGAAAGCGGTACAATTATTTTGCATGGAAATTTGGCGTTTTATATTGTAGGTCTGTAATTCTTAACAATAACACACTTAAATCTGTCCAAACAAGAGTCTAGGAGATATCCCGGGTATGATAAAGTTTGAAACACAAAAACAAATTATAATATAATAAATAAAAATAATAAATTAAAAAAAATAAATAGTAATAAAATACATTTCCCCACGATTCACTACAGCTCAATTCTGCAAGTGTTCTAATTTACTATCGCTGTTTTCTAGCTGGTCTAAAGCCACTTTTGACGAAAAGGGACACTTTTTGGTTGCTATGGACAATCTCCAGTTTCCAGGCAGAAAGAACAGTATATATAACATAAAACTGCATGCAGGGCATGGGCCAAAGCACTGGGGACAAAAGGGATGTGAAATCATTTCATACAGTACTGTAATCTGTAAGATTACAGTACTGTATGTGTTATGATTTTGACATTTTTTTTTTAATTTGCCGCCAGGCTCCGCCCCCATGCGTCACGACGCTCGCAGGGAATGGAGAGGCTTCGGAGGAGGACAGAGCCCACGGACACTGCGGGGGACATCGCAGGATCCCGGGGACAAGGTAAGTAAAGCCACACCAGGATCCTGCAATGTACTCCCGAGTGTGGCTCGGGGTTACCGCTAATGGTCCTGATTTTTAACCCCGAGCCACACTCGGGAAAACCGCCAGAGAGGTTAAGCTGCAGTGGTCAGGGGTGTACACATGTCACAGCCGCAGCAGAAGTTATACGCCCCGTCATGGTTGGTGGGTGTAGCACCTGCCACGCATGACACATTGAATGAGGCCACTCTGCAAGTGTCCTGCATCGTTGTGCAGTACAAAAAACAAGGGGTTAAAGTAGGCAGCCCTGTATTGCTTTCTCATCAGTGCTTGACATGTGGTGAGGAGGCGATAGGTTGTCTCCTCACCACCTGATTTAAACCCATGATCGCAGTGCAATGTACGCAATTGTGACTTGGTAGTACAGCAAATAGAGGTTTAAAGCAGGTGTGAGGGGGTGACACTGTGCCCAGTGATCTTTGACTCCTCCCATGTTGTTCAGGTAGATCTCCACCTCTTTAAGGTTGCCTACCCCTGGGTTAGACCCTGTATCAAGGTTTTTTTTTTTGCCATCTGTGTTATTACTGGAAAAATTCAGCCTATTGACCTATCACAGAGACTGAAATGGAGGGAAAATCTAGAATTTTTACAGTTGTCACCATAGCAAGAGGGAAGGTAAATCCTCAAGTGCTCGCTGGGTGTGTGGAACATTCGGGCAGCAGCCCAGGCACCAGGACGCAATTTCTTCTCACCATGGTGACTTGGCTTTTGGGGTTTGTTGAGCCCAACTGTACATAGTTGATGCTACATACAGTTTATACAATGCTCACAGCAGGAACATCTGTAAGTGAAGAATAAGGATGATCTCCGGTGTGTTTGCACAGCCCATGTGCAGAGCCCTGTCGGCACTGCGCTGATTACAGGCAGTGAGACATTTCTTGATCTCTGCAGCCGTGCATCAGGACAATGTCTCACTGCCTGTGATTAGCGCAGCGCCAACTTCCTGGCGGGCTCTGCACGTGGGCTGTGCAAACACGCTGGAGCTCATCCTTAGTGAAGAAACAGTTTGTTTGGTCCAAACTAGCCCAAAAGGGACAGAAAGCTGGAGTTAGGCTTTAAAGGAGAAGCACAGCCCAAGCTGGGTAGGCTGTACTTCTCCTAAGGATCACAAAAGTGCCGTTCGTTTTGCACTCCTGTGACCAGTTTTCAGTAGAGAGCGAGCTGAAGTCCACTCTCTGCTAACGTCACAGAGTCGGTCCAGGCTCGGCGTCTTTACAACCATGGAGTCGGGATCCACCCAGATCCATGGACCGACACCCGGCTCAGCCTCCTAGCGAGCCGCTGAGAGCCTGAGCCGGACGCTCCCGCCACAGCCCAGTGCTCCAGTGAACGCAGAGAGAGAAGCAGAGAGCCGCTGACTGACAGTCATCAGCTCTCTGCTCACAGAGCTGTGAGAACCGAGTCACTGGCGGTGTTTGATCGCTCTGCTCTCAGTGTTAGAGGTGCTGGGGGACAGATGCTGCATCCCCTGAGGTAAGTATGATTCTCAAAAAAAAAAAACCCAACATATTTCTCTTTTAAAGATCTTCAGTGGTATACAGACTGGCAGAAGTTTTAAACCTTCCTACGTGAAAAGTTTTAGCTTTAAATCTACTTTAAAGCTGGACTCCAGCCTTCATTTCAGATTTCCACAAATGTACTGACTCCTCTCCTGTACTGAAATTGCTTACTCTGATATCACTGCACACTGTGAGCTTCTCCTGGTGTGCATTAGAAGCTGCATCAAATCATATAGAACCCGCCTCATTTCCTGGCTCATTCCTCCCCATCCTGTCTGTCCCCTTCATTCATTAGATTTCAGTTCTTTCACTGAGGTTCAGCATCACATATGGGTGTTACCTAGGATGGTCTGCATGCAAACAAACAAATACCTAACTAGGAACACCCATTCCTCCAAACATCAAAGCATTTTAAAGAATAAGTTCACCTTTGTAAAAAAATAAAAATAAATGCACATGATTTGGAGTGAATGGACTACAAGCTCAATGATTAGTGCATTTGTACTCCATTGAGAACTACAAGCTGGAGGCCGATGTGGCAGACGGAACTTGTAGTTTATTCATTCACAGATCTCTATGAATGCATGATGCTGCTATGCGGGTGGAGAGAATCCCCCACCTGCTGTCATGGGGGGGTCTGCTGCGTAGCAATCTGTTACACCCTAAATAAAGGTGAACCTATCCTTTAATATTTACATAACTCTTAAGAGCCAGCCCGCAGCTAGTAGCTCCTTCCATCAGCCATGATCTGCCTGTATTGCATATAGATGTACAAAGGTCCAGTAAGGACATTAGAGGATTGTAAGGTGTGTAATAAAAATAGAAGGTAAGAAGGAAGGCAAAACATTAGATTAAACTTCAACTTTAACCACTTGCCAACCGTACTAAAGCTGAATGACAGCTACAGCATGGCCGGCCAGTTCTGGGAGGACATCATATGCCGAGCGGAACACTCTGTGATCGCTCTCCTTAGGACACAGATCAGGGTGAAGGGTAGGGGTGCAACGGATCGTCATCGATCCGTGATCCGATCCGCGGAGGTTGATCCATACGGGACACCCGCGATCCGCGGAGCGCTCTGTGGCCTCGGCCATAGGAAAGGCTGCGGCTTCGGCCTAGCTCCAGAGCGGCGGCCATCTTGGTACACCCGGCGGCTGTTTAGCACATGATTGCTCCGTCAAATGATCTGTACAGTGGAGGGGAGAGATCGGATGGCAGCAGTGCCAATACTCTGCAATGCCCTGCAATGCCCTGCTGTAATACCCTGCCAATACTCTGCCACGCCCTGCCAATACTCTGCCACGCCCTGCCAATACTCTGCCACGCCCTGCCAATACTCTGCCACGCCCTGCCAATAGGGAGATTGTGGATATTACAGTGGGGGAGATTTTTTTTTTTTGTTGATCCGAAAATGATCCGAACCGTGACTCCTGATCCAAGGAACGTTCTGAACCGTGAGTTTTTTGATCGGTTGCACCCCTACTGAAGGGCCAATAGCAGTGGCCCTTTACAATGTGATCAGCTGTGCCCAATCACAGCTGATCATAATGTAAACACAAGCCAGTTATCGGCATTCCTTTCCTCATACTTACAGCGTGAAGAGAGCCAATAACTGACTTGTTTGAAGGGGACATCTACACTGATTATCAGGGCAGTCCCACCAGTGCTGCCAATCAGTGCCGCCTCATCAGTGCACATCAGTGAAAGGAAAAAATTACCTGTTTTAACAAACTATGAAAAGGGTTTTTGTTTTGTTTTTTTAAAGATTTTCAGTCTTTTTTTCATCTGTTTTTGAAAAAAAAGTGATGATTAAATATCACCAAAAGAAAGCTCTTTTTGTGTGATGAAAAAAATGATAACAATTGAATTTGGGTCCAATGTTGCATGAAGCTGAAGATTGGCCTGGGCAGGAAGGGGGTAAAAGTGCACAGTAAGCAAGTGGTTAAAGGATAACACACAGTACAAACCTATCACCGCCCAGTGTCCTGTAGTCACACAATGACAGATCCATTCTCACAGGCTGCTATGGATCACTCAGCTTTGCTATTACTAATCATTCTACTACAGATGTGTCTCCATAGTGTGAGCTCCCATAGCCTGCCCTCCCTGTACACAGGACTTCCACAGAGGAGAATGCACCCCCACCCCCTCTCCCTCTATGAGCACACATCACACACCTCCAGCTCCTGCTCCTCGCACTGTTCTAGAAGCCTCTGATAGGACACCGGATTTTCCGCCATCACGGCAACTGGCATCTTCCCCGCGGGCCCCCAGGGCCTCCGTCCTGCACAGCCACTGCACACTTCCGCTTCCGGGTGAGGGCACGTCAGCAGCGTCGCCTGTAGATTGGGTGACAGCGAGTGGGCTCTGATTGGAGGAGAGCGTGGAATGCACTCGCTTCCTCCTCAGACGGGTTAGCTGCTGTTCAGGAGACCTCGTGTACAAGGAGGAGATGATAAATGGTTTCCTTTTCTAAAACACAAACACACATTGCATGATAACACGGGAGGATACAGGACACAATATAAATTAATTTTGGAGATATTACAAGGTGGAGACTGTTGTAGAGATACAGTGTGTTACATCTCTATTTATAAGATGTTGTTTCTGAAGGAGAATGTGGATTCTGATGACCTGTGCTCATTTCATCCCAAGTCCTCTATAATAAGCCTTTACATGTCTATAGCACGTCAGTGTTTGTTTTCCAATCCTTTTATATCCTTAACCACTTCAGCCCTGGAAGGATTTGCCCCCTTAATGACCAGAGCATTTTTTTGAACAAAAAATCTACTAAAAAATTGACGTCTTTTTCCCCCCCCACAAATAGAGCTTTCTTTTGATGGTATTTGATCACCTCTGCGTTTTTTATTTTTTGCAATATAAACAAAAAAATACATTTTTTTCTCTTTCTGCTATAGAATATATCCTAAAAAAATAAATAAATGTATTCATCATTTTAGGCCATTATATATTCTTCTACATATAGCGCTGGTAGATTTTCAATCTACCGCTTATAGGTAAATTTAGTGGGTTATCTGTTTCATACATAGTCAGATTTAACCTCTGTTCCAGCTTGGCTGTGTTGCGTGTAGTTTCACACTGTGCCTGTGGGTGTCGTTGTCGCCATGGGTCGGTGTTGGAAAGGCAACATGTTAAAGCGTATGAGTGCTCTTCTGTCCCGGAGATAACTCGGTGGAGGTGGTCCTCCGAGTTGCATTCTGGGAGAGGGTATTTATGGGACAGACGCCATGTTTTAGGGTCTTTCGTTCCACCTGCTGGCTCTCCTGGCTGACAGGTATGTGCTAGGAGTACTCCGATCAGGAGGACCACGTTGCTGCAGCCTGTGGGTGGGCCCAGAAGCCTGTCTGGAGCCTACCACAGCGGCGAGGGAATGGTCCTGGGCTGTCTGTCCTACGGGAAGAAGCTGGAAAACTGAGGAGATCCCAGGGGAGGACCCGTCATGGAAGGATCATGCAGAGTGCTGGTCTGGAGAGGGGCCTGGTGACTCAGTTGGAGGACGCATCCTAAAATTAACCTACCACATAGTACTGCCGGGTCGGCTTAAAGGTTCTAGTGCTGTGTTTGCTATCCATTGTAAACCATTACATCTTGTGGCAAAGGATCATACAGGTTTCTATTCCGTTCAAGTCTGTGGCAGAGACTTTTGTTCGTGCTGCGTACCGGCTGCTAGGTTAGTGAGAGAAACCGATCCGGGCGGGCAAAGATTAAACTCTAAAAGGAAAGTACATTCATCTACAAGATTCCAATTCCTAATACTACATCAAGAAAAGGTATTTGAACTTCCCTGCAACTCTCCTTCTGCCTCTTTCCTGCTACTTCCTTCAGTTACTCTTTATTAAATCATTGGAAAAGATACTCAAGTGTCTGGTGCCTACACTGTCTGATATTAAGCACAACGGGACCCTAGACCCGGTTCTGGTGAAATTGAGGTAACAAAGGTGACAGTAACAGCCCGCTTTAGACCAGCAGCTCCACCGTGAGTTATTGCTACATACATATTTTTGGTAAAACAATCACAATAGGCATATATTGATTGGTTTGCGCAAAAGTTATCACGTCTACAAACTACAAGATAGATTTAGGGACTCTTATTTATTTTTATTGTTTTACTGGTAATGGCGGCAATCTGCGATTTTTAGCAGGACTGTGACAGTGTAGCAGACAAATCTGACCCCACATTACACTTTTTGGAGACTAGTGACATTATTACATTGATCAGTGCTATAAAAATGCACTGATCAATGTAAAAATGACACTGGCAGGGAAGGGGTTATCACTAGGGGGGCAATCAAGCGGTTAAGTGTGTTTCCTCAGCGTGTTCTGTAGGGGGGAGGGGCTTACTGAAACATGACAGAGATCACTGCTCCTGAAGACTGGGAGCAGTAGATCTGTCATGTCACTAGACAGAACGGGGAAATGCCTTGTTTACATAGGCAGTTCTCTAGTCTGACTCTCCTTGCCGCAATCGTAGGCCACCAGCAGACATGGAGTCCGTGGGACCCGCAGCGCACGGTGGGCACGCGCCCACTATGCTTTTACGGACTGATGTACAGGTACATCAGTTTGCGCAGGAGAGCCGACCTGCCACAGTATATCTGCATGAGCAGGTCGGCAAGTGGTTAATAATAGCATTCCTGTAATAGGGTGACAACTGTCTCCCAATTGTGCTCCAGTGTTGTCACTCCTGATTAAGCCATTAAAGAATACGTTTTACTTTAACCACTTCAGTACTGGGCACTTTAACCCCCTTCCTGCCCTGGCCAATTTTCAGATTTCAGCGCTTTCACACTTTGAATGACATTCACGCAACACCGTAACCATATGATATTTTTATCATTTCTTTGAGACAGCGCATTCTCCTGGTGGTATTTAACCACTTTCTTCTCCGCCAATAGTCATATGATGTCCGCAGATGGGATCTCTCATCCTGGGCGGGCGTCATATGCCTTCCTTGCCTTCCCGGCGGTATAGGGAGCATGCGCGCGCGCCCCTCCGCGCCACAGAGGAGCTGATGCACATGCCCGGTGTCTCGTGACAGGGCAGGAACGTGGATCTGTGTGTTTAAAACACACAGATCCACGTCCTGTCAGGGGAGAGGAGACAGATTGTGTGTTCTGGAATATAGGAACACCGATCGGTCTTCTCCCCTAGTCAGTCCCACCCCCCCCCCTACAGTTAGAATCACTCCCTAGGTAACACATTTAACCCCTTGATCGCCCCCTAATTTTAACTCTTTCCCTGCCAGTGACATTTATACAGTAATCAGTGGCTATTTTTAGCTCTGATAGCTGTAGAAATGTCAGTGGTCCCAAAATTGTGTCAAAAGTTTCCAAACTGTCCAACGCAATGTCACAGTCACGATAAAAATTGCAGATCACCGCCATTACTAATATACGCTTATTGCGATTTTGTTTTTTTACCAAAAATATGTAGAAAAATACATATCGGCCTAAACTGATGAAGATTTTTTTTTTAAATTGGGGATATGTATTATAGCAAAAAGTAAAACATATTGTGTTTTTTTCAAAATGGTTGCTCTTTTTTTGTTTATAGCGCAAAAAATAAAAACTGCAGAGGTGATCAAATACCACCAAAATAAAGCTCTATTTGGTACAGTGTTGCATGACCGCACAATTGTCATTCTGTTTAAATATGTTTATTGAGTTTTTGGGTAAACAAGAGAATCATAAACATGCACAATCTTTTGGCTATAGCACAAAAGATTGTGCTATAGCCAATCCTGCCCGTCATTGTCCTGCCCATCTTTTGGCTATAGCACGGGGGTGTTAATATCTTGCTGCCCTTGCAACACATATGTGCAGCGGCAAAAGGGTGGGCTTTAGCGTCCACATGCCACCCATATGCATTGCTGGGCAGCCAATGTTTCTGTGCTGACAGCGCACTGCCAGCACAGAGAGTGAGCTGTCAAATTAAGCTGTTGGTCCCCACCAATAATTAGTAGCCAGCAGAGCCTGCTCCCAAACACCTGAACACACTGACAGCCAATCTTAGTGGTGGCATGATCGGCCGATCTTTCCCACCCCCTGGCAATTCATAACTTTTTAAAGTAACGCAAAGGCAGGCTGGAAATGGTTAAACACATTTTTGTTAGCCTGTAGGGATGGGCGAACGGTTCGGCCCCAGCATGAGTTTGGGCCGAATAATGGTTGTTTGCACGTTCGCCGAACAACCGAATTATCGAGTTAGCGTTTGACCTTTTGTTTGGCCCCCCGAATGACCACAATGCACTGCGCCACCGCACAGTGTATTGAAAGCCCTGATTGGCTGAAGCAATGAAAGCTTTGCCCAATAAGGGCACAGAGCACTGTCAGAGCCATGATTGGATGCTGTCATGACTCTATCCAATCATGGCTCATTGCTCTTAGCCCCGCCCCACACTATAAAAGTATTCTTTCAATAGCGGCCATTTTTAGTGTGATATCAGTGTTGAGAGAGATAGAACAGGGCTCTGTTCAGGGCTATTAGACAGTTAGTGTGCTATTCTGATTCGATTGTCAGTGTAGAATATCAGTTTAGTGTGAATCTAGGGATAGTTCAGTCAGTGTTAGTGTAGTGACCACCATTCATCTTTATATTTGTGTGATACTAGTGATGGTTCAGTCAGTGTGAGTGTAGTGCGACCACCATTTATCTTTACATTAGTGTGAATCTAGAGATAGTTCAGTCAATGTGAGTGTAGTGTGACCACCATTCATCTTTACATTAGTGTGAATCTAGGGATAGTGCAGTCAGTGTGAGTGTAGTGACCGTTTAACACAGTATATTTCATTGAATTACTGCAAGTTTAACGCCGTATATTTCAGTGTGTTACATGCCGTTTAACACAGTTTATTTCAGTGCTTTACTGCAAGTTTAACGCAGTATATTTCAGTGCATTTTGCGCCGTTTAATGCAGCACATTTCTGTGCGTTAGTGCACGCTTAAGGCAGTATATTTCAGTGCGCTACGCGCCGTTTAACGCAGTACATTTCTGTGCGTTAGTGCACACTTGACGCAGTATATTTCAGTGCGTTACATGCACATTTAATGCAATATATTTTAGTGCATTACATGCCGTTAAACGCAGTACATTTCTGTGCATTAGTGCACGCCTAACGCACTAAATTCCAGTGCGTTACTGCAAGTTTAACGCTGTATATTTCAGTGCGTTATCTTCCGTTTAACGCAGTATAGTTCAGTGTGTTACTGCAAGTTTATTTCCGTATATTTCAGTGCGTTAGTGCATGTTTAACGCTGTATATTTCTGTGAGTTACTGCAAGTTTAACGCCGTATAGTTCAGTGCGTTACCTTCTGTTTAACGCAGTATAGTTTAGTGCATTACTGCAAGTTTAACGCTGTATATTGCAGAGCGTTATCTTACATTTAATGCAGTATAGTTCAGTGCGTTACTGCAAGTTTAACGCAGTATATTTCAGTGCGTTGTCTTCCGCTTAATGCAGTATATCATCACCATGGAAGAGTAGAGAGCAGCCACCCTATTCCATCACATTGTGGAGCTGTTATCTCCCGACCCACTTCCCACAGCTGAGCTGCCTGGGCCTTTTTTTAGCACATGTGCAGCTGATCGCACTGTTGCAATTTGCAAACTTTGTGTTAAGCACATCAAGCATGACAGAAACACCAGCCATTTGGGTACCACATGCTTGACAAGGCGTTTAACCTCCCACCACTCAGCCCATTGTCAGGAGCACCTGAAAGCCACACAAAAGGGGTGCAAATCTGTTCCTCCTCCTTACTCACCTCAGTCTGCCCCCACTATACCTCATGACCTCTCAGCAGCCTCCACTGACAGGGATGATGGTATAGCGCAGGGTGTCCCAAGTCCTTGCAGCACATCTGTCAGCAGCACACCACCAGCTGTAGACTATAGCTGGCAAATTTCTTTGCCCCATCTGCTGCAGCAAAAAAAAAATACAGTCACTGCCACCCACATGCCCAGCGTCTAAATGCAAGTTTGTCAAAGCTGCTGGCTCTACAACTTCTGCCTTTCCATTTGGTGGATTCTGCCCCCTTCCGTGAATTTGCAGAATGTGCTGTACAACAATGGCAGGTACCCAGTAGCTTTTTTCTTTTCACATAAGGCCACTCCAGCTCTGTACCATCACGTGGAAGGCAATGTTGTGGCATCATTGGGCAAGGCAGTCAGCTGCAAAGTCGATGTTACTGCTGATACGTGGTCCAGCAAGCATTGTAAAGGATGATGTATTTAGTTCACAGCACACTGGGTAACTCTGCTTGTAACTCATAAGGATGCATGACAGGGCTCAGTGCTGCAGCTTGTCGTGCCCCCACATCTCCATACAGCTAATGGTGATGATGCAAGATTTGTCAGCCCTAACCTCTCCTCCTCCTCCATGCCCTCCTTTGCTGAATTTTCCTATGAACAACAATTACCCCCTAAGCGTTAAAGGGGCTATTCAAGTCAGGCTAAAAGGTGCCATGCAGTGCTTCAGCTGGTGTGTCTAGAGGACAGGAACCACACCAGAGCAGAGATTCTTGCAGCTCTGCAGGGGTAGGCCCAGAGGTGGTTCATTCCATGCCAGCTGGAGCCAGGAATGGTAGTGTGCGATAATGGCACAAACCTCCTGTCCACCCTTAGACAGGGAAAGCTGACACATGTGCCATGCCTGGCACATGTACTCAATTTAGTGGTGCAGCATTTCCTAAATAGGTACCCAGGGTTAGAAGATCTGCTAAAGCAGGCCAGAAGAGTCTGTAGCCATTTCAGGTGGTCATACACAGTCAGTGCTCGGTTGGCTGAAATTCAGCGGGAATTCCACCTGCCCGTAAACCACCTGATTTTTGAAATGCCCACCAGGTGGAACTCGACTTTGGCAATGCTACAGCAGCTGCACATGCAGCAGGGGGCCATCAATGAGTACCTCTGTGAGTATGGCACAACGACAGGTTTAGGCTGGCTCTGCTTTTTTTCCCCACGCCAATGGCTGCTCATAAAGGAGGCATGCACTGTATTGTCACCATTTGAGGATGCCTCCGCAAATTTGCTTCATGCTTCAAAGCCTGCAAGAATACGTGGCATAAAGGAGAAGGATCACTATTGGTTGGCAACCCTCCTTGACCACCGTTACAAGGGCAAAGTCTCAGAACTCATCCCGTCCCCACAGAGAGTGCAGAAGATTAAATCTCTTGAGGACACCTTAAAGAGGAGTTTATCTAATGCTTTTCCCGACTCTGGTAGGTTACAGTGTTGTGGAAAATGTAGTACTGTGGCTTCTGTTGGTCGAGAGGAGCGGTGGAGAAGGCGGCCGCCTAAATGAGCATTTCACAATTTTTTTAGTCAGCTTCACATCCCATCAGCAGCGTCTGTATCATATGGTCGACGATTTTCTATGGGAGAAAACAGAGATGGAGAGCTTTCCAGTCGACGATCCGCTGGCTTACTGGGTCATGAGAATAGACCACTGGCCAGAACTTGCCCAGTATGCAATTGAGTTGCTGGCCTGCCCTGCATCCTGCATGCTTTCCGAACGAGCATTCAATGCTGCTGGAGGTTTTGTTACTGATAACAGAACATGTCTGTCCACAGACTTGGTGGACCGTCTGACATTTATCAAAATTAATCAGTCCTGGATTATCAGCAGCTATGAAGCCCCTGATGCCGATGTCACTGATTAAGTGTTTTTGGCATGTGGAAGCTCTGCAGGACTTCTAGGCTGCCTAGTGTTGTTGGTGTTGAATTCATCTGGAAGAATTTTTTTGGTGCAGTTTCATGGGCACAATTAACACCCAAAGAAAGATGAATTTTTACACACCTGTTTGACAAGTGCATATCATTGCAATTTTTGACAGTAAGGCCAATTCTTGCTTTCATCAACAGCACCTCTATAGGGTTACGGTGTGAAGGTGCCCCCGACACCCAAAGACAAATTTTTCTGCACCTGTTTGACAGGTGCATATCATTGCAATTTTTGACAGCAAGGCCAATTTTTGCTTTTATCAAAAGTACCTCAATAGGATTACGGTGTGAAGGCGCCACTGACACCCAAAGACCAATTTTTCTGCACTTGTTTGACAAGTGCATATCATTGCAATTTTTGACAGCAAGGACAATTCTTGCTTTCATCAAGAGTACCTCTATAAGGTTACGGTGTGAAGGCACCACCAACACCCAAAGACCAATTGTTCCGCACCTATTACTTCTATCCAAAGTCTGTGGAAGAGACACCAGAATTTATCCAAAAAATCTCTAAACTTGTTTCCAGTGCACTACATTGTAGCCTTATCATACAGACTGGCTTCACAAATCGTTGCTTACAAAATAAAGTAAGCTTGCAGGGAAAATGTCATTTTTTTGGCTTTATAAATGCAATTATTGCTGCAGCAGCTTCTATACACAGTACAGATGTGCAACTTTACAGGTAGACTAAGGGGACTCCCCAAGCACTATATTGTAAGGAATTTTTCCTTTTTATGTTTTCACTTCAAGCATCAATAAATCACTGCTCATTTAAAAATAAAATTTTTTACAAACTTTTTTTTCATTGATACATGTCCCCCAGAGCAGTACCTGAACCCCCATAACCATTGTATGCCCAATTGATTGCATATAAGCCTTCAAAATGGGCACTTTTGATTTCTCACGTTTGGGTCCCATAGACTTCAATGAGGTTCGTTATTCCGTTCTGAACTTTCGTGATGTTCAAAAGTTCTGGTGCAAACCGAACAGGGGGTCGTTCGGCTCATCCCTACTTGTAGGTACTGTAAAAATGTCCTAAACGTGCACTGTGCATGCTAGCACATTATAACATTGCCTCGCAGGGGAAGAGGTTTTTTTTTTTTTTTTTACTTTACTACCACGTTAATCCAAAAACGGGCAGATCATAACAGATGAACATCAGATAGGTCAAAAAATTAAAGTGCGTCTAGCTCTAGCAGAATGCAGTACATGTGATGAATGGAGGCTAAAGCATGAACAAGAAGGGTGGGACTAACTATAACATCCCCCAGCTACGGAGTGAGGTAGGGACAAAATTATTAAAGGCAAACAAACAGATAATGCAAGTGAAACATAATAGGTCCCATTATGGAAAGTTAAAGGTTAATTCATTTTAATGGGGGAAAAAAAAAATAATTGCTACACAATTCATATTGTAATTGAATGTTATTACAAATTACCTTTCCTTTTCAAACTACAGCACTGTAATTTTCTGTACGATTCAATGCAATATGGCAACCTAGGGGCGTTCTGTACAAGCTGTCTTGGAAAATGTACAAGACCGCTTAAAGGCTATCTATGACACCTTAGAAATTGAGGAGGAGAAGGTGCAATTATCCAATCATGATCTCATGTATCAGGGAATGCGTGCCAAAAAAAGAGAGTTTTTCCTGTGCATAACTCCCTCTGGGAAGCGATTAAGCTGAAATGGGAGAACCCTCAGAGGAAACCTTTCTTTTCTGGCAATTTGAAAAGGAGATTTATTTTTGATAAGGATGCAGTTCAGCCTTGGAATAAGTGCCTAAAACTGGATGTGCCATTCTCTAAAATTTCCAAAAAAGATGGATGAAGCCTTTGATGACATGGGGGTGCTAAAAGATCCCATGGACAGGAAAGGGGATATTTTCTTATGTAGAGCCTAGGATTCTACTGTGGGTAGTCTCAAACCTGCCTTAGCATCTCCAACATATTTGTGGTAAACTATGAGAGAAAGAAGGGCTTTGGGACTTTAAATGAAAATCACGGCCTGGTAAGGCCATGTCTTTCCATGCCTGTCAATATGACGACAAGAAAGCAAGCGAGCCAACAAGCAAGCAAGCAAACAACAAGGGGGTGGAACTTTAGATGAAGCACATGGTTTGCAACTCAATAAATTGGCGGATTTATAAAATGTTTATTAAATCATATACAGTGGATAAAGTACATATTGCTAATGTCAGTTTAAAGAACAATGTCATGAAAAGGTTCACCCGTTGGTGGCGCTATCGGTTTCTTGGAGCGCAGTACCAGTGTCCACCAGCGGGTGTCTTCCAACACCTAGGACCTGTAATAAGAGGACTCACCTGCTGGTGGCACTGTTGCATCCTTGGGCCGTAGTACCGGTGTCCACCAGCGAGTGTATTCCGGCAGTGTGGAGCAGACAGCACCCTCTGCGCTCAGGTGTAACGTGAGGTCAATTACTGCAGTCTTATAAATACTCGGCAAGCCCTCACATGCTTGCCTTGGTATCTTGCTGCCTGTATCCTGACCGTGAACCTGTTTTTGTCCCGATCTGATCAGATCCCTAGCCCATCCTGTACTTGTCCCTACTGATTCCCTTTGATCCCTGCCCTGCAGCCTATCCATCCATCCTCTCATTGTCCTGTTGGTTTCCCGTCCTTACCCATCTGCTGACCTCCTTGTGTATGACCTCGGCCTGGCTTTGTTTAAGATTCCGGTATCTCCATTTACTCTGTATATACTATTTGTTGTTTGTGGGTCTGGGGTTGGTTTTTGCACTGTTTATATTTCTCTTACTTGTCACCTATTTAATAAACACCACTATTTTTTCACTTACATGCGTTTCCGGTTTCCTCTGTGCAGTCCACACAGTCTGGTCTACTAAATCCCCTGACAGTATACCAAGGCCATCCCTGACCAGACGTGGCTGCATTGAAGAACCATCCGGGTTGTTAGTTCTGCTGATATGGATTTGAATGAAATCATTTATTATTCCCTGCTGACAGAAGATGGTGGTGAATATTGTCGCCAGATTTTAAAAGGGTGGACTAGTGACCAGCTGATGGAAACTATGCGATCAGCTCATTCTCTAGTGGATCAGGGGTATATGTCATTTGAAGATGTTCAGCTCCTGATCCAGTTATGTGCAAAACCAGCCCTGTCATGCATTCCCGAAGAAAGCGATGATTTTTCTCCCCCGTCAATTATGGCCTAGTTGAATTCCTGGTATGGTTATTAGAAGATGATCCAGCCTTTTTTATGGAACGTTATTCCGCTTGTTCACAGCAGGTGTTGTCTGATTGCATCCATTCAGTGCAATCCCTGGTTAGTCAGGCTGGGCGTGAATCAGCGTTTGTTCAACCTGTGCTACAGACATCTTCAGATCTCCTGCACTTAGCTAAGCCTCAACATTCCAGCCCTGTCATTAATCACCTGCCTTCCCAAAAATCTATCTCCCCGTCACCTATGGCAGCGTCAGCTGCAGCCCAGTTTACACAGCTCTCTACCAAATACTATTACCCTGTCTCCAAGTGTAGCACCTAACCTGCCTATAATCCACCTGCCTCTTCTCCTCCACCTGTAACAACCCCACAGAACCCTCCTCCAGCCACTGTTCCTTGGTCTTCCTTTTGCCCAGCTACATACTTTTCTTACGACCCTGCACCTACATACAAAGCTGCAGTGGCTAAACCAAAAAAGAAACAAAAGTTCTTGCCGACCCACACCATCCTGCCAGTAACCCAACCTGCCTCCACACCAACCAACCTGTTCCAGCTTGCGTTCATGCCAGTTGAACTTGATGACCCACCTAAACATGCCAACCCAGTGCCTGCTATCCAGTCTAATGTGCCTGCCTTCCAGTCTGATGTACCTAACTTCCAGTCTGATGTGCCCGCTTTTCAATCTGATGTCTTGATGCCTGCCTTCCAGCCCAAAGTCTCGGTGCCTGCCTTCCAGCCTGATGTGCCTGCCTTCCAGCCTGATGTGCCTACCTTCCAGTCAGATGTGTCCGCTTTTCAATCTGATGTCTTGATGCCTGCCTTCCAGCCTGATGTGTCTGCCTTCCAGCCTGATGTGCCTTCCTTCCAGTCTGATGTGTCCGCTTTCCAGTCTGATGTGTCCGCTTTCCAGTCTGATGTGCCCACTTTCCAGTCTGATGTGCTCGCCTTCCAGCCTGATGTCTCGATGCCTGCCTTCCAGCCTGATGTGCCCACTTTCCAGCCTGATGTGCCCGCCTTCCAGCCTGATGTGCCCGCCTTCCAGCCTGATTTCTCGATGCCTGCCTTCCAGCCTGACGTCTCGATGCCTGCCTTCCAGCCCGAAGTCTCGGTGCCCGCTTTCCAGTCTGATGTGCCCACTTTCCAGTTCGATGTGCCCACCTTCCAGCCTGATATCTCAATGCTTGCCTTCCAGCCTGATGTCTCGGTGCCTGCCTTCCAGCCAGATGTCTCGGTGCCTGCCTTCCAGCTTGATGTCTCCACTTTCCAGTCTTATGTGCCCGCTTTCCAGTCTGATGTCTTGGTGCCTGCCTTCCAGTCTGATGTGCCCGCTTTCCCATCTGATGTGCCCACTTTCCAGTCTGATGTGCCCGCTTTCCAGTCTTATATCTTGGTGCCTGCCTTCCAGTCTGATGTGCCCGCTTTCCCATCTGATGTGCCCGCTTTCCAGTCTGATGTGCCCACCTTCCAGCCTGATGTCTTGGTGCTTGCCTTCCAGCCTGATGTCTCGGTGCCTGCCTTCCAGCTTGATGTCTCCACTTCACCGTCTGATGTGCCCGCTTCTTAGTCTGATGTCCTGGTACCTGCCTTCCAGCCTGATGTCTCATTGCCTTCCTTCCAGCCTGGTGTCTCGTTGCCTGCCTTCCAGCCGGATGTCTTGATATTGGTGTGTCAGCCTGAAGTTTCGGTGCCCGTGTGTCAACCTGAAGTTACGGTGCCCGCCTGTCAGCCTGAAGTTTCGTGCCCATTACCCAGTCTGCTGAACCGGTGCCCTTTACCCAGTCTGCTAAACCGGAGTCCATTAAGCCAGTGCCCATTATTCGGCTTGCCGGACCAGTGCCCGCTGTCCAGCTCACTGAACTGGGGCCCGTTACTCAGCCCACTGGGCCGGGGCCCGTTACCCAGTTTGTTGAGCCGGTGCCTGTGATCCAGCCTGCCCTTACGGTGCTCACTGGCTCGACGACCCAGGGCTTGCTGCTCAGCTCGACGACCCAGGGCTTGCTGCTCAGCTCGACGACCCAGGGCTTGCTGCCCAGCTCGACGACCCGGAGCTTGCTGCCCAGCTCAACGATCCAGAGCCTGCTGCCCAGCTCGATGACCCAGAGCCCGCTGTCTGCTCTGATGTGCCCGCTGTCTGCTCTGATGTGCCCGCTGCCCAGTCTAAGGTGCCTGATGCCCAGCCTGAAGTACCCAGGTGCCCAGGCTGACGTGCCCTTATCTGTTGTTCGGTTTGAGGTCATGAAATTTGGACAATTTCATCTAGTTGGAGCGTCCGGAGGCCGCTCCTTTGTGGGGGGGTACTGTCATGAAAAGGTTCACCCATTGGTGGCGCTATCGGTCTCTTGGATCGCAGTACCAGTGTCCACCAGCGGGTGTCTTCCAACACCTAGGACCTGTAATAAGAGGACACACCTGCTGGTTGCACTGTTGCATCCTTGGGCCGTAGTACCGGTGTCCACCAGCGGGTGTATTCCGGCAGTATGGAGCAGACAGCACCCTCTGCCCTCAGGTGTAACATGAGGTCAATTACTGCAGTCTTATAAATACCCGGCAAGCCCTCACATGCTTGCCTTGGTATCTTTCTCCCTGCACCCTGACCTTGCTGCTTGTATCCTGACCGTGAACCTGTTTTTGTCCTGATCTGATCCGATCCCTAGCCCTAAGCCATCCTGTACTTGTCCCTCCTGATTCCCTTTGATCTCTGCCCTGCAGCCTATCCATCCATCCTCTCCCTGTCCTGTTGGTTTCCCGTACTTACCCATCTGCTGACCTCCCTGTGTATGACCATGACCTCGGCCTGGCTTTGTTTACGATTCCGGTATCTCCATTTACTCTGTATATACTATTTGTTGTTTGTGTGTCTGGGTTGGTTTTTGCACTGTTTATATTTCTCTTACTTGTCACCTATTTAATAAACACCATTATTTTTTCACTTACATGCGTTTCTGGTTTCCTTTGTGCAGTCCACACAGTCTGGTCTACTAAATCCCCTGACAAACAATTAGATATGGTAATAACACTGGTACCATTGCATAATGCGATGCGCACTGCTGGTCTCCCCCCCCCCTTCCCCGCCTCTTGCGATGTCCTTGGGGGGGCTGGAGTGGCGTCATTGCGCATCGATGTCACGCCACCCGCGGAGGGCGTGCGTTGTCCTTGTGGCACCATTACGCGAGCGGCATGGGAGATGGTCATGGTGCCACTGGCTGGGCGCTAGTCGCTTGGTTTGTGGCGCCTCCTTCCCACCCACTACTCATGCGTGACATTGGTGGGCTGTCCCGCGGTGGCGCTTATATGGGCATCCTTCCGAGGGGATTTGTCACTTGAGGCACTTCACTCATCAGACCCGATGCACTCCCTTGGATTATGTCCTGCCTATTCAGCACTAGGTAACCCTGCACATCACGAGTTTCCTCTACTTAATCAGTCTATCATTCAGGTTTTGGTTTTTAGTAACATGGCGAGCACTTTTCTACATTTCCCTCACTTATCCTCACTACTTTTCGACTAATTCACAGTGTTGGTATCTCCACCCCTGCACTCTTCACCCCCCAACCTCACACAACTATCATTCAATTTTTATTTATCAAATTCTCCCCAGAGAAACCCCACCCGGTTGGTTCACCCACCACCACCCACACCTTCCTCAGAGTGCCCTATAGTCCCGTGTCACCTTGGACGATGCCTGTGTTGGTCGTCGCCGCTGGGTTGCCTACGTCGGCTCCCGGTTGCAGTGTCCCCAGATGGCTCACTACCCTCTGCTCTTCACCATCAACATACGGATTTTAGTGAGTAAACATGTATTTCGGGGGGGTTCCATTTACCCCTTCCGTAGTCATGTTGATATATGCCAGACCATTTATATACTTTTAAATTACTTCTCAGCCTAACCTCCTCCTTTGACCTGAAGCAGTGGATACATGCTCCCACTCACTCTAAAGGCAATACCCTTGACCTCGTTTCACTCTCTCCCTCTCATCCACCTCCCCTCCCTCCAACTGCCTAAAAGTTACCCGCAGAAACCTACGTCATCTCAACCCTTCTCTTCTCTACTCTGCTATCGACAACCTCTATGACAAAATCTCACCCTAGCCACTTCTGTCTACAGTGATTCACTTCTAGCCTCACTGGACTCACTGGCCCCCCTCACTACACACAGAATCAGGCCCCGACCCCTTCAACCTTGAACAAACAGATAAAGCAAGTGTAACATAATAGGTCCCATTATGGAAATGTAAAGGTTAATTCATTTTTATGGGGAATAAAAAATTGAAAAAAAAAAACATAGCATAAATAATTGCTACATAAGTCATATTGTGATTGAATGTAATTACAAATTACCTTTCCTTTTTAAACTGCAGCACTGTCATTTTCTGTACAATTCAATGCAATATGGCAACCTAGGGGCGTTCTGTACAAGCTGTCTTGGAAAATGTACAAGACCTCTTAAAGGCTATCTATGAGACCTTAGAAATTGAGGAGGAGAAGGTGCAATTATCCAATCATGATCTCATGTATCAGGGAATGCGTGCCAAAAAAACGAGAGTTTTTTCTGTGCATAACTCCCTCTTGAAAGAGAATAAGCTGAAATGGGAGAACCCTCGGAGGAAACCTTTCTTTTCTGGCAATTTGAAAAGGAGATTTATTTTTGATAAGGATGCAGTTCAGCCTTGGAATAAGTGCCTAAAACTGGAAGTACCACTAAAATTTCCAAAAAAGATGGACGAAGCCTTTGATGACATGGGGGTGCTAAAACATCCCATGGACAGGAAAGAGGATATTTTCTTACCTAGAGCCTAGGATTCTACTGTGGTAGTCTCAAACCTGCCTTAGCATCTACGTGCGTAGCCAGGAATTTTGGCTTATGCAATTACTGTCGCACCTGATGGCAGGTACCCCCAGAGATCAGGCACTGAAATACTTTCGGCTGCTCTTTTAAGTAGTTGACTTTCTGACAGACACTTCAGTGGAATGAGCCCTAAAAAATTTGGCAAAAGGAGCTTGGTGGTTCAAAACTTGGCCAGGCGATTGCTCATTTAAACTGCGCTTTTGTGGTCTCCTGTTTTTGGGAGACCATCTTTTTGGTCCGGCTTTGCAGGAAGTCCAAGTCCCCTGTCAAGGTTCTTAGTTACCAGCCTACCTTGGGATTGAGAGAAGGCAAAGGCCTTATGTCTCCTAGCAGGAGACTTAGTGGATCAGAGGGTCCTTATGCCAATTCCTCTGTCAGAAAAGGGTCTGGGGTTTTACTCCAACTTATTTGTGGTAAACTATGAGAGAAAGAAGGGTTTTGGGACTTTAAATGAAATCACGGCCTGGTAAGGCCATGTCTTTCCATCCCTGTCAATATGACGACTAAGAAAGCAAGCGAGCCAATAAGCAAGCAAGCAAACAACAAGGGGGTGGGACTTTAGATGAAGCACATGGTTTGCAACTCAATAAATTGGCGGATTTATAAAATGTTTATTAAATCATATACAGTGGATAACGTACATATTGCTAATGTCAGTTTAAAGAACAATTAGATATGGTGATAACACGGGTAACATTGCATGATACGATGCACACTGCCTGTCTCCTCTCCTTCCCCGCCTCTTGCGATGTCCTGGGGGGGCAGGAGTGGCATCGTTGCGCATCGACGTCACGCCACCCGCGGCGGGTGTGCGTCGTCCTTGTGGCGCCGTTATGCGAGCGGCATGGGAGATGGTCATGGTGCCACTGGCTGGGCGCTAGTCGCTCAGTTTGTGGCGCCTCCTTCCCACCCACTACTTCTGCGTGACGTTGGTGGTTTGTCCTGCGGTGGCACTTATATGGGCGTCCTTCCGGAGGGATTTGGCACTTGAGGCACTTCACTCATCAGACCCAATGCACTCACTTGGATCATGCCCTTCCTATTCAGCACTAAGTAACCCTGCACATCACGAGTTAACTTTACTTAATCAGTCTATCATTCAGGTATTAGTTCTTAGTAACATGGCGGGCACTTTTCTACATTTCCCTCACTTATCCTCACTACTTTTTGACTAGTTCACAGTGTTTGGTATCTCCACCCCTGCACTCTTCACCCCTCAACCTCACACAACTATCATTCAATTTTTATTTATCAAATTCTCCCCACAGAAACCCCACCTGGTTGGTTCACCCACCACCTATTTCCTCAGATTGCCCTATAGTCCCGTGTCTCCTTGGACGATGCCTGTGTTGGTCGCTGCCGCTGGGTTGCCCACCTCGGCTCCCGGTTGCAGTGTCCCCAGATGGCTCACTACCCTCAGCTCGTCACCATCAACATACGGATTTTAGTGAGTAAACATGTATTTCAGGGGCTTTCAATTTACCCCTTCCATAGTCGTGTTGATATATGCCATACCATTTATATACTTCTAAATTACTTCTCAGCCTAACCTCCTCCTTTGACCTCATTTTCTCTCACCTTTGCACTCCATGCAACCTCTCTAACTATCCATTCCCTCTCTCTGATCACCACCTTATTAGTTTCACTCTCTCCCTCTCCTCCTCTCCCTCCAACTGCCTAAAAGTTACCCGCAGAAACCTACGTCATCTCAACCCTTCTCTTCTCTACTTTGCTATCGACAACCTCTACGACAAAATCTCACCCCTATCCTGCACCAACCTAGCCACTTCTGTTTACAACGCTTCACTTCTAACTTCACTGGACTCACTGGCCCCCCTTACTACACACAGAATCAGGCCCTGACCCCTTCAACCTTTGGAAACAGATGATACTAGAAGTCTAAAAAAAAGTAGTCGTGCTCATGAGCGCCTGTGGCGTAAGACCAAGTCTCAGAGAGATTTCAACCAATATAAATCTGCTGTCGGAGAGGTTACCTGGTTGGGCGATGTGCTGGCCGTCCCGGTGGGCGCTGGCGCACACGTTCCTTTGCACGCTGGTGTGGGTGCTTCTGTGGACACTGGTGTGCATGCTCCGGCTGGCTCTGGTGTGTGCGCTGGTGCACGGGCGGGCCGGTGTCCGGGCGCATGCGGGTGTGCGCGTGCCTGTGCGTGGCGTTTTGCGCCAATCAACCTACTTAAGTCTGCTGCACATTCTGCTCGGTGCTGCCTGTTCAACAGCTTCTTGTGACCTTGTTCCTGATCTCCTTACGACTCGGCTTGCCTCCCGGATTTCCCCGACCTCTGCCTGCATCTGACCTCGGCCTGTTTTGACTTCGTTTCTGCCTACCCCTCTGTACTTCGCTGCCTGACCGTTGCTGAACCCGGCCTGCACCTGGACCTGCCCGCTCTACTCCTGCTCAGCACCTGTTATCTGTATTCCTGCTTACCAACTTGCTGTCTGAAGCTCCTCTACCTTCCAGCATCAGGATCCACATTACCAGTCTCTCATACCACTCCGTACTTCCGTGCCACCTGTCCTCTCTAGCAGGGGCCGCAAGTCGGATACGTAAGGAAGATCACCCTCTGCCCAAGCGGACTCGTCGGTCAGGTCAGTGTCTAAAATCTGCCCTCCAAAAATACAATTCCAGCCTCCTCTCTGCCAAGCTGACCTATTTTATCACTCTCATTAGCAACTTATCATCTCGTCCCCGTCAACTCTTCTCTACCTTAAACTCTCTACTTCTTCCTCCACCGCCTCCAACCGCCAACTCACTCACTGCCCAGGAGATCGCCAATCACTTCAAACAGAAGATTGATACAATTCGCGCGGAGATCTCTACTGTTCCAATACCCTCCACGCTTTACACTTCATGCCCACAGGCACAATTATTACTTCCCTCTTTCAACCCCACCAATATAGACGAGGTTGCTAAACTACTTGGTAATGTCCACCTTACCACCTGCCCTCTGGATCCTGTTCTTTTACAAATGCTACGTTCACCCTCTGGCTCTATGCTACACTCTCTAACCCACATCTTCAATCTCTCCCTCTCTATTGGCATCTTCCCCAACTCTCTAACACATGCACTTGTCAGACCCATACTTAAAAAGCCCTCACTGGACCCATCCAATCTTAACAACCTACGCCCCATCTCCTTGTTTCCCTTCTTATCCAAACTCTTCGAACGTCTGGTCTACAACCGACTGAGTGTCCACCTCGCTGATAATAGCCTTCTTGATCCCCTTCAGTCTGGATTTTGTCCTCATCACTGCACAGAAACTGCTCTCCTAAAACTAACAAACAATCTAACGGCCAAAACCAATCGACGCTATTCTGTACTCCTACTCCTATACCTCTCTGCTGCCTTTGATACGGTTGACCACCCCCTCCTCCTTAAAAAAACTCCACGCCATTGTTCTCCGTGACTGTACTCTTCGCTGGTTCTCTTCCTACTTATCCAACCGCACCTTTAGCGTTTCTTACAACTCTACTTCCTCCTCTTCTCTTCTCTTCCTTTCTCTGTTGGGATCCCCCAAGGTTCTGCTCTTGGACCTCTCCTATTTTCAATCTACACCTCCCTGGGTCAACTGATAACCTCCCATGGCTTCCAATACCACCTATACGCTGACGACACCCAAATCTATTTCTCTAGCCCTCAGCTCACTTCCTCTGTCTCCTCATGTATCACTAATTTACTATCAGATATATCAGTCTGGATGTCACACCACTTTCTCAAACTCAATCTATCCAAAACCGAACTTAATTTTTCCTCCCCTATATGCCCCTTCTCCTGATCTCTCTGTCAAAATCGATGGCACAACTATAAGCCCATCCCCACATGCCAAGGTTCTAGGATTCTAGACTCTGAACTCTCCTTCAAGCAACACATCCAATCACTGTCCAAATCCTGCCGCCTCAACCTCCGCAACATCTCCAGAATACGCCCCTTTCTAACGAATGACACTACAAAGCTCTTAATTCACTCGCTGGTCATCTCTCGCCTCGACTACTGCAACTCCCTTCTCATTGGCTTACCTCTACATAGTCTATCACCTCTTCAATCCATCATGAATGCTGCTGCCAGACTCATCCACCTTACCAATCGCTCTGTGTCTGCCACTCCTCTCTGTCAATCCCTCCACTGGCTTCCGATCGGCCAAAGAATTACATTCAAAATACTAACAACTACGTACAAAGCCATCCACAATTTCGCCCCCAGCTACATCACTAGCCTTGTCTCTAAACATCAACCTGCTCGTTCTCTTCATTCCTCTCAAGACCTCCTGCTCATTAGCTCCCTCATCACCTCCTCCCATGCTCACCTCCAGGACTTTTCCAAAGCCTCTCCAATCCTATGGAATGCCCTACCCCAATCTGTCTGCTTATCTCCTACTTTATTCGCTTTTAGACGATCCCTGAAAACCCTCCTCTTCAGAGAAGCCTACCCTACCCACACCTAAAAACTGTATTTTCATTTTCTCCATCAGCTCATCCCCCACAGTTATTACCTTTTTGTTTCTACTTGACTCTCCCTTCTAGATTGTAAGCTCTAATGAGCAGGGCCCTCTGATCCCTCTGTATTGATTTGTATTGAAAGTGTACTGTCTGCCCTAATGTTGTAAAGCGCTGCACAAACTGTTGGCACTATATAAATCCTGAATAATAATAATAATAATAAATTACAAATTTACCCCATGCCTTCTCCTGATGAGTGGCCCAGCGCCATGAAACGCGCCGAGCTATAAGATGCCGTTTTTTATTTACATACCATTTTTTCATATTTTATGGTTTATCCCCATGACAGGAATATTGAAGCCATAGGTCATGTAGGCATTACCATGTAATATTTGTATATATTTATACGTTATTGGTGGATTATGTAATTTTATTATACAATGTTATATGTTACCAGTGTTATTACCATATCTAATTGTTCTTTAAACTAACATTAGCACTATGTACGTTATCTACTGTATATGATCTAATAAACATTGTATTAATCCGCCAATTTATTGAGTTACAAACCATGTGCTTCATCTAAAGTCCCACCCCGTAATTGTTTGCTTGCTTGCTTGTTGGCTCCCATACTTTATTGTCGTCATATTTGTGTTCAAGAAACCCTCAGGCAAATTCTGATTAATCTTGAATCTTTGCCACTCAATCGGTCCATAAAGTACATGCGCTTCCATATAGAGTTAATCTTCTGTCAGGAACCTACTGGGTCCAGAATGCTTCACTGGACTTAAGAGATGCTTATTTATGTATATACATTCATCTGGCCTATCAAAAGTTCTTGAGGTTGGCAGTCAAGATGGGGACAGAAATTCATAATTTCCAGTGTCAAGTGCTAGCTTTCAGGCTGTCCTCTGCCCCACAGATCTTTACCAAAGTGCTAGCAGAGACATAAGCTCAGCTAAGGATGAGATCTAGCACAGTCATCTCTTATCTGGATTACCTCTTTCTAGTAGCCAGTTCTCATCAAAAGCTCATGGTGGATCTTCTGCTGTTTTTTTGACGTAAGAACTTCTTCAAGCTCTGGGCTGGCTTATCAAGAAGGAAAAATCTTGCTTGATCCTGAATCAGAGTGATTTTGCTCAGGTACAAGACTTCTGCAATAGAAAATACGTTTTTTCTTCTAGAGGGAAAGTTCTTGAAAATGTTCCACATGGTGGCAAAGTTGCAATGCAACCAGGTCATGTGAGTCAGAGATGTCATTTCAGTAATGGGTCTAATGAAAACTTGTTTTCCATCAGTTCCCTGGGTGAGGTTTTACCAGCACCCTCTACAGCTTTTCCTGCTAAGAGCATGGGATGGGTCCAAAGACACTCTGGATCAGTCTGTTCGCTTGTCTTCCAGAGTGAAGAGAGCTCTGGTGGTGGAGAGATCATCTTTACCTATGCCGGGGCTTAGAGTGGGCCACTCTGGTCTCGGTTGGAACCACGACTGACACAAGTTCCTTTGGTGGCTATATTGCTGCACATTTGGGCAGCAATATAGCTCAGGGAAAATGGTTCCCTAATGAGGATCGGGCTTCCTCCAATCAAAGGGAATTGTTGGCAGTCCAGAGGACTCTAGAGGCCTTTCACCTCATCATCTGCAGATTCAGTCAAACAACACTACCACGGTGTCTTACCTTAACAAGCAAGAGGGCATGAGGAGTCCAGCTCTCCAGGCTATAGCACAGAACATAATAAGAGCAGAGGGCAGAGATAAATCTGGCCTCCATTTCTGCCATTCATCTGAAGGGAACTCAGAATTCTCTGGCAGACTATCTCAGCTATCACTACGTGAGGAAGGACGACAGGTCACTTAATCCAGAAGTCCCGAGTCAGATCTCTTTGTCTCTCAGGGCGATAGGAAGACAAAGAAATTATTTTCCCTAAACCCTTTGGATCAGGAGATGGGGATAGGTGCTCTAGCGAATCCATGGTCGTTTGCCTATGCTATGCTTTTTCCCTGGTCAGACACATTCCAGAAGTCGTATGGAAGAGTCAGTCAGAAAGGACCAACATTATTCTGGTGGCTCCCTTCTGGCCCAAGAGGTCCTGGTTTTGACTTGGGATTTGTCTTCAGTCCATCAGGTGCTTGTTTTGAATCATTTTGGGTTCTCTGGAGGAATTATCTATCAAGCTTCTTACTCTGAAAACAGTTTTTCTTGTTGTAATTATGTCTGCCTGTAAGGTTAGCGAATTGCAAGCACTTTATATAAGAGAACCTTTCCTTACCGTTTTTGAGGATAGGGTAGTTCTTAAGATTGACCCAGGGTTCCTGTCGAAGGTAGCTTCCTCTTTTCACAGGTCCTAGTGTTGCCTACTTTCTGTAATACCTAGAGTGATGAGAAAGAAAGTTTCAGTCTTGGATGTTATAAGAAGTCTATTGTCCTATCTAGAGGTTACCAAAATATTTAGGAAGCCAGATGTATTATTTCTCCTTTTTTCCAGCACACACAAGGGGTGTGCAGCTTCCAAGTCTACTATAGCCAAGTGGGACTAAGACAGGCTATTTTGCAATCCTATATAATTATGAGTATTTCCCCACCTTTTGTTAATGCACACTCAACCAGAGCATGGTCAGCATCTTGGGCCAAGAGACCTGGTGTCTTGCCAGAGCAGATCTGTAAGGCGGCCAGCTGATCCAGTTTTTCTACCTTTGTTAGACATTATCGCTTGGACCTCTTATCATCTCAGGAAAAGGCATTTAGACGCAAGGTCCTCCAGGCAGTGGTCCCTCCTTAGGTCGGTAAGTTCTTGTTAACCTTAGGGAGCTGTCCTGGAAGACAACTTGAGAAAACCAGAGTTAGACTTACCGGTAACTCCTTTTCTGGGAGTCTTCCAGGACATCCAGATAGGGATGAGCTGAACACCCCCGGTTCGGTTTGCAGCAGAACATGCGAACAGGCAAAAACTTTGTGCGAACATGCGAACACCATTAAAGTCTATGGGACACGAACATGAGAAAACAAAAGTGCTCATTTTAAAGGCTTATATGCAAGTTATTGCCATAAAAAGTGTTTGGTGACCCAGGTACTGCCGCAAGTTTTAAAAACGCCTGTTTTTTCAGAAGCAGTGATCTTAATAATGCTTAAAGTGAAACAGTAAAAATGTACCCGATACCCATTCACATAGGGGGGGGCAGGATCTGGGGGCTAAAGGGGGCTTTCAGATTCAGATAAGCTCCCCGCCCACAGACCCCCCACAACCACCGGGCAAGGGTTGTGGGGATGAGGCCCTTGTCCCCATCGACATGGGGACAAGGTGTTTTGGGGGGGACCGCAAAGCACCATCCCCATGTTTAGGGCATGTGGCCTGGTACAGTTCAGGAGGGGGGGTACTCTCTCGTTCCCCTCCTTTTTCTGCGGCCTGCCAGATTGAGTGCTTGGATAAAGGTCTGGTATGGATTTTGGGGGGGGACCCCACGCCATTTTTTTTATTTTGGCGCGGGTTCCCCTAAAATTTATACCAGATCTGAAGGGCCTGGTATAGATTTTGGGGGGGACCCCTATGCCATTTTTTTTATTTTGGCATGGGGTTCCCCTTAATATCCAAACCAGACCTGAAGGGCCTGGTAATGGAGGTGGGGGGTAACTTTTAAATGTTTTAAATGTCATTTTTTCCTTTAGAAATGTAATTTTGCTGCTCTCATTCATTTCACTATGTACGGCCGCTCTGTAAGCAGCCTTACATAGTGTGGGGTGTGGACTTAGACCCCTGAGCCATGATTGGCCAAAGACAACCTGTCTTTGGCCAATGGCTCTTTCAGCAGAGCGCGCTGTGATTGGCCAAAACATGCAGGTAAGGTGCATGCTTTGGCCAATCATAGGACACCAATGCAATGTGATCTCGCAGTGCATAATGGGGCGTTCCGTGGCACTTGAATTTGCAGCGAATGCCCCATAATGTTCTAAATTTGGCGAACGCTCGATGTTCGACTCAAACATCGGGCTCATCCCTACATCCAGATCTCCCACCCATTAATTCTTGGTTATGTGTTTATGTTTTTCACTGCCGTCCTGCAGTTCTTGAGAATACTGAGGTGGACACCTAGAGGACCTCCTTTTAGGCCTTGATGGCTAACTTGTTTCCTGTCCCAGTGGGAGTTTTCCAGGAGTCTTCCAGGACAGCCACCTGAAACATAGAGCTCCTCCCACCAGGACAGGGAGCACGTTAACCCCCAACAGTTAAAAGACGGTCTTCCAGGTGTCCACCTCCAATGTCTTGTATTCCTAAGAATGGCAGGACAACAATGAAAAACATAAATACATAACTAAGAATTAAAGCGGGGGTCCACCCACACCGCTAAAAAAAAAAAATATTAAAAGCCAGCAGCTACAAATACTGCAGCTGCTGACTTTTAATATATGGCCACTTACCTGTCCCAGGGTCCAGCGATGTCGGCAGGGGACGCCGAGAACCCGCTCGGTTCTCGGCAGCTGCTGCCGCCATCCTAGCTGAGGGAATCAGAAAGTGAATCGTTGCGGCTTCACTTCCCGGTTCCCTACTGCGCATGCGCGAGTCGCGCTGCGCGTCCCAAGTGGTCCCCGCTCTCTCCTGGGAGCTGTGTGTTCTCAGCAGACAGCGCGGTCTATGCCGGAAGTGGGTGCAGATACCTGTCTTAGACAGGTATCTGCACCCCCCTCCCCCCTAAAAGGTGCCAAATGTGACACCGGAGGGGGGGAGGGTTCTGAAAAGCGGAAGTTCCATTTTTGTGTGGAACTCCGCTTTAACAGGTGGGAAATCCAGCTGTCCAGGAAGACTCCCAGAAAAGGAGTTACCAGTAAGTCTAACTATGATTTTGGTATATGTAAATCTGCAGCTTTGATTAAAATGAACCCTGGTGATCCTGCCATGAAAATCTTTGTGCGGTCACTTTCTGTAATAGACTCCAGATGCCTGTTCTCCTGCATTTTCCCTGTAACACAGGCTTCTGATGGAGACTACAAGTGGCCATTTCAACACACATCACACAGGCATGGTCCACCGTTGTGAACATAAGGAAACTCATCCTGAGCAAAGTGAGAAGACAGAAAAAAGGTCACAGGAGATGAGCAATACCAAGATGCAGCATAGGATGAGAAAAAGGTAAAAACTCTATTTTATTGAAAAAAAAAATATATTGCAACTTTCAAGCTAAAACTAGTTTTGGATAGGGGCGTGGCCTGGCAAGCCATGGAGTAGGACGAGGGTAGAACGAGCTCCCGGTCTCAACACTCCTGCAAGGCATCCTGTCCAGGAATCTACAGCATACCAGGCTCCAAAAGAACATGTCTCCGCCAAAAAAAACGACAGGGACAGCGGATAAGCTGGCACAATACCGCCGGCATGAGAAGGACGCACAGCCTCAAGATGGCGCCGACACGTGTCCAGAGTCAGATCCCCAGGAGAACGGAACGGCAAAGGTACTGGATGCTATAGCGGCTCTGCAAGGCACTCTGACCGCTAAAATTGATGAAGTAAAAACGGACATCTCCCTGCTGAGACAGGACCTCTCTAAGGTGAGAGATAGAGTCACAGAGGCAGAAAACCGAATAGGGGAGGTGGAAGACACCCTCCACCCCCTGAGACATGCTTCGGAAGAGATGCAGAGGCAGATTCAACAGCTGCACTCCCATCAGGATGAGATGGAAAACCGCTTGAGGAGGTGCAACCTCAGATTTATAGGTATTCCTGAGAAGGAAGAGGGTGCAGATCCAGCAACATTCCTGGAAAATCTTCTTATCCAGACCTACGGTAGAGAGGCATTCTCAGTGATGTTTGCGGTGGAGAGGGCGCACCGCATCCCAGGGAGACCCCCCCGCCTGGAGCACCCCCACGTACCTTCATCGCAAAATTTCTAAATTTTTGTGACCGCGATAAAGTGCTGCGCCTCACCAGAGAGAAAGGCAACATACAGCGGGGGAACGGGCACATAGCGGTGTTTCCAGATTTCTCCAACGAGGTACAGAAGAAGAGAGCTCACTTCCAGGAGGTAAAGCGTCGTCTGAGAGCACAGCATCTAAAATATGCCATGTTATTCCCCGCCAGGCTGCGGGTGGAGGAGGATGGCCGTGCTCATTTCTTTGAGGATCCGTCGGCAGCTGCAGCATGGCTGGATCAAAGAGGACGTCCAGCGTAGCAACCCTGTGGAAAAGCCTAATGCAGTGAGTACACTCTATGTCTTGCAGTGACACAAACTTACCTGTATTACTTAGGGATGCCAGAGACCCAGCCTGACCCAAGATGCTTTGACTTAAATCATACAATCTGCCACCGGATGGGGGTCAGAGAGAGGTAGCCTAGTTACTTCCCTTGGTTCTGTTGCATAGTTGGAATTTTGGCTCCCCTCGCCCCTCACTGCTGGAATGCAGACAAGATACGTGACTATTGTCGTGAGTACCACAAAGGGTTAAGCACAGTACTTTATGAGTGGTCCCTAAGCTGCATCCTGACTGGTAACTATAACAGTTTTATAATCACCGACATAGAGTGGCTCACACAAGAAAACGCAGTTTTGAGTCTTGAACATATCCTGTCACAAACTCAAGTATGACCTTAAAGGGAGCTCCCAATCAGGGAGATCTGTGATGGAATCGTTCCTATTCTTCACGTTTTGCTCCACGATTGACAGTGAAAATTTCTCCCCCAAAGAAATGCTTACTCAACATGTTATACAGCTAGCATTCATATTAAGTTTAGTACCTCCAGCTAGCCAGACAAGCTGGATGTTTATTCTCATGTTGATTGTTCGGGTTTACATGCTCACACCATGTTGGGGAGGTGTGCAGCTGGGAGGGAAGGGATGGGTTAACCACTGGTTGCAAAGTTTCGGGAAAAATGGCATTGTCATAGCACATAAAAGTACAGATATGCATATTGTAATCAAAGATAAATGGGTTACACTGCACAGAAGCAAGATCAGGAATAGTGTCAGTAATTATGATAGCTTGGTCTTGTTCTGCTGGTCCGGCAAAGGCGTAATACTCATTGGACAAAAATGACAAACATTAAATTCCTAACATGGAACGTGAGGGGCCTGAGGGACAAGGTTAAGCGCACCGCAGCACTCGCGTTCCTAAAATCACAGAAAGCTGACATTATAGCTTTACAGGAGACGCATGTAACCGGCCACCTGCAGGCGGCTTTAAAAAAACCATGGGTGGGATGGATTTATCATAGTACGCACACAAACCAATCCAGGGGAGTATCCCTTATTATAGCTAAAAATGTCCCATTTGAGTTAATAGAGCTGGAGTCGGACCAGCGGGGAAGATTTCTATTTCTGAACGCCCTGATAGGGGGAAATCCGGTCCTGGTCGTGGCAAGCTATGTTCCTCCCCCATTCACAACAGAGGTGATCATGAAGGGATTGGCATATTTAGCCAAGTACCCAACGATACCGGCTGTCTGGATGGGGGACTTCAACATGACCATGAACCCGGCACTTGATAAACCAGACCAGGGTGGAGCCCCCAGTGGCTCAACACAACACACCAGACTGAGTCGCTTGTTGACGGAGTTTGCCCTAACGGATGTATGGAGGCGGCAAAATCCGTCCACGAGAGCATACACATGTCACTCTGCTAGCCACCATACAATGTCGAGGATAGACTATGTATTGGTGACAAATACTCTACTCCCTAGAGTTACTGGATCGGGCATCGCACCCAGAGCTCTATCGGATCACTCGCCATGCTGGATAACAGTTTCCTTGTTAAAGGCAGCTCCTACTCCTATATGGCGACTTAATCCATTCTGGCTCACGGCTATGCCGGACCTTGAGGCCTTAACAAGAGAACTGCAGTACATACTGCACAACACGTGCAAAGTAGATACACCGGGTATGGAATGGGATGCATTCAAAGTTCAGGCACGCAGGGTGCTAACTTTCAACATAAACAGATTTAAACTATCGTCCAAAACCTTACTACAGATGACGACTGACACACTTACAGAACTAGAAAATGTATATGCCTCAGACCCCAATCCTGATAATCTTCAAAAAGTAAACCTACAAACCAGGGTGGTAAACCAGATACACATAGAGAAAGCCAGACAGCAAGTATTCTTCTGCAAACAGCGAGTGTTTGAGCATGGCGAACAGGCAGGGAAAATGCTAGCGTATTTAGCACATTTGAATGTCAAACCACCGGTGGTGGTCTCCCTGACTACACCTCAGGGAGACATAGTTACTGACCTCCCACAAGTAGCGGCCAGATTCCAGGCATTCTATAGTGAACTGTATAAATCGCAGAGCACATACTCCCAACAAGAAATAAAAGACTTTTTATATACAATACAGTTCCCCAAACTTAATTTAGAACAAATTGAGATGCTCGAAGCCCCTATAACACAAGATGACATCGCAGAAGCTATATCCCAAATGTCTAAATCAAAGGCACCAGGACTAGATGGTCTGCCCCTAGAATTCTACGACACATTCTCGGAGGTAATTATCCCAAAACTTAAACAGCTATATCAAAATATCTTTGACAAAGGCACACTCCCCTCCTCTATGCAAGAAGCACAAATAATAGTACTACCCAAAGCAGGAAAAGACCCCCGATACCCAGAATCGTACCGACCCATATCCCTACTGCAAGTGGATATTAAAATATTAGCCAAAATACTTGCATCGCGCCTTAACAAGGCTATTTTATCGTTAATACACCCTGACCAAACTGGCTTTATGCCAGGGAAAAATACGGCCATGAATGTTAGGAGGCTATTCATGAATATCCAAGCAAAACATGATAATTACGGAACCAGAGTGGTGGTAGCCTTAGATACAGCCAAAGCCTTCGACTCAGTAGAGTGGAGCTTTTTATGGGAATGTCTGAGGGAATTCGGCTTTGGACAAAACTTTATTAAATGGGTACAAATTTTGTACCAAACACCAAAAGCGAGAGTATTCGTAAACGGCTGTCTATCGGAACAATTCCCCCTAGAGACGGGTACCCGGCAGGGGTGCCCCCTCTCCCCTCTGCTGTATGCCCTGGCGGCTGAGCCATTGGCAATTGCTATTCGAGCGGAAACTGAAATAGTAGGCCTGCGCGTAGACACGGAAAAAATAGGATTATACACGGATGACACTATTTTATACTTGGCAGATCAAGGTCCATCGCTGCAGGCAGCGTTAAGGATTATAGAACAAATGGGAAGTTTCTCAGGACTGCGCATAAATTGGGATAAATCCCAAATTCTCCCCATAGACCATTTCCCTCCGCCGGTCACATATCCAGAATTACCCTTAGCCAGAGTAAACACCATCAAATATTTGGGGGTAATAGTTACTCGGGAATTGGGAGACTACATTACCAATAACATAGAGCCACTGTTTCAACTGATAAAAACCAAAACGCAGGCCTGGTCCAGACTGCCCCTAGGGGTAACAGGCCGAATAAACATTATCAAAATGATCCTACTCCCTAAAATTCTATACATGGTCTGGCATGCACCATTATACATTCCCCCCAAGTTCTTTAAAAAGATGGAGGCCATTCTTAATTCGTTTGTATGGGGACACGGAAGGCATAAATTAGCCTGGCACATCCTTAAAAACCCCACCTCCATGGGGGGGATGGCACTACCAGATTTACAGGAATATTACATAGCCGCCCAACTATCACACATGTATTACTTTAACAAGGAAGAAATGCAGCGATACCAAATGTTAATATGCAATGACCCAAGGAGTCCTCTGTCTTCCCCGCTGCAAACTATTTTTCGAGGGGGGCTAACGAGCAAAAGACCCACCAGATATAACGAGGGCATGCTAACACACCACCGGAAAATATGGGGAATAACCTTAAAGAGGCTTAAAGTAGGACATATTCATTCCCACACCCCCCTTTGGCTCAACAATCACATGCCAGAACTTAAAAATCTCCCAGATCCGCATATATGGGCTAGGTATGGAATAATATATCTTCACCAGGTCATGACTGACTCACGGCTCAAGACCTTTCAATCCCTTAAAGATGAATACTCAATACCGCACCACTTGTTATTCAAATACTTGCAACTTCGCCATGCTCTGCGCTCTCAACTTAGGGACACAGCTAATATTATTGCTCACTCTCAGGTTCTAGAGATAATCATGGGTACTGAACCTCGAAAACTCATTTCAAATTTGTATTACACTATCAGACTCCCCAGAATAGCAGCAGTAATCCAAAAGGCCAAATCAGGTTGGGAAAAGGACGTGGGGGACATCAGTGACTCGGACTGGGACGAAATTTTAGAGAACGTTAAACAGTCATCGCCAAAACTCTCAGACAGATTGACTCAGCTCTACATTGTCCACCAAGCATACTTGACACCTAAAAGGATAGCCAAATTCCAATCATCACAGAGTGCGGCATGCCTTATGTGTACATATGGACCGGGAACCTTCTACCATTTGATATGGGAATGCCCATGCCTACAGGATTATTGGGAACAAGTGATAAAATTCCTACATGATAAAATGGGTTCCCCAGTGGTATCGGACCCAAAACTGTGTGTACTGGGGCTGCTACCTGATACAGATATAGATAAGTTTCATGCTACCTTTTATATATGAAACCCTATTTACAGCTAGGAAAGCCATAGCTAAAACCTGGATGCAGTCTCTGCCTCCTACATTGTTGTCCTGGAAAAGAGATGTAAACAATATACTACCATATAAAAAGCTGATATACATACATAGAGGATGCAAACAAAAATATTCAAAGGTATGGGACAGATGGCTGGAAGACGGAGAGACCTGTATTTAAAGGCTCAACGCTACACAGTTGTATAAAACAGTGCATACACTTGGTGGTGGGGGAGGGAGAGGTATGGGCAGCGAAATAAAAGAAATATAAACAAGTACGGTTTAAGATTGTGGTGCCAAGCTTATCAATGGTTATTTCTCAAACTGTATAACTATTAAGAAAACAGACTGTAATAACTTCATTGTGCAAGGAGTATACCAACTTTCTAAATACCGTATTTATCGGCGTATAACACGCACAGGCGTATAACACGCACATTCATTTTAAGAGGGAAGTTTCAGGAAAAAAACTTAAATTTTAAATAAGGAACTTTGAAGTAAAATAAGGTTCAGTGCCCATCCCCAATCACCATTGCCATCAATGCAGCCTGATCAGTGCCATCAATGCAGCCTCATCAGTCCACATCAATGCAGCCTCACCATTGCCATCAGTGCAGCCTGATCGATGCTCATCTGCAGCCCAGAGGGGACAGGGATGGGGGCGGGACGAGCGCCGACAGATTACATACAGTGAGAATCTCCTATGATAGACAGAACAGTGGACCAATGGTGGCCCAGGAGACAGGAGTTCCTATTAGAGGCCGCCAAGTAAACAGGAGATTCTCACTGTATGTAATCTGACGGTGCTCGTCCTGCCCATACCCCCCCGTCCCCTCCGAGGCAGCTAAAACTGAAGTATTGGCGTATAACACGCACACACTATTTGCACCCAATTTTCATGGTGAAAAAGTGAGTGTTATACGCCAATAAATACAGTATATGTACACGGCTAATGCATGTTATGTATCTGTCTATTAATGCTTAATAAAGTCGGATTTCCCAATTAAAAAAAAACTAGTTTTGGATAGATAGAGTGGGGGGGAGGGTTAGAACCCCTGTAAAGTTTATAGGCCTATTTCTGTAAGAGAGATTTACCCATATTTCCTGTCTTGTCAACACAGACAAAAATAATTTTTCTTTTTTTTTGTTGAGATGGCTAGAACCCCTTGTTCCGATTTTATTTCTGTTTGTGTACCTGTTGTAGATTTACCCTCACTTCTTGTCTGGTGAACCCACTGTCAACATGTAAACAGGTTGAATTGGTCATTAGGCACTGTCACGGCTGGGAGAGTTGGGGTTAACATTTTGCCCACTCTCCTGATTGTTTTGATGGCTTTCCGTCTGGGCCCGGCCCACATGCCCTGTGGATATAAATTGGTCCAGTCCACAGAGCCCAACGAGAGAGAAGCTCTGTGAGCACTATACATCCTTGGTTTGCAAGACTCCTAGGGGATGGAGATTGAAGAAGAGATAGTAGGAGTAGGATTATGCCTCTAATTATGGCCTGTAACAGATCTTTGACTTGGGGTTTGCCGTGAAGACACTAGCACTGAAATTAAACTCAGAAGGCCTTGGACTTGCGTGAAAGAGCCTATAAGGGATTACAATTGCTCGACTGCACCTTTTCAGGTATGCACGGGCAACATGCTAGCCTGTAGTTATAGTTAGGAATAATAATACCTTGCACCTGTATGTTGGACTGTGAACTGTCTACTTTTATTAGTGTTTGAAACGTTGTCCCTGCCTGGTCTGAAGTCATTAACCAGTTCCGGACCAGCCGCCGCAGTTGTACTGCAGCAGGTTGGCTTGGCTGGGCGAATCGCCGTTACCTTACGACTGCCGCAACAATCGGATTCGAATCAGAACCGATCAGTCTCCAGGCCCAGGCCAATGATTTCTGACCTGGACCTGGTGATCGGTTCTGTCGAATGAAATCCTTCCCCTGCCTGTGTAAGTGTAAACACAGGCAGGGGAAGTGATTTCATCTCCCCTCGTGGAACTCTTTTTGTTCCAGAAAGAGGAGAGAAGACATCTCACAGTAAGTTGCACCAACACTACAATGACATAGTACACATAGGCACACTTGTCACCCTCCGATCACCCCCAGATCGCCCCCCAGTTAACCCCTTCACTCCCTGTCACAGTGTCACCCAGTGCAGTGTTCATATTTTTCTTTGATCACTGTACTGGTGTCATTTGTGACAATAATCAGGGTTAGGGTACATAGTAGTAGGCCCAGATAGGTCTAGGGACCCCCCCTAAACCCCCCTAACAAAGGTTTAACCCCTTGATAACCCCCTGTCACCAGTGATCACAGTATTAGTGTCAGGCGTGACGCTGGTTAGTTAGTTATTTATTTATAGCATCAGGGTACCCGCCGTATATTACCTAATTACCTAATAAAAGGTTTAACCCCCCGATCACCCGGTGGGTGATATCAGTTAGGTTTTAGCATTAGTTAGGGTCTGCGTCGCCCCAGGCAGCGTCAGATTAGTGCCAGTAGCCATTTCTGAGCCTGATAGATTAGAGTGAAGAGGAAGTCACCCATCTGTCCGATTCAAGCTAAGAATACGAACAAGTATAGTCAGCAGCGGCACCCTGACAGAAAGCTCTGACGATGGATTAGTGGTCCCTGACGAGGTCAGGTGTACCCGACCCCGTTCTTCTGCTGTTGTTGAGGTGGAATAACTGCAGGGCTCTCATATGGAGCAGAGAGCCAGTACTAGTGCCACTCATCCTTCTGGTGAATTGGCAAGCACCAGCGGCCTAGTGCATCCTGGTAGTACATCTAGCACTGCAGTAACACTTCGTGACGTGGCGAGTCCCATAAGTGCAGTTCAAGCTGGTGAGGTGGCTAGCACAAGTAGAGTCCCACAGCCACCAAGAAGACAAAGACAGGTCCATTGAGCCCATAGTGCTCTTCCTGCTGCATTTGCCAATCCGAAATGGCAGCCCACCACTTCTGCAGCACCCGTACTTCCCCTATTCACTGGCCAACCCGGAATTCAGGTGGAAACAGTTGATTTTACATCACTTGATTTTTATTCGCTGTTTTTTCACGGAAGATCTCTATAGATCTATTGTGGAGCAAAGCAATTTGTATGCTGTTCAATTCATCACCGCTAATCCCCAGTTGGACCTTGCGAGAGATTGGAGACCTATCACGGTCTCAGAATTTAAGACCTTTCTGGGCCTATCCCTCCGTATGGGCATTACTAAAAAGGTTGAGTTGAGGTCATATTGGTCCACTGACTCAATTTATTGTATGCCTGTGTTCTCTGCCTCCGTGACCAGGAAACGATACGAGCAGATCTTGCGGTTCATGCATTTTAATGACAATGAACTCTGTCGCCCTCGGGGTGACCCTGGATACGATCGGCTCCACAAAATTCAGCCCCTCGTAAACCACTTCAACCAACAGTTTAGAGCCTTGTTTACTCCCAATCAAGTTGTCTGCGTTGATGAGTCCCTGATTAAGTTTTCTGGCCGCTTGTCTGACAAACAGTATCTTCCCAGCAAGCGTGCCAGATATGGGGTCAAGATGTATAAGCTCTGTGACAGGGCAACAGGCTATGCATATAGGTTTTATGGTTTACGAGGGAAAAGATCACGTGGGGCCCGAGAACTGCCCAGACTACATAGGGAACGCTGGTAAGATTGGGTGGGACTTGGTGTCACTCTTATTTGGAAAGGGGTACCACTTGTATGTGGACAATTATTATACAAGTGTGCCACTTTTTAGTCACCTTTTTGATTGTGGAATTGGCGCATGTGGCACCGTGCGATCTAATCACCGGGGCTTCCCCCAACAGCTTGTAGAGTCCCGACTTTGAAGGGGGGAGAAAGCCTGCTTGAAATGTAATAATTTGTTAGCAGTGAGGTGGAGGATTCACTGAATGTTTTCATTCTGTCCTCCCTTCACACAGATACGACTGTCCAAATTCCTACGGCGACTGGTGTTGTGGAGAAACCCCTCTCTGTCCACGAATACAACCTTAACATGGGAGGGGTGGACCTCAACGACCAGTTGTTGGCGCCGTACCTAATTGCCCGTAAGGTCAGACGCTGGTACAAAAAAGTGTCTCTATATTTATTCCAACTGGCTCTGCTGAATGCCTATGTGCTATACAAAGCTTTAGTACGAACTGGATCCTTCCTTAAATTCCAGGAAGAGATCATCACTGTCCTTCTGTTTCCAGTCGGTGCTATAGCCCATCTTCCCAACACAAATGCAGTGAGCCGGCTGCATGAGAGGCATTTTCCGTATGTGCTCCCTGGTACCTCTACCCAAAGAAATCTCCAAAGAAGATGTGTCTGCAGAAAACGCGGATTTAGGCGTGACACCCGCTTTTTTTTTTTTTTTTTCAAATAACAGTTTTTATTAAACGTATAGACATACATATACATTAAGCAATAGTGTTGCTTATAATTAAGTGCAATAGATAAACAGTCAATGCTATAGACATTGAGCTTCTGATGATAATCGTCAAGGTACATTAGTGGTATAATATCTTCCAAACCATCTGAAGTTTTCAACCAACAAATAACATTATTAAACTGAAAATGTATTAGCAGTTTACAGAGAGAAGGAAAATAAAGTAGGAAAAGCGGAAGGAGGGATGGAAGGGGGAAAGGGAAGTGGGGGGGGGGGGGTCTAGCTGCAGACCTAGGGCGGGTCCTCTCGTTTATGCCATTCCTCCCAGACCATGTCATGGGCCTCCATTCTGTTTTGTATCCTGGCTGTCATCTTCTCCATTAGCTCTATGTCCTTTATTCTGGTATAGAGGTCTGCTCGGGAGGGTGGAATCTGTTTCTTCCAATAGAGGGCTACCAGGCATCTCGCTGCTGTGATAACATGGCCTAATAGTTTCCTAGAGTGTCGGGATATACGTAGCCCAGACACACCAAGAAGAAACAGTTTCGGGACTTTGGGGACCTGGACGCCCAGTAGGCGATTCAGCAATAATTGTGTTTCCGTCCAAAAGGGAATTATTTTGGGACATGTCCAGTAAATGTGAAATAAGGTCCCCCTGTCCTTCATACACCGCCAGCATCTATCCGAGCTGGATGGGAAAATGGCGTGGAGGATATCAGGTGTCATATACCAGAAGAATAGGACCTTGTATGCATTCTCTTTGTACAAAGTGCATAATGAGCTTTTAGCCGCCTGGGACCAAATCGTCTTCCAGGTAGCTTCCGAGATCTCCTCCCCTAGGAACTTCTCCCAGCGGGTCATGTACGAGTGCTTACCCTGATCTGTAAAGTTATAGGAGTTCAGTATCTGATAAATATCAGATATTAGCCCGCGTCTAGTTGAGCCCTCTAATATCAAACCCTCAAAAGGTGATGGGATCGAGAACTGTAAGTTCGGGGCAATTGATTGAGCGTAGTGCCTAATCTGCAAGTATCCAAAGAACACTTGCTTTGGTAAATCAAATTTTCTCTGTAACTCTGTAAAGGACAGTAATCTGCGCGTGCATGGGTGTACCAAATGGCCAAAGTGGAATAAATTCCTCATCGCCCATGGAAAAGACATCTGATGAGTAAGGCCTACAGGCAGCTTGGGGTTGTAGAGGAACGATGTGAGGAGTGATCTATCTGAGCATAGCTTATAGAGCCGTGCTACTTTACGCCAAAGTGTACTAATGTGGAGCATGGGGCCCAAGAGTTGAGTGGACTCCACCTTCACCTCCGCATTCCACAGCATGCTATTTGGATGGATTGGGGCCATCCAAAGTTTTTCTATTTCTGTCCACTTATTATATGAGCGTTGGGTGAACCAAGAAGCCAGGGTTCGCAGTTGAGTGGCTTGGTAGTATTTAGTTAGGTCAGGGAATGATAGACCGCCGTCTGAACGTGCCGCTGTCATAACTGATTGTGGGATTCTATGTCTTTTGTAATTCCAAACAAATCGTACTAGATCCGCCTGGAGTTTTTTCAGTTCTGATAGGGGTATTGGGATGGGGAGAGTCTGGAATAGATACAGTAACTTTGGTAGGATGACCATCTTAACAGAGGCTATCCTCCCTAGTAGGGAGATATGATAAGCCTTCCATTTCAATAGAAGGTCCCTTATAGTTTTAAAGAGAGGGGGGTAATTGGCTCGGTATAGGGTGGAATAAGAGGGAGTTAGCTGTACTCCCAGATATTTCAATGATGATGCCTGCCAATGGTAAGGGAAGTTATGTTGTAGGTGTTGTGTTTCCTGTGTTGGGATATTAATGGGTAGGGCTTCTGATTTAGTTGCATTTATCTTGTATCCTGATAGGGATCTGTATAGGTCAAGTTCGGCGTGTAGGTTAGGAAGTGACATTCTGGGTTGGGTCAGGGTGAGGATAATATCATCAGCAAACAAGGCTAGTTTGAATTCCCTGTCCCTCAGCGGTATGCCGTGAATGTTGGGGTTTTTTCGGATGGAAGCCGCCAGAGGCTCGACACACAACGCAAAAAGTAGCGGTGAGAGTGGGCACCCCTGGCGGGTCCCATTCGTGATTGGGAAGGCCCGTGATAGAGCGAAGGGAGTTTTTACTTGGGATGAGGGATTAGTGTACAGATGTCTAATTGCTTGGAGGAATGGGCCCTGAAATCCCATGCAATTCAACGTGGCGAAGAGGAAGGACCAGCCGAGGCGGTCAAAAGCCTTTTCCGCGTCCAAGCCGAGGACTAACGCTTGCTGCTTATTCCTGTTCGCCACGTCTATTAGGTCAATAATTCTTCTCGTGTTATCCCCCGCCTGACGTAGGGGGACGAATCCCACCTGATCCTTGTGTATTAGCGAGGGAAGTATCAGGTTTAGTCGCATTGAAAGGAGTTTAGTAAAAATTTTTAGATCAGAGTTTAGGAGTGCGATTGGCCTGTAGCTGGCGCACACAGAAGGATCCTTGCCAGGCTTAGGAATTAACGTGAGGAACGACCTCTGCATGTCAGTGGGAATGGGGGTTTTCTGAAAGAAGGCGTTGAACATCCTGCACATATATGGTAGTAGAATCGGGAGAAATGTCTTATAATACTCATAGGGAAGGCCATCTGGGCCAGGTGATTTATGAGAGGGCAGAGTTTTGATGGTGGCCGTTAGCTCTTCCTCTGTAATCGGTGCATTAAGTGACATCAGATCCGTCTTAAGTAATTTGGGGAGTCCACTGTCCTCCAAGTATTGCTTCATTCGATCTTTTATTTCAGGTGGGGCCGGGTCTCTGGGAATTTCAGGGTTATTATATAGTGTTGTGTAAAATTCTCCGAAGGTCTGGGCTATGTCTTGGGGGTGTGACATGAGGGCCCCCTTTTTATCTTTAATTTGGTGAGGTGTGGACATGTGAGAGCGCTCCGAGAGTTTACGTGCTAGGATAGTATGGGCCTTATTCCCCTTGTCATAGTATGTTTGTCTTAATCGAGTAAGTGCTTTCTCTACCTGTCCCAACGCTAAATCTCGAAGGGTGTTTCTGAGGCATATTACTTTTTTGAGAAGGTTTAGGGATGGTGATATTTGCAGTCGGGTTTCTAGAGTTTTAAGGTCTCTTTCGGCTTGAATTTTAGATGCCATCGCATTTTTCTTCATGGCCGAAGAAATCGCTATACACCGTCCCCGTAGGACTGCCTTGTGGGCTTCCCAGAGGGTGGTTAAGGAGACTTCGGGGGTGTTATTTTCTAGGAAGTAATTCTGCAGGGTTGTCTCTAGTTCCGATCTGGACGGGATATGTTGTAAGAGGAAGTTATTTAGCTGCCAATTACTAGGTTTACGGGTTGGGGTACCTATTTCTAGTGACATAAGGACTGGGGCATGGTCAGACCACGAGATGGGGAGGATCTGGGCGGTTTTGATGGCGCGCAGGGTATTGTTATTAACGAAGATATAGTCTATGCGGGAATGCATGAGGTGAGGGGCAGAATAGAATGTGAATTGCTTATCCCCTGGGTGTAAGGCTCTCCATGCATCGAATAAGGCATGTCGCCTAGTCAGCTGACGAAACAGCTTGGAATCACGGACGGCCCGAGCCTGATGGGCTGCAGGGTTAATCACGTGACGGTCTAAACCCACTGAGTGCACCAGGTTAAAGTCTCCGCCAATAATTAAATAATCATTGGGTTGTCTAAACAGGCGAGCGAGGACTCTAGATAGGAAATGTATTTGATGGGTATTGGGTGCGTAGATATTACAGAAAGTTACCGCCTGTGTTTGCCACTGACCTCTTAAAATTATATAATGTCCCCCCGGATCTATGAGGGAGTCGGTGCATTTAAATGGAGAGCCTTTTTTAAACATAATGGCAACACCCGCACGTTTACGAGGACTAAAGGCCTGATAAATCTGGGGGTACTGTTTGGATGCGAAGGCGAAAGCATTCCCTCTATTGAAGTGTGTCTCCTGCAGCATAGCTACATCTGCCCCAATCTGCCTGAGTTCCCTCAATGCGAGATGTCTTTTTTTGTTTGAGTTCAAGCCATGGACATTAAACGATAAGATCTTAGCCATGGTCGGTGGTGTGTGCGTGCATCAGATTACTTAGCTTATCCAGTCGTAGACCTTCCAGGGAGTCCAAGGTGTGACGGGAATCAGGCGTGAGAGGAAGCCGAGTGGTTGCTCCAGACCTGCGGCGGGCCATAAGAGGAAAAAAAATTGGGGTGGGGGGGGGGTAGAAGAAGTAGAATAAGTGAAGGGGAGAAAAGAGAAAGAGAAAAATAGTTAGTAGCAAATCATTTAGCAATAAACATTTTGTTGTTGTCTCGGGCAGTGGAAACCGCCCGGGCTCTAAGAAGTTCCAGTAGGTCCCCTCGGCCGGGGCCCCCAACGGGGACTCAGGCCGGGGGGGCATAGCGAACAAGCAAAATCAACTGTGTTCAAGTCCTCGAAACAGAGTGACAATAGGGAACTCTAGTGGGATTAACCTCCAGGGGGGGGTCAGCGACCAAAAGTTCCACCGCTGAGTTGTCTCCAGCAAGAAGGGGGGGGGTGCCCTATGTTGCTAATAAAATGACAGGTGGGGAAGGCCTAGGGGGATAGCCTATAATTGTAGTTGTATTGGGAGGGGCAGGAGAGGGGGGAGATATAGTCATCCTTTTTTAGGCTTTGTTTTGGTGGATCCGCTGGGAGAGTCCCGATCCCTGGGACGCTTAGTTGGTGGGACCTTCTGCCACACCACTGGAGGAGGTGTGGGCAAATCTACTAAGTCCCATTCAGGCAGGCGGGGTGGTGAGATTTCCATGGTGTCACAAAAGTTTTCCACGTCTTCTGGAAAGCGTAGCACTGCGGTTTTTCCCTGCCTTCGGGCAGTGAGGCTGAAGGGGAATCCCCAGCGATAGGTGATGTCGTTTTCTTGGAGCAGGATGAGTAGGGGTTGGAGCAGTCTGCGTTTCTGTAACGTTATCCAGGAAAGGTCTGGAAAAAGTTGGACCTGCGTGTTTTCAAATAGAATCTTTTTTGTGGTGCGGGCTTTGCGCATGATGTCCTCTTTCAGGGGAAATGAGTGGACCCTGCATATGACATCTCGGGGTCTTGAGGTGGGCCCTTTGGGGCGGAGGGCACGGTGGGCACGGTCCATCTCAATGGGTTTGTTTGGGGGGTCCCCCAGAAGGTTGTTAAACAGGAGTTGCAGAGTTTCGTGAAGATCTTCGGGACCCTCTGATTCAGGTAGACCTCGGACACGAATATTGTTTCGACGTCCTCGGTTATCCAAATCTTCGAGGTGACGTTGCATGTTCCGGAGCATTATATGATGGTCGGCCCCCTGTACTTGGGTGCGATGTACTGCCAGCTTGGTCTCCTGAATTTCCTCCTCTGCCATCTCCACCCTGTCGGATAGGTGTTTAAGGTTAGCATGTATCACTTGAATTTCTGCCCGGCATGCTGACTTGACTTCCTCGATAAGGAGTCTGAAGTCCTCCTTAGTGGGAATAGCCTGGAGACAGTCCTGCCATGATGTGGGGTGCTGGGGGTGGTGATCTTGTTCCATGTGGCTTTGTGGGCTATGTGATGGGGATGGTTCCCTTGTGGTTTGGAGGGATGCTGATCTCCTGGGATCCCATTGTTGTAGGTGGGGGACCGTCCTGTCCCCCCATGTGAGTCTCTGTGAGTGAGAGGGGAGACTTCCATCCCTACCCTCCATAGGGATCAGGGATGGCGAGCTTGTTGCCTGGGCATATGATTTCGTCTGGTTTATTCCTTGCTCTGTGGACCTGGAGGCATTATGGCAGGTCTGTCTTTGTGGCTGAGGGGAGACCGGAGGGGGGCCAAAGTATGTTTGGAGAGTGTCACCGTCAAAGTTCATCTCTGACAATTGCCCCATGTCCCCTGTGTTCCCCGGACCTGGTAGTGGGGGAAAGTCACTGGGTTGCAGGGATGGTGTGGGGGTCGCCGTTCCTCCCAGGGACAGGGATGGATCAGACATGGTGCGCAGCAGCTGCGGGAAGGCCTGTGAGCACTGCGTGTAGGAGTTAGTGAAGAGGCCTAGTAAGGGGTCCTGTGGCAGGCCGGGATGCTTCCCTTGTGCTGGGAGTGGAGGGGGTGGACTCACCGCAGTTGATCCCCTGCTTCTCCGGTCTCCTGTCTCCCGTTCCAGGTCCGCTGTGCTCTGGAGTAGTGGAGGGGATGCCGAGCTCCGCCGTGGTGGCTGCCTCGTGGATGAGGCAGGGGCCGTCGGCGCCATCTTGTCCCTGCCGTCCTCGGACATAGAGGGATGTTTAAAGTACCCGTGGAGGGTTGTTGTGGAGCCGGACGGCGGTTGGGATGATCCCCTGGGTTTGGAGGATCTGGTTCTCCTGCTGCCTCCCATAAAATGTAGCTGAAAATCCCCCTTTCAGGCCTTAATGCTGCGGGCTGGTGGAGAGCTGAAGGCTCAGGCGTCCATGCAGGGCAACTTCCGGTCCCGCCCCCCGACACCCGCTTTTATTGTCCCTATGACCATCACATTTTGAGAGACCCTAATCTGGAACGTTTACAGTTTATATAAAAGTGCAAACAAAGCAAAAAAAAAATGTTCTTCTCTCTCTATTGTTCTCTCTCTTACGTTCGCTCTCTATTATCAGCTCTATTGTTCGCACTCTATTGTTCTATATCTATTGTTCTCTCTCTATTGTTAGGGCCCTTTCACACTGGGGCGGGGGTGGCGTCGGCGGTAAAACGGCGTTATTGTAAGCGGCGCTTTACCATCGATATTCGGCCGCTAGCGGGGTGGTTTTACCCCCCCGCTAGCGGCCGAGAAAGGGTTAAAAACCACATTTTTATCACATTGGTGTGTTTATTTATGATCACTTAGTGGGTACTCCACTCATCCATTGTCCATGGTTTTGCACAAAATCACATTGAGTTTGCATATTCACTCCATTTATTGGTCGATTTGTGATCACCATTAGATTTTGCTGCAATTCCCCATCCCGTCACTTTTAATAGTGCAGAGGTCCTCTTATTGAAGTATGTAGTTTGTTGCCACTGCGCAATTTTAAAGCATGTCGTGTTTGGTATCCATGTACTCGGCATAAGATCATCTTTTTTGTTTCATCAAACATTTGGGCAATATAGTGTGTTTTAGTGCATTAAAATTAAAAAAAGTGTTTTTTTTTTTTTAAATTGCGTTTGAAAAATCGTTGCGCAAATATGCCCCGTACACACGGTCGGACTTTGTTCGGACATTCCGACAACAAAATCCTAGGATTTTTTCCGACAGATGTTGGCTCAAACTTGTCTTGCATACACACGGTCACACAAAGTTGTCGGAAAATCCGATCATTCTGAACGCGGTAACGTAGAACACGTACGTCGGGACTATAAACGGGGCAGTGGCCAATAGCTTTCATCTCTTTATTTATTCTGAGCATGCGTGGCACTTTGTCCGTCGGATTTGTGTACACACAATCGGAATTTCCGACAACGGATTTTGTTGTCGGAAAATTTTATATCCTGCTCTCAAACTTTGTGTGTCGGAAAATCCGATGGAAAATGTGTGATGGAGCCTACACACAGTCGGAATTTCCGACAACAAGGTCCTATCACACATTTTCCGTTGGAAAATCCGACCGTGTGGGGCATTACTGTGTGGAAAAAAATTGCAACACCCACCATTTTAATCTGTAGGGCCTTTGGTTTAAAAAAATATATAATGTTTGGGGGTTCAAAGTAATTTTCTAGCAAAAACAAAATATTTTTTCATGTAAACAAAATGTGTCAGAAAGGACTTCAAGTGGTTAGAAGAGTGGGTGATGTGTGACATAAGCTTCTAATGTTGTGCATAAAATGCCAGAACAGTTCAAACCCCCCACCAAAGGACCCCTTTTTGGAAAGTAGACACCCCAAGCTATTTGCTGATAGGCATGTTGAGTCCATGGAATATTTTACAATTTACAATTTACCACAAGTTTTGGGAAAATTACAAACTTTTTTTTTTTTTTTTGCACAAGGTTGTCACTAAATGATATATTGCTCAAACATGCCATGGGCATATGTAGAATTTCACCCCAAAATACATTCTGCTGCTTCTCCTGAGTTTGGGGATACCACTTGTGTGAGACTTTTTGGGAGCCTAGCCACGTACGGGGCCCCGAAAACCAATCACCACCTTCAGGCTTTCTAAGGGCGTGGAATGGTGATTTCACTCCTCACTACCTATCAGAGTTTCGGAGGCTATGAAATGTCAAGATAGCACAAAACCCCCACAAATGACCCCATTTTGGAAAGTAGACACCCCAAGGTATTTGCTAAGAGGCATGGTGAGTATTTTGCAGCTCTCATTTCTTTTTGAAAATGAAGAAAGAAAATACAATTTTTTTTTCTTTTTTAAATTGTCAAAAAGCGATATCTGCAAAATATTCAACATGCCTCTCAGCAAATAGCTTGGGGTGTCTACTTTCCAAAATGGGGTCATTTGGGGGGGGGGTGCTATCTGGGCATTTCATGGCCTCCGAAACTGTGATAGGCAGTGAGGTGTGAAATCAAAAATTTACGCCCTTAGAAAGCCTGAAGTCGGTGATTGGTTTTCGGGGTCCTGTACGTGGTTATACTGCCAAAAAGTCCCACACATGTGGTATTCCCATACTCAGGAGAAGCAGAAGAATGTATTTTGGGGTGTAATTCCACATATAACCATGCCATGTTTAAAAAAATATATAATTTAAATTATATAAAATATTCCATGGACTCAACATGCCTCTCAGCAAATAGATTAAAGTGTCTTCTTTCCAAAATTGGGTCATTTAGGGGGGTTTTGTGCTATCTTGACATTTCATGGCTTCTGAAACTGTGAAAGGTAGTGAGGAAGTGAAATCACCATTTTACGCCCTTAGAAAGCCCAAAGGCGGTGATTGGTTTTCGGGGGCCTGTACATGGCTAGGCTCCCGAAAAGCAGCAGAATGTAATTTGTGGTGTAATTTCACATATGTCCATGGCATGTTTGAGTAATATATCATTTAGTGACAACTTTGGATTTATTGGATTTTTTTATAACAAAAAGTAGAAAACATCTTTTTTTTTCTAAATTTTCTGTATTCTTCCGTTTATATCGCAAAAAATAAAAATCGCAGAGGCAATCAAATACCATCAAAAGAAAGCTCTATTTGAGCAGTATGTACAGGAGAGGAGTGTGGGAGGTATGACAATGGGCACTATGTACAGGAGAGGAGTGTGGGGGGTATGGCAGTGGGCACTATGTACAGGAGAGGAGTGTGGGGGTATGAGAGTGAGCAGTATGTACAGGAGAGGAGTGTGGGAGGTATGAGAATGGGCACTATGTGCAGGAGAGGAGTGTGGGGGGGTATGAGAGTGAGCAGTATGTACAGGAGAGGAGTGTGGGAGGTATGAGAATGAGCAGTATGTACGGGAGAGGAGTGTGGGAGGTATGAGAGTGAGCAGTATGTACAGGAGAGGAGTGTGGGAGGTATGACAATGGGCACTATGTACAGGAGAGGAGTGTGGGGGGTATGACAGTGGGCACTATGCTCAGGAGAGGAGTGTGGGGGGTATGAGAGTGAGCAGTATGTACAGGAGAGGAGTGTGGGAGGTATGAGTGGGAAGTATGAGAGTGAGTAGTATTTACAGGAGAGGAGTGTGGGAGGTATGACAGTGGGCACTATGTACAGGAGAGGAGCGTGGGAGGTATGAGAGTGAGCAGTATGTACAGGAGAGGAGTGTGGGGGTATGAGAGTGAGCAGTATGTACAGGAGAGGAGTGTGGGAGGTATGACAATGGGCACTATGTACAGGAGAGGAGTGTGGGGCGTATGACAGTGGGCACTATGCTCAGGAGAGGAGTGTGGGGGGTATGAGAGTGAGCAGTATGTACAGGAGAGGAGTGTGGGAGGTATGAGTGGGAGGTATGAGAGTGAGCAGTATTTACAGGAGAGGAGTGTGGAAGGTATGACAGTGGGCACTATGTACAGGAGAGGAGCGTGAGAGGTATGAGAGTGAGCAGTATGTACGAGGAGCGCGGGAGGTATGAGAGTGAAAGCACTCTGTGTATGTGGTTTCCAGATCATGCAAAGTTAACGTATAACCATTCAATTTAACCCTGTGTTGATCCAAACTCTGTAAAATCCAAAGTGTAAATTCACCATATAAAAACGAAACACTCTAAGGCTAAGTTCACATCTATGCGTGTGGGTAACGCATGCAAAATTGCATGCCTTCCCAACAAGCAAACAAATGTGCTGCCCTTATCCAGATGTGCCGCAGTGCCATTGTTTGTTATTGGCATCCCCATGCATCTGCAAACATGTGGACCAAACTACAGGGTGCCGCAAACTTTTGGAAAAGATTCAGGACTTCTTTTCCATGATGCTTGTGCCTAGGGCAGCCCATTGAAATTAATGGGTTGCCCTACACGTAATGCATGAAAACCATGCCTGTGTGTTCGTGCGTGCGTGCGTAAAAACGATTAACTGAGTAGATGCAAAATAACAATTCTCAATAAAAAAAAATCATTATTCTTTAAATAATAAGTGTTCATACAATTGCACTACCATGTAAAATAACTGTGAACACTGTGCTCTGCTCTGATTATTGAGGACAGGTAACTTGTATATAGAGTGTTTAGTTTATGTGGGGAATTTAGAGTTTGGAGAACACAGGGTTCAATTGAATGGTTATAAAGTTTCTTCAGATTATCTGGACACACAAAGAGTGTGGGGGTTGTTTATGTAGTGATAAGTGCCAGCATCCAAGATATCTGTTAGCTGTGAGCAAAGCTGAAGACTCAGCCGACTCCCCCATACACACTCTGTTCTTCCAATCCTCCTATTAGCTTAAAGAGGAATTCCACCCAGGAGGGCCGTCAAAAAAAAAAAAAAAAAAAAAATTAAAAGTCAGCAGCTACAAATACTGCAGCTGCTGACTTTTAATTGGACACTTACCTGTCCCTGGGTCCAGCGATGCGGGGGATTGAAGCCCCACTCGTCCCCCCCCTTCGCTCGTCGGCGCCGGCATTTCAACTGTGGGCGCCAGGCTGTGGCTTCACAGCCTGGCACCCACTGCGCATGCGCAAGTGGCGCCGCGCGCTGTGATTGGCCGCTCAATCACCTGGGACCTGTAATGGGTCCCAGATGATTGACAGGAGGGAGGGAGCAGAGCGGAGCCCTTCCTGTGCCTGGGGGGAAGTGATGTCACCAGCCCAGGCAGAGGAACAGGCAGACTACGAGGGACCACCTAGCAACAGGCATTTAGAGGTAAGTAAAAAAAAAAAAAATATCCAAATGTTTTTTTGTTTTTTTTAAAAGAATTTTTCCAGGTATTTTTGTTTTTTTGGGTGGAACCCCACTTTAATCATTCTCATCACACTGCAAACAAATCCTCCTGATTAGTTCTGATGTGAAACTGCCAGCTTACCTCTGCAAACTGACTTTTCTTAGAACATAAGCTCAGCTCACCCCCTTCCCTGCACAGTGTCAGCAGCACCTGGCAGTAGCAGTGCCCCTCCTCCATGTTCTCTGGGCACAGGGCACTGGAGATAGGGGGGAGATCTAAGTGAATGAGGGAACAGATTGAACATACATAAGACTTGGGGGAGATAGAAAAAACGAGATTGGAAGCTTCTAAATGCAATCATATCTGGATCTAGGAGGCTGCAGCCACTCGTCTGCCGCTCTCAGGCTCTGCTAGTCCGCTGCTTCCAGGGAGAGAGAGGCTGGGGGGGGGGGGGGTGGAGTGCAGATGTAGATCACTCCGCCGGCGCCTGTGAGGACCTGCAGCCGGAACTATAGGAGCTGCATCGGCAAATGCGGCTGGCTTACTCCGCGGCTGAGGTCCTAGTTCCCTGCTCAATCACCTCCCACTCGCAGCACAGCTGTTTTTACTGGCCCCAGTGGTGGTGACTGAAGTTACAGGACAGGACAGATGTTGCAGGCATTTAGCACTGACAAAACTTGTTGAAACACAGACAGGGCTGAATGATTAGGGTGTGCCTGGGCACACCCGGCACACCTGTGGGCACACCTATGGGTATGACATCAGTGTGGAGTGAAGTAGTGTGAAGACACGTGTGGTTTCCAAGAGTAATAGAAGTGTAACAATCAGCCCGTCAGTAGCGTGTACCTGCTATAGGTGGCATGGCCTCTAGCGGCGAGGGAGAGGTTGTCGGCACTCCTTCAGCAATCACTTTGTCTCCCATAGCAATGAGAGCAGATTGCACTGCAGAGGTTTCCCATCCTGTACAGAGATACGAAAGTTTAATAGTCAAGTGCATATGTGGAGTGCATGGCGGGCCCACATCTGCTACTTGGGAGTAGTAGTGGAAAACGCTGGACAAGTGAATGTGGACATTGGCTCAGCATGTCCTTCAAAAATGCAAGTTACTGTGAAGGCATACATTGTCACAGGGAACCAAGCGTTAATTGTAGAACAGTTGCAGTGTCAGTGTACATGGTGTATGTTCATCTCAAGTGTCGCGCCCTAAGGTTGAATATCCCCCCCATGGCAGCCTCAGCCTTGTCTCAAGGTATCGAGAAAACAACACAAAGTACCCCATGTCTGTGTGTAGTAAATTGACCCTACTCCTTACAAGCAGGACAGGAAGTAGTGGTACATTTTTCTAATGAAGCCCTGAATAAAAGTATACTGTAGGCTAAAAAGGATTTGTAATTTATTCCCACTCTATCCAAAACTAGAAAAAATGTTTTGCCTGGGCATAAACTCGTTTAATCAAACAAATGTGGGTGGGGGTGCTAAAAATAGGTGGTTGAGATGTAGCTTTACTGCCAGTCAGACAGGGTTGTACACATGCTTTGCAGCAAAAATGATACTGCCTGCTGCACTGGGTAATACTAGCATGGCAGTACCGCCGCTGAACACGACCCCTTCAAGTAAATGGGGCGACAACACAACTGTGTGGTTGGCTACAAGCTTTTCAGGGTTAAAACAGGCAGTTGGGAATCTATGTATGTCAACCATCCTCTGAAAAGCCATCCACCAAAGATCGCTTCTGGGAAATGCGTAAAGGGCTGCTGCATGTGTAAACGAGCTCTAAATACTATTTAGTTAGAGTTTACATGTGGTTTAGGTTTTCTTGAACTCCATGTTGTTTTTACACTCAATAACTCATTTTTGATGTACATATTCATATTACATATACAGATTCAGTTCTTATGGTCAATAGTAACCAAGGTTAGCAAAATTTGTAAAAGTATTCACAAGAAACAAGTTTATGTTGGTTGGATGGATTGCTTTAAAGTGTCCTTGAGCAAGTACAACACACCTGATATTTCCTCTAGTTTCAGGGATGTTTTTTTGATGCTTTCTGCTATCTACAAAGCAAATATACAGTATATAGAACACTGCTTTTCATGCACCCTGTTGTATTAAATGAGAACTTTTACAGCTTCACTACTGAAAACTAACATACATTTTTAATTGTAAACTTTAGCCAATATTATCTTTTATCCACACATTAGGAATAGTGTTAACTGTTTTAAATGCATTCCTTAGTTTTAAACAAATATGATTCAAAAGAATTTTCATTAGTGCACCTACAGTTGTAAACCCTTTTGAACAGTCTTTCTCATAATTTTTACCACGGATGAACCCTTAAAGTGTTATTAAACCCACAGAAGTAAAATCAGTCTGGATATGCAGTAAAGCATGCTTGTTATACTCACTGTGGAACCTAAGGTGTTAATCCTTTGTATTATGTAAAAAGGCTGATCCTCCCCTTCTTCTGCTGTCCCCAATCTATCTGCTGATAGAACAGAGCCTCGGGGGCCAGCTTCACATGCTCAGTTTGCTGTGTATTGCTAGAGAGCTTTTTTTCTTAGTAGAGTGCATGTGATCAGCACAGAGTCAATCAGCACTGTTCAGACAGAGGATCAGGGGTCCTGCAGCCTTATAGCACAGGGATATGCAATTAGCGGACCTCCAGCTGTTGCAGAACTATAAGTCCCATGAGGCATAGCAAGACTCTGACAGTCACAAGCATGACACCCAGAGGCAGAGGCATGATTGGACTTGTAGTTTTGCAACAGCTGGAGGTCCGCTAATTGCATATTCCTGTTATAGGACAATCAGGGGAAAATGAAAACTCTTCCTAAAGCTTTACCCAGACACTGATAGAAGTCACAAAACTGCTATACTGATGATGAGAAATTGTGTTTAGCAGTTTATATTTACTAAAATAATTGAATTTTCATGTTCTGTGTACTGTGGGAGAACAGATATAGTGAGTGCAAGGGTCCTGGGTTTAGTAACACTTAAATGAATTTTCCCAAGCGACTACATGAGAAACTGGGACTGTTGTGGAGGGCCATATTTGACTCTGCTCAGCACTGATTTTGAACCCGGTAAGGTCCATAAGTACGAAAAGATGGCTTTTTTTCTGCTTCTGAATGCCCCTGCATGTTAGCCTATGCTTCCATGGCGTTTAGAGGAGTTTAGAGGCAGAAAAAAAAATCCATTGCCAAGAGGAGCAGTTTTTGCAAAAAAAAAAAAAATGATTAAAGCGTGTCAACACATCTAAACGTGCCCCAGCACTAGGCGCGCTTAGTAATTGAGTGTTCTTTATTTAATGGAGTCGGAATTAATTAATATTCTGGCCAATTAATCTAATTAACACCCCAGAGCTGGACTCGCTTAAATGCGTTATAAGCATCAAGCGTTTTTTTTCTACCAACACACTGCTGGCAGGAGGAAAGGTGTCTAGGAGCAGTAGCAAACAAAGTCCAGTGGGCATGAGGCCTAAATGTAAACTTCTCTTTCAAATTCTTACTGAAATTCAGCACAAAAAAAAGTTGATACATTGTTATTCTTTTTGACATTCTATTGCACAAATTACTTATTTTTTGTGACATAATAAGGACATGGGATAAAACGCTGCCATCTCCCTCTTTATAGCACAACATCAAGGTGCTGCTTTGTGGATCCTCTAAATCACTGAGCTCGCTGTCTCCAGTCCTCCCCATGGTGATAACAATTAGTTACTAGCAAATCAAAGGCCACCACTATTTCTATAAATAAGTATATTGGGTCTTTAGTGACTGTTAGGGCCTGAGAAGTGTGTGCTTTATAGAAATATTGAATCTGACTTAAAACTGTGTCTAATATGAAATAACTATTTAAGAGAAATTGTCTATAGTTATTTTCTAATGTTGGATCTCTTTAGCAACATGATATCAAGGGATAGAGGTGCCAGATCATTTAAGTGCCAATTATATTTTTTTCAAGCTGGCTGCAAAGCATTCAGTGAGTGGGATACATATGCTTGATCTGACCAAGGGCTGACATTGATGTCCTAGTTGAAAGGATGCGTAGCAAATTACATGCCCACTCTTTTGTTCTGCAGCACTGGACATGTACAACGTGGGCAGTGATTGTGGCAATTGTAATGTAGGTGGTGTGTATGTTACAAAGTCTGTTTCCTGGAGGGTATTTCATCCTTTGGTAATTGACATATGTAAGGGAGGTTAGTCTGCGTTTGGTGCCGCCATGAAATTCTTTCAGTTTGTGGGGTGCATGTTTAACTGTATAAGAGGATTACAGTGTGGATTTAATGAATTGGTAAATGTTGGAAACGTTTAGATAAATAGTCTTAGCTGTTCTTAGTATCTGTATAGAATGTTACCAGCATATTGTGGTTTTTTGATTACAGTGTGGAAAGCTGGTCATACTCTGTAGGGCTTTGTATTGCATTTGTTGTAATTTTGTAATATAGAACTATGAAATATGTATATATACACACCACACCTGACCAAACGTCACACCAGAATGCAGTGCAGGAAACCTGTATTCAATGTGTGTTTCCCACACTGTGTTTAAAACGCACTGGGTGTGCGATCTACTGCGTGTGTCAGTGTATTCCTAATGGCAGCCCAAATGCAGTGCATTTGCTTGCACAGATTGCATGGTACCTCAGTACCATACAATCTGGTTGCAGTGTGTTTTTAAAAGCACTTTGGTGCCATCCACTGCGATTTCAGCCCATTGAAATGAATCGGGTGGAAATCGCACCACACTGAATCACACCCTCCTTTGCAATGGGGCTGCGCTCACTTCCGCAAGGGCGGAGTGCACATTTCTGTCTAGGGAATGAAAAGCACTTTTACTTACTACTACGCTCCAACAGTGGACTGTTCGTCAGCATACATACAGAGCAATAATTCCTGCATCGCTCTTGATGACTGAGCATAGGAGGGAAGAGGCTGCAGGGATTGGTCTACCAGCGCACAAGAGCCAAGAACCGGGTAAGTAAAAGTGCTTTACCAAGCCTCTTAGGCATAAATGAGCAGCTCATCCTTGCAGTGAGGGCACAAACCTACTGCAGGGCAGAATTCTTCAATAAATTGTATGAATACATAACTTCCAACTTTTGAATTTCAGAATAAGGGGCACTTAAGGTAGAAAGTGAGCGTGGCAATATGTGGGTGTGGCCAATTGCTTAACAGTGGGAGGGGCTTAAGGAATGTGCTTAAACAAAACTCTGGCTTCCTTGTACCTATAAAATATGCTTTGATTGCTTTGTCTGAGCCTGCCTTATAGAACTTCATTAAAATAGTCAGGGGCTGCATAGTAACCAGCAACTGTGGAGATAATGAACACTTTGGTGAGAAGCAGGGCCATAGCTAGCCTTTCTAATGTGGGGGTGCAGTAAAAAATGTAAGGAAAGCAGAGGATGCAAGGTCAGCAGGGCAGTGTATAGGAGTCAGTAGGGCAGGGTACAGGGGGCCAACAGGACAGTGTATAGAAGTCAGTAGGGCAGGGTACAGGGGGCCAGCAGGGCAAAGGATAGGGTCAGAATTGTGTACGGCCGTGTACAGAGGCTATTAGTTTGTTGAACAGTGTACAGTGAGGCAGCAGGACAGTGTGCAAGGAGTCAGCAGGGCAGAGGATGAGAGGGTAGCAGGGGAGTGCACAAAGTCAGTAGTGTAGTGAACAGGGGGTCAGTTGTGTGGAAACCAAGGGTTATTAGGGCAAAAGACAGGGTCAACAGGGTGGAGCACAGGGATCAGCATGTCAGAGGAGAAGGATCTGCAGGGCAGTGTAGGGGGGTCAGCAGGACGGAGAAGAGGGCTCAGCAGGGCAGAGTCCAGGGGTTAGTATGGCAGAGAAGAGGGGTCACAAGGGAAGAGGACAGGGATCACCAGGATGGAGGACAGGGGGTCAGTAGGCCAGTGTAGAGGAGTCAGTAGGGCAGAAGACAGGCGATTAGTAGGGCAGCAGGATGAGGACAGGGAGTCAGTTGGGCAGTGTACAGTGGTCCACAGGACAGAGGATAGGGGGTCAGTAGGGTAGTGTGCAGGGGATAGCAGGACGGAGGACAGGGTCAGTATGGCAGTGTACAGGGGTCAGGAGCACGGAGGACAGGGAGTCAGTAGGACAGTGTACAGACTTCAGCAGGACAGAGGACAGGGGGTCAGTAGGGCAGTGTACAGGGGTCAGTAGGATGGAGGGCAGGTGGTCAGTAGGACAGGGTACAGGGGTCAGCAGGATGGAGGGCAGGGGGTTAGTAGGGCAGGGTAGAGGGGTCAGCAAGATGGAAAACAGGGTCAGCAGGATGGAGGACAAATCATCTTAATCCCCCCCCTTTCTCCTCCTAGTAACCCCCCAATTAACCTTCCCTGCACAAATAGCCCCCCCTCCACAAACCGCTTATCCCAACCCAAGAGCCCAAGTTCCAACCCTGGGCTCCACTCTGGGACAAAGCCTTCGTTCGCCAGGATCTGCATCAAATCCTGGGACAGTCCCGGCAAATCTGGGACAGTTGGAGGGCTATGTGAATATTCATTTACAGTATCCAATCATGTGAAAAGTATTCTTCATCTGATAATTGGATATTTAAAGTAAACAGGAGTTTTCTCCTCACATGATTGGATAACAGATGTGAACATTCAGCACATTTATTGTGTGAACAGCCCAATTGTATGTACAGTATTATGCAATTTTGTTAGCAGGGTTGCACCGATACCAGTATCGGTATCGGAGCCAATACTAAGCATTTGCACGAATATGCAAATGCACCGATACCTGAAACCAATACTTTCAGGCTTGGTTCTATGAGCTGTCAGTGGGTCTCCCCAAATGATGTACAAGTAAATGTGAGAGATGACATCACTAAGGGAGCAAGGGAGGAGGTGGAATCCTTACGGGTAGAGCTACAAAGGGAGGAAAGGAGAAAGTAATACTGGGAGTATGCTATAGGAGGCGGAGGCAGACCTCCTATCACAATTTGGATTAGCGGCAAGAATGGGAAGTGGCAATATAATGGGGGATTTTAATTATCCAGACATTGACCGGGTGGAAGGAACCGCGCATTCATCTAAGGCTCGCCAGTTCCTAAATGTCTTGCAGGACAATTTCATGGGTCAGACAATAAATGCACCAACTAGAAACAAAGCGTTACTAGACCTACTGATTACCAACAATACAGACCTGATCACGGATGTGGAAATACACGGTAATTTAGGAACCTGAGATCACAGGTCAATTAGTTTTAGTATAAATCACACAAATAGGAAACATGAGGGAAATACAAAGACACTGAATTTCAAAAGGGCCAACTTCCCTAAACTATGATCCTTGCTAGAAGATAATAATTGGGATAAAATCTTAGGAACAAAGAACACGGAGGAAAAATGGACATGCTTTAAGAGCATATTAAATAAGGGCATTAGCCAGTGCATCCCAATGAGAAGTAAATTCAAAAGAGCTAATAAAAGTCCTGGGTGGCTTAACTCCATCGTAAACATGCATATAAAAGCAAAGGAGAAGGCCTTCAAAAAATACAAGGCTGAGGGATCATCATCAGCATTCCAACTTTACAAAGAATGCAATAAGAAATGTAAGGGTGCAATCAGGATGGCTAAGATTCTATTTTATAAACTATTAACAATTAAAACTTTTTTTTGTTTGCTTTGTTTGTTAATATTTTTACACCTTTAACATATATTTACACGTTTCACATTGAAAAAGCAGAAAATTAGAAGAAAATCAATTTATTACAATTGTAAATAACTTTTCAATGCTTTGTACCATTGTTGACAGCTGAAGTGAAAACAAAACAGTTGCGGTAGGTATCGGTAATTGGTATCAGCAAGTACTAAAAAAGTATCGGTACTCGTAAAAAAAATTATATCGGTGCAGCCCTAGTTGTTAGTGTATCTAAATGGCAACCTCTGCACTCCAGCTGTGTTGAAATTATAAATCCCATCATGTCTCTGCCTCTAGGAGCTATGCCAGTGCTTATCAGACTTGGTCTCAGTCATAATGGATTTAGATGCTATTTTTTCCAGAGCTGTATTGCTTTATTAGACCCTTTGTATTGCTATATATTTACTGTGGAAATCTGTCTTGCTGCCTTGCTGCATATTTTTGTTGATATTCTTTACCTTTAGAGTTTACTTTTTTAAGTGATTGTAAAAGTAGCTACACCACTTGTACACAAAGGTAAGGCTTACCTGTAGGTACTGTAAATACTGGTATCTTCTAAACTTGCACAGTTAAGGAGATATTCACTATATATGCTTTTGTCGATGTCACCGGTGCATGTGCACTGAAGAAACGGCCTGCTGGTGCCATTTTTTCGGGGCTTGTGCATGCGCAAGAGTGATGTCATCGTGGCTCCAGCCAATCACAGCATAGGAGCCCGCAAACCTGGAAGTAACTCCGGTGAAAGATGTCAGCTGTGTACTCGGTGTGCCGGCGCCGATTCAGGGCATGGTTCTAAGGTAAGTATTTCATAATGAGCTAGTATGCAATGCATACTAGCTCATTATGCCTTTGTCTTGCAGGGTTTTTTTTTTTTTTTTTGAGGTTTACAACCTCTTTAACTGTTGATTAGTCTAATTGGTGACTCCGAACTACTTTAACCGTTCCTATTTAAAATGATCCTTTCATGGGAGATATAGGGGCCTGGCCTCGGGCACAGACTCGGATCAAGAATGCTGTAAATGAGTGCAAGAAAAGTGTCAAAATGTTTTATCTCTATAAGAGCTCTTTCACATGGGGTGGATCAGTGATGATCCGCCCCGTGAATATCCGCTTGCTCAGCGGGGATCGCTCCGCCGATCCCCGCTGAGCAGGAAGATGACAGGTCCGTCGCTGCTAACTGTGCAGCGACGGACCTGTCAGAGCGCCGCCCTCCCCTATGGGGGTTCGGGTGATGACGGACCGTAGAGTCCGTCGTCACCCGATCCGATCCGAAAACGGATGGAAAAGTAGGTTTTTCCTCCGTTACACTTTTTCGGATCGGAGCGGGTTGTATGTCAGCGGACATGTCACCCCAGACATCCGACGCTCCATAGACCTCCATGGAGTGTCCTTTCAGGTCCGCCTAAAAAACTGACAAGCGGACCTGAACGGACAGTCCGTGTGAAAGAGGCCTAATTGTTCCATGTCTGTTACCCAGAAAGCATTGAAAACAATGCATCGACTTGACAGCCAGGAAATTGTAAATTTCAGAATGAATGGTCAGCAGCGACAGTATCCATGAATGTCTCATGGTAGGTTTTCTGGTACAAGTTGTCCTTTAAGACATGCCCTCGCCCTCCTTGATGTAGCTTGTTTGGTCCAATACTTATCTCTGTCCCAGTTTCAGCAATGTTCACAATGAGGCCTAGCCAACAGTCACAAATATATGGGTTATGTGTCTTATGTGTTTTATTTAACAAACTGGTCAGACACATCATGGTCACCCCCCCCCCCCCCCCCCAGCTGTATGCCTCATACAAAATCCCAAACCTCTTTCTTCAATGAATTGTCAAACAGGGATGGAGGCATTGTACCTACGGGTCCTATGCCTCATATAAAGTCCCAAATCTCCCCTTTCCCCCAAGCCAACAGTCACACAGCCTTTCTTTTTAAAGTGTCCTTGCAGTGTCATCTTCATCCTGCCCATGTTTTCCATAGCTGTTAATTTCTATGTACCTTTACTACCCCCCCAACATTTCATCATCATGCACAAATAAAGAAAGCAAAATGTGTATTCCTGATTCAGGTCAGATTGCCAATGAGGCGGAGCAGCCACAAAGAGTTCTTTTTTTAATTCTGTCTTGTTTCTTTCTTTCAACTGTTTATGGAAATATTTAAAGAGTTAATTTTCCTTTACTAAAAACTGTCTATGCATATAAGGGATATCTGCAGATAAAAGTAAACTGTGCAGCTCTGAATAAAGTTGTAGAATATCCTTGCTATAAGTATAGGCAATTTACATACCTCCTGAAGCTTGACTAGAATACTCCCAGTCCCAGGATGTTGATAGGACGTTGCTAAGTGAGACCTAGCCATTACTCTTCACCTCATCCTTCACAGGAGTGAGCTCTCAAACACTGAGCTACAGCATCAAGGGTGAGAAAGAACATATGTTTCTATTGTAAACAAAGCAGTTACACTATCATTCGGGAGCCCAGAATGGGACCAATGTGTCATCTGCCATGAACGCCATCTTGAGAGAACCCATGAGAGGTGAGCTTGAGATTTCGGCAGAGACTGGGATTTCGGCCGAGATTGAGATTTCGGCAGTCATCTTGAACACAAAGAGGCTATATACAAGCGCTGCTGTGTCTCAGAGGAGCATTTGAGGGAAGTATGGGAATAGTCAGACCCCACTTGTTACGGACCGATAGAACAGATAGGCCTCGCCCTTCAGTCAGAGAATGTTGGAGTCCTGAACTTGGGAAAAAGCTGGTGAATCCCTTGGAGGGTGTGGAAAACATGGCTGCACATCAGACAGCTTTATATACACATAAAATGAGTGCACATCCATACATATAAAAGTCCACAAACATCAAGTGATGTGCAAATCTTCTAAAAAACAATAACATCCAGGAATAAGTGAAAACATTCAACTGTCCACTGACTCCGTGAATGTGTCTTGAAGAGACAATGTGCCCTTCACCACAACTAAGGTTGGTCTCCTACCAAATATGAAAGATCACCACTACAGAAATCAGCCAGGCATGTAATTAACAGACCTCCAGACAATCATCAATTACAATAGTAGGACACCAACTCATGGTTTCAGTGATGCCAAGGATCAATATATCAGATCAGGTCGCATACGCAAGAGGTAAAAGAAAATACAGCATGTACTGATGCCTTGCGCTGGCAACACCGTGAGCTCGCTGACATCACAAGTTAAGCCCCACCCAACACGATTCACTGTCAAACAGCATCATCAGGGAAACTGGAGTAAACACCAATGACATCTGAGGCAGTTTATATGAGGCCTCAGAGAATGCTAAAAGGTTGGTTTGGGAGGAACGGTCATTTATAAATCCATGTTGGTTACTACTAATGATACTATTCTCATCTGCAAGTTCTTGGATATGGTTCCTTATCATTCCATCCTATAGTTTGCATACTATTGGTGGACTATTGATGGATGGCTCAGTTAATCTACGTTAAATTTTGCGGGAAAAAAGTAAAAGTGGGGCTTTACATGGCACACGGTAGCAAATAGACCGAATTGGTGAAAAAATTAATTTATTAATTCGTAATGTAAAATGTAAACACATATTTTTAATAATAATAATAGCATTACATAATTCACAATCCAATAAAACATCATATATGCACATACCCATATGCGGTTAGTACCTATGCAACCTATTCAATTTACTGACTTCTGTCAATATCAATAAAGGAAATTGAGTATAATGTCAAAAATTACATGAAAAATAAACATATATTAAATAGGCAAAATGTCACGAAAAATCTTGTCAGCCCATGATTGATATAAGATACAGTAGTTGATAGCTCGACGCATTTCGTGGCTTTTAGCCACTCCTCAGGAGAAAGACTGTAGTATACATCTATGAATGAAGAGTATACATAACTAAGTAATCTGACAAAAAATATATATTATAATATATATATATATCTATATATAGCGATATATATATATATATATATATATATATATATATATATATATATATATATTGGGGACGGAAAGTATTCAGACACTCTTAAATTTTTCACTCTTTGTTAAATGATTTTAGCAAATGGCTGCAATATAAGTTCATTTTTTTCCTCATTAATGTACACACAGCACCCCATATTGACAGAAAAACACAGAATTGTTGACATTTTTGCAGATTTATTAAAAAAGAAAAACTGAAATATCACATGGTCCTAAGTATTCAGACCCTTTGCTCAGTATTTAGTAGAAGCACCCTTTTGATCTAATACAGCCATGAGTCTTTTTGGGAAAGATGCAGCAAGTTTTTCACACCTGGATTTGGGGATCCTCTGCCATTCCTCCTTGCAGATCCTCTCCAGTTCTGTAAAGTTGGATGGTAAACGTTGGTGGACAGCCATTTTTAGGTCTCTCCAGAGATGCTCAATTGGGTTTAAGTCAGGGCTCTGGCTGGGCTATTCAAGAACAGTCACAGAGTTTTTGTGAAGCCACTCCTTCGCTATTTTAGCTGTGTGCTTAGGGTCATTGTCTTGTTGGAAGGTAAACCTTCAGCCCAGTCTGAGGTCCCGAGCACTCTGGAGAAGGTTTTCGTCCAGGATATCCCTGTATTTGGCCGCATTCATCTTTCCCTCGATTGCAACCGTCCTGTCCCTGCAGCTGAAAAACACCCCCACAGCATGATGCTGCCACCACCATGCTTCACTGTTGGGACTGTATTGGACAGGTGATGAGCAGTGCCTGGTTTTCTCCACACATACCGCTTAGAATTAAGGCCAAAAAGTTCTATCTTGGCCTCATCAGACCAAAGAATCTTATTTCTCACCATCTTGGAGTCCTTCAGGTGTTTTTTTAGCAAACTCCATGCGGGCTTTCATGTGTCTTGAACTGAGGAGTGGCTTCCGTCGGGCCACTCTGCCATAAAGCCCCGACTGGTGGAGGGCTGCAGTGATGGTTGACTCTCTGCAACTTTGTCCCATCTCCCAACTGCATCTCTGGAGCTCAGCCACAGTGATCTTTGGGTTCTTCTTTACCTCTCTCACCATGGCTCTTCTCCTACGATAGCTCAGTTTGGCCGGACGGCCAGCTATAGGAAGGGTTCTGGTCGTCCCAAACGTCTTCCATTTAAGGATTATGGAGGCCACTGTGCTCTTAGGAACCTTAAGTGCAGCAGAAATTTTTAACCTTGGCCAGATCTGTGCCTTGCCACAATTCTGTCTCTGAGCTCTTCAGGAAGTTCCTTTTACCTCATGATTCTCATTTGCTCTGACATGCACTGTGAGCTGTAAGGTCTTATATAGACAGGTGTGTGGCTTTCCTAATAAAGTCCAATCAGTATAATCAAACACAGCTGGACTCAAATGAAGGTGTAGAACCATCTCAAGGATGAACAGAAGAAATGGACAGCACCTGAGTTACCGTATTTATCGGCGTATAACACGCGCCGGCGTATAACACGCACCCAAGTTAAGGAGGGAATTTTAAGGAAAAAAACTTTTAGGAGTAAAGTTTAAGGAAGAAAAACTTACATTAAAATGCCCATCAATGCAGCGTTATCGGTGTCCATCTGCAGCCTTGTCAGTGTCAGTGCAGCCTTGCCCCAGTGTCCATTGCAGCCTTGTCAGTGCAGCTTTGCCCCAGTGCAGCCATGTCAGTGCAGCCATGTCAGTGCAGCCTTGTCAGTGCAGCAATGTCAGTGCAGCCATGTCAGTGCAGCTTTTCTCCAGTGCAGCTTTGCCCCCATGCAGCCTTGCCCCAGTGCAGCCTTGTCCCCAGTGCAGCTTTGCCCCCATGCAGCCTTGCCCCAGTGCAGCCTTGCCCCCCCGTGCAGCTTTGTTGGATCGCCGCGATCCCTGCCGTCATACACAGCCCTGTGTAAATTTAAATATGGTGCCGAGACTGCAGGGACTCGGCGGAGCGCTGATACACATAGCCGAGAGTCCTCGGGTTTCCTCGGCGCCGCTTACAGTCCCGCCCAGTTCCGCCCTATGGGCGGGACTGTAAGCGGCGCCGAGAAAAGCCGAGGACTCTCGGCTATGTGTAGCTCCGCTCCGCCGAGTCCCTGCAGTCTCGGCGCCGTATTTGAATTTCCACACGGCTGTGTATGTCGGCGGCGATCGCGGCAATTGCCGCGATCGCTCCGATCACACACAATTGGGGGGGGATCGGCCTATAACACGCACCCACGATTTTCCCCTGATTTTCAGGGGAAAAAAGTGCGTGTTATATGCCGATAAATACGGTAAATATATGAGTGTCACAGCAAAGGGTCTGAATACTTAGGACCATGTGATATTTCAGTTTTTCTTTTTTAATAAATCTGCAAAAATGTCAACAATTCTGTGTTTTTCTGTCAATATGGGGTGCTGTGTGTACAATAATGAGGAAAAAAATGAACTTAAATGATTTTAGCAAATGGCTACAATATAACTAAGAGTGAAAAATTTAAGGAGGTCTGAATACTTTCCATCCCCACTGTATATATATATATATATATATATATATATAGCATAAGGGACTATGTTTACCTTACTGAAATATCTGTGTGTTGATGGTGTGGTATTGAAGATTGTGAGGTATGACGAGGCATGACGTCAACGCGCAGTGATAGTGCACCCACCCACCCCGCGTTATGAGAGGTGGAGAGAGGGAGGGAGCCCATAGTGCGCCTCACAGCTCCCAGACTCAATGCTAAATTTGTATTTTTTTTTTATTTTGACAGATGAGCCCTGAGGAAGTTAGCTGTTATTGGCTAACGAAACATATCAGCATAACGTCAGCACGTTTGTGACGGCGGAGGGGTCGTAGCACTAACAGAAACAGTGTATTGAAGCAGTGGCAATGGAACAGCTGAGAGCTTGTTGCAGGCTGGGATGACACTGGATCCAACACCTTGATCAACTTTCCAAGGCGATAACCCGGTGACTTCAGGAGTGGAGCTCGGTGCAGAAAGGATGCGTGGAGGTATGAGGAGACACAGATTTGGGTGAGAGTATCTTACATTGCTATTATTCAGTTGAACTTGCTGATTAGCTGTGGACTGACAGCACCAACTCCCCCTGCTGTGTTCCTCCCCCCAAACCTACCTGTGATGGATCAGTGAACTTTTAAATGAGTATTACACTTTAGAAGTTTTACCCCCACAGCCTTGCTTACTTGACACTGCCGCCTATACAATTAAGCCATATGTGCCTCCAACAGACAAATGAGAGCCTCTAATCCTAGGTGCCACAGTTGAATTTGTGTACTAATGACTTAGGACAGCCCATGATATATCCACTTGTTTGTTTATGCGCATCCACATCTCAATCAGTTTACAGCTACATATCCTGTTTGGGATGACCATAATCCACTGCTTAATTAAGAAGGAGGATGATAGTATATGCAATATATTGATTAACAATACTTCAATTAACTCCCATCCTTTGAGCTGTGTGTATGTCTGATTGTGTGGATGTGTGTGCAGCTGCGATTCCTCTTTTTAACCGCTTGCGGACCAGCCGCCGCAGTTTTACTGTGGCAGGTTGGCTCCGCTGCGCAAAATCACAATATTGTACATGATCTCGCAAGGCTTGGCTAGCGGGCGCGCACGCGTGCCCGCCGCGAGCTCAGTGAGTCCGACCGTGGGTCCCGCAGACTCAATGTCTCTGGGGATACCCGCGATCGCCTCACGGAGAGGAAGTTCTGCCTAGTGACACTGTCACTGATCACAGCTCCCTGTAATCGGGAGCGGTGATCAGTGTAGTGTCACACGTAGCCCCTCTCCCCCACAGTTAGAATCACTCCCTAGGACACACTTAACCCCTGCAGTGCCACCTAGTGTTAACCCCTTCACTGCCAGTCACATTTACACAGTAATCAATGCATTTTTAATCACACTGATCGCTGTATAAATGTGAATGGTCCCAAAATAGCGCCAAAAGTGTCCGATGTGTCCGCCATAATATCGCAGTCACGATAAAAATTGCTGATCGTCGCCATTACTTGTAAAAAAAAGAATTTATAAAAATGCCATAAAACTATCCCCTATTTTGTAGACGCTATAACTTTTGCGCAAATGAATCAAAATGCTTATTGTGATTTTTTTAACCAAAAATATGTAGAAGAATACGTATCGGCCTAAACTGAGGGAAAAAATGTTTTTCTATATATTTTTTGGGGATATTTATTATAGCAAAAAGTAAAAAATAATGCGTTTTTTTTCAAAAATGTCGCTTTTTTTTGTTTATAGCGCAAAAAATAAAAACCGCAGAGGTGATAAAATACCACCTAAAGAAAGCTCTATTTGTGGGGAAAAAAGGACGTCAATTTTGTTTGGGAGCCACATCGCACGACCGCGCAATTGTCAGTTAAACCGACGCAGTGCCAAATCGCAAAAAATGCTCTGGTCTTTGGCCAGCCAAATGCTTCGGGGCTGAAGTGGTTAAATGACAACGTTGTCTTTTTTAATGTTTTGGAAGGTTACACTCAGACCGCTATTTTTGGTATTTTGTCATATTTGATATTATGGTGTGTTTTTTCTTAATAAAATTTAATTAAATGCAACCGTAGTGTTCAGTTACTGAGATCCCTTTGGAAGGCCTTGTCCTTTCTTTTTTTCTTGTTGAGAAGTACAAGTCAGGGTTAAGTTATAAAAAAATATCCAAATCTTTGATGATCCCTAGGAGCACCATCAAATCTATCATACCAAATGGAAAGAACATGGCACAACAGCAAACCTGCCAAGAGACATTCGCACACCAAAACTCATCGACCGGGCAAGGAGGGCATTAATCAGAGAGGCAGCACAGAGACCTGAAGCAACCCTGGAGGAGCTGCAGAGTTCCACAGCAGAGACTGCAGTATCTGTACATAGGACGACAATAAGCCGTACGCTCCATAGAGTTGGGCATTATGGCAGAGGGCCAGAAGAAAGCCATTACTTTCAGTAAAAAACAAAATGACACGTTCTGAGTTTGCAAAAAAGGCATGTGGGAGACTCCCAAAATGTATGGAGGAAGGTGCTCTGGTCCGATGAGACTAAAATTTAACTTTTTGGCCATCAAAGAAAACGCTACGTCTGGCGCAAACTCAACACATCACATCACCCAAAGAACACCATCCTCATAGTGAAATATGGTGGTGGCAGCATCATGCTTTGGGGATGTTTTTCAGCAGTCGGGACTGGGAAACTGGTCAGCGTTGAGGGAAAGATGAATGGTGCTAAATACAGGGATATTCTTGAGCAAAACCTGTACCACTCTGTGTGTGATTTTAGGCTAGGACGGAGGTTCACCTTCCAGCAGGACAATGACCCCAAACACACTGCTAAAGCAACACTTGAGTGGTTTAAGGGGAAACATGTAAATGTGTTGGAATGGCCTAGTCAAGGCCCAGACCTCAATCCAATAGAAAATCTGTGGTCAGAATTAAAGATTGCTGTTCACAAATGCAAACCATCCAACTTGAAGAAGCTGGAGTAGTTTTGCAAGGAGGAATGGGCAAAAATCCCAGTGTTAAGATGTGGCAAGCTCATAGAGACTTATCCAAAGCGACTTGGAGCTGTGATAGCTGCAACAGGTGGCTCTACAAAGTATTGACTTTAGGGGAGTGAATAGTTATGCACATTGACTTTTTCTGTTATTTTGTCCTATTTGTTGTTTGCCTCACAATAAAAAAAAAACATCTTCAAAGTTGTGGGCATGTTCTGTAAATTAAATGATGCAAATCCTCAAACAATCCATGCTAATTCCAGGTTGTGAGGCAACAAAACACGAAAAATGCCAAGGGGGTGAATACTTTTGCAAGGCACTGAACAAATTTTAATATCTGCAAATAGGATTTTAAGCACCGTTTTGTGGCTTCAGTGCTGAAGACTGAAGGACTGATGTTTCCAAGCCAAGGAGGAGTGTATAACCACAATCGTGTATACACTGTATATATATATATTTTTTTTTTTTTTTCACTGGGTATTTAATCTATGCAGTATTGCTTTGGATATCTTTTTTTTTTTTTTTTTTTAAGGTGCAATAAAGATAAAGCGTGGCACATTATTGTTTATTTTAAGAGGAATCAGTCTGCCTGGAAGTTTAAGGAACCACACCCCATGCAACCTCCTGTTTGTAATCCCTGCATCCAATCTCTACAACGTGGTGTTCAATATATGTGCCTTGTTTTCAGGACAAGATTCGAAAAAGAATACTGTGTTATTGTAACTGCTGATTATGCCTATATAAAAAAAACTTAAAGGAGAAATTGTATTGACTGTTCTCTCCTAAACTCTGCACACAGTAAGCACCAGCTACATGTGACATAGGGCTCAGAGGAAGTGAGTTGAATGATAATGGCAAACAGACATAGGCCATCTAGCAAAAAAAAGTACTGTATGACAAATCTCTAGAATTTTACTGTTGTTAGATGCAACTGTTAAATAAGTTGCTTATAGTTTATATTGCTTTGCCAAATTATTGCTTCATATAGGAATTAAGACACAGAGTCAGAAATCCGTGTATCAGTTCTTGAGCATAATGGACTGCTGCTCTTTAATCTTTCCAAGGCCTTTTATACAAACAATAGCATTAGCACAACCCCCCCACACAGGGCAAGGGTAAACAACAACAGGAGTCACCTGGGCTACGAACACAAGCTACAACACCATGGCAATATAGTTACAAGAAAACAAAAGCAGCTTCAATTGAGTTCAACAGCCAAAAAGTTAAAAACAGATTTACATGTAGGCATCATATTAAGTGAGAACTCTAAATTAAATCCCTGACCTTATCAATTTTCCCCTTTGACATCATCCTCTCCTTCCCCCTGGGTCCTCATGAATAAGTTCTAGTCAGTTTTTCCCCAGAGTCCTTTCCCTGACCGCGGGTTGTCAGAGGGGTAGAACCCATCCCCCTAGGTATTACCAACATCTTAAAATTCAAGAAGAGGAGTTTTATAGGAGTAGGGTGATGTCAATACACATTTATCGGTATGCCCTGTCTATTCTCCTAATTTTCCTATTTATTTTCCTGTATACACATATATTCGTGATTGTAAGTGATATTAATATTAGAATAATAATTACCATTGGACTTAACAACCAGTGAAAGGTATTGGTTGCTGTAGAAGACATTCCACTAAATATATCCCACCAATGTGGTGCAGTATCCTGTTGTATCTGTGAGGAAAGATGCACTAGTCTACCTTTGTCAATAATTGCCGATACGAGGTTATTCTGTAGGGTATATTTTAGTGTTTCTATGTGTTGTCTTAACAACTCTGATTGTTCCAAAACCTGTTTTAGTGGGTCTAAAGAAATTATAAAGGGTGTAGTGTCAGTGAGATTATGTACCTCATAGACTGAAGAGAATATCTTATCGGCGTCTGGTTCAAAAAGATAGGTGTCGTTACCCCATTGTAATATTTTAATCTTTTTTATACATCCCGCAAACGGCGCCGATTTATTTATTGCTGACATGGTGCGGTTATCATTAGTAATGATACAAATATGCTGGGGTCCTATTTCAATGAATCTATTGCCTACATTTATCGGTGTTCTTTGCATTTTGCATATGCTAGTTTGGTATTTTAACAAGCAAGGTTCATATACTGGGGAACTTCTGCCACATACCATTCCCTTATTAGTTCCTTCACATAGAGTTAAATCATGGGTTCTGTTTCTTTTATCTACATATTTCCCATATATTTCTGGATACCAAAACTCGTCTTTAATTACTAGTGGCATGACCACTATTTTACACATTTCCATTACATCTGCTACCCGGTATGCTTCGAACCTTCCTACACACCATTTCTCTTCACATTCTATCTTATCCCCTTTTACTTGGAACCATACACCATCGTCAGTTAAACCCTTAAAGTATTTCATCCAGGTATGATAATTTCCCAACTGTAGTTCAGTCCTGGCCCTATTTATTTGTATATGATAGGACAAGAGGTTAAAAGAGCACTGTGTGAAATTTACAAACTGTTGATTTTGATTCCACAGCTGGAGCTCTGCTCCTATCGTGTGATTTATTAACCCTCCCAAAAATTGTAATAGGGGTATTTCTTGCAATTGGGTTTCAAAAGTGGTGGGTAACCATTTGCTTGTGATAGTCAAGCTGTCAGCTATGTGTCCCCCTGCATGCTTTCATCTGTTGTTCATTTCTTCTATCTCGACCGAGTTTAAAATTCCCATTCCTGTACCTGTCAGTCCCAATAGTGTGTCGTACCATTCTCGTTTATACCTACACTCCGGTATCGAGGGAAAGGTGATATTGAATTTTATTTTTGTTTTCTGTTGTGATGTTGATACATTTATGCAAGTGTTTGGTACGGGTGTTAATATGGAAGATTCAATTGTTGGCGTTACTTCTTCCTCCATTTGTATGTGAAACCCATAGGCCTCTGCACTCCAATACCACCCATCATTTCTCTCTTCCCTCCACCAAGAGGCACAGAGGAAAGTACTGGATTGATTAACGGTAATATCTGTTAGATTAAACATCCCTTCGGTTATATTCCCTCCTTCTGCCATGACTGTTAATATTTGGTACATTTGTCCCACTACCCGTTCCCGGGCTTGTTTCCATGTCTGTGAAAGGGATATTTTATGACACCTATGGTTCTTACTATTGTTAAAGGGGAAACCCATATTATCATTCCACTGGAAAGTTACGGTTACTTCTGAGAGGGGGTCTGCCTGTATCCATGCTATACCTACATCTACATGAAACGGTCGCCTATGTCCTTCAACAGTATAATTACCCACAGTGTAATCCTTATTTATCTCATATCCTGATACATTTGCTACTTTAGGATCATCTATACTCCATTCAAAAGTCATTGTTTCTTCTACCTCAAGTACATTAATACCAGGAGTCCATGCATATATTTGTAAAACAACAATCTTCAACAAAAAATATGTAAGTAGATATTTCATCATGTTGTTTTCTCGGGTTGTTTCTTGCAGTGTGATGCGTGTATCCAGGTAGGTTTTCCTTCCAGCTTTACTGAAGTGGCTGTGGTCAAGAGTACTTGGTAAGGACCTTCAAACCTGGGTTCCAATATCTTTCTGGTGTGTTTCTTTACATATACATAATCCCCTGGTAGCAGCGTATGTGTACCTGTTATTGAATTAGGGTCTGGAAGAGAAGAATACACACTTTTGTGGATCTTAGTTAGACGTTGTTGTAATTGTATCACATATGCAGTCAAACTATCACATTGCAATTGCATACTCTGTGGAAAGTATAAACCCAATCTAGGTGCATTCCCAAAAAGTATCTCATATGGGGATAATCCTGTCTTTCCTGTTGGAGTGTACCTTATAGAGAACAAAGCCAAAGGCAGGCATTCTGGCCAAGGCTTGTTTAACTCTTGCATGGCTTTTTGTATTTTTAACTTTATTGTCCCATTTACTCTCTCCACTGATCCTGAACTCTGTGGGTGGTAAGGGGTGTGAAAACTTTGTTGAACCCCTAACATGGTCATCACATTCTGCATGATTTCTCCTGTAAAGTGTGTCCCCCTATCTGATTCTATGGTTTCAGGAAGACCAAACCTAGGTATTAACTCAGTGATCAGTTTCTTAGCTGTGGCTTTAGCTGTAGCCGATTTTACTGGATAACTTTCGGGCCAACCTGAGAATAAATCGATACACACGAGGACAAATTCAAAAGGGCCGCTCTTAGGCATTTGTATGTAATCAATCTGCAGTCTCTGGAAGGGGTATTGGGCCCGGACCTGGTGTTTTCGTGGGGTTTTTACTATCTGTCCTGGGTTATTCAGGAGACAGATTTGGCAGGCTGCACAATAATTTCTTGCAGTGCTACTGAATCAGGGGGTGAGCCATCCTTGGTTCACAATCCTATACATGGAATTGGAACTGACATGTGTGGGTAGGTGAACTGCCGCTGCCATTGCTGGGTACAGAGAGGCAGGCAGGCATATTTTGCCCCCTTCCCTCCATACATTGTCAAGGTCTGGTGCTGCTCCCATTCTGACCCACTTATCTTTCTCGCTCTCCCCTGCTTGCTCCTGTAATTTACTCAGCTGCTGCCATGTTGGTTCTGGGATACTCACCTCTACCGCTGCTAAGGTCTCAGGGCTTCCTTCCCCTAGAGCTGCCTGTTTTGCAGTCAAATCTGCAAATGCATTTCCTTTTGCCTCAATTGTTTTTGCGCTCGTGTGTGCCGCTATCTTCATAATGGCCACTCGTTTAACCTTTTGAAGATTGTTCAGGACTCTCTTAATCCCTTCTCCATGTTTTACAGGTGTACCTGCTGCTGTCAGATAACCTCTAGCCTTCCATATATGGCCATAATCATGCGCTACACCATAAGCGTAGGCAGAGTCAGTGTAAATATTCCCTTCTCGTTCTTTTAAGTATTCTAGGGCTTGTTCTAAAGCTTTTAATTCTGCTTCCTGTGCTGACATGTGGGCTGGTAAGGCCTGTGCTTCAATCACCTGTGTATCAGTCACTACGGCATACCCTGTGTGATATTTACCCTTGTCATCAGCAAACCTACTGCCATCTATGTACAAAGTGTGCTCAGCATTTAAAATTGGTGTATCTGTAACGTGTGGGAATCCCATTGTCTCCTGTTCCATGAGCTGAAAACAATCGTGTTCATCTACTTGTTTAAACAAAAGAGTGTCAGGTACCTCATTTCCTTTCTCACTAGTACTATTAGTACTATTATTCCCCCTTGCCAAATCTGGTGACTGAAGAGGCAAAAAGGTGGCCAAATTTAAGGTTGTACAGCGCTGAAAAGTAACATTTGGAGGTAAGAGTAAAGTACACTGTAACCTTAATTGCCTAGCCATTGAAATGTGTTTGGGCTGTACCTGAGACAAGATTGCATGTATGTCATGTGTGGTATGCACTACGACTGGATTGTCTAGAACAATCTCTGATGACTTATCTATGATAATTGACACTGCAGCTACCGCCCGTACACAAGACGGTGAACCTCTAGATACTGGATCTAATGCTGCTGAAAAGTAAGCGACTGGTCTTTGTTTTATATGTGCCTGTGTCAGAACACCTGTGGCGTGTCCAGTGATCTCAGCAATGTACAGATTAAATATCTTGGTGTAATCTGGTATACCAATAGCCGGGGCAGAAATCAACAACTTTTTCAAAGTGATAAACGACTCATAAGCTATTTCTGTAAGCATATACGGTACAATTTTCAAACAATCGTATAATGGCTGCATCAAAGCGCTAGCATGTGGTATCCACTGTCTACAATATGACACGATACCTAAAAACATACGCAATTGTTTGAAATTCCGTGGGGGTAACATTCCCTTTATCACTTGAACCCTCTCCTCAGTGAGATGTCTCGTACCCTGTGATATACAATGTCCCAAAAAGATAACTTTTTCCTGACACACTTGTAACTTTTTCTTATTAACCTTGCAACCTTTTTCTGCCAAAAATCGCAACAAATCAAGGGTGGTGGCCAAACAAGTTTGTTTGTCAGGGCAGCATAACAATAAATCATCCACATATTGTAACAATACACAGGAATCTGGTGGTACCCATTCTCCCAACACCGTTTGCAATGCTTGCGAATACAAGGTAGGTGAATGCGCCATACCCTGAGGTAGGCGTGTCCAGGTTAGTTGCCGATTTTTTATTGAAAATGCGAACCAAAGTTGGCATTCTTCAGCAAGCGGGACGGAAAAGAAAGCATTCGCTAAATCTATAACCGTAAAGTACATACTGGTTGATGGTATTTGTGACAGTAATGTATGTGGATTGGGTACTAAAGGTGTCATCGGGGCTAGTATTTTGTTGACCGCTCTAAGGTCTTGGACCATTCTATACTTAACCGGACTACCGGCTACTGATTTCTTTTTAACCGGGTACAAGGGAGTGTTTGCCGGTGATTTTACCTCTTTTAGAACTCCACTTTTTAAGAAGGATTGGACCTGCATTTCTATGGCCGTCTCTTGGGGTGCACTAAGTGGATACTGCTTTTGTTGGGGAAGCACTGCTCCTGGAATCAGCTGTAGGGTAAACGGAGGTATGGGCAAAAGTCCAACATCAGCTGGATGTTTTTCCCATAGTTCTCCTGGAAGGGACGACAAAATCTGATCTAAGTCTGAAGGAGGTGGGCCGGATAATTCCGATTCCTCCTCTAGGTATTGTATCAGGTTACACATTTCCATGTGTTCTTGATTATCCCCTATAGCTAAGGTGACAGTGCCATCTGGGTGATAGGTAATGTTAGCTCCTATTTTCTGCAAAATGTCAGCTCCTAACAAATTAGTGGGGGCTCCTCTGGATACCAGAAAGCGTGAAAGGAACATGTGGTTTCCTACTTTAACTTTCAGAGGTTTTGTAAGCGGGGTGTCGGCTAAAATGCCATCATATCCAGTTATTAGTAAAGTGTCAGGTGATTTTTGGCCAGGGAGTAGTTCAGAGTCAGAAAGTAACGAGCGTGAAGCTCCTGTATCGACTAAACAAGAGATTTTCTTATTACCAACCGTTATATTTGTCTTAAGCATTGTTGTTTTGGATTTTTCTAAAACCGGGGTGAGTCATGCTCGTGGACCATCTCCCTGCTGCCTGATATGACTATTTTTGTTGTCCCTGGGCTGGTTCCTTCTCTGATTAACTGGAGAATCAACACCTTCCTCTCCTTCATCCCTTATTCTTTTCTTACTGTTGCGTCTGATGTGACCAATCTTGTTACAGTAGTGACAGGTAAGGGGTTTGCGAAAGGAACCTCTACCTTGCTCTTAGGGACCCCCGAGTGCGTTGATAGCATGAGATTTCCTCCCTTTGGTTTCTGCTAAGTCCACCTCTATGCCTTGCGCTTTTTGTAACAACGTCCCTCTATCTCTAGTTGCCCTCCACTCTGGTGTGCAGGCTTTCAGTCTCTCACTTATCTGTGGAATTAATCCCTCCATAAATTGTCTATTGAAGGCTCGGATTGTGACTGGCAGGGCCAAGTCCAATCCCTCATCTGCCATCATACTTTCCATAGATAAGTAAAATTCCGATACAGTCTGTCCTGGCATTTGCTTCATGGGTGATATGGACCCCCTCTCCTGTTGTTTTGCTTGACAAAAAGCTTCTAATCTAGCAATAAAAGGGGCCCTTGAGTCTATATGTCTGACATGTCCTGCCTCCAGGTTGCCATCCCCATCAACTTGTCCTGCAGGTCTGTGTGGACCTATTTCTGTCATAAACTGGTTAAACAGGGTCAGAGTCATTTTGTGTCTGCATAGATCCTCCCCATCCTGCCAGGTCGCTTCATGTGTATTCATTAACTGTGTCACAAATCTACAGAAAGCAGCTGGCTTTGCTACCGGGTCTGGGGCGCTCTGTATTAATGCCATAAGGGTGTCTGCCGACCATGGTGCCCAAGTCCTTATTTGCATTCTACGAGTGACAGTAGGTGGGGCATTTGGATGGGCTGCTTGTCCAAATTCTGGATTGTTTACCTGAACAATGCGTGTATCAGTGCGTACGGGAGCTACAGTTTCTGGATGCGTTTTTTGTGCCCCACAATGCACACATTCTACTGCCCATTCTGGGTTTTGTGCTCCACAATCCTGACAAACCCATCCTCTCCCCTCAAGTACCGGATATATCTTGTGTGGTTTGCGTTCTACGTCAGTGTATGGGGGTGGGATGGCTGAGCTGGGAGCCTCGACATTTTTTGTTCTTCTATCTTTCATATCCCAACCATCACAATCTGGATTATATTTCCACCCCTCTTCTTTCGCTCTATTTGAGACCTTAATTAAGCATTGAACCTGACGCATCCATTGCTTCTCTAACACCTCTCCTTGTCTATCCCTTTTTATTTCACTCCATACATCCGGGTCTAAGCCCGCTGCTCCTTTCACCTTAAATTTACGAAGGACATCCTTTAAGTCCTGTGCTTTGGTTTTCCCATAAATGTTCTTAATTATCTGTGGCACCGTATAGTGCGCCACAATTCCCTGACGGGGTTTTGTGTTCCTCTGGCCCATTCTAACAGTCCTGCCTAGGTAGCGTGTGGGACACTTAGTGTACAATATAATGCGGCTACAACATATACAAGAATGAATAATTACTTTATATGCTAGCCCAATAGCAAACCAGCTAAGTTACACTAGTTCCTCGTTGCCTTCCTCCTAGGGTGCTAGAATTCTAGAAACCTCTCCGGAATGAGATTTCTGAAACCGAATTACTTTATATGCTAGCCCAAAAATAAATAATTACTTTATATGCTAGCCCAATAACAAACCAGAATGCGGCTACAACATATACAAAAATGCGGCTACAACATATACAAGCATTCCTTTAAGTGGCCAGGTATCCGACTAGATCTCGGGACTTTGTTGAGACCTTATTCCCTCCCCGTATCTGGGAATCCCTCTCATACACTTTTATCCCTGCTTTATGGAGCAGACAGGGCTTATACTCTCAACCCGTCTATGGTTTATGAGTTAGATGTGAGGTTAAGCATAAGCGTCAGACCCCCAAGCTCACAAGCCCTCAAGTTCCCAATCGTGTGAGGTAAGGCGCATTCTGTTGCTTAGTTCGGCAATCCCCTTCTAACTCATACCATCCTTGACAAGGCTCATTCACTTTCTCAACAAGACAGACAAGACAAACACAGATAACAAAAACAAACAAATAATTCCAGCAATATAAACTAAAATATGCAGTAATTCTAGACTCACCACTACAGAGGCTGGTGTTTTAAAACCAGGAGAACCGTAACTGACAGAACGGATAGGCACAAATCAGGGGAGCACAGAATATAAGAAAAATAAAGCTTTTTCTTACCTGCGCAGGTTTTTTTGATCTGTGATTCCCGGAATGCCTATTTCTTTTGTTCCGTCAGCGTAGCTCATCCACCTCTTGTAGTATCATCGGTGAGTTTCTCGTCCGGGCGCCAAAATGTTAGATGCAACTGTTAAATAAGTTGCTTATAGTTTATATTGCTTTGCCAAATTATTGCTTCATATAGGAATTAAGACACAGAGTCAGAAATCCGTGTATCAGTTCTTGAGCATAATGGACTGCTGCTCTTTAATCTTTCCAAGGCCTTTTATACAAACAATAGCATTAGCACAACCCCCCCACACAGGGCAAGGGTAAACAACAACAGGAGTCACCTGGGCTACGAACACAAGCTACAACACCATGGCAATATAGTTACAAGAAAACAAAAGCAGCTTCAATTGAGTTCAACAGCCAAAAAGTTAAAAACAGATTTACATGTAGGCATCATATTAAGTGAGAACTCTAAATTAAATCCCTGACCTTATCACTGTCACTGAGGCTTTAGAGGGGCCTGACTGTGGCCAGTGGGATTAGAAAATGCCATTGTGTCTGTGACAGCAAACCATGCATCCATTTTAATGGAAGGAATAGTGTCAAATGTTGGTATCAGTGGAAGGAATGGTGCCCCATTATTGGTATTCAAGTGTAGCAGCATCGCTGATCTACAAAGGCCTGTCAGGGAGAGCCGACATCCATCTTCACAGTGTGGGTTACCAGGCATAGTGGGTATGGTGTAGATAGAGTAAGTGGGGCTCCAGACACTTTGAGAATGCAAAAAGAGATTTATTGTCTCTTAACAGAACTGGGGAGAGAGGGTTAGGGCCTGAACACCCTTAGGCAGATGTAAAAATACTTGCCAGACTCAGAGACAAAAATAGGAATAGAAGAACAGCTATACAGTTCAAGGGCCTTTAAAGAGGAAGTAAACCCTGATGGGTTTTACTTTTCTTTCCCCTGCAAAGTAAAATCGAATCGCATACTAGCCCATTATGTGGCACTTACCTGCAAACGAAGCCCGCAATGTCCCCGATGTACCCGCTGGTGGATGCATCCATCTTCGCCCCTCTTCCTTCCGGGGGGCCACGGACTCCAGCTCTGTGACTGGCTGGAGTCGCGTGAGGTTTAGGAGATATTTACAGTACCTACAGGCAGGGGCGTTGCTAGGTCTACAAAAGATCTGGGGCTAGAGCCCATAGCAGCGTAGTAAAGAAAGTCATACGCTTGGGCGGGCATACACATGTATATACAGTAATATACGTGTGGGTGTATATATATCCCCAGAGAGCCCCCCGCTTACATCATGGTCCCCAGAGAGCCTCCTCCTTACATCAGAGTCCTCAGAGAGCCTCCCCCTTCCATCAGGGTACCCAGAGGGCCCCCCCACTTACATCAGGGTTCCCAGAGAGGCCCCCTTACATTAGGGTCCCCAGAGAGCCCCCCCACTTACATAAGGGTCCCCAGAGAGCCTCCCCTCCCCTTGGGGACCCCTGCAGAGACTCGGGGCTATTGGCCTCAGATTCGGGGCTATAGCCCCAAAAGCCACCCCCTAGCAACGCCCCTGCCTACAGGTAAGCCTTAATATAGGCTTACCTGTAGGTAAAAGTGGTGTAACTAGGTTTACAACCACTTTAAGCTGAATTGCAGCAAACTGTAACTGTAGACCACTGTCTCCTATAGCAACTGATCTGGTAACTTCAACTTCAATACAGATCACAACTCACAGTATCCCGTTGTAGATCCTCTCACTGAGCTCCCAGTCTCTCACTAGACTCTTCAGATCCCAGCTGCCACTGGATCCCTTGAGCTCCTTCACAACTATCCTGCTGTGGCTTCCAAGTGTCACCCACACTGTCCCGCTGGGTCCCTGACTTGGCTCTTCAGCTAACCTGCTAAATCCTCTACAAGCGTCACCCACACTTTTCCAATGAATCCCTAGCGTGACTCTGCTGAATCTTTGCCAACTTCTTCACCATCCCCGGCTAGTGAAAAATGCTGCTCTGGTACTTCTTCAGTCTCCACAGAACCTGGCCTCTGATAACAGGAGAGATTTTCCCTTGCTGGTGATTGTGTCCCCTTTACCTTTGACTCTGGTTCTCGATTGCCTCTGGTGACAGGAGTGGTTGTCTCTGATGACAACTCCTTTCCTTCACTCGTGGCAACTAATTGGTTCTCCCTGACCCTCTGCAACAATCTGGCTCCCCTCGGGCTGAGCCTCTACACATGTGGCTAGGCCTCAGGCTTCATGCCTAACCTTCAGCTGCTGCAACACATACAGCCTTCAGGCCTAAGCCTGGGGCTGAAAGAACACCAGTCGCCTGACTCCTTCCCCTTAAATAGACTAACCCAGAATGCAAAGTAGCCACTCTGGCTGAGAAAATGTGTCTATTCATAACATTAACGTACTGTGATCTTGTCATTCTAATGCCAAAGGCAGTAATGCCACCTAGTGACAGAAGAGAGAGGTGCACCAAACTCAGGTTATGGAAAAATTAAGTGGATGCCCCTAACAATTAGCCAGGCTAGTTACCACCTAGCAAACTAAATTTGTCAGTAGCCCTTCCTAATACCAGGGTGCTACACAATGTAGGAATGGTGCTACATCGTTGGTGTCTATGCAATGTTGCCCCATCATTGGTGTTTGTGGAAGGAATGGTGCCTCATCATTGGTATCTGTGAGAGAAATGGTACCCCAATATTAGTGTCTGTGGGAGGAATGGTGCCCCATCATTGGTGTCTGTGGGAGGAATGGTGCCCCATCATTGGTGTCTGTGGGTGGAATGGTGCCGCAAGGCAGAATAAAGGCAAGCAAAAGGCCACCTCCAGCCTGGAGACCACTGCTTTAATGGAATACTCATTTTCATCTTGTTATGTTTGGCTAGAGTTTTTGTTCTTCACACAATATAACTATTGCATATGATGCTTAATTCTGTTGCTTTGATTGAAAAACAGTCCCTTCTGTTGCTGCCTTAAAGCAGATAAAACCGTAACATGCCAATTTGCTTTAAAGGGATTTTTATTTAGCCCATTTAATGCTTTTTAAATCAATAGTTATTGTTGAAACACAGTGCTTTAATATAAATATGGCATCATTCAAAAACAGTAGATTATATTATGTGTAAACCATGCTGTAAATTAAAAATAAAGAAGTCTGACATTTAAAAGAGCAAGTTGTGATTTTGGCCATTTTATTGCAATTCTGAAACTTTAACATAAGATGGCGCAAGATAGCAGGATCTGAGCTTGAAATGCATCTCATTTGATGATGTGGGTTCTCAGCTTTCAGAGGAAAGGTCGCTCTGCTCTAATGACAATTTAATACACGCTTTTTGTTAAAAGGATCACACAGATACTATACATATATGTGAACAGCAAGTGGTTTTGACTTTGAAGGTTTACAGACTTTGCTGTTATTAATGTTTGTTTAAAACGCCATCATATTCTTTGATACTTTACAACCAGAAATTTTATTCACATACATGATCTGTGCTGTAATTTTCTTGCATTGTCTATAAAGCAATAGATGCACCATCCATGACATTTGCAATTATAACCACGATTTGCTTCTATAAAAAATTTGCAATTCAAAAACAGTCTTTAATTGCCTTCAGTGTCATTAGAGAATGCAAAACCATTCAGCGTGATAATAATGTCTTACAAGTCTAATGTACTAAAGCTTAATTGGTAGATATATATAAAAGATGAATGGGAGGAGCCCTGGGAGATCCAATGTGATTCACATCCCATTTGTCACTCTGATAAAGGGGTCGCGCGTGGACCCAAAACATTGGTATCTTTAATATAGTTTGTTGATTAAAGAGGAACTGCAGTCTTGACATAATTTGTAATAAAAAAAAAATCTTTTCCATTTTGAAGCTTCCCTCCTACCACTTTGCACATTATTTTATATATACTGTGATTCTGTACTTGCCAAATATGCTGCAGAAGTCTCCCTCTACTGAGTCTGGCTGCAGCCATTTTAACTGTGGGCAGCTGAAGCTGAGCTGCTGCCTGTTCACTTCCTGGATTTACACAGACACACAGAGGCACACTTACAGCTCTGCAGCCCTGCAGCTCTCATTGACCCTCTTATGACTCCCTTCCTGGCAAACTCTCAGGAGAGTGGGAGCAAGAGCTGTGCATGATGTCATAAGCCTAGGCTTTTTACCAGGCAAGAAACATGAAGTATAAGTGTAAGGGCTGTATAAGGTATTTACTGGCAGAAAAAAAAATGTTTTACTATTCAAAGTTAAAAACAACAAGGGCAGAAGATTTAATAAATGGAAAGATGAATAAATTACTGAAGCTCCGCTTTAAGGACACTTTTTTAAAATGTTTGCAGTACTGGTTTCTCTACAACTTACCATCTATCACAGGGACACATACATGTAGTAGTATTCCCCTTTATTCTTCTTCATGGTAGAGGAAGAAAAGAGCTATATCAGTTTTTCTTAAAGCTTAATCATTCTACTAAAATCATTAGCAAGTACTGTAGCATGTAAGAAACAGATAGAACAAATGGGTCCTTGCAGTGTAAGCTACACAAGAAGCACATAGTAGCAGTCAGTTGCACACAACTGAAGTACTGTATGATCATGGGAATCAATACTACATGACGATTGTGTAGTCTATGCAATAGGGAACCATTTATCCTATCTGTTTAGTGATTGATCACTACTGCTTAGAGATTTTAGCAGCACAAGTTAGTGTTAGGCTAGTTATGTGTGTACACATTTCTCTTATTCAGCCTGCATTCCATGCAGTGATGACCCTTCTTTCCCTGACAACTTTTGTCCACGGCATGGTCCCTAGTAGAATACTGACAGCTCTACTGCTACCTGTCCCTGGTATAGACATATTTTATATTAAAGAATAAGTTCACATTTTGTAACGTGTTACACTTTTATTTAAGGTGTAACATGCTCCAGACCTGCCACCCCCCCCCCCCCCTTCCAATCCCCCTCATCCCTGTGACAGCGGGCGGGGGATCCTGTCCAGGCAAACGCTGTCATACTTTGAAAATTACCTGATTGTGTGGGGCTCCGCCTGCACAGCCACATCATTCATTCAGAGCAATCTGTAAATTAAAAAGCTACAAGTCCCATCTTTCACCACAGCAGACGAACTTGTAGTTTCAATGGACTGCAAGCATACTGATTAGCACGTTCATACTTCATTCATACTGCCTACAGCTCTGTGACAGGAAGTCCATACAGGGGTATGGGAAACAGAGCTGCAGGCAGTGTGTACAGGAGCCTGGCATTGGACCTGCGATCCACTGATCCTGGGTGCAATGCTCTACAGGCTCCTGTGAAAAAAATGTTCATTTTTTTATTCCTGCCTAAATATGTGCATTTATTTATTTTTTTCAAAAAGGTGAACTTAGCCTTTAAAGTGTCACTAAACCCACGTCATGAAAAACTATCAATATATGCTGTTCATACTCAGTATGGGATTCATTTTCTGTATTCCGCAAAAAAACTGGTTGATCCTGCTGCTCTCTATCTCCCCCTTCTGTCCATGTCCCCAATTCAGCTGGGGATTTTGCAGAGCAGTGTTGGCAGCTTTGCACATGCTCAGTTTTCAGTGAGTTTCTATGCTGAGCATTTCCTCGCTATCATATCTGAGCAGCCCATGTGACTATAGAGTCACACAAGTGGGTGTATACACAATAGTAAATGACAGCCCACTTCCTCCCTCCTCCATGCCCACTAACCAGCTAAACACAATGGGTGAAATATTACATGCAGATTGCTGGAGGAATCACCTCCCTCTTGTTCTAAGACACAGGTTGGAGTGTGACACAGTCTGTGACTGGCAGAGATCCCTCCACACCATGTTATTGACAAAAAATAATAAAGATTTGATTTCAAATTTATATTTGTATGACAATTTAAAACAGTATATCAATATTAATTATTTAATTTTACTCTGTATTCCAAAAGCATTTTTTTTACATGTGACCAGCAGCAGAGGACTAGAAGCTCCTCCTGCTTATGTTTCCCTGCAGACAGGCTGGGAAGGAGCTGGGTAACATGACAGCTATATATTAATTATGAAAAAAGGTACTTAGGTGTTTCTTTTGATTAAAATAATTACAGTCATCCATATACAGAAATAGAAGGGACAATGTTAATTAAAAAGTGTGTGTTTAGTAACACTTTAAGATCAGTGGCAGTTGGGAGGTGGCCAGGAGGTCCTATCAAATGTTGCTATGGGGCCATATGCCTTGTAGTTATGTCCATGCACTAGACACAAACATACTAGAATATTTTCACATTAGCCTGGTGTAAAAAAATTTGCAAAAGATAGAAGTGGAAAAAAATTGTATCATAGTTATCACTATTCATAATTCATAAATACCTAATTAAGACCCCATTAACACTTCTGTGTTGTATATTTTATTGAATTCCTCTGTATGTTATAGTATATGTAATGGATATGTACATTTAAACCGCTCACTGTATAAGGAGACTAGCTGTGTGCTGACAGCTGTCCCCAATTTACTGGTGTTTGCCCCTTGCTGTCACATATTTAGAAACATTTCAGTCTAGGAAATTTTTTTATGCTATAAATTGCTTGTATGGTTTAAGCTCACCAATTGCACGGTAGAACAAAACTCATCTACTTCTTCTGTTGACTTTATAAGTCAATATTTATTGAAGATGAGTATTTCATATATAAACATTTACATTAACCGCAAGTGAAGAAAACGCATTATTATGGGATCATATTTCTCAAAGATCCAGCTAGTCAGTGTGTTTTATTTGAAGACAGCTGACCAAGTCTTCTTTAGTTCTAACCTGTCCTTCTCAAATTTTTACTGCCGATTCCCAGTGAAAAACAATTCGAGTCTCAAATGTAAAATCCTGAAAACTTCATAAGCAGGAATAACTGGGGGGTAGTAATGCTTCAGTTACATTCTTGACCATGAGCCTAAAATAGCAGCCTTAGGGTCGTTGGTTTAAATCCCAACCCTGGCACTACATTCATGGTCTCTGTGTGCCTGCATGGGTTTTCTCCCATACTCCAAAGATACTGTAGGCTGGTAGGTCAATTGGCTCCTGTCTAAATTGGACTTAGTATGTATGTGTGTATGAATGTGAGTTAGGGACCTTAGATTGTATGCTCCTTGAGGGCAGGGACTGATGTGCACTGCGTAAATTGATGGTGCTATATAAGTACCCGTAATCAATAAAATAAATCCACCTTGTTGTACTTGCGGTAGAACAAACACACATTGAGGAATCCTGATATGTTTAAACCCCAACTCCAGTAAAACAAAATCTCCCCCACTTCAAGGGTTAACATCTCACTTATAGAGGATGGTAAATGCATTCGCTCCAGTGGAGGACTGTCCCTTGGCAATGCCACGTCCAGTGCAGGGCTATGGATCCTACTTCACTTTAATGATGTCATAGACCGCCAGGGTGTAGGGGAGAAAAAGCTGAAGGAGCGGAGGAATTGGTTAGATGCCGGGAGACTTGGTCTTAGACATAGTGTACCTGATGCCCAGGTTGTGAGGTTTAACAAGTTAGAAAAGGCACAGCATTATGATATTGGATGTGATTGAAAGTTTGTTTTGTGCTTTGGAGCCTAACTGTGGGAAGTGAGGTTGGGCTCCCATGCATCCACTCCATGTTGAGGTCTCACATGGTTGGGAAGTAACAGGTGTCTTTAAACTGGGGGAAAAAAACATATATAAGGCTTTTTTAGAATGAATTCATAAATATTCAGTGACAGGCTCGCCTTTATTTTTTGGTGGGTATTCTCCTACCTAACTAGCATATGATCTGAAAAAGGTTCTAGTCTAAGGTGACCAGATTTTTAATTTTCTTTTTTTATTGGCAAATGGTAAACTATTTTATAAGCATATTTTCCTCAAATGATATATGCAGTGTACGTGGTATGTGTTTATGAAATGATTGTATGATATACATGTTATTTCTCACATTTTGCCCATGAGATAAAAAAAAAAAACTTCATTTTTTTGGATATGACTACCAAATTTTAAGAAGATAAGATGCATTTATTGATAATATATATAATTATATATTTCTCTATATACCCCTCTCTTTCTCTGTATACTGTATCTTCCCTCTCTCTCTGTATATACTGTATCTCCCCCTCTCTCTGTATACTGTAACCCCTTCTCTCTCTGTCTGTATATAGCAAATAAGGATGGTGCTGCGCTAATCCAAAAAAAAAAAAAAATAAAATAAAAAATAAAGAACGTGCTACAGTGCTCAAAGTGTGAATGTATATCCAGCTAGCCCAAAGGCATGGGCATAGGGTTTATTACCAGTGGATGCAATAATATAAAGTGATATGAGGTCCAAGTTACAATTAGATATAGCTAATCTCAAAGAGTGATCAATCGATATATCCAGGCTTGTGCATATAAATAAAATGCAATATCATCATCATAAACAATATAAAACATGCAGTGTCAATCAAAACGTGCATATAAGGGTGTATGGATTACACAAAATTAATAGCCCAATATAGGGCATATATAATTTTAGGAAAAATACAATGTTACACTGTAAGTCCGGGGAGATCTCGGAGCGTACTTAATGATCTAAAGCAGGGGTCTCAAACTGGTGGCCCTCCAGCTGTTGCAGAACTACAACTCCCATGAGGCATTGCATGGCTGACAGTTACAAGCATCACTCCCATAGGCAGAGGCATGATGGGACTTGTAGTTCCGCAACAGCTGGAGGGCCGCCAGTTTGAGATCCCTGATCTAAAGTGTCCAGTGCAAACAAATCAGTGCTCAGACGGTAAAAAACATACAGACATAAATACAATCCAGAGAAAGTGACTTGTGCAACAAATAAATAAAAGTCTTCAAAAGCTCATCAGTCCTTAAAGTGCCAATCAGTGAATCAGTGCAAACAGCAAACTTTCTTCATAGACCAATCACTTGAATGGGTGGGAGTTGTGAAGTGCATAGACCAGAAAGGGTTACTGGGTCCTCTCCATGCAGCAATCCTACACTGATAGGTAATGGCCCTTACCTCATTACACTGAGGTTACAGCATAAGTGAAACACCACTCATATCAGCTTCTCTGGGGGTTGGTCCTGGACAAGATCTCTGTGTGCCTAAGATCCTCAAGGAGCAGGGCGGCTAAGAAAGGAAGGGGATGCCATATAGTGTAGTAATTTTTTTAAAACCAGGTTTGCTTTATTAACAAACAATAGTACTCACACAGTGTATGACAGAGAGCGCATCTATCCAACGAGCAGCGAGCTCATACGCTTCTGTCAGTGGAAGGTGCCTGTCCCGTCCCTACGCGTGGCGTCACTGGTCACATGACTTCATCATGATATTGCATTATATTTATATGCACAAGTCCGGATAAATCGATTGATCACTCTTTGAGATTAGCTATATCTAATTGTAACTTGAACCTCATATCACTTTATATTATTGCATCTACTGGAAATACACCCTATGCCCATGCCTTTGGGCTAGCTGGATATACATTCACACTTTGAGCACTGTAGCACGTTCTTTATTTTTTATTTTTGGAATAGCGCAGCACCATCCTCATTTGCTAGTTAATTGTATCAATAGGGGCCTTTTAGGACCCTATCCGGTGCAAGCGGCTTTTCCTTTGCTAGCATATTTCTCGCATGGTAGCACGGAATAAAATACTTTAGATTGTCTGTATATACTGTATCTCCCCTCTTTCTCTGTATAAACTGTATCCCCCCCTCTCTCTCTTCCTCTGTATATACTGTATCCCCCCCTCTCTCTCTCTATATATATATACTGTGCCCCCTCTCTCTCTCTGTATATACTGTACCCCCCTCTCTCTCTCTCACTTTTTCAGTATATACTGCATTTCCCCCTCTTTCTGTATATACTGTATCCCCCTCTCGCTCTCTCACTGTGTATACTGTATCCCCCTCTCTCTCTCTGTATATACTGTACCCTCCTCTCTCTCTCTGTATATACTGTATCCCCCCTCTCTCTCTGTATATACCGTACCACCCCCCTTTCTCTCTCTCTGTATATACTGTATCCCCTATCTCTCTCTCTATATACTGTATCCCCCCCTCTCTCTCTGTATATACTGTACCCTCCTCTCTCTCTGTATATACTGTACCCCCCTCTCTCTCTGTATATACTGTACCCCTCTCTCTCTGTATATACTGTACCTCCTCTATCTCTGGATATACTGTATCCCCCTCTCTCTCTCTGTATATACTGTACCCCCCCTCTCTCTCTGTATATACTGTACCTCCTCTCTCTCTGTATATACTGTATCCCCCTCTTTCTCTCTGTATATACTGTAATCCCTCTCTCTCTGTGTATATACTGTATCCCCCTCTCTCTGTATATACTGTATCCCCCTCTCTCTCTGTATATACTGTACCCCCTCCCTCTCTGTGTATACTAAACTCCCCTCTCTCTCTCTCTGTATATATTGTACCCCCCTTTCTCTCTGTATATACTCTACCCCCTCTCTCTCTGTATATGCTGTACCCCCCTCTCTCTATGTATACTGTATCGCCCCCCCTCTGTATACTGTATCGCCCCCCCCCTCTGTATACTGTAACCCCCCTCTCTCTGTTTATACTTTATTTCCCCTCTCTCTCTATAAATACTGCAACCCTCCCCTCTCTGTATACTGTGACCCCCCCTTTCCCTCTCTGTATACTGTGACTCCCCCTCCCCCCCCCTTTCCCTCTCTGTATACTGTAACCCCCCCTCTTCCTCTCTGTATTCTGTAACCCCCCCTCTCTGTACACTGTGACCGCCTCTCCCTCTCTGTATACTGTAACCCCCCCCCCCTCCTGTACCTCAACAATTTGGTTCTGGCTGTCCATGTGTAGTCTCTCTGCAGGCTGCAGCCAATGGTCGGGTGTAGTGGGACCTCTGAACGCTTCTCCACGAGTGTCAGTCTGGGCCCCGCCCCCTCCCTTCTCCTTTCTTCCATTCAGCAGAGCGCCCAGCACAGCTGTGTGTCTGTGTGCAATCAGCTGTGCCCTGCTCGGGGGGATCAGGGCTGGATCGCACTGCAGGGGGAGAAAAGCAGTGACTGTATCCCAGAGTTGTACCCGGCGGCCCCTGCCTGCAATCCGGGGATGGTCTTGGACCAGGGACCATGTCCTCATTCCGGGGATTGTCCCCGAAAACCGGGACGTCTGGTCACCGTATTCTAGTCTACATACCATTCCTTTTCTTGGGTCTTTTAAATGGAAACTCCTTGTTTAGAGGGAGAGTTTGCTGTGTAGTATGATTGTATTCTGTGAGTTCAGAGCGAGCCGGTGTTCTGCCGAGAAAGTTCCGCTCGGCTGATAAGTTCCCCCTCTACTGCGCAGGCGCTGCGCCTGCGCAGTAGGATCCGGCGGAAATAGCCGAAGCGGAATAGCTGAAAATCAGCTGTACACGGCGCCTGTAAGAGGGCCCCTCGCTCGGCTCTTTTAGATTCCCCCTCTACGTCCACTTGGATGGTAGGGAAGGAACCTGGACCCAGAGCGCACGCGCCGTGTACAGCTGATTGTCGATCTTGAGCTTCGGCTATCTCCGGCGGCTGTTAGTAGTTCGTACTGCACAGGCGCTGCGCCTGCGCAGTACAGGGGGGGAACTTATCCGCCGAAGGAACTTATTCAGCAAGACACCGGACAATGTAGAGTACAACTATAGGCAAAACTTTTTTTTTCATTTTAGAGGGATTGGAAGATAACCTAAAATGAAAATGGCGTTTACTTGCCATTATGGTGTAAGTCTAGGTGTACACTGAATGTGGCTTTGAAATCGTGTGACTTCACTTGTTATCGCACAATTTCAAAGCCGCAAGTCAGTGCAACTTCAGGTGCGACTTCCTGCACAGATGTCTATGCAAGTCGCACCTGAAATTGGCAAAAGTAGTGCAGGAACTTCTTCAAATTGGTGCGGCACCGCAAATTTGGCATTGCAATGATTTGAAGGGTTCCATTGCTGACAATAGGGTGCGACTTGTCATGCGATTTGACCTGTCAAATCACATGACAAGTCTCACCGATGTGAATGGGGGCTAAGTACTTTCAGTTTTGTGGCTAACCTCTGAGGGTGGGGGTCACCAAAATCTTCACCAAGCGCACATCTGCACTAAGCCATTAATTCAGTGTAAATGTGAACTGTGAGCTCAATAGCCACAGTGTGCTGACACTATTGTGCTACAGCTGGGGTGACATCTCACATCTGGACCCAATAATCTGAACATATTCCTCTATAAAACATGTTCAAGATATGAAATTGTTGCTTTCAGAGGAGTGGCAAAGTTTACAGTATATAAAAATGTAATCCTTTTAGGAAAACCCAAAATTCTTTTAAGCATATAACTCTTTGGCAGCCTGTGGTTGTCTGGTGTTACGATATGCTCATGGATGATCACAATGAGATTTCAAAGAGTTAGTTTTGCTTATAATATTAGGGATGGAGGGAGGAATGAATATATACAAGCCTTGGAGTTTACTCAAATAGTGCCTAAAGGCCTCCTTTCTTGGCAAGCACAATATCGGAATGACAGCATCAGACATATACAGCATCCATGGGCCTCATTTTTTGTTTTGTAGCCAATTTAGTAAAGCGCTCATGGAATCAAATCTGAATAACGTGTAAAAGCTTGTAGCGGTGATGTACTCCCCACGATGACTTTAAAAGTAGGTGTGACCTAAAACAAGCTGACAGGGGACTATCCACGGCAAAATACACAAATGCTGTATAAATAGTATACATTTTTAAATGAAGGTGGCCATAAATAATTAATAAAAAAATGCGTTCCATGGTCACAGCCTATGTTTTCATTTTATAACATCAGCATTGTAATAGTAATACAAACAATGGTTACTTTTGAGAAACCAATATAAGCTCATTTGAAAAATCTCCTTTCATGTTGTGAGTGCTGCCTGTCTGCTGTTCATCTCTTTCCACATCTTCTTGGATTTCCTGCATGCTCTGCAGCATCTCCTCTGCTGTTTACTTTCAATTTGTAAGGATTACATATCCCATGGTACCTTGCTACCTGCATGCAGTGATGCCTGTGCTGACTCCGTCTCCTGAAACCCCTCCCCTTCAGTACCTCTGTAGATCAGAAGGACATAGCGAATACATGCTACAGAATTCAAGGACTTACCGCTCTGGAACATACAATAAATAGCAGCTAGACTCGAAATCAATTTACTGCAGCAGATCAGGCAGCAATTGCGTTTGGTTGCCAGCGATTACACCATATCATTACCGCTCACTGATTGGTTTCTAGAGGTTACTGCATATCATTACCGGTCACTGATTGGTTTCTAGAGGTTACTGCACATCATTACTGCTCATTGATTGGTTGCTAGAGGTTACTGCATATCACTACTGCTCACTGTTTGGTTGTTAGAGGTTACTGCACATCATTACTACTCACTGGTTGCTAGAGGATACTGTACATCATTACTGCAAACTGATTGGTTTCTAGAGGTTGCTACAAATCATTATTGCTCACTACTTGGTTGCTAGAGATCACATGAGGACTATACTGTTTACTGATAGGTTCCTGCATTACTGCACATTATCACCTCTGCATCAAATTGTGCCTGTGACCAAACTGCACTAAGATTGAAGCATTGTTACATACCAGTAGTTCAGGTCTGAACTATATACAGAAGAGTGCGCTATGTACGGAGTGCAGGGCTGAGGGGTGCGCTACATACAGAGTGCAGGGTTGAGGAGTGCGCTAAGTACGAAGTTTAGGGTTGAGGGGTGCGCTATGTACCGAGTGCAAGTTTGAGAGGTGCGCAATATGCACTGTTGAGGGGTGCGCTATGAGCAGAGTTGAGGGATGCACTATGTACAGAGTGCAGAGTTGAGGGATACGCTATGTACAGAGTGCAGGGTTCAGGGGTGTGCTATGTGCAGAGTGCCGGGTTGAGGGGTGCACTATGCAGAGAGTGCAGGATTGAGGGGTATGCTATATGCAGAGTGCAGGGTTGAGGGGTGTGCTATGCGCAGGGTTGAGGGGTCCACTATGTACAGCTTTGCAGGGTTCAGGGGTGCGCTATGTGCAGGGTTCAGGGGTGTGCTATGTGCAGAATGCATGGATGAGGGTTGCGTTATGTGCAGAATGCATGGATGTGGGGTGCACTATGTGCAGAATGCATGGAGGAGGGGTGCGCTATGTGCAGAATGCATGGATGAGGGGTGTGCTGTGCGCAGATTGCATGGATGAGGAGTGCACCATGTGCAGAATGCATGGATGTGGGGTGAGCTATGTGCAGAATGCATGGATGTGGGGTGCGCTATGTGCAGAATGCATGGATGTTGGGTGTGCTATGTGCATTCTTCGCTATGTGCAGAATTCATGGATGAGGGGTGCGCTATGTGCAGGATGCATGGATGTGCGGTGCTTTATGTGCAGAATGCATGGATGTGGGGTGTGCTATGTGCATTCTGCGCTATGTGCAGAATTCATGGATGAGGGGTGAACTATGTGCAGGATGCATGGATGAGGGCTGCGCTATGTACAGAATGCATGGATGTGTGGTGCGTTATGTGCAGAATGCATAGATGTGGGGTGCGCTATGTGCAGAATGCGTGGATGTGCGGTGCGCTATGTGCAGAATGCATGGATGAGGGGTGCGCTATGTGCAGAATGCATGGATGAGGGGTGCGCTATGTGCAGAATGCATGGATGAGGGGTGCGCTATGTGCAGAATGCATGGATGAGGGGTGCACTATGTGCAGAATGCATGGATGAGGGGTGTGCTGTACATCCAAGGGAGGCCCCCCTTTCCAGGTACAAATCTCTCCTCCCTCCAATTCAGAGCCCACCCCCCTCCCCCCCAGCTTTCCTCCGAATTCTCTCCCACCAACTAGAAAACAAGAGCAGAAGAGCAACCTCAACTCACATCATGTCCGTGCAGCTGCCGGTCTCTGGAGGAGCTGCCGCCTGTGTGGATGCCCTGCCCCCTCCCTCCACTGCTCTTACAGAGATCAATGTGTGGAGCAGGGAGGGGTCTGAACGACTGCACGGAGAGGAGCGCTGTCCCCATCTAAATACAGAAGCAGCACTCCTCTCCCGGAGGACAGTAGCGAGCAGGCAGCGTGACTAGTGCTGGAGGGGACAGAACTCCGGTCCCCAGCGGCCTGGCGGGCAGCAGCACAGGCTCAAGGGGCAGCTGCTTTGGGCCCCCCAACAATGACAGGGCCCAGGGCAGCTATACCTTTTGCCCTGCTTTAAAGAAGGCCATGAGTTGAAATACAATAAGTCCAGATCTGAATTTCATAGAGCACCTGTGGAGAGATCTCAAAACAGCCGTTGGGAAAAGGGACCCTTCCAATCTGAGAGACCTGGAGCAGTTGGCGAAAGAAGAGTGGTCCAAAATTCCAGTAGAGAGGTGAAAGAAACTCCATCAGGTGAAGTTTCCATCAAAACAAATCATCCATAAGGATCTAAAACACATGACACCTACAACATAGCGGTGTGAATGTAGGTTTGTAACTTTACGTAAATATGAATTGGAAGAAGAGCAGAAAATTTTAGTTCCTCAACTACCATTACATACTGTATATCATTTAACATAAACTCTGAAACTGTAACTTTGGCTTTCTTCTTACACAATGTCCGAAAGTTTACTGCATAGTATATAGTGGATGGGGTCAACACACAGATTGACTGCTCTATACAACCAATGATGTGTCAAAGAGATGTCAAAGAAAAGAAAAAACACTTTGACCAATTTTTATATAGCTGAGGGCCAATATTGATAGAGCTTTACATGCAGAAATCTCCCCTATTTTGGCAATGTTGGTGGTATAAAGTGGTCATCTATCTCCTTCCCAGAAACAACTGCACAGGTGTGTGTCTCACAGGACGTTTAGAGGGAAGTGAGGACAGACATGATGATTCTTCTATGCAGTGTGATGCTTGGCAAACATGGCTGCTTTAGAATACACTACTTCCTAGGCTAAGCAGGATATATGGACATTAGACAATAGAACTAGCATATATAAAAATATTGGCACCCCTGCATTTCTGTCAGATAATGCACAACTTCGTCCAGGAAATTGTTGCAATTACAAATGTTTAGACATTCTCATGTTTATTTCTTTTGTTTGTATTGGTATGACACAAAAAGGTAGAGAAACAAAAAGCCAAATCGAACACATTCCATGTAAACTCCAAAAATGAACTGGACAAAATTATTGGCACCCTCAATTTATTATTTGGTAGCACACCCCTTGGAAAAAATAACTGAAATCAATCGCTTCCTGTAACCATCAAGGAGTTTTATTCACCTCTACTGGAATTTTGGACCACTCTTCTTTCACCAACTGCTCCAGGTCTCTCAGATTGGAAGGGTTCCTTTTCTCAACTGTTTTGAGATCTCTCTACAGGTGCTCTATGGTATTTGTATTTCTTTGGCATTTGTATGCTCATTGTATTTCAACTCAGGGCCACCTTAAACGCAGGAAAAAAGGGGCAGCTGCCCTGGGCCCTGTCATTGTTGGGAGCCCAAAGCAGCTGCCCCTTGAGCCCACGCTGCTGCCCACCCGGCCGCTGAGGTTTACAACCACTTTAAATGAAGTAGGCAGCACAAGGCACTTGGAAATCAAGTTTTACCATATCTTAGAATCCTTTTGTTATTAGAAAATGTTCTCATTAGTATCCAAGGAGGCCCTGATAACTTTCCCTAGCATGCCAGAATGTAGTACAGTACATTGCATTATGGGATGCTGGTGGGGCATGCCTAAGGCTGGCCATACACTACAAGAATTTCATTCAAAACGTTTGTTTTACGAACCTTCCATTTTCAAATCATTCGTTTCTGATCTCAGTGACAAGAAAGTTTAAAGGAGCAGAATGGAAAATGTTTCTTGAATGAACAAATGTCTAATGCCCTGTACACACAATCGGACATTGATCGGACATTCCAACGACAAAATCCGTCTGATTTTTTCAGACGGATTTTGGGCCAAGCTTGTCTTGTATACACACGGCCGCATAAAGTTGTTAGAAAATCCGATCGTTCTGAACGCGGTGAGTTAAAACGCGTACGTCGGGACTATAAACGGGGCAGTAGCCAAAAGCTTTCGTCTCTCTCTCATTTATTCTGAGCATGCGTGGCACTTTGTGCGTCGGATTTGTGTACACACGATCAGAATTTAAACGATCGGATTTTGTTGTCAGAAAATTTTATATCCTGCTCTCAAACTTTGTATGTCGGAAATTCCGATGGAAAAAGTCCGATGGAGCCCACACACAATCCGAATTTCTGACAACACAATCCGATCGCACTTTTTCCGTCGGAAAATCCGACAGTGTGTACAGGGCATAACAGTGAATGTGGTTTTCTTTCGGAAAATTAAGTTCATTCCAAAATTAAGTGTTAAAAGCAAACAAAATTTTGAAGCACTTTAAAACAATATTCGTCAAGTCATCAAATGCACTGTTGGGAATTTTAGTATGAATGTTCGTGCAAAAATCTCCTAAAGTATGGCCAGCTTAAGCTCCAACCTGGGTCTCAAGTCCAGTTTTACTTACAAAGGGGGTTATTTATGAAAGGCAAATCCACTTTGCACTACAAGTGCACTGCAAGTGCACTTGGAAGTTCAGTCGCTGTAGATCTGAGGGGGACATGCAAGTAAAATAAACAACAGCATTTTAGCTTGCACATGATTGGATGATAAAATCAGCAGAGCTTCCCCTCATTTCAGATCTTCCCCTCAGATCTACAACGACTGCACTTGCAGTGGACTTGTAATGCAAAATGGATTTGCCTTTTGTAAATAACCCCCAAAGTGTTGTGTTTGTATCAGGGGCACCTGGAGGGAGCAGGAAACCTTCACTAACAATTAAAGGAATGGACTTTTAGGGTCAAATGTTACTTAAAGGCGTGCAGGTGACAGGTGAACCGGTTTGTGTGTCTTTGCACAGACCTTTGATATCTGAGGCAAACAACTGATATTTGTACACTGCATAGTGCATATTTAACATGTCTCCAATTCCATTGTTTTACCCTGCTAACGCCACTAGAAATTTCCTGCTGGACACGTTGTGTGTGGGATGATTGAATACGGTGAGGCTGCTACACTATAATGAGCTTCATTCACATATGCAATAAACACGTCAGTCAGTAGTTAGACAACACACAGCAAACAAAGAAAGTATTTGATTTTTAAAATTTATGTGATTATTCTGCTTAAGCTCGCTATACAATATGCATTTTTTTTTCTAGAAATGCTGCTGATCTAACTTATGGGTTATGTAGTGATAAAAGAAATGAAAGATTAACTCTTATGTGGTAAAGAAAATGCTCACCATCCATCACAGAGAATTTTAAAGCTTCTCTCAATAACAGACATCTCAAGTCTCCCGCGAGGTGCGGGAGACTCCCGCATTTCTGCGGCGGCTCCCGCACACCCGCAAGCGCCTCCCAATCTCCTGGGAATGATCGGTGCGGCGGGGAACAGCTGTGATCAACGATCTCCTTTGTATCAATTTTTAGCTGACAGCCGCTTCTCCTTCTCTTCCTTCCGTGGCTGTCAGCTAAAAAGCTAGACAGGGAGATCGGTGACAGCTGTCCCTCCAGCCGCACCGATCATTCACGGCTGCTCTCCCCACCCCCGTTCTCCTCCGGCCCCCTCCATGCCCTTCTCCTCCGGTTCCCCTTCTCTCCTCTCCCGCCGGCTGCGGGGGGAACTAGTAATTGGACACAGTGAGCGAGATCGCTCCTGTGTCCTGTGATAAATGAGCAGAGTAAACTGTGTTTACTTTGCTCAGTTTATGAATGAACAGGAGCCTCTGTCTCCTGTTCATTCATCTTTAGTGATGAGAAAGGGACTGGGGAATGTGTCCTTAGTCCCTTTGTCTGTCTCTGTTTAGACCCCTGACATCTCACCAAAGCCCCCCAAAAAATCTAAAAAAAAAAAAAAATTCTAAAAAAATTCTAAAAAAATGAAAGAAAAATGAAGTGTAAAAAAAAATAAAATAAAAAATTGCTGACACCACTCTCCCCTGCCCTACCAACACTGTCCACTGCCCCAACCCCCTCCCCCAAAAAAGCATTGTGAAAAAAATTAAAAACAAATTAGAATTGTTAAAAAATCAATTATTAAAAATAAAAAAAACTACTGACACCGTCCACATACCAATTTACCAATGCGTTTATCCTGGACAGGTGGCAAACCTAGGACAGACATTACAGTTACAATACAATTCAATACAGTAAGAATCAGAGGGCTCTGCTTGTTAGAGCTTACAATTTAAAAGATGCATCCAATTGTTAGTGTATTTTAAATGTGCAATCATCCTACATCTACAATACATCTACAAAGCAGATGTAACATAACTTTTTCATTGTTAAAAAGTTCCTTGAACAGCTTTTAATTCAGCAAACTGGGAATCAAACTATTGATTTCAGTCTATTGTAAGCAGACTGCAAAATTTTAGTGACAGTGGTGAACATCAGCAAAAGGTCTTTGTACAAGAGCAATTTTTGTGCCCCCATTTGCATTAAATTAGAGTTAAGTTATGATGAATAATGCCTCTCACTTGTCCTAGAAGCGAGTTGTGACCAGGGCTATATGACAGTGGTAGGAGGCCCCTGCACCCACTCAACCCACATCTCATGTAAATGGGCCCCTAAATCCCAAAGGACTCTGGAGCAAATGCACAGGCTGCACAAATAGTGTATGGAAATGCACACAGCTCATATATCCCTTACATTTAACAGTAACTGAAATGGCAACAAGCAGCCATTTACTGGAATCAAAGCTGCAGTTAATTAAGTAGTAGAAAAGTACTTTGAGGTGATGCTTTTCCTCGTGCCAACAATGAGATTCCTCAGTCTCGGCAACCTCAAGCCTGCAGAATGTCAAACATCAAATTCTGAGAAGGAGCCTGGAAAAGTGTATACACCTAGCAGACAGAGAGAATATACTGAGCCTCTGCTTTGTAAATGGCCCTTTCTTGTTCAATGTTTTTATTGAATAGAAGAGAAATAAAACACTTCGCAGCCATTCTCAACCAGGGTTCCATGGAACCCTAGGGTTTCTCCAGAGGTGGCTAAGAGTTCCTTGAGCTGTAGCTAACTGACCTATCATGTGATGGTGCCATTTGACATGTCAAATCACATGTCAAAAGCACCAATGTGAACCACGGCTAAAACCGGGAAACCGATTGGTTTCTATGTAGAGCTGCTCCAGATTTTGCACTCTTTAATTTTAGTAAATCTTCCGCACTTTCACAAACATGCTCTAACACTGGAATAAAAAAGTTGCACTGGGTCCTGGGATGTACAACTGGTGGTGACTTGAGTGAATTGGTTTGAAAACCAACAAGCATACTGCAAAAGTATTTATTCCACTGAATATATTCTTGCACATTTCTCTGCTGACAGGTTTGAGGTTAGCGTGTACCTAATATACTATGTCCTATACATAATAAAACAAACATTGTTCAACAAATTAACCAAAAGGACCCCGATGCAGGAACAATTTTTGGACTTTCCCATTCTACCACTACCCAAGATAAGTAGATGGAAATGGGAGAAGCTTCCTGCATGTCTCTGTGCTGGACAGAGGCGTTGCTAGGGGGGTGCGGGGGGTGCGGTCCGCACCCGGGTGCCACCCTGCAGAGGGTGACACCAGGCTCAGGCAAGTACCGGTACCACGCGGCTCCCTCCCTCTCTTCTGGAACCTCTTCAGCTGCACGCGATGTGCAGTTAGAGTGGGGGAGGAGCCCGAGGGAGTGAGGCAGAGAGACAAGGTGCCCGGGATCCCACCGTCCCGCACGCTACAGTCACATCTCTCCCCGCTGGTTCCATAAAATTCACTGCAGACTGGACTATAGCCGCCGCCTCCTCCTCCTCCTTCTTACAAGTACACAGACCGGGAGGAGGAGGAGGGATACTGCTCTACAGCATCTGCCCGGCGCTAAGGTACAGTAAGTAAAGTAACAGGAATATTGCAGGGGAGGGGAACATGGCAATTGGGAGGTGGGGAATTGACAGGTAACATCTATGCTGCTAGGAGTGATTTTAGGGAGGGGGTGGGGGTTAGAGGATATGTGCTAGGGGGCTTTGATTTGGGTTAGAACTCGTGCTAGAAGTAGAAGGAGGGGGCAGATTTGAAGTTTGACCCCCCAGCACAATTCCTCTTCCTTCCCAAAGCACCCCCTAGTACATATCCTCTAATCCCATCCCAGCTCCATCCACCTCCTCCGATCCCATCTCGGCTCCATCCATCCCCTCTGATCCCACCCTGGCTCCATCCATCCCGGCTCCATCCATCCCCTCTGATCTCATCCCGGCTCCATCCATCCCCTCCAATCCTATCCTGGCTCCATCCATCCCCTCCAATCCTATCCTGGCTCCATCCACCCCTCCGATCCTATCCCAGCTCCATCCACCCCCTCCGATCCCATCCCGGCTCCATCCACCCCCACCGATCCCATCCTGGCTCCAGTCATCCTGGCTCCATCCATCCCCTCCGATCCCATCCCGGCTCCATCCATCCCCTCCGATCCCATCCCGGCTCCATCCATCCCCTCCGATCCCATCCCGGCTCCATCTATCCCCTCCGATCCCAATCCAGCTCCACCCATCCCCTCTGATCCTATCCCGGCTCCATCCATTCCCCTCTGATCCCATCCCAGCTCCATCCATCCCCTCCGATCCTATCCTGGCTCCATCCACCCCTCCGATCCCATCCCAGCTCCATTCACCCCCTCCAATCCCATCCCGGCTCCATCCATTCCCCTCTAATCCCATCCCGACTCCATCCATCCTCTCTGATCCTATCCTGGCTCCATCAACCCCTCCGATCCCATCCCGGCTCCATCCACCCCCTCTGATCCCATCCCGGCTCCATCCATCCCAGCTCCATCCACCCCCTCCGATCCCATCCCGGCTCCATCTATCCCGGCTCCATCCATCCCCTCCGATCCCATCCCGGCTCCAATTATCCCCTGATCCCTCACATCCCGGTTCCAACCACTGTGGCAGGTTAAGGGGGGAGAGCCACATCAATGCACTAGCCTGGCTTAATGCTGGAGGGGGGTGACACCATTTCTTACCGCACCGGGTGACACCAACCCTAGTGACGCCACTGGTGCTGGACCAGCTTTCTACCTACCACCACCTGGGTATTACAAACTGGGAGCATAGTAAGGGCATCCTGGAAATGCCTCCCCTTTCTTACCTGACCTCTAAACGTAGTGTCCTGGTCTGCGTGACAGCAAATGGAAGTCTCAGCACCCACCTGGCACACATCTAGCATTACAAGGATCCTAAATCCCAGAGGGCCCTTTGTGTGGCTGCACAATCTACTATGGTGGCTCTCAAAAATGTATAGAGTTAGGACTGCAGATAATACCGGGGTGCCATGAAGTGGCTCTGCAGCTTACGTATGTATTTGTAAATTTTGTAAAACGAAACCAATGTTTTTAACGAAAACAGTTAGACAGGATAATTAAGTTAGTTAGAGACTGGTTAGTAAGTTGAGCTGGGAATTTTCTTAGGTTTTGTTTGACATGCGTCACCCTTCCATGTGCTCATTGCTGCAAAGGCCAGTTATAGGTGAGGGCAGTGCCCATTTGTTTGTACTGTTGGACTACTGGTGAGAGGATGCACTAGGCACCTTTGCTGCCATTGTGCTATATGCTGGGTGTGCAGTTCACCTCTGTGCCTTTGAGGGGTGGGCTCCCTCCAGGCTTAACTGCTCTCTATCTATCCATTAATATGAATGTGCTTCTACTATGGAGGCTCTCAAAAATGTATAGCGTTAGGACTGCAGATAATACTGGGGTGTCGTGAAGTGGCTCTGCAGCTTAAACATGTATTTGCAAATGTGTGCAAACCCAACCCCTGTTTTTAACGCATACTGTTAGACAGGATAATTTGGTTGGTTGCAGGCTGGTTGGTAAGGAGAGGTGGGGAATTTTTTTGGTTTTGTTTGACATTCCTTGCCCTTCCATGCACTCCTTGCTGTGAAGATCAGTTATAGGTGGGGGCAGTGGCTATTTGTACTCATGTATTAGAGTGCCTACACTGGGTGAAGGAGCACAGGAGGCACAGCCAGTAGCATCACTGCCGGTCTTGGGGTGGGGGTAGTGTTAAATGTACTAGCAAATTTAGAAACATTAACAAATCGAATCCAAACTCCAGGTAACACTTTATCATCAGTTACGGCAAACATTTTTGTTCATTTTGGAATATAGGTTTTATGTGAATAAAAAAGCTGATCATTGTAAGCACCCCTGCCAGTGTTAAATGGTTTGTCTCATTCCTATAAACTGATACATGTAGAACAGAGCTTGTTCTTCGAAAAACAACTGATTTACTGGTCAAATCACCAGATGAAAATAGAAGAAAGAAAGCCTAAAAAAGAAAACAATTACAGCCATCACATCAAAATATTGGTAAACTGCATATATATAAAAAAAGTTTACTTTTGGGTTTCATACTGCTTTAATTTAGAAGATTGCAGCACATTATGTATTTACTTTGTGCTGTATATCACAATGACATCACTAGATTTGAATATGTTGACTCGCTAAATATTGACTCAGCATGGAAAATTGCTGCCTCCCTTATGAATTGCTTGGTTTAGGCGTTTTATTTTCAGTTCATTTTTCTTTTATAATTTATTAGTTGCAAGCCAGAAGTAAATACATTTTTTGTTTTTCTTACCATTTGGAAAGTAGACACTCTGTTCTCATCCACTGGGAAACCGAATCTGATTAAAAGACCTGGTATGCGAAATATTGGGAAACACCCCCATTGTAAAAAAGTGTTGCAAACATGATCCTGCTGCCCAAAACAACCAGTGTTAACTCGGTAATTACATTAGGGATGTGCTTTCAATACTCACAGCAGTTGATGGAATTTGCTCTGTGGGACTAAATTCTGAATTAAACATTACCCAGGCACATTGTTCAATGGTTTGTGTTTGGCTGGTTAGGCAGAAATATGGCATAACCCAATGTCCCTAGAGGTCGTGGTAACTGAAAGACTCGGGTGTGTTCCGCCTTTAGACAGAGAACACGTTAGGAGTTGGCAGACTTTGAAGGAAACACAGGCAGAAATTCATTTCTGGAAACAGACAGACGGTACAAGGGAAATCTGGAAAATAAATGTTTATGTGAGCGTGGAAGGAAAAGCACTGATTAAATAAGCATGATGTGATGTGCTGTAATGGGGCACTCCCCTTCCGAAGCGGGGCACCTCCATCCCCAGAGATAACATCTCAGTCAAGCTTTCTAACTAGGAAGGACAAGAATTTAGGTGTTGATAGCACAAGAGCAAGCTTTGTGGCCTTTTGACTGGAAAGTGGCAGCAGACATGACTGCTTAGAAGAGAGTGACTGCTTCTGTCACGTGTCATCACAGTCACACTGATACAAAAGACTCAGCAGGGTGGTTTGCCTTTCATCCTGCCATTTCCTCTATAGAAACGTCTAATTTTCTATTGTCCTACAAACTCTCTCATTCCATTAATCTAATAATAGACTGCTTCAAGGACGACAGGATGATGTATTTAAAGCTGAATCGAACATTTAATTTCATCCCTTTAAATTATTATTATTATTATTATTATACAGGTTTTATATTGTGCCGACAGTTTGCGCAGCGCTTAACAAAATGGCATACCTATGAACATGCACTGCTTTCCCTTGATGCCCAGCTCTTTAAGTATCTTGGATTGTTCCTGGCCAACGAAGAGACAGATCTGGGTTTCAGTGGTGCGATTATAATAGAGAAATGTCATCACAATAAATCAGATATAAAAGATAATATAATATGTAAAATACTGTAGAATATAGATGATATGAAAAAAAAAACAAATATTACTATTTTGTTTGTGTCTGCAGTGGAAGCATTGACAACAATCCTGAGATGTCCTGTACTGTGTATGATTTTCTCTGTTAATGCCAGTGAGCCTAATATTGGCACATGCACATCTAGACTGATAAGTGGAAAAGAAGGTATTATACAACTAAAGCCTCGTACACACGATCAGATTTTCTGACAAGAAATGTGGGATAACAGGCTGTTGGTGGAAAATCCGACCGTGTGTACGCTCCATCGGACAATTGTTGTCGAATTTTCCGCGGACAAATGTTGGATAGCATAATGGGGTAGTATAGTGGGGGGGGGGGGGGGTTATTGTATAGTTCCTTGTAACTAGAACCAATTTTTAACTCCAACTGTACCCCTAGTGGTGGTACAGAATACCATCAACCCTATAAAGTGCAGGAAACCTAATACCTGTATAACCTGGTTATACTATTAATTAATTTAATTTGGTTTAAGGTGCATGTATGGTTTTTGCGAATAAGTCACTATTATTTATGCTGGCTTGTTGGTGAAGATCTATCATATAATTAGGGGTTCAGCATATAAACCCCCCCCCCTTTTTCCAGGGTGGTCACATGTATGATTCATGAATATTGGAAATGTTTAGTTTTGTTTTTTATTTATTTTTTCTATATATGGTCACATGTATGAGTTATGAATTGTTTCACTGAAGATTGCACTGCTGCACATTAAGTTTTCTGCACTTTATAGGGTTGATAGTATTCTGTACCACCACTAGGGGTACAGTTGGAGTTAAAAATTGGTTCTAGTTACAAGGAACTATACAATAAAATCCCCCCCTACTATACTACCCCATTATCCTAAAGGGAGCGCCACACCCCAGTATACAATTTAAACATTTCCCGTAGTCTCCTTAGGGAAGCTTCTTTAGGGGGGCTGCATACCTTATATTCTGTCCTAAGCGCAGCGGTTTCATATACACTTAAATGTTGGATAGCAGGTTTTAAAATTTTCCACGGACAAATGTCTGTTGTGGAATTTTCCGAGCGTGTGTACACAAGTCCGTCGGACAAAACTCCAAAGTACAAACACGCATGCTCGGAAGCAAGGATGAGCCAGAAGTGGTCGGTCTTGTAAACTAGCGTTTGTAATGGAGAATTAACATTCCTGACGAGGCAAATTATGAAATCTCGAAATGCAGCGCACATTCTCTTCTTCTTTAATGGGATAATAATGAAGCTGCTTTGCTGGTGATACTGATGGAGTTATTGAAAACGAATTTTCAAAGGCTTTTTTTTCCTAGTGATATCAAGAATAAGATTATTACTATTTTTTTTTTTTTGGGCCACCACAACACCATTATCCCGTAGTTTTTAAGATCAAAGATACAACTATATTGGTGTCCCTTGTCAATTTTACATTGTATTTTTTTTAAAATGTAACTGCTACTCCCAAACTGTCATTTGAAGTAAAACACATAGCCAAGTATTATTCTACACAATTTTTTTATTGTGCATTAAAAAAAGAAAACAAATAAAATTAGACATGTTATCTGCCAATAGAACTTAACCAAAAAGTGCATTCTATGCATCGAAAAATATAGAAAATATACCAAATCATTATTCAACCAAAAAAATAAAGTCAAAGCAATAACTCCAAGGCCAATAATAAATAATGCGTTACCTCCTCCGATTCCACAACATGTCTAGTTGATGAACAGGCGTTCAGAAACGAACTGAAAAGCACGAGATGAAAAGTGCGAAATGAAAAGCGTGAAATGAAAAGCGCGAATCAACACTCACCAAACTTCTACTAACACGAAATTAGTAGAAGGAGCCCAAAGGGTGGCGCTAAAAAGCTGAAAAACCATGTAGTATGTCACTACGTTTGTAATTGTTGGCCAACAATTGTGTGCCGTGTGTATGCAAGACAAGTTTGGGCCAACGCCCTTTGGACAAAAGTCCATGGTTTTGTTGGCCAACAATCCGATCGTATGTACAAGGCTTTAGGCTGGTGTCATCTGGATGTTTCAGCTCTTGGCCATGTACTGCTAGCGGCAAAATTACCAATGTGCAGTAACTATTTTCCCTTAAGGTCCATCATCCCCTGACTGCCCCAGAGAGTTGCGGAATCTTACCTAGTAATATATGGTATATATGTATATATATGTAGCACCCTCTAGTTAGGTAGGTGCTAGAGTGAGGATGTTTCTAGCAGAGTAGGAAAATCCAGGCAGGCCTAGCTGGTGGCTAAGCCTGTTTGTTTTAATTCTGGGCTGAGAGAGGCTCAGGGTAGCAGATGGTGACTCACAGGCAGCATCACTGAGACCTCCCTCTTCTTTCTAGAAGATTCTAAAAAGAGAGATGGAGCTGCCTGGGGTATTTTAAGGATCCCTGACCAATCCCCAACTTGGATTGGCAGGGGGCAAGCCTCCTTGATAACCCAGGGTCAGCCCAGCTGAGGAGGAGTTGGAGTTGTTCAGAGCTTGGAGATGCAATGCTAGGCTGTTAGGGCCTTTGAGGGAGCCCCACAGTCTGGGGGGGGTGACCTTGGGCCTGGGCTCGGGTGCGGACGGAGCCCTTCAAGAAATCGTGAAGGTGTTCTGGACAGGAGCCACAAGAGGAGCAAGAGAAGACAGCAGGAGAGAGCATTGCCGGGCAAGTCTCCAGGGAGAGGAACAACTGGTCTCAGCCAGGTGAGGGCTTGTGAGTGACATGCACAGTCAGGAGGATTGGGGAGGCATGCCTGAGAGGACTGGGAGTATGCAGTCTGGGATGGTGCAGGGCCAGTGGAGTGGACTTTGGTTTCATGGGCAATGGAGAAGAACAGCTGCAGCCAGGAGGGCTGGCAGGGCCTGAAGAAGGGGTCATCGGCTCAGTAGCCGCATGTAGGACAGCTAGCACCAACTTTACACTTCTGCTACACTAAAAGGGACTGTGGTCTGAGAGGTGAAGGGTGAGAGGTGGGCCACAACACTTAGCAGCCCCTACGGGGGTACTACTAAAGTTTTAGAACACCAACTCTTTTTCAGTTTTCTGTTGAAATTTACAGTTTAATGTCTCAATGTACTCTACAAATAAAGCATAGAACAAATAAACAATTGGACATAAAAAGAAATCAGGAATCATTTTCTTTAACAAAATGTAATCTAAATTTTTGACTCATCAAAGTAGCCACTTTTGCAGATATAACAGCCAAACACACTCTTTCTACAATGGAAATCAAATATTGTTCGCAAAGTTCTTCCCAACACTGTTGCATAAGTTCCCACAAATGAAAAATGCAAGAACCCCCTGACGGGGCTTTAAAGCAGCCAATGAGATGCAGTATAAATAGTTGAAAAAATTCAATTTTATTGGTACAAAAAATATGAATAGTATATTAAAAAGGACATTGAGGATAAGTACTGACTATTAGAGTCAGGACATGAACTGGATATGGCGTACAGTAGCAGCGGACAAATTATACAATTAAAACCAATGCAGGACACAATGTGCCAAAGGGCAACCAATGTTTTTACAAGTGTTGAATCCTTAAAAGTAAGAACAACAAACAATGCCTATAAATGAGGGCAATATACAATACGGTGTATGTGGAACAACGAAGGCTGTATGTGTGAATCCTGACACGTTTCGACCCTTCCCGGGTCTTCTTCAGAGGATGGTTGTCCACTGTAAAGAGGTCAACATGTATCAATCATAGCATAAACTCAACAGCACGAACCCATACATGTATACCAAATAATGTAGCTGTCCAGGCCGCATAATTACCTATTGTAGGATTTTTGGCATTATAGAGTCAGTTCTAACGTTGTAGAGTATTTAGGATGGTGCGATTTCTCCTCTGCTCCCCTGTCTTCCCCGTGTCGCACCAGCTCCCAAGTAAGCGGGTGGTGGACCAAGTGTATCTTACGAGGGATCACGTCTACCAACCCCCATATATAGGAGAGGGAAGGGAGGGACAACAGGCAACCGAAACTGCACCCGAATAGGTTCACGTTAATGCTAAAAATGAAAAAATGTAATAAAGAGCAAGGGGTCAGTAGGTTCGTCCACATAGATTGGGGAAGATTCCCCAATTTTGGAGTTCTATAGAATTGGTAAATTTGTGGATACATGGGTGTGCAGAAGGGCTTTGCAAAAAAAATAAAAAGGGGGGAGAGGGGGAGAGAAGAAGGGGAAGGAAATGTGAAGGAAAAAGTGAGTGTGAGACAAGAGTAGACTGAAGAAAAGCAAATGCCCTGCTGCCAAACAATACCCATGCACAATGGGGGTGTGTGGAATGGGCCCTAGGGTAAATGTACCGACCAACCGCCAGTGAGTAAAACAGGTGGAAAAAAGGGGGGAGGGAGAGGGGAAGGGGGGAGGGGGAAAAAAAAGAGGGGGGGGAAAGGGGAGGGGAGAGGAGAAGAGGGGGATAAAGGGATGAAGGACCAGCATGAGGAATGGGTGAGGGAAAGGGGGAAGGGGAGGGGGGGGAAAGGGAGGAGGGAAGGGGAAAAGAGGGGGGAAAGAAAAGAAAAAGGGGGGGAGGGGGGAAAAAGGGGAGGGGATGGCGAGGGGAGGAAAATCATTGGGGGGAGGGGTTGCGTGCAATTCTGTGGGGAGTGGTGGGAAAGTGTCTTGACAGTGTCTTGACAGACACTCTCACTTCATCCTTACCCACCCATCCTTGCCGTCTTCAGTAGTCCACTGGCAGTGCTTCTTGGTCCATGCAAGCCTCTTTTTCTTATTTCTTAGCAAAGGCTTTCCATTCAACCTGTCAAACCTGCAACTTGAAGTCTTCTCTGCACAGTTGAAATTGAGACTTGCTTACTTCGTTCAGTGTTAAGTTGTGCTTGAAGCTGTTGTTCTGTGAGCCACGTGTCACGCAAGCTGTTGGCTCTCAGAAACTTGTCTTCTGATTATGTTGTGGCTTTGGGTCTGCCAGACCTCCTCCTGTCAGAGTTTCTTCCAGTTTCCAAGTACCTTTTGATGGTGTCGGAAACTGTATTCACTGTTTCCTGTACTGTTTCATGCAGTACAATGCTGTCCAAATATTGTATAAAAGGGTGTGATAATATGGTCCATTTACCTTTGTACCATTTGAGGTTATTCACTGGACTTGAACTGTTTACATTTTAATAAACTTGAAAATTGGGGTTTCTAACACTTTTGACCTATATATATATATATATATATATATATATATACTTGAAATTTTGTCATGTTACAAACAAAACGTAAATGTATTTTATTGGGATTTTATGTGATAGACCAACACAAAGTGGCACATGACAAATAGTTTTCAAAATGTTTTACAAATAAATATCTTAAAACTGTGGTGTACATTTGTATTCAATCCCCTTTACTCTGATACCCCTAACTAAAATCTAGTGGCACCAATTGCCTTCAGAAGTCACCTAATTATTAAATAGAGTCCACCTATGTGTAATTTAATCTCAGTATAAATACAGCTGCTCTGTGAAGCCCTCAGGTTTGTTAGAGAACCTTAGTAAACAAACAGCATCATGAAGCCCACACCAGACAGGCAAAGGGATAACGTTGTGGAGAAGTTTAAAGGAGGGTTAGGTTATAAAAAAATACCCCAAGCTTTGAACATCTCACGGAGCACTGTTCAATCCATCATCCCAAAATGGAAAGAGTATGGCACAACTGCAAATCTACCAAGACATGGCTGGCTACCTAAACTGACAGGCCGGGCAAGGAGAGCATTAATCAGAGGAGCAGCCAAGAGGCCCATGGTAACTGTGGAGGAGCTGCAGAGATCCATAGGTCAGGTGGGAGAATCTGTCCACAGGACAACTATTAGTCGTGCACTCCACAAATCTGGTCTTTATGGAAGAGTGGCAAAAAGAAAGCCATTGTTGAAAGAAAACTATAAGAAGTCCTGTTTGAAGTTTGCGAGAAGCCATGTGAAGCAATCATCTGGAAGAAGGTGCTCTGGTCAGATGAGACCACATCTGAACTATTTGGCCTGAAAGCAAAATGCTATGTGTGGCAGAAAACTAACACTGCACATCACCCTGAACACACCATCCCCACCCTGAAACATGATGGTGGCAGCATCATGTTGTGTAGATGCTTTTCTTCAGCAGTGACAGGGAAGCTTGTCAGAGTTGATGGGAAGATGGATGGAGCCAAATACAAGGCAATGTTAGAAAACCTGTTAGAGTCTACAGAGATACAATGGAATGGTTTAGATCAAAGCACATTCATGTGTTAGAATGGCCTAGTCAAAGTCCAGACCTAAATCCATTTGAATCTGTGGCAAGACTTGAAAATTGCTGTTAATAGAGGCTCTCCATGCAATCTGACAGAGCTTGAGCTATTTTGCAAAGAAGAATGGGCAAATACTTCACTCTCTAGATCTGCAAAGCTGGTAGAGACATACCCAAAAAGACTTGTAGCTCTAATTGCAGCGAAGGGTGGTTCTACAAAGTATTGACTCAGGGGGGCTGAATACAAATGGGCGCCACACTTTTCACATGTTTTTGGTCGTAACATGACAAAATGTGGAACATTTCATAGGGTATGAATACTTTTTCAAGGCACTATATATATATATATATATATATATATATATATATATATATACAGTATATATATACACACACACACTACAAGTCCAAAGTTTTAGAACACCAACTCTTTTTCAGTTTTCTGTTGAAATTTACAGTTTAATGTCTCAATGTACTCTACAAATAAAGCATATAACAAATAAACAATTGGACATAAAAAGAAATCAGGAATCATTTTCTTTAACAAAATGTAATCTAAATTTTTGACTTGTCAAAGTAGCCACTTTTGCAGATATAACAGCCAAACACACTCTTTCTACAATGGAAATCAAATATTGTTCGCAAAGTTCTTCCCAACACTGTTGCATAAGTTCCCACAAATGAAAAATGCAAGAACCCCCTGACGGGGCTTTAAAGCAGCCAATGAGATGCAGTATAAATAGTTGAAAAAATTCAATTTTATTGGTACAAAAAATATGAATAGTATATTAAAAAGGACATTGAGGATAAGTACTGACTATTAGAGTCAGGACATGAACTGGATATGGCGTACAGTAGCAGCGGACAAATTATACAATTAAAACCAATGTGTGTGTATATATATAACAGTGTAAATTTCCTGTCCCCTCAAAGTAACTCAACACACAGCCATTAATGTCTAAACCTCGGGCAAAAAAAGTGTGTACACCCCTAAGTGAAAATGTCCAAATTGGGTCCAATTGGCCATTTTCCCTGTATGGTGTCATGTGACTCATTAGCGTTACAAGGTCTCGGGTGTAAATGGGGAGCATGTGTGTTAAATTTGGTGTTATCGCTCTCACTCTCTCATACTGGTCACTGGAAGTTCAACATGGCACCTCATGGCAAAGAACTCTCTGAGAATCTGAACAAAAAGAATCATTGCTCTACATAATGATGGCCTAGGCTTCAAGATGTTTGCTAAGACCCTGAAACTGAGCTGTAGCATGATGGCCAAGACCATACAGTGGTTTAACAGGACAGGTTCCACTCAGAACAGGCCTCGCCATGGTCAACAAAAGGAGTTGAGTGCATGTGCTCAGCGTCATATCCAGAGGTTGTCTTTGGGAAATAGACGTTTGAGTGCTGTCAGCATTGCTGCAGAGGTTGAAGGGGTGGGGGGGTCAACCTGTCAGTGTTCAGACCATATGCCGCACACTGCATGACCCCCTCCCTTTTCTCTAACATCCACCAGCTCCGTGATAACGTCATGGAGGAGTGTAAGAGGACTCCAGTGGCAATCTGTGAAGCTCTGGTGAACTCCATGCCCAAAAAGGTTAAGGCAGTGCTGGAAAATAATGGTGGCCAAGCAAAATATTGACACTTTGGGCCCAATTTGGACATTTTCACTTAGGGGTGTACTCACTTTTGTTGCGGTTTAGACATTAATAGCTGTGGGTTGAGCTTTTTTGAGGGGACAGCAAATTTATACTGTTATACAAGCTGTACACTCACTACTTTACATTGTAGCAAAGTGTATTTTCTTCAGTGTTGTCACATGAAAAGATTTAATAAAATATTTACAAAAATGTGAGGGGTGTACTCACTTTTGTGAGATACTGTGTGTGTGTATATATATATATATATATATATATATATATATATATATACTCGTGTACAGTATATTTTTTGATTCCTTAGATACAGTTGGATTCAATTCAAAGTGAATACAAAATATAATGAGTAATAATTTGTGCAGACATGCGAACACCGTTAAAGTCACAAACGTGAGAAATCAAAAGTGCTCATTTTAAAGGCTTATATGCATGTTATTGCCATAAAAAGTGTTTGGGGACCCGGGTCCTGCCCCAGGGGACATGTGTCAATGCAAAAAAAAGTTTTTAAAACGGCTTTTTTTTCAAGAGCAGTGATTTTAAGAATGCTTAAGTGAAACAATAAAAATGAAATATTCCTTTAAATATCATGCCTGAGGGGTCCCCTTAGTCTGCCTGTAAAGTAGCACATTTTTCTCATGTTTAGAAAAGTACTGCAGCAAAATGACATTTGTAAAGGAAAAAATGTCATTTAAAATTGCTCACTGCTGTAATATATTGCCAGATCCCCGCAATATACATAGAAAATCATTTTAAAAAACAGCGTCGGTCCCCCCCACCTTCGGTCTGGCATGGATATTAAGGGGAACTCTACGCCAATTTTTTTTTTTTAAATGGTGTGGGGGTCCCCCCCCCCAAATCTATACCAGACCCAATTGGTCCTTATGCCGCGTACACACGAGCGGAATGTCCGACAGAAAAAGTCAGACGGAAGCTTTTCATCGTATATTCCGATTGTGTGTATGCCTCATCTGACTTTTTTTTTTTAAAATTCTGACGGACCTAGAAATTGAACATGTTCTAAATATTTCCGACGGAACCAATTCATATCGGGAAACCCGCTCGTCTGTATGCTGTTCCGACGGACCAAAAACGACGCATGCTCTGAAGCAAGTACGAGACGGAAGCTATTGGCTACTGGCTCTTGAACTTCCTTTTTCTAGTCCCGTCCTACGTGCTGTACGTCACCGCGTTCTTGACGATCGGACTTTGGTGTGATCGTGTGTACGCAAGACAGTTTCAGCGGAATTCCACCAGAGTTTAAAACCTTCAGAGTTTATTCCAATGGGAAAACCGGTCGTGTGTACGCGGCATTAGGTGTTGGTGGTGGCAGAACTCGGTAACCCCTCACAGTTACTCCTGTTGTGTGCAGGAACAGTCCCTGCTGTTAAATATTATTTCAGAGGCTGCTTTCCCTCTTTTAGTGGCCTGTGAGCATCTGCTTCTCCTTGGAGGCCTTCCGGACATGATATTTTTTTTTTTAACCCGCACTAGACTGTATTATATACTGTGTACACCGCCTGAAGTGTATTTGAAACTGTACACATTGTATTATATACTGTGTACACCGCCTCCAGTGTATTATCTACTGTACACCGCTGAATGAGCTGTACATATAGGCTACGCTGAATGCAGAGTATATATATATATATATATATATATATATATATATATATATATATATATATATATAAATATCAAATATACTGCCTGTACTGACTGAATATATCAAATACACTGCCTTTACTGACTGAATATAGAGTTTACACTGTATATATAGGCTATGCTGAATGCAGAATATATATATATATATATATATATATATATATATATATATATATATATATATATATATATATATATTAGTCTGACTGTATATATATATATATATATATTAAATACACTGCCACTAACTAACTAACCTGCCTGCCTAATCTAGTCCACTATAACACACTATACGGGCGCTGTGTAAGCAGCCTTATATAGGGTTCGGCATGGACTTAGTCCCCCTGAGCCATGATTGGCCAAAGGCAACCTGCCTTTGGCCAATTATGGCTCTTGCTGAGGAGCGTGCTGTGATTGGCCAAAGCATGCAGGTCAGGTGTATTATTTGGCCAATCATCATACAGCAATGCACTGCGGTCTTGCAGTGCATTATGGGGTGCTCGAATTTGCCGCAAACGCCCCATAAAATTTGCTGTTCCGCAAACGGGCGAACACCTGATGTTCAAGTCGAACTTACGTTCGACTCTAAGCTCATCCCTACTCTTCACTTTGCTGGAAACTGTATTGTGGTGTTGCCTGTAGCAACTAATTTGCAGTTAGTATATGGAAACCGAGAACTAGGATCTCGTGACTATAGTAATGCTACCATCCTTATTAGTTTCACCAATTATTTACGGTATAAATAAGCCCTAATCTGGTAAACAGAATAAGACAGAGAATAAAATGGAGCCATGGAGATAAGAGCAGATATATATGAGATTGGATAATGCTCGTGGTTGGGTTAAATATATATATACATTTTTTTAATTCATGCTCTTCAAGAAAAAAAAGCTGACTGTGTATTCTCTTTAATGCTTCTTCCAAATACTGGCGTGATTATGGGTAACGGCCTGTAAATTTCTGCAAGATGCAAAAAGTGCACTTCTCATAAAAGTAAAAATAGCCTGTAATATTTTACAGGCCCTTTGATTTGTGGTTCTCTTGCATATTACTGACAAAAGACTGCAGAACTTTGGTTTAAAACTTAGAACTAACAGCATGTATCATTTCCCCTCAGGGCATCGGCTATTATAAAAGAAAATGTTAATTAATCATGTATTCCCATTAAACAGAACATGTGAGCGTAGGGTCTGTAGATTAGATCTCATGGACTGGGTGTTGGTGTGCAGGACGGGCTGCCAACTCTTCCTCTATAAACAGGCTACCCTCTTAGTTTTCCTGTATAGAACCTCAAAAGACTTCTCTTTCCTCTCAGTGAATTATGAAGTGTTTGAGCCCAGCATATGGGAAGTGAAGGCCTCTCTGCTCCTTGCTTGGGAATCCTTGGTCATTTGGAAAAGGAAGCGAACAATATCTGTAGAGCGGAAGAAATGTAACTTGTCCCCTATTGTTCTGAGGGGCCGAGAGTATCACACACAGCAATAAATCACAAAAATCATAAAAATGTTTCCAACCGATCAAACAGTCTGTGAAACAAATCAGCTTAAAGAAACACTTGTATCAAAGTCTAATTGAACATGTCATTGTTCTCTAATGGCCAGTTCCGTCTCTACTTGCTCTTATGCTTTTCTGTCTCTTTTCCATGCCAGAATCGCTCTTAGCCCTCTTTCACACTGATTATCGCAGTCACACACAATAGCATGCCTCCCTTTTGTTTGGACGGTTCCTCTTCAGCAGGCGCTTCTATGGCTGCTAAACAAGTGGCCCAGTCCTATCGGTCTCTCTTCTTCCCATGCCCATGCATTGTTACCGTAGGCAATACAATATACCAGCACATGCAGTAAAGCTGAGTTTTGCTAGCGATCAAATGGATGTAATATGACTCAGGACAGAATGGAATCCAGTTGAGCCTCACATTTACATTAAAAGACAGCTAAAGCCGGCCATAGATGGACTGAAATTTGGTCATGGCAGCAGAGACTGGCCGAGATTTGATCCATTGATGGGCAGGCTGAATATACCCAAATTGATCCATTGATCGACTTGGGTACAACCAGCCTGTTGCTTTTTTTTTACATTTGATTACTGCTAGTGGCTATAACCGCCAGCAATCGTTGTGTTCTGCTGGCCAAGAAGGCTCCCTGCACCCCTTTCGCCGGCAGAACACAATACCACTGTGGGAGGCATTCCCCCATCAGCACTGACTGTGTTGATGGGGTAATCAAGCGATTTTCTTTCCTCCCACCTGCAGTGGAAGGAGAGAAAATTGAAGCATCTATGGGCTGCCTAATGCCACGTACACATGATCGGACTTTCTGGCATACTTGGTCCGACACACTTTCCAACGGACTTTGTCCGCCAGGTGCGCTGGACTTTAAAACAGATGGACTTGCCCACACACGACCGGACTTTCCGGCGGGCTAAGTCCGCCCATCTTTCCGACGGACTTTCGCCGGAGTTAAGGCGGACTTTCAGAATGAACGGACTTGCCCACACATGGACAAGTCCATTCATTTTGAACGTGACTCAGGTGCGACGGGACTAGAAAAGGAAGTCAATCTTGCCGCTTTTATCGGCGAGATTGACACCTTGCAAGCCCCGTCAGGGGTCATACCAGGCCCTTAGGTCTGGTATGGATTTTAAAGGGAAGCCCCTACGCTGAAAAAACGGCGTGGGGTCCCCCCTAAAATCCATACCAGACCCCAATCCGAGCACGCAGCCCGGAAAGGGGGGTGGGGACAAGCGAGCACCCCCCCCTCCTGAACCGTACCAGGCCGCATGCCCTCAACATGGGGGGTGGGTGCTTTGGGGGAGGGGGCGCCCTGCGGGGCCCCCCCCCCAAAGCACCTTGTCCCCATGTTGATGAGGACAAGGGCCTCTTCCCGACAACCCTGGCCATTGGTTGTCAGGGTCTGCGGGCGGGGGGCTTATCGGAATCCGGGAGCCCCCTATAATAAGAGGGCCCCCAGATCCCGGCCCCCCACCCTATGTGAATGAGTATGGGGTACATGGTACCCCTACCTATTTACCTAGGGAAAAAGTGTCAATAATAAAACACACTACACAGGTTTTTAAAATAATTTATCAAACAGCTCCGGGGGGGTCTTCCTCCGGCTTCGGGGCCTTCCTCCGGCTTCGGGGGTCTTCTCCTGGCTTCGGGGGTCCCTCCGGTTCCTCTTCTCCCGGCGTCCGGTTGGTTCTTCTCCGCGCTCTCCGGCCTCTTCTCCCGGTGTTCCAGTTCTTCGTCCGGCTCCTCCGCTTCCGCTGTCTTCAGGCCGCTCTTTTGCCAGCAGAGGTCCGGACTTCTGGGCTTCTGGGCTTCTTGTCTTCTTTCCTCTTCTCTTCTCCAGATGTTGACATGATGCTCTCTCCGGCTGGACTGCTCTCTGAGGGCTCCGTTGTGACTTATAAAGGTGGAGACCCCGCCCCCTTATGATGTCACAGTCCCTGGGCATGCTGGGACTGTGGCGTTTTAGGGGGCGTGGTCAACATCACCACCTGACCGGCCGGGCTGCGTGCTTGGATCGGGGTCTGGTATGGATTTTAGGGGGGGTTTTTTCGGCGTAGGGGCTTCCCTTTAAAATCCATACCAGACCTAAGGGCCTGGTATACCCTGTGCTCGCCGCAATAGGAAAATTTGTTTTTCCTATTGCAGCGAGCGCAAAATACAATACCTTGCCCTTGCGTCGTATCTGGTCCGTTGGACCAGCATACAGACGAGCGGGCTTTCCGTCGGACCAGCACACAGATGAGCGGACTTTCCGCCAGAAACTGAGTCCGACAGAAAGATTTAAAACATGTTTCAAATCTAGGTCCAGCGGGCTTTTGGGAAAAAGTCCACCGGAAAAGTCCGCCAGAGCCTACACACGGTCGGATTGTCCGGCAGACTCTGGTCCGCCGGACCAAGTATGCCGGAAAGTCCGCTCGTGTGTACGCGGCAGAAGTCTTCTATCCAATTTACCCTATGTTACTCATTTAAAGATGAATTCCAGTGATGGTATATTTATATATTCTAGCATTGAGCAGCTGGCTTGATGCATTCTGAACACAGGAGGTGGGCTGTTCGGCACAGGTGCCATTCAAAAAATGATTTGTATTCTCTAAATGAATGCAAAAGTGGTGCCCCACATCTCATTCAATTAGAAAATGCTTTGAATTCATTCAGAAAATGAAAAGCATTCTCTGAATGGCACTCTTGTGGAGTGGCACCTGCTGTGTTTACAATGCATCAGGCCAGCCGCTCAGCAGGAGACCCAGAAGCAAATGGTGATGACAGGAGTAGTGGTGTCTACTTCAGTGATTTCCAGCTTCCAGGGGGATCAGACAGGTATGGAATCTATACTTATATAACATATAACTATGTAAAAATATACCATGCCTGGAATCCATCTTTAAAGCTGAACTCTAGGCAGGTATAAAGAGGGCAGCTGTTATAAATCAAGGGGCCCAGTACAGCCTACCTGACAGCCTAACACCCTCACCCTGAATTACAAAAATTACAGGTCCTGCTACCAACTCAAATTTAGGTTCTTACACTGCTTTCATTGAAACAAAATGCATTTAATGATGTGTTTAATATTTACAGAGCTGCAATAATTTGTGTTGTTTATACCCAGGTCTGCTGATAGGGGGTACCACTGGACCTCCTGTAGGGGGCCCAGGTACACAGGAGGGCCCGGACAGCAGGGAGATCAGTGTGGCAGGACGGGAGGACAGTTACAGAACAATGCACTGTGTCTGTGTCTCTTTTTCCAGCAGCTGAAAGCTGGTGGGAGGGAAAGGGGGAGAAACCAGTTTTCAGCTGCTGGAGAGAAAGACACAGTGCATTGTTCTCTAATTGTCCTCCCGTCTTGCCACTCCGATCTCCCTGCTGTCCGGGCCCTCCTGTGTGCCTGGGCCCCCTACAGGAGGCCCAGTGGTACCCACTATCAGCAGCCCTGGGTATAAACAACACAAATTATTGCAGCTCTGTAATATTTAACACATCATTAAATGCATTTTGTTTCAATTAAAGCAGTGTAAGAAACCTAAATTTGACTTGGTATCAGCCTCTTGCAGTACCTGTACAGCAGGGCTAGAGTATGGGAGGAAGCAGAAGCACAAAGAGCCTGTGGTTCATATGCTATCAAGAAGCATGTCTGTGAATGTCAGAGTTTTACAATGCCTAATGGGACGTGTAGTTCCGCAACAGCTAGAGGGCCGAAGTTTGGAGATCCCTAGAGGAAGAGGGTAAAAGGATGCTGGCCATTAGTGATGAGCCGAACACCCCCCGGTTCGGTTCGCACAAGAACTTGCGAACAGACCAAAACTTTGCACGAAAGTTAGAACCCCATTGAAGTCTATGGGACTCGAACGTTCGAAATCAAAAGTGCTCATTTTAAGGTTAATTTGCATGGTATTGTCCTAAAAAGGGTTTAGATATTAAGGGGAACCCCGCGCCAAGATTAAAAAAAAAATGATGTAGGGGTCCCCCTCAAAATTCATACCAGACCCTTCAGGTCTGGTATGGATTTTAAGGGGAACCCGTGCCAAAATTTAAAAAAAAATTGGCGTGCGTCAAGAGACAAAAAAATGACAAGAGACAGTTTTTGACAATTCCTTTATTTAACGTTTTCTTTTTGTTAAAAATGACAAGAGACAGTTTTTGACAATTCCTTTATTTAACGTTTTCTTTTTTCCATATTTTATCTTTTTTCTTCTTTCTTCTATCTTCCTTCGGTTTCTTCCTCCATCTTCTTCTTTTTTCTCTGATCCTCTGCTTCTTTCTCCGGTGTTCTCATCCGGCATCTTCCTCCACGGCGTCTCCTTCTCTTCATCTTCTTCTCTTCATCTGCTTTTCGGGCCGCTCCGCATCCATGATTGGATGGGAGGCTCCCGCTGTGTGACGCTTCTCTCTTCATCTTTTTCTCTTCATCTTCTTCTTTTCATCTTCTTCTCTTCATCTTCTTCTCTTTATCTTCTTTTCGGGCCGCTCCGCATCTCGTCTTCTGATGGTTCTTAAATAACAGAGGGCGGGGCCACCGCCCCCCTCTGACGCACGGGGACTTGACGGGGACTTTCCTGTGGGATTCATCAAAGACTGCAGGGTCAGGCTAAAGATGTTCACACTGACAGGTACTCAGACATCAGCCCATAGCATTGCAGATACGGTCATAGAAGGAAAAAAGGCTCCATATAGTGTAAAATAATTGACTTTATTGGATAAGTAAAAAGTTAAACTCACATGTTAGTAGACAATAGTAGGCATGTAGTGTAGCCTGGAGCGCCGGCCGGAAGCTCATAGACAGCCCGTCCTACTGGAAACAACAGCAGCAATGGGAGGTGACGAGAACACGTCGCTCTGCCCTACGCAGCGTTTCGTGATAGAGTCACATCATCCAGGTGCCCCTGCTGTGGGCTGATGTCTGAGTACCTGTCAGTGTGAACATCTTTAGCCTGACCCTGCAGTCTTTGATGCCCCATCTTGGTATAAGGTCTCTGATCCATTGGTCGTGGTTTGAAGCAGTATTAACAAACAGCTTTCTCTGATCCTCTGTAATGGGGGATCATGAGTTTCTGGTAAGCGGCCAGTCTGATTTCACGGTGGTGGAGCAAGCACGCTTTTTTCTTCTCACAGCAAGAATTTATGTTTTTTGGAACTTTTTTAAGATACTTTCATATCACTTGGGTGATTTATTTTTTATACATAGACTTTTTATTATCACTTTGAACATTTTATTTTTGGATTGATTATTCATTTGACATGTGTTTTGTATATTATGTATACACTAAAGGGGAACTCTTTACTTAGTTCTAAATATTTGGTTTGGTTGCTGCATCTAGCAATAATCACTGTGTGTTCTCCTGGCTGGGACGGTTCCCCCCATGCCCCCACCGGTAGAACACAATAGCTTTGTGGGAGGGATTCCCCATCAACATTGACTGTTTGTGGGGGGGGGGGAATCAAGCTATTTTCTTTCCTGCAACCTGTGTTTGCAGGAAATGAAATCGCTCCATCTATGGCTGGATTACATGGCCTAGACCAGGGATCTCAAAACTACGGCCCTCCAGGTGTTGCGGAACTACACATCCCATGAGGCATTGTAAAACTCTGACATTCACAGACACTACTAGGCATGATGGAAATTGTAGTTCTTGAACAACTGGAGGGCCATAGTTTGGAGACCCCTGGCCTAGACACTTAATAATACATTTATCTCTATGACACCCATCCTAAACTGCTTATTTAAACTCAGCACTGCAAGTAAACAGATTTGACATCTCATAAGATACAAAGGCAGCAAGGATAACAAAAAAAAAAATAGGCTCTGTGAATTAGATGGTGGCACTAGCAATTTGGTTATGTAAGGTAAAACAGAATTTTTTAAAATTCAATAGAGCATTGGGCAAACCATAATGGCACACTTTGATCAAAATTGAAAATTGGGCACTTGGGGGTTATGAAACCGAAAATGTGCAATAGGCAGCGCTATGGTCCAAAATTGCTACTACAGGTGCACTGTGAAAAAAATACTAAATTTCATCAAATTTTTGTTATAATGCAAATATTGTGCTAAGCCCACATATATGCATGTCTTGAAAAAGTATTCATACCCCTTGAAATGTTCAACATTTTGTCATGTTACAACCAAAAATGTAAATGTGTTTTATTGGAATCTTATGTGATAGACTAACACAAAGTGGCACATAATTGTGAAGTGAAAGGAAAATGATAAATGGTTTTCAAAATGTTTTACAAATACATATCTTAAAAGTGGGGTGTGCATTTGTATTCTGTCCCCTTTACTCTGATACCCCTAACTAAAATCTAGTGGAACCAATTTTCAAAGTCACCTAATTAGTAAATAGAGACCACCTGTGTGTAATTTAATCTCTGTATAAATACAGCTGTTCTGTGAAGCCCTCAGAGGTTTGTTAGAGATCCTTAGTGAATAAACAGCATCACGAAAGCCAAGGAACACACCAGACAGGTCAGGGATAAAGTTGTGGAAAAGTTTAAAGCAGGGTTAGGTCATAAAAAAAATATCCCAAGCTTTGAACATCTCAGGGAGCACTGATCAATCCATCCAGGCCCAGACTGGGACAAAAAATAGGCCCGGGCATTTTAGACTGAGCAGCCAACTTTTCCAGGGACCGGAGGGGGGGGGGGAGATGTCGGTAGACATTCGCGGGGGTGGCTGGTGTTGGTCCCCCACTGTAATGTGCAGAGACACTGTGATATAAAGGGGACTGCACTGTAAAGGGGCACTGTAATGATTACAGTGCCCCTTTACAGTGCAGTCCCCTTTATATTACAGTGTCCCAGTCCTATTGTGGCCATACAATGCTAGTACTGTCTGTCTCCTATTGTGCCCACACTGCCCAGTGACACTGACCTGCTCTCTCTAGTGGTCCTGGACAGCATGGCGCTCTCTTTCTGGTGGTGTGGTACAGTGTGGCTCTCTCTGGTGGTATGGTACAGCATGGCACTCGTGGCTCTCTGGTGGTGTGGTTCATCGTGGCTCTCTCTCTCTGGTGGTGTGGTTCAGCATGGCTCTCTCTCTATGGTGGTGCAGGTACAGCGTGGCGCTCATGGCTCTCTCTGGTGGTGCGGGTACAGCGTGGCTCTCTGGTGGTGCAGGTACAGCGTGGCTCTTTGGTGGTACGGGTACAGCGTGGTGCTCTGGTGGTGCAGGTACTGCATGACGCTCTGGTGGTGCGGGTACTGCGTGGCTCTCTGGTGGTGCGAGTACAGCGTGGCTCTCTGGTGGTGCGGGTGCAGCGTGGCATTCTGGTGGTGTGGGTACAGCGTAGCTCTCATGGCTCTCTGGTGGTGTGGGTACAGCGTGGCTCTTTGGTGGTGCAGGTACAACGTGGCTCTCTGGTGGTGCGGGTGCAGGGTGGCGTTCTGATGGCGCGGGTACTGCATGGCTCTCATGGCTCTTTGGTGGTGCGGGTACAATGTGGTGCTCTGGAGGTGCAGGTACAGCGTGGCACTCCGGGTTTTTTCTTTTCCACCCCAGCAGAGTGCATGCTGGGGAGTGTAGCCGTCTCCCTGCTGAGATCAATTGGGCATCCTATCTCTGGGACTACATTTCCCATGATGCCAAACTAGTTATCTCTGAATGGCCCTCTGCTGTGGCCAATTGGGAGAGAAGAAGAACAAGCAGGAAGCTTTCTTCTCTCCCGTCCCAAGCTGCCACAAGCCTGACATGAGAAAGGGGGAGAGGGGGGGACATCCTGACAGTGGCCCAGAGGAGGAGGAACGAGGGGCCAAGAGTGGAACACACAGCGTGGCTCTGAGGCTGAGCTGTGTGTTAGAGACACACAGCTCAGCCCACGCAGCCGCTAGTTCCGCCGGAGAAGGCACAGGCACGGTCGCATAGCGGTAGGCGAGCAGCGGCCGTGGCCTGTGTTAACCCTGTCCAGGCCGCGGTCGGCACTTACCTCCCGCTGTGCGGCCTCAACATTAACAGCCCACGGAACGGGCGGCCCACCGGGCAAATGCCCGGTCTGCCCTATGGCCAGTCCGGGCCTGAATCCATCAATCAGAAAATGGAAAGAGTATGGCACATCTGCAAACCTACCAAGACATGGCCCTCCACCTAAACTGACAGGCCGGACAAAGAGAGCATTAATGAGAGAAGCAGCCAAGAGGCCCATTGTATCTCTGTAGGAGCTGCAGAGATTCACAGCACAGGTGGAAAATCTGTGCACAGGACAACTATTAGTTGTGCACTCCACAAACCTGGCCTTTATGGAAGAGTGGCAAGAAGAAAGCCACTGTTGAAAGAAAGCCATAAGAAGTCCCATTTGCAGTTTACAAAAAGCCATGTGGGGGACACAGAAGACATGTGAAAGAAGGTGCTCTAGTCAGATGAGACCAAAATTGAACTTGTTGGCCTAAATGCAAAATGCTATGTGTGGTGGAAATCTAACACCGCACATCACCCTGAACACACCATTCCCACCGTGAAACATGGTGGTGGTGGCATCATGTTGTGTGGGGATGCTTTTCTTCAGCAGGGACAGGGAAGCTGGTCAGAGTTGATGGGAAGATGGATGGAGCTAAATACAGGGCAATCTTAGAAGAAAATCTGTTAGCGTCTGCAAAATACTTGAGAGTGGGGCGGAGGTTCCCCTCCCAGCAGGACCAGGGCTTTTTTTCAGCGGGAACGTGGGAGAACGCAGTTCCGGCACCTTCACCACTCACAGCAAGTGGTGCTGGGGTGTGCTGCAGGATCTATTGATACTCACTGCTAGGGGATCTATTCTAGCTGGAGGGTATCTATTTTTGCATGGGCGTCTATTGTTTCTAAGGAAGTCTATTGCTGCTGGTGGAAGACCTACTGTTGCTGGGGGTGGGTCTTATATTGCTGGGGGGTCAGTTGCTGGGAGAGATCTACTGTTGAGGGAGGGGTCTGTTGTTGCTGGCTGCCGGAGAATCTATTGATGCTGGCTGTGGGGAGATCTGCTGTTGCTGCTGGGGGGGGGGGTTTGTGGTGGGGTGGTCTATTGTTGCTGGCGGGGGCTCTATTGTTACTGGCTGCAGGGGTTCTATTTTACTGCTTTTCTTATTACCAAATTCCTTACGGATTATTTAGAACCACAAATTGATACTTGGTTCTGTATTGTCTAAAAGGGCAGTACTAGGAGGTGGGTAGGGGATGGAACCAAGGAACGGTGCTCGGAGGTAGGTAAGGGTGGAGAAAAGGGGTGGCTCTGAAAGGGGTAGTTCCTGCACCTATTCTCTGAGAAAAAAATCCCTGAGCATATTGTATTGTACCCTAAACATACAACCAGAGCTACAATGGAATGGTTTAGATCTAAGCATATTCATGTATTAGAATTGCCCAGTCAAAGTCCAGACCTAAATCTAATTAAGAATCTGTGACAAGACTTGAAAATTGTTGTTCACAGATGCTCTCCATCCACAGTCTGACAGAGCTTGAGCGATTTTGCAAAGAAGAATGGGCAAAAATTTCACTCTCTAGCAAAGCTGGTAGAGACATCCCCAAAAAGACTTGCAGCTGTAATTGCAGCAAAAGGTGGTTCTACAAAGTATTGACTAGGGGGCTGAATACAAATGTATGCCATACTTTTCACATATTTATTTGTAAAAAAATTTGAAAACCATTTATCATTTTCCTTCCTCTTCACAATTATGTGCCACTTTGTATTGGTCTATCACATAAAATCCCAATAATTGGGAAACATGACAAAATGCGGAAAATTTCAAGGGGTATGAATATTTTTTCAAGGCACTGTACATACATAAACATTTTAAATACTCGAAAACCAATTAAATTCAAAGAAAAGTCCCACATGTGGACACAATCTTTTAACCGTGCTTGTGCAACAACAAAAATCACTTTTAAGTTCTTCTTGTACATGTGCTGATAACGCCACCAAATTTCCAGTGCTCCTAAAACAAGTGTTGGTGACTCACACACCCTTCACATCATGCATTCACCAGACATCTATGACCCACCAATTTTGGGCCACAAAATGCATTTTTGTAGATATGCCACCTCCGTATAACTGCGTCACCGATTCTAACCTCCTGGCTCTGCTCCAGCTCTCTCAGCCCACATGGATTAATTATGTATATGGAGAGACCACAGAGAGGAACTCATCATGTTTCACATCTATTTCAAAATAAAACACTATCCCAAACATGCGATCTCCCCCAATGCCCCCCTTTGGCTGAACCCCACCCTGGAACCCATCTGTAAACTGCCCGAACCCCATGCCTAGACCAAATTTAACATTAAAACGATAGCTCAGGTAATCTCCAATTAATCCCTGGCCCCGTTCTCCACATTGACTTCTGATTTCAACATCCCACAGTCCTACTTTTTTGATTTCCTCCAACTCTCCCATGCCTTCAGCCGTCAATTCTCCAATTCTCCCCCCCAGCTGGTCCAGCCTGCACTGGAGGACCTCCTCAGATCAGATTGTCATCGACATATAGGACTTCCCTTTTAGCTCCCTTGTCTCACTAAGAGATCAGCTGATCTAATTCAAGATGGTCCATCGTGCATACTTTACTCCCTACAGACTACACATAATAAATCCCGGCTCCCCCTCTGGGTGTTGGCGTTGTGGGGGGACCCCGGGGGACTTTGCCCACATCTTCTGGACTTGCCCAGCTATCGATGGGTACTGGAAAGAGATATTAGCTTTCGTAACTCAAATCACCACCATACCATTACAACAGTCTATGGCAATTTTCATGCTCAGCTTGATAGAACAATTAATCCCTACGGTAGTGAGACACACTCTGGTAGGTTTGCTCCTATTCTACGCCCACAAAGCCATAGCCCTCAGCTGGCGCAAACCTACTCCCCCTCCTTTCTCCCTATGGAAACAACTAATAACAACAGCTTACCCCTCTACAAGGACACTTATGCTGACAGAGGCTGTCCTCAAAAATATGACAAGGTCTGGTCCAAATGGCTAGCGGACCCCTCTACAGCCTCCGAAGCCCCCTAATTAAACCGAATATCCAGGATACTTCATACCAGATGCTAGTTGTATAATGCTGTAAACTTAAAGCGGAGCGCCACCGAAAAATTTTTTTTTAAAAGTCAGCAGCTACAAATACTGCAGCTGCTGACTTTTAAAACATGGACACTTACCTGTCCAGGGCGCCCGCGATGTCGGCACCCGAGGCCGAAGCGTCTCTCCGTCCTCGGGTGCTGCCGCCTCCATCTTCGGTAAGGGAATCAGGAAGTGAAGCCGTGCGGCTTCACTTTCCGGGATCCCTACTGCGCATGCGCGAGTCGCGCAGCGCAATCCGGATGGTCCCTTCTGCCTCTGGGACCCGTGTGTTTCCCAGCAGGCAGCGGGGAGGGAGCAGGAAGTGGCGTAAATACCCGCAGATTCTGCGGGTATCTATCCTGGAAGTGGGTACAGATACCTGTAATATACAGGTATCTGTACCCCCCTCCCCCCTGAAAGGTGCCAACTGTGTCACCGGAGGGGGGGAGGAATCTGATGAGTGGAAGTTCCACTTTTGGGTGGAACTCCACTTTAATATCCTGTCTAGATCTGTACATCCAAGATCGGAACAGATTCACAACCCCAGGAACCAGTCTGTTGTACCCACTATAGTGACCCATATTTCCTGATCTGTTTTTTATAATTGTATACCAGATGACATGTCCCTTGCATGGGTCACCCAGTTACCATTAATGACCAATGTATGTTGTTCTGTTTTTTTACTTTTGAGTGTTCTAAAAATCAATAAACAGATTTTTTTTTTTAAAAAGTATATTTCTTTTACATACACAGATACACCCCCGGGTCAGATGTACACTTACATCAATCAGTGGCCACCTAGATTTCCAGCAGTATTCAGTTAGTAATAGGGTAAGAATGCTGCTGTTCCGATGGTCGGAAAGGCCGCTGTTCCGATGATCCAAAACCCAAAAGTGACATCATCGGAAGTGACATTAGCACTCTCATCCTGCCTCAACGCATTTCACCCAATCAGGCATCTTCAGATAGACCAGGTCTTCAGGGGGGGGGGGGACACCTGGCCTATCTGCTTAGCTCTTCTGCACCTTCTCACCAATAATCTGTTTTTCAGGGAATGTGCTAGCTAGCTGCATATTCTCTGGTCTGCCAATTGTACGGGCCTTCTCAGAGCGAGGGGAAAATTGCACAGTATCGTAATAAGAGGCTTCATTTGTACCCATTAGCACATATGAGAATGTGCTGAGCATGGCTGCAGTGGATTACATCATTGAAAACGAAGGCGACAGGACTTACTAAGTTCCTAAGTAGCATTGACATGTCACTAATTGATTTTTGCATTCTGCCCCTGATTGCTATATAAGGGAATATATACAGAAGTGTATTGACCTCATTTAGGTTAGGGATTTTTAACTGACGCCAGAGCCAGGAGATGTTGTTGCCTATTTCTTGGATTTTTGATTGCTTATTGGATGTGATTTTTTTAAAATAATTATGTGAATGAAAACATGATTTTATTATACAAATAATTGTATTTAATTGACCATACATTCAGTACCAGTTAAATATCCCCATTATAAACGAGGTTAAAACTTGTCTGTATTTATTTTATACAATGGAACATTAGGCACCTGTCTTTAAGACAGTAGGACATTTAATTTATATGCTCTATATGTTGTGTATTGCTATTCAAGGGACCCACTAAAAACATACTTTGGCTTATATAAAATAGCTATTTATTACATTCAGAGATAACATTTACAGGATCTTGGCCATATACTGGGTTTTAAATAGCCACAACCCCCTCATAAATTTCAGCTTTACTTAATTTCCTCCAGAGACTCCTTTTATGCGGGAGCCTATTTATCTTATATGAAAGACCAGCTAATACATTTTTACTTACATGTAAATTGCTATATGAGAGGAAATTAGTGAGTTACTGTAAAATATATTTCAATTTGTTTTAGAAACGGCAATAATGATTAAAGTGCAACTGAAATTTAAATGATACAGACCTTCCAGATCCTGCCCTCCTATTAAAGATGAACTCCACTAATCACTTTAAAGTGGTATTAAACACAAAAGCATACATTTATTAAACTGCAGCTTACCATTTCTCAAATGTGATGGCTGCATTAGTTTCATTTTTAAGGCCTTCTTTCTTCTATTTTCAACTGATGATCCAGCCATAAAGTCTCTTGTTTTTCACAGGCGTAAAGTGTCGCTAAACCCACATCATACAAAACTCTCAATAAATTTACAAGCTGCTCATACTCACTCAGTCACTATGAGATTTGTTTTCTGTATTCTGCAAAAAACTTGGATTATCTTGCTGCTCTCCATCACCCCCTTCTGTCCATGTCCCCAATTCAGCTATGGATTTTACAGACCATTGGTGGCAACTCTGCATATGCTCAGTTTCTATACTGAGTATTTCCTCCCTATCACATCCCTATCACATCTGATTAGCCCATGTGAATATAGAGTCACACATGTGGGTGTATACAAAGTGGTAAATGATAGTCCACTCCCTCCTTCCCCTTCCATGTCCACTAACCATCTAAACACAATGGGTGTGGGATACTACATGTAAATTGATGGAGGCTTCCCCTCCCTGTTATTCTAAGACACAGGCTGTGACTGGCGGAAATCCACCCACACCATGTTGTTTTACAAAACAATACATATTTAATTTCAAATATATATTTGTATGACAATTTAAGACAGTTTATTAATATTAATTATTTATTTTTACTCTGTATTCCAAAGGCTGTTTTTTATTTTGAACATGTGACCAGCAGCAGAGGACTAGAAGCTCCTCCTTATGTTTCCCTGCAGACAGGCTGGGAAACAGCTGGGTCATGTGACAGCTGTATATCGATTAGGAAAAGGGTACTTATATTTTTTTTAATTAAAAAAATTATGGTGTCATCATCCATATACAGAAATAGAAAGGACAATGTAAATTAAACGGTGTGTGTTTAGTATCACTTTAAGCTTTGTATGTATGTATTACATGTATTAGTTTACATGGATGAGACAAATCACTGAACACTGGCAGGGGTGATTAAAAAGTAAGGCGCGGAGTGAGTGGAAAGTAATGGAGCTAGCAGAGGGCCGGCATGACAGGAGTGACAGGAGTGAGAAGGAGACATCAAGGGGTTAAGGATAAAAGTGGGGAGAGGTGGATTGGAGGAAAAGGAAAGAGGGGAGGGGTTTAGTTTATTTATTGGATAGGGGGTTCTCTACAGACAGGAAGTAGCTAAAAGAGGCTGCAAGAAATCAGCAGACCTAAGAACAGAGTATTTTTGGAAAAAATGGCAGTTGTTTATGATACAAGGTGTTTTAAAGCGGTAGTAAAGTCCGCTTTGTGATTTTTAACTGCAGGTAAGCCTACAATAAGGCTTACCTGTAGACAAAAATAAATATCCCCTAAACGTGCACCATTTAGGAGATATTCACACTGAATGTAGCTGGTGACGTCACTGGCGCATGCGCTCTGAAGATCCGGCATACTGTAGCTCCAGCCACTCACACATAGCCCAAGTCCGCAAACCTGGGAAAAACCCTGTCAGGGGTGACAGCTTGCTGCTGAAGGGCTTTGTTCTAAGTTAAGTGTTTCATAATGTGCTAGTATGTGATGCATACTAGCACATTATGCAATTGTCTGACAGGGGAAAGATTTTATTTATTTTTAAAAAAAAATTACTGCAGTGGTTTACAACCACTTTTAAAAAAACTAAATGTATTCCAGCTGGGGTTTACATCTACTTAAGATTGAAAAAAGGAACCCCTAGTTAGGGTATAATTAACCAACACACATGTTATAATTAGATATTTTATGTAAGCCATAATATGTTCTCAGTGGGTCCCTGTAAACATATATTTTCAAGATATATACAGTTGCTGTTTCTTTTTATTAGTGAGATCCAGCAGTACCTGAATTATTTCCTCATTTGTTGTCAATTACAGCAGTTTGTGGCAGTGTTGTGAATGTATGGTTCGAAGAATAATCGGATTGCATTGTCTGCAGATGTTAGCTGGGGTGATGATTGCACAGGAAAAGTTCAAACAGGTTTTGTTTCCTGCTACAAGCTAACAACTTTACAGGATACGGAGCCCAGTGGGTGGGACATTCTGCCATGCAAAATGACATTCACCCAGAAGTCCTTTACAGAAGATTATTTTCACCCACAATCCAAAAACAGGCTTCTAGGTCAATCGGTTTATGAGACCCTAATGTTTAGGAGGGACATCAGATTATAAAATAGAAGAGGTAGAAATCAGGTGCTTTTTAACCACTTTAAGACCGGGCCTCTTTTTTAGATGTGTTTACAAGTTAAAAACATTTTTTTTTGCTAGAAAATTACTTAGAACCCCCAAACATTATACATTTTTTTCTAACATCCTAGAGAATAAAATAACGGTCGCTGCAATACTTTCTGTCACACTGTATTTGCGCAGCGGTCTTACAAGTGCACTTTTTTTTTTAAAAATACACTTTTTTGATTTAAAAAATAAAACAGTAAAGTTAGCCCAATTTTTTTTTTATACTGTGAAAGATAATGTTACTCCTAGTAAATTGACACCCAACATGTCATGCTTCAAAATTGCGCCCGCTCGTGGAATGGCGACAAACTTTTACCCTTAAAAATCCCCATAGGCGACATTTAAAAAATTCTACTGGTTGCATGTTTTGCGTTAGAGAGGAGGTCTAGGGCTATAATTATTGCTCTCGCTCTACCGATCGCGGCAATACCTCACATGTGTGGCTTGAACACCGTTTTCATATGTGGGCTCTACTCACGTATGCGTTCACTTCTGCACGCGAACTCGGCGGGATGGGACGCGTTTTAAATTTTTTTTCTCTTATTTATTTTACCTTTTTACTTTTTATTTTTACACTGTTAAAATAAAATAAAAATGTCACTTTTATTCCTATTACAAGGAATGTAAACATCCCTTGTAATAGAAAAAAAGCATGACAGGACCTCTTAAATATGAGATCTGGGGTCAAAAAGACCTCATATATCATATTTACACTAAAATGCAATAAAAAAAATAAAAAAATTGTCATTTAAAAAAATAAACAAAATAAATTGGCCCTTTAAGAGCTATGGGCGGAAGTGACGTTTTGACGTTGCTTACGCCCTGCGATGTCATGGGGACGGGTGGGGGCCATCTTTCCCTCACTCATCTCCATGTCAGCCCAGGGGACAGACGCGATCGCCTCCGCCCCTGTCGTCAGCTCCGGTAAGCGGCAGGGGGCACCGGATCGTGGCGGGAGGCCCCTCGTCCGATAAAAGTGATCTTGTGGCGAATCCGCCCCAGAGACCACCTTTATCTTGTACCAGACCCCCGGCCGAATATGGGGATACTGGTGTTATGGCAGCTAGCTGCTGCCATAACAACGATATCCGTCCCCAAAGTAGAGATGTACATCGGCGTGCGGCAGTCCGGAAGTGGTTTAACTGAAGCAGATATTTAGGTGCTATATAAAATATTTAGATTAACTTTTTTAACCGCTTCAACCCCGGAAGATTTTACCCCCTTCCTGACCAGAGCACTTTTTTGCGATTCGGCACTGCGTCGCTTTAATGACAATTGCGCGGTCGTGCGACGTTGCACCCAAACAAAATTGACGTCCTTTTTTCCCCCACAAATAGAGCTTTATTTTGGTGGTATTTGATCACATCTGCGGTTTTTTGATTTTTTGCGCTATAAACACAAAAAGAGCGTCAATTTTGAAAAAAAATGCAATATTTTTTACTTTTTGCTATAATAAATATCCCCAAAAAAATATAAAAGAACGATTTTTTTCCTCAGTTTAGGCCGATATGTATTCTTCTACATATTTTTGTGTTCTAACTGAAGGGGGAAGGGGACTGTGTAGGGGAAGAGATAGATCGCTGTTCATACTCTGTATGAAGAGATGATCTGTCACTTCTCCCCTCAGAGAATCGGAAACTGTGTGTTTACACACACTGATCCCGGTTCTCCGTGTGCCCCGAGCGATCGCGGGAGCCCAGCGGTGATCGCAACCGCCGGGCACTCACATTGGCTCCATGGGGAGCAGGGGGCGCGCGTGCGTGCGCCTCTAGTGGCCACAGGGCGAAGCGACGTAACATAACGTCGTTTCGCCCAGCCGTGACGTACAACTGCGGCAGCTGGTCGGCAAGTGGTTAAGGATAGCAATCACATGAAGCCATTTATTATCATCATTTATTTAGTTTTTGGATCCTTTTTAAATCATTATGATAAGAGAAATCACCCAAATGGCCCTGATAAAAAGTTTACATACATAAGTGGTTAAGTAAATTCTCTGCTTGCATTTTAACCCAACTTCTAGCATAATGAGAAAATCCATCTGTATTTTGTTAATATAGTATATTTTCTGTTTAAAGTGTATTTCCACTTTTGCAGCCAAGCTTGGGATAACACCTACAGGTTTTCATTAGCATAGCACATCTTAAAAATATTTAAAAGTGCTTTAAAGTGGTTGTAAACCCTCTTCAATGTCTAAAGGGATAAATCTCACCTCAGGTGATACACAGAGATGTAAATCCTTTTACATAAGTTTTGCTTGTTTATCTGCAGTCTTCTCTCTATTGGAAAGATCTGTGATAACATCCTTCTGCATCTGTCAGTATCACAGAGGATGGAATGGAGAGCTGCATTTACAGTGTGTGAGAGCTGATTGGAGGAAAAGAACACACCCCCTCCTGACATGACACAGGAAGGAAGGATACAAAGCTGTGTACTGTGTCAAGCTGTGTGCTGAGCTCCCTCCCCCATCACAAATTTATTTCATGTGTCGGGAAAACTTGTCAGAAGCGACTTGTGCTGATAACAGAGGCATGAAGCACCAAAGAGAAAAAACACATAGAGCTTTTGGATCCTTTTTAAATCATAATGATAAAAGAAATCACCCAAATGGCCCTGATAAAAAGTTTACATACCTTGGAATGTTTGGCCTTGGTATAGACACAGAAATTGGCACACACAGGTTAAAATGGCAATTAAAAGTTAATTTCACACATTTGTGGCTTTTTAAATCACAATTAGTGATAGGCTATGAGACTCTATCGCTCCCAAAGATTTGTGGTGGAGCTGGAGCTCCAGATGCCTCTATATACTATAGAGCAGCAGTACTCACGCGTAAAATTAACTGGTTCCACCATTCCGCCACAAATTTATGGGTACAAATAGAGAGCCATCTTAACCCAATAGATCTGAAGGGCGAGATACCCCTTGGCGATCTCACCCGACAAACTATACAAATATGGACCCGTATGAATTCCTTCAAGACTCTATCTCCACTAAAAGGACCCATGACACCACTGTCTGGGTCTCTGGCTTTTCCACCGGCCCTACAGGGAGTGAGTTTTGGACCTTGGTGTAAGGAGGAACACAGACCACTTGCTCAAGTCCTACGTTCAGACTCCTCTCTGACTACAGACATTCCCTCCGGCCCATCTCCTTATACTTCGACGCATTGGCTGCAGAGGCAACAAATGATATCCTACATTCGTACCTTCCCATCCCTGCCTGATATACTTACTAAATTAACAGACTTGGAGAACATGCTGCTTCAGACCGACCCCCTTACGTATGTGATCTCCCAACTATACTCTCTCCTACATATGGTTTCTAATCCCGACCTCCCCCCATACACACAGGCCTGGTAGGAAGATCTGGGTCACTCCATTTCACCTGTTGACTGGCAAAAGTGCTTCATTCTGACTCACAAAATATCCTTAACCTCCAAAGCACAAGAAAAAAGGTTCAAGTTGTTGACCCGTTGGTACAGATGCCCCTCGACTTTACACTGGATAAACGCGGCACTCCCGGATACCTGCTGGCGTTGCTTATCATCCAAGGGAACACTACTCCACATTTGGTGGGAATGCCCCCCTGTGCAGAGGTTCTGGCAAAAGATCCTCGACCTGTACTGCAGACTCATGGCTACCTCAGTCACACCGTCTCCTGAGGTAGCTCTGCTATCTATGTGCCCTGGACCGCTTAAATCGGTCAAAAAGATGTTCTGCGCCACTTTCTGGCAGCAGCTAGAACGGTTCTGCCAAGACACTGGAAGTTGACGAACATGCCTTCCCTGGGGTATTGGGCAATTGAAGTGGACCGAATCAATAGCTTAGAACGAATGTTGTCGCAGGAAATGGGTAAAGAGGAGCAATTCTCCAAGACCTGGACCTCATGGTCTATGTTTCATTATTCCTCGGAATTTATTCCTTGGGCTGCAGAGGACTCCACTAACGCAACTGTCTAACCTAAGTGGAATGTCTCCCTTTTACTGTCTACCTACCATACTGCCTTGACCCCTCTATCCTCATCTTCATCCCTCTTTTCACTTTCTATGTTACAGTAATACACGACCACCCAAACCTTTAATCTTTAGCCTAATCAGACGGACATTGTTTCACCCTAAGAGAAATCGCGATTAGCACAACAAAAGCCCTAGCATATTTGTAATAAGTGGGCACCGCTCATTGAGTGGATAGTGGTGCTCACTGACCCTTAAGTCATGATAGACAATATAGCTACACAGGCTTGTATATCAAACTAACTCAATTGAAGCTAACAAATTCCATAATCCATGAGACGCTTTGGCACTGGTATTAAAATGATGTATATCTCTTTATATGTGTTATTGAAAGACATATTTGTGTACTTTACACTTTTCCTTTCTCAATAAAATAAGATTGAATTAAGAACCTTACCTAGGTTTTCCTAATGTGTAATGTTTAGGAAAGGGCTGTGGAGTAACATTTAAGATGTTTAATCATGTCTGCACTGTGCTGACAGATCTCATTATCATTTGGAAACTTGGTTTGGCCGCTGTCTGTCCGAACAAAGAGTTGGAGATCTTAAGGCTTGGGTTCTGCGTAGTATGTTAATGTAAAAAAATATATTGCCACCTATTTTAAGTAACAGAAGCTGCCCATAAATCCTTTGTATAACTCTGCCTCTGATATAGTTATCCTATAATTAAGTAAATATACCAAGTAACATCTAGAGACGTAAGAAATACTTTTTTCAAAATATTTTTAGGTATGCTGTGTGAATGTAAGTACATAACAAACTTATAGTTTCTCAAATCTGACTGCAAAAGTAAAAATGCACTTTAAAGTTAAAGAGGAACTGCAGTCTGCTCACACTTTACTAAAGGCAAATCCACTTTGCACTACAAGTGCACTTAGAAGTGCAGTAGCTGCAGGGGAAGATCTGAAATGAGGGGAAGCTCTGCTGATTTTATCAACAATCACGTACAAGCAAAAATGCTGTTTTTATTTTCCTTGCATGTCCCCCTCAGATCTACAGAGACTGCACTTCCAAATGCACATGCAATGCACTTGTAGTGCAAAGTGTATTTGCCTTTAGTAAATAAACCCCATAATTTGTACTAAAAGCATCTTTGCCATTCTGAAGCTTCCCTCCAACCACTTTGCATATTATTTTATATACTGTATACTGTGATTTTGTACTTGCCAAATATGCTGCAGAAATCTCCCTCCACTAAGTCTGGCTGCAACCAATTTAACTGTGGGCAGCTGAAGCTGCTACCAGTTCACTTCCTGGATTTACACAGACACACACCTCCAGCTCTGCAGCCCTGCAGCTTTCATTGGCCCTCTTATGACTCATCCCCCCTACCTTCCTGGCAATCTCTCACGGGAGTGAGAAAGAAAGCTGTGCATGATGTCATAAGCCTAGGCCAGGGATATGCAATTAGCGGACTTTCAGCCGTTGCAAAACTACAAGTCCCATCATGCCTCTGCCTCTGGGCATCGTGCTTGTGGTTGTCAGAGTCTTGCTATGCCTCATGGGACTTGTAGTTCTGCAACAGCTGGAAATCCGCTAATTGCATATCCCTGGCCTAGGCTTTTTACCAGACAAGAAACAGGAAGTGGGGTGTATAAGGTATTTACTGGCAGAAAAAAAAATGTTTTACTATCCAAAGTTAAAACAGAAAAAAAAAAGCAGAAAATTTAATTGATGGAAAGATGAGAAAATGACTGAAGGTGCGCTTTAACTAAAAAAAAAAAAAAAAAAACAGATGAAAAAGAATTTGTATTTTTATACTTCCAACCCTAATGCCGCATACACACGGTCGGATTTTCCGACGGGAAATGTTCGATGTGAGCTAGTTGTCGGAAAGTCTGACTGTGTGTATGCTGCATCAAAAATTTCGGCCAACAAATGTTTGATAGCAGGTTCTTAAATTTTCCGCCAACAAAACTTGTTGTCGGAAAGTCTGATCCTGTGTACACAAGTAGAAGAGAACAAGAAGACCTGGACAGCTGCACACCGGAATGGCTAAATCCGTCTTTTTATTCAAAATACAGGATCATGGGGTACACAATAGGACTGTGGGGTGGTACAAAAATAACTGACGCATTTCGCACTTACGCCAAGTGCTTACTCACTTACATCCAGGTCTTCTTGTTCTCTTCTACTTGCATCAGCTTTTAGCCAGCACCTGGGGCTCTTCTCTTCCTGGAAGTAATGAGACACAAGCACTCTGGTTTAAGCCCCTCTTTGTGTGGAGGATCCCACATCATCTCGTGTGTACACAAGTCTATCGCACAAAAGTTCACGCATGCTTTGAATCAAGCAGAAGGAGCCGCACTGGTAATTGAACTTCCTTTTTCTCGGCTCATCATACGTGTTGTACGTCACCACGTTCTCACGTTCGGAATATTTGCCCAACATTTGGGTGACCGTGTGAATGCAAGACAAGTTTGAGCCAACATCCTTCGAACAAAAATCCACGGTTTTGTTGTTGGAAAATCCAATCGTGTGTACGCGGCATTAGACTTACACAGCCCTAGTAAACAGCATGGCCAGTTGGATGATCTCACTTTTCTCTACTGCAGTGACCCAATACAGACTGGTGAGGTCATCTTTCAGCATGTTCCTTGTCACCACATATGAATGCAGCAGAATTTACTTGGCTCAGATATCCTCCCTCTCCAAGTTCTCCAAATCAGGGGATTACAGAAAGATGATATAAAAGTTCTCAAATTTACATTAGTACATTTAAAATATATTTAATGTTTTTTTTAATGTATACAATACTGCATTAAATATTGCTTTTACATCTCATTGGCATTTGGTTTGGAGATCAATATCTTTAATGAGGGTGGTCCTACTCTTAAAAAAAAAGTTGAAGTGGTTGACTTAAGAGACTTTGCCACTACCTATTGTTCCATTTTAATACTAGGGAAAAACAGGCAACCATAACATTTTTCTGAGGCAGACTAAATGGTGTAAATACCTTTATGACTCCAGGGTGGGGACTGGGGAGTTCTGGTTGTGATGAAAACACATATGGCCTAGCTGATGTTTGAAGACCTCATTTTGAAATGCTTGGCTTTCAACCCATCTGCTCGTGGTTTCTCCTTCATCAATGACTGTCAGATGATTATACGGAGAACCTCCCTTAATGGCTATGATATGTACTCAAAATAACAACCCTACATAACTTGGAGTCTCCGTGTGAGAGGAGCTGATATCCAGCCTGTTCTTGTAAGAGCGTGTGGAGGTTACGAGTAGATGCGCTCCAGCTGCAAGTTATTAATCTGTGAATTATTGCTTGCTGTGAGTAAGTGAAAGTGATGCAGCAGACATGGTCCATATGAGATCAGCAGAGCTGGCTAGGGAAACTTTGTATGATATTAAAGCTGCCGATTGGCTGTGTACCATGTATGATTTACAGGTCATTTTTATTAACTTAGGGAGAACTAAAAATGAAGACTTTGAATGTCCATAGGTTATATCATTCCACAAAGTCTACTGGTCCAAGGCCTGAATTTCTCTAGAAATTAACTCTAGGGCTTTAAATTCATTTTGAATTAAAAATGTATTTACTCTGAATAGTAATAACTATAGATAATAAGTAATACATTTGATAGACATTGATAGACTTTAGGATGTGTGTATAAAACAATATAAAAGATTTTAAAACACTTATTTAAATGAATATACAGTAAAGTTGACAGATACTTATGTGGACCTTGCATGATTGACAGACATTTTTTTAGATCCTAGCTCTTAAATGAAAATTCCTTTCTCAAGCACCCACTACAAAAGTTCCATTGGTTTATACAATTACACAGCTGTGGAAAAGATGCCGAATTCTTTAACAGCGCTCTGGATCTTAAAGTGAGAAATCTCATTATAATAACTGCATTTTGGCTGTATACACATAAGGGGACTCCAAGGAATGTTCTCAGAAAGCTAATGTTCATTCCTGGTCTCCATATGTACTTACCCATATATTGCAGCCTCTAAATTTTTAGACCACCTAGCACCTACCAGTTCTAACCAATAGCAGTCATATGTCATTATGGTTGCACCTCCAGAGTTGTCTCTGCCAGTTAAGATGTCAGCTATTTCAGATTCACATCATCAACCATATAGGTAAATAGCTGGCGTTTATGCTGTATTGGGTATAGTTGCCACATAATCAAGTAAATATACCAAGTTAAAGGAGTTGTAAAGTCAGAAGGTTTTTTTATCCTAATGCATTCTATGTGTGCAGCAGCCGCCCCAGCACCCGCTAATGCTTACCTGAGCCCCATCTCTCTCCGGCGATGTCCACGAGTGTCTCAGCTGTCCGAGATTCTCCCTCCTGATTGGCTGACACAGCAGCGGACACCATTGACACCCGCTGCTGTCAAAGTCATTTAGCTGTCAGTCAGCCAATAAGGAGAGAGGGGGGGCTGGGCCAGGCTGCAGCTTCATGTCTGTGATTCGACGCGGGTGCTCCCATAGGAAGCTGCTTGTTGTGGGGGCACTCAACAGGAGGGAGAGGCCAAGAGCAAAGAAGGGGAGGATCTGGGCTGCTCTGTGCAAATCCACTGCAACAGAGCAGGTAAGTATAACATGTTTATTTTTATTGAAAAACAAACGAGACTTTACAATCACTTTAAACAACCAGAGTGTTAAAGCAAAACTATACCCATCAATTTAAATTGTTCCCAAAAGAGTGCTCAAATTAAAAATGTTCACTAAATGTCATGTGAACCCTTAATAGCACATGGGCAGTATATGCTACATTCAAGGCATGGTTTTTTTGATAACTGTCACAGATGCCAGTGTACTTATGCCAGCTCTCAACTGATTGTTCAAGCCCTTGAATGTTGTTCTCTTGCCTTGAATGACTGGTGTCATAGTTGGACCGGCCAAATTTTAGTCAGTGTGTGGCCTCCCTGATTCGACTGAAGTTGATTATTTTACGGGAGGGATATATTGTAAAACTCTCCAATGATCATCAGCTGCAGCCACTGATCTGTGTATTCTGATAACGGTGGATGCCGCTATAAACACAAAAAGTTTCCCATCCATCTTCTGTGTGTAGATAGAGGAGCCTGTTCATTGTTTTGGGGGTTTTTTTGCACTCAGCCTGCTGAAACATAAAAATAAAAGATAAAAACCTTGAAAAAAGCAAAAAAACTAAGACAGCCACTACATCTAATGATTGTTAGGCTACATTATATTTTATGTTTGTTTGTTGAACAAAAAACAAACAAACTGGCTGTTCGGGTTGAAGCCACTGTACTAACAATCCAATGTTAGTTCAGCGATCCCCCCCTGCTGTGCTACTGTGTTCTGACAGGGGACAGCCCCCACCAGAACACTCCAGTCAGCACTCTCAGCCATTGGCTGAGAGCGCTGATCGGGAGCCGATCAGCAGACCTTTTTCTGTCATGCCCCTTCGACAGAAGCCGGCCGAATGGAACAGCTGCCAAACATACAGGCCAAATGTCGGCCGGGGTCTATTAAACCAGCCGGTGCCGTCCGACATTTGGCCCGTGTGTACTAGGCTTTAGAGCCATCCTCGGTAGATATGAGTGAGTATTCGGAATTAGGAATGTAGGATACATACAATTGGATAGGTGTGTTTAGTTATGCTTTCAGCTACATGTTTCTATAGGTAAAAAAAATGTTAAAAAAGAAAGCTCACATAACATGTATTCATAGTTTAAAAGAAGATATACATATACAGTTGTGTGAAAAAGTATTTGCCCCTTCCTGATTTTTTTTTTCTAACACTTAAATGAGTAAGATCATCAAACAAATTTTAATATTACACAACGATAACCCAAGTAAATCCAAGATGCAGTTATTAAATGAGTATTACATTTATTAAGGAAAAAAAGCTGTTCAAAACTGGCTGGCCCTATGTGAAAAAGTAATTGCCCGCACCCATGCCGAATCATAAATTAACTGTGATTAACCACAATTGTTTTGAAAAGCTAAAGTTAAATTTCACTTGTCACACCCAGGCCTGGTTACTGCCAGACCTGTTGAATCAAGAAATCACATAAATAGAAGCTGTCTGACAAAGTGAAGCATGCTAGCAGATCACAAAAAAGCCACACATCATGCCACAATCTAAAAAAATTCAAGAACAGATTAGAAACAAATTAGTGTACATGTATCGGTCTAGGATGGGTTTCAAAGCCATTTCTAAGGCTTTAAAACTCCAGTGAACCACGGGGAGAGCCATTATCCACAAATGGAGATAACTTGGAACAGTGGTAATGAACCTTCCCAGGAAAGGTCGGCCAACAAAAATGACTCCAAGAGCATGATGACGACTCATCCATGAGGTCATAAAAGAACCCAGAACAACATCTAAAGAACTGCAGGCCTCACTTGCCTCAGGTAAGATCAGTGTTCATGATTCAACAATAAGAAAGAAACTGGGCATAAATGGCATCAATGGGAGAGTTCCAAGGCCAAAGCCACTGCTGACCAAAAAGAATACAAAGGCTCATCTCACATTTACCAAAAAACCTCTTGATTATCCCCAAGACTTTTAGGTAAATATTCTGTGGATTTATGAGACAAAAATTTTACTTTTTGGAAGCTGTGCGTCCCGTTACATCTGACATAAAACTAATACAGCATTTAATAACAAGAACATCATACCAACAGTCAGACATGGTGGTGGTAGTGTGATGGTCTGGGGCTGCTTTGCAGCTTCAGGACCTGGACAACTTATCATAATTGATGGAACCATGAATTCTGAGCTCTACCAGAAAATCCTAAAGGAGAATGTCCAGCCATCAGTTTGTGACCTCAAGCTCAAATGTACTTGGGTTATGCAGCAGGACAATGATCTGAAACACAACAGCAAGTCCACCTCCAAATGGTTCAAAAAAAGCAAAATGTAGGTTTTGGAGTGGCCTAGTCAAAGCCCAGGCTTAAATCCAATTGAGATGCTGTATCATGACCTTACACAGGCCGTTCATGCTGGAAAACCCTCCAATGTGGCTGAATTACCGTATATACTCGAGTATAAGCCGACCCGAATATAAGCCGAGGCACCTAATTTTACCACATAAAACTGGGAAAACTTATTGACTCGAGTATAAGCCTAGGGTGTGAAATCTGCAGCTACTGTAAGTGGAAAAGAGGGTCAACAATGCCCATTTGCAGCCTCACTGTGCCCATTTGCAGCCATAGGTCCTCCGAACTTCAAACTCGGTAGTGCCCCCTAGCTGCAGCCAAAATTTGGGGTCTCTGGACCCATAGGGTCCCGAAATGACATTGCTGCAGTTGGACACAGTTGACTGACTTTGGGGCCCCGTATCTCGGGGCCACTTGGTGCTAGGAACCCCAAATTTGGTGTGCAAACCCAGTGGAACTAGCACTATAACATATCCAAACCTGGATTCCTAGCACCAAGTGGCCCCTAGATACGGGGCCCCAAAGTCGGTTTGGAAAATGTCAAGCATTTTTCTGCAGCAGAGAATGACATTTTCAGAACACTGGGTTTGCACACCAAATTTGGGGTTCCTAGCACCAAGTGGCCCTGAGATACGGGGCCCCAAATTCGGTTCAGAAAATGTCATTTCCTGCTGCAGAAAAGTGCTTGACTCGAGTATAAACCGAGGGGGAGGGGGGCATTTTCAGCACAAAAAAATGTGCTGAAAAACTTGGCTTATACTCGAGTATATACGGTAAAACAATTAAGACAATGAAAACAAGAAGAGTAAGCCAAAATTGCTCCACAGCAATGTGAAAGACTCATTTCCAGTTATCGCAAAAGCTTGATTGCAGTTGTTGCCGCCAAGGGTGGCACGACTAGTTATTAAGTTTAGGGGGTAATTACTTTTTTACATAAAGCCAGGCAGGTTTGGACAGCTTTTTTGCCTTAAGAAATGAAACCATCATTTAAAAACTGCATTTTGTATTTACTCAGGTTGTCTTTGTGTAATAATAAAATTTGCTTAATGATCATTTAAGTGTGACAAATATACAAAAAAATTAAAAATCAGAAAAGGGGCAAATACTCACACAACTGTATGTGCAAAGAAATACACTGATTAACCTCAAATATATGTGACCCTTGTATTTATTCTTTATACTCAACATAGATTTAAAGATTCACGTATAAAACTGTCTTATGTTTACCAGTTTTTGAAACGTTATTTTATAATATTTGTTATAGACAAAATTTTGCTCAGCAAACTGATTTTCAAGGATTTGGCAAAGTAACAGGTAGCAGAAAGGGTTGATTTACTAATGGCATATAAACTGTTCACTTTTGCAGGGGAATTATCCCTAAGTCATCATTCAATCATGTGCAAGAAAAGAATGGTGTTTTTTTTATTCTCCGTGCACATGATTGAGTATTCTTTGAAAAGTGAATTTTCACTACATTCGCTAAGCTCTGGGGAAAGTACCCTTGCACGGGGTAACTTCCCTATTTGTACAGTTTATTCGTTTTTTGTAAATCCTCTATGTCTGCCATAGAGGATTTGGCTGGTAGCGTTGACCTGAAGTGACACTCTATTCATGTGCGAACAAGAGGATCTGGACAGCTGCATTCCAATATGATCACTTTTTTTCTTGAATAAAAAGACAGTCCATACAGCAAATGGAGGTAAGGAAATCAGATATAGCTAAGGCGTTTCACATCCTTATTGATGCTTAGTCATAGCTAAAATAACAGGCTAAAAACACAGATATATATATATATGCAAATATAAACGACTAAATGATTGTACGTGCCATCATTAACATTATCCTGTGTAGCCAATAGAACACACACGGCGATGATTAGGACAATTGAAGAAACCAGATGAAACCCATATGTTAATGAAGCTTCCCTTTGGCTGTTTATATAGTGAAAACATCCCCTATTATAAACCCATTCAAATGAAATGTAAAATGTAAATAATAATAAAAAAAAATGCAAAAAATAGAAAAATAAAACCATGTACGGAAACATGTTAATTTGTTACAGACATGCTGAGGAAACGTTTATAGATTCAAAATACGTTCAAATGGCTACCAGGGAAAGTCTCATAAAAATACATAAATATATAAAAAAGCACAAAAGGAAGAGACTCCTGTGGAAACCCAAAATCCCTTTGGCACACCTGGAACAAAAACAGAAAATTCAAAGCAAGAGATATCTACTCAGAAAGATAGGACTATTATCATGTATATACAAATACAAAAAAAGAATAAAGATGTTATCAGGGATATTACAGGCATGGTGAATCCAATAAACGATGCAAAAAATACAAAAAACAACTGCCTATGGTATTGGGAGTCCAGGTTGTATGACCAGAACTTTACAGGTCTGATTTATGTTTGCTAATTTTCAAAGAATTGTCAATACTCCTGGACTATTGACATGGGTCTGCCTGAGTTACCACTTGTGTTCATTTGTACTACAAACAAATACTGTGGCTATAATTATCTATATAATACAACAATATCAGTGTTATCTATACAACATTATTACATTATTTACGCAATACATTTATATGAAAATCACCATAAACATTTGTCATATATAGCATAATACTTTAAAGTGGATGTAAACCCGAATTTTTTTTTTTTCTTTTTTGATGTCATAATGTAGAGTATAAGATTTCCTATCATTTGAGCCCAGTCTTGCCACAAAGAGTTAATCCAGCTCTGAGCAATCCTCTTTTATTGTTTAGTGAGATAAATCTTGACAAACAGAGAAAAACTTTGTCAAATCCTCCCCCTTGCTGTGAGTGACAGGTGATTTACTTATCTTGTGCACTAGCCTAAGACATGCATTATTTTTTAATTCCCTCCCCCACTCCTTTCTTCAGCAGCTCTGCAAGGATTGGCTGTTCCACACCTCAGCATGATTTGGCATGCTGAAGTCATGTGGTTACTTTCCTGTCTTTTCACTGAATGTTAGAGATCATAGGAGAAGTTCAGTGTAAGAAATACACAGGAGAAATGCATATTGACAAGGGGAGTGTAGAGGTGGGCGGGGAGTCTACTGACATCACGACTCCACCCACCGAGCTCCAGACAACAGACCCACCCACAGAATATGCAGTTTTTCGGGTCTCATAACAGACAGAAGGGAGACATTTAACAGGTAAAGATACATGTTGGAGGCATGTATATCCTTATAGATAACCCCTATGGCAGTAGGCGGTACGATTGTTGGCCAACTGAGTGTCTGATTTTTGTCTTAAGGGCGTGTGCCAGGATCTTGTCTTGCATACTAACGGTACACAATTGATGTGCAACAAACACGAACGTAGTGACATACTACAAGGAATTTCAGCTCTTGAGTGCCACCCTTTGGGCCCTTCTGCTAATTTTGTGTTTGGTGAGCATTGATTCCGAGCATGCGTGTTTGTACTTTGGACTTTTGTGTGACGGATTTGTGTACTAACCATACAAAATTCAGACAACAGACCATTGTCCGACGAAAATTTACTAGCTTGCCATCCAACATTTGTTGTCCGAAAGTTGGACAAGTGTCAAAAGGAGTGTACTAACGGTAAGATTTTAGGACAACAGTCTGTCAACAGACAATCCCCTGCCAACAATTGCATCATGTGTATGAGGTTTAAGGCTAACATTACTTGTGTAAGGATATTGTCCTGAGTGTCCCCTTACCTCCTCTTCTGGGGTCCCATGCTGGCACTCTACACTCTGCTTCTTCTGTATGTGCCACCATAGCAAGCCGCTTGTTATGGGGGGGGGGGGCAAACATGTGGGTGCACTCCTGAGCTGGACTGTGTGCATCTAAAGACACACACCCCAGAAAGGGAAACCAGCTCTGGGCACAGCGCTGGATTGAGTAAGGACTCCGGTAAGTATTTGGGTGTGCGTTGGGGGGGGAGTAAGAAGGGGAGACAGCAAGTGGAAGATGTTCTACCTTAAATGCAGGTAATTCATTAAGGTAGGAAATACTTTTGACTTTAGGACCACTTTGAATACAAGTACAAATGCCTTGTGTGCTTTCCCCCAACATTCTTCATCAGAGTGCAAAGTATCTTCAAATGATTGCTCCTGCCTGGAACACATCTGTAAATTTCATTTGATGTGCAGGCAGCCCCAGAACTACACTACCCATGAGTACTGGGGTTACAGAGATGAGTAGAGAATACCATGCCAATATAGCTAATGTCAGTACATTGTCTTATAGTCCAAACATGGACTTCACATGCAAGGTGGACAACACTGTTTACCATTTAAATGCAGCAGTATCAGCTTTGTCAGCCCATGGAAGGAGAGCCTATATTCTGGCAGGATCTCTAGGCATCTTTTGATGCTAATAGGGACAATGTGAACGGGCAAGCTCTTCTATGTATAGTTTTGATTTTTGACCACACATCAACTTTAAGTGACAGTCCTTCAGACCTGTAATTACAGCTTATTTAACTTATCCTGCCTTTATAACCTGGATCCACAGACAATATATGCTGTACACTTAGTCACATGTAGGAAAAATTTCCCATGATGCAGTTTGCCAACATCAGAGAAATTGGTTCACTTCTGACCATGGCGTGGGGCCTGATGACACAAATAGCAGCTTCCTTCTTTTTAATGACTTCCTCAACAAGTCAGTGTATCCTGTCTTGTGAAATCACATCATTAATGTCTCTCTTCCTCCCCCCTCCTTCCCCCTGTGTGACCACCCAACAGCAGGAGCACCTGCACATGTTGGCATGAAACTGAAGCAATTAACTGGATTAAGTAGATTTAATTAACCATAAAGTGAAAACATCACTCCTTTGTTTCCTGAGAGAAATGAGCAAGAGATTCTATTCATTCTATTTGATTCTATTCATTGCACATCTAATCTGTCACTTATTGGGCCTGAACTGTAACTTCTTGTCTCATGGGGACCTCCTGATTTTTTTGCCACAATGCATAGCAGAGTAATTTACATACTGTACAAATGACAAAATGATCCAATTAAAGTAATTTGCATGAAAAATAAGTTGTAATTATAATGCACACAGACAGTGAGGACCGAACCAGTGCTTATAAAAATTTAGGCCAAATTTACAGATAGCAACAGCTGTTTTAACCCAAATTTGAGTGCCCAGGTGTTCAGTAGATACATATACTTAGTCTTGGACTTCTTTTTAGGATTGGTTTTGTCACACCTCATGTACATGCTATACACAAAAAAATAGCATCAAATATAACACGTTTTGGAATTATATGACTGAAAATAAAGTGATTTGTCTTTCTTGCCTTGCTCATGTTTGTCATGTAATGGTTGTTAAATCATGCATTTTTGTGTTTGTTACTTTTCTAAGTGTGTTTACATCTTATAAGAAGGAGCAAAGATTGGCCGTCCCCAGCATTAGCAAATGTTTTACATTCAAAACTGAAGATAGGGCTGGATTTAACAATCTAGGTGGATTTACCATGGCTGGGTATACCATATTTAGTGAGGCTATGCAAGTTCCCATTCCAATACCACCACTGTCTCTTTGAATGTGCAGCTGATTGCCAGAGGAATAGCAGATACAGTATAAGGAATAAGGTCTACACCTATATAAGAAAATTATTCAACAAGCTATGCTTTGGAACCTATATTCTTTGTCACTCTTCTTACAATTTTGTCATCTAATCTAGCCAACATTAAAGTTAACTGGTCAGTTATATGATGCATATGATCAGCATTGGGCTACTCAAAATAGTTTTAATATGGAAGACACTTTTCATTATCTCTTTACATGGTATATGCAGTCCTTTCAGTTTATTTTTTGTAGATATACATGTGAACGTTACACGTTTTAATCTATTATTGTAATTATTGAATTTTTTAAACATTTTTAGTTTCATACTGTATATATACATTATATGTAAAAAATATATATATATATATATATATATATATATATATATATATATATATATATATATATATATATATATATATATATATATATATATATATATATATATATATATATATATATATATATATATATATATATATATATATATATATATATATATATATATAGTATATCATTTTCTTTCTACTTACACAGAGCATGTTTCAAAAACCAGAACTGCATTACATTGAAAAGCTCATGTGCTTGATTTGTTCTACTAAAGCAGTTAATGATCCAGTCAGTTTTTTTTATTTCCCTAACACATGATTGGTATTCCAAAGTAAACATATTTTTACCATATGCATCAAAATTAAGTGATTATTCGCTTTCTAAAATGGATGCTTACTTTAGGTGAACAGCCCTTGCTACATAAAATATATTTACACTTTTGGAGTCAAAATTAATAAAATCCAACCATTTGTTTGTTATGTGTTTCCATTTATACAGCATACTTCAAAAAAAGTTTTTTTTTAATTTTCCTTAGTTTTTAGATGATTTTTGGACAAGTTGTCATGGCTGAATGCAAGCAAATCTGGACAAGTTTCGTGTAAAGCTGGATTGTGCTGAACCAGCTGAACTTTTCATGAAAAAGCTTGTTGGTAAATTTTCGGTCAATGTTCTGTGGCTGGCTGAACGCAAATAACTGTACCATGTAGGGCCAGCTTAAAGGGGTTGTAAAGTATCATGTGTTTTTCACCTTAATGCATTCTATTCATTAAGGTGAAAAACCTTCTGTGCTGCAGCTGCCCCCCGAGCCCCCCCCTATTTTCTTTCCTGAGCCCGATCATTCCAGCGATGTGAATGAGCCCAGCGACTCCAGCCGCTGTCTTGGGTGCTCATTGGATAGATTGATAGCAGCGGAAGCCACTGGCTCCCGCTAATGTCAATTAAATTCAGTGACACAGGAGCCAGGGGCGGGGCTGAGTCCTACTGTCTGTGTCAATGCAGCTCTTCGTAGGGGCACCTGATGAAGAGGAGGAACCAGAAGCGCCGGCAGGGCACCCCAAAAAAGGAGGATCAGGGCTGTCCGGGGCAAAACCCTTGCACAGAGCAGGTAAGTATAACATGTTTGTTATTTAAAAAACAAACAAACAAACCTTTGCAATCACTTTAAGTCCTATTAAAGACTAAAGCCTGGTACACACTACTATTTTTTTTTTCGTTCAGCTCAGCGGGCCTCGGTAAGCCTCGTGGAGACGTCGGTTGTGTGTCTCTGGGTGGGAGTGGTTAAAATGAAGAAGGCGTGCCTTCGAAATGTGTTCTAAATGGCCAGACAGCATGTGGGCGGCTCCCCAGTTTGACAGCCATGGACCACTCCCATCCAGAGACACACAGCCGACATCTCCACGAGGCTTACCGGGGCTCCAGCTGTGGCAGGTTTTTTTTTTTTTGTCAATGCTTAATTGAACAAGCTGGAGTTTGAAGCCGATTGGCTACCATGCACAGCTGCACCAGATTTTTCCAGTTTTAGTAAATCAATCCCACAGTGGCAATTGAAACAACTGGCAATAGATATCTGCCAGCACAGTGCTGACAGGGTTAATTATGGCAAACACAGCTCCACTCATAAACAAAGAGAACTAATAGGATTTTTCAGTGCTGGAATTTCCAGAAAAGAACATCTAAAAAAGGTAAGCTGCAATTTGTATATATATTTTTTAAAGCTGAACTATGAGTTTAACCAGACGGATTAGAAAAAATAGTTTTTTTGTTTTGAATAAATTTTGTTTGCCTGTTTGCCTGATATACAAATTTAGATTTGTGTATGTAATAGAAAAATGATAATAGTACAATGTACAACAAGCATGGTCATTACATTGTTAAATATATTTGGGTATCATAACAATAACAACTTAAAGGGTGGAGAGGGATTAGAACCCCTGTCAGTTTTTATTGCTGTCTGTGTCCCCATTAGGAAGATTCACCCTCTCTATTTCTCCTGTATACCATTATCATTAAAAGTGAAGGTAAAAGAAAAGTAATAGAGGGGAAATCTTCCAACGGGGGTACTAGTTCTGGCGACCTGGGGGTACCCAAGAAATGTCCTTAATTTGCCGAGATTTCCTTTTACTTTCTGTTTGGCTATGGGACAGGAAGTAAAGTGAGGCCCGGAATTGAATGGAAGTATGGAAAGATAATGAAGGGCCGGGCATGACAAGTGCGGAGCAGTGAGACAACATAGGGTTAAAGGGAGAAGGAGGTAAATGGAAGGAGGTAGAAATTAACTCAAGGGGTGGAGTGATATAAAAGAAGGAGGCAGGGTTTTGCAGGAGCAGTGGGAGAGAGAGACAGAAGTAGGAAGAAGCAGAGCTCATCGCCATAATAGGAGCCCGATAACGGACCCGTCGTCTCCCCCAGCAAAACGAGCGGCTGCAGCGGCCTTCGGGGGGACCGGGCGGAATCCTCGGCATCGGCAGAGCTCGGAGGCGTGGCTTCGGGCCATAATGGCGCCCGCTCCTCGCCATCCAGGACCCAGAGCAGCGGTAGAACGATCCCCCCCTCTTCACAGGGCTCAGCAAAGGGGGGAGGAGCGGTGCCACGGCTGTGGGCCAGCTACCTGACACTGCTGGCAGCCCTTCAGCGACATGCCAGGACGAGCCAGGAGCGCAGGACTGCGCAGTGCTACATCAGGAGGACACAGGGAGAGGGGGCGAACAGCAGCAAGGAGGGAACCCACGGCTTCCAGGCCTGCTTCGCCTGGGGGGTTGGTCACACAGATGCTCCCAGCCACGGAGGTACGGTCGGAAGACGAGCTGTCGGGATTGGACGAGGAGGTGCGCCAGGAGATCGTGCCATCAGGAGGGACCAGTGCAGCGGCGATGGGGAGCAGGCCCAGTCAGCCCGGTGAGTCACATGTTTTATCTGCTGTTGATAGTAATGTTGATCTTTGCAGGTTGCTAGGTATTGGGGGCGGGGGGGGCCCCGAGGTTAACAGGGGTTGCGTCCACATCGGGGGGGCGCCTGGCCCGGGGGGCGGGCGATTCGCCCGTCGCCTCTGGGACACGGGAGCCACTGCAGGAGTTACTGGGGGGGTGGGGGGGTTAAGGGATTTGGTTCAGCATTTTGCGATCAGCCAGGTAGGGCCGGCACAGGTGGCTCCATGGGTTGGGGGGCAAGCTGAGAAGGCGGGTACTGGGGGGACCCCTGTGGCAGGGGGGAGTCCGCTGGTATATCAGATGTAGGTGTGACAGGGAATACCTCTGCGGGAGAGAAAGCAGGGGAGCCTGCGGTTGTGGTCAGGAAAGACGTGGTCAGGATAGCGGATGCGGCTAAATGTGAAGTTTATGTCTGCTATGAGGGACCATTGGGAGCGCATTTAAAACAGGAGGTTAGGGATAAGATTGTAAAAGGTGAGTATGTTGAAATTTTCTCACTATTATCACTAGAAAAGTTCAACTTGGATAGGGTGAAGCCGGACGATTCCAAAAAGGAGGATGAAGAGAAGCAGAGGTATCGGTTGATCCCTAGGACCTTTGTGAACTGGCTACAGGCGTTCGCCATTATGGCCAGCGTCATAGGTGAGAAGAACCCAGAACATTGCTCGGCGCTGTTTTGCTACATGGACACCATAGGGGAAGCACATAGGGTGTATGGGGGGACCGCGTGGCTTCGGTATGACTAGCAGTTTCGGCAGCGGAGGGCAGTTAGGCAGGCCCTTAGGTGGGACCATAAGGATATCAGCTTATGGATGCGTTTGATGTCTTCCGCCAGGGCCCTAAATCAGTTTTTTCAGGGGGGGGGCCGGGGGATCACCCACCTCTGGACTGCCGGCCGGAAAGAAATGGGGGGTGTGTTGGCAGTTTAACGAAGGATCTTGCAAGTTTGGGGGGTCCTGTCGGTTTAAACGTGAATGCTCAGGATGTGGGGGGAATCACCCGTTGTCACGTTGCTTCAATAAAGGAAAGTGGACAGGGGAGCCTGCTCAGAAGAGGGACAACACCGGTGATGGAGGTAAGGATGCGGCCTTTCCTAAATAGGTACCCGGATAGGGAGGCAGCAAGGGTGTTGGGTGAGGGATTTTCAGGGGGTTTTAGAAATTCCATGCTCCATGGCGGTGATACCTCCTATGGCAAAGAATTTACGGTCGGCACTGCAGAACCCTGGGGTGGTTTCCGAGAAATTGGCTAAGGAGGTGGCGTTGGGGCGCATGTGTGGGCCTTTTGCATGAAAGCCATTGCAGGATTTGGTTGTGTCACCGTTAGGAGTGGTGCCTAAGAAGGAACTGAATAAGTTTCGCCTTATTCGCCACCTCTCGTTTCCAAAAAGGGGATCTGTGAACGATGGTATAAATCCTGACGATTGTACAGTGTCTTACACATCGTTCGATGCGGCCGTGGCATGGGTGAGGCACTACGGTCAGGGGGCGCTCATGGCAAAATCTGACATTGAGTCGGCATTCCGCTTGCTACCAGTACATCCGGACAGTTTTTGGCTGTTGGGTTGCTGTTGGCAGGGGGAATTCTACGTCGATCGGCGTCTGCCAATGGGTTGCTCTATTTCCTGTGCCAAATTTGAATTATTCAGTTTATTCCTCGAATGGGTGATTCGGGATGTGTAAGGGTTAGATTCCGTGATACATTACCTTGATGATTTCCTATGCGTGGGGTCGCATTCTTCTAATGTGTGTGCGATTCTCTTGGCGACCCTGCAGCACATTGCGGGTAAGTTTGGGGTACCACTATGTGAAAGTGGAAACTCCTGCGCTGTCGGGGGGGGGGGGGCTACGCTAAAAGGACACTGCTGCAACACCTAAGTACTGATCCAAGGCAGGACAAATGGGACAAAAGTGTGGGAGGATGGTAGTTGCGCTGTGATGAAGGGGGGGGGAGGTAAGCTAACAAAGATGACTAAAGTGGCAAAGTGAACTAAAAAAGCAGAAATGGGCCAATGCATGAATGCATCCTACATGCTAAAAGAACATGGTGGGGATGCAGTGCAGTGCAACGTAGCTGATCAACATGACTATAATATTGCGGGCAGACAAAGCCTAATATAGGTAATCGTGAAACAGTGACTGCTTGAATATAGCAAAACAAAAATGCATATACTAACACAAATAGGATGAATAATGACACAATGCAAAAAAATATATAATGCAAGAAAAATATATGTGGGCTAGTGCCCCATTAGCAAAAACGTGCCAGATCCTGGTGAACTACAAGTGACAAATCCCTAGGACAAACATGAATATTAGTTCTATCATCCAGTCCAAAAAACAAAAACTCGTGATAAGAAACACAAAACAAGTCCAATCGTGAAGGGAGGGGTGATCTTTAGTGAGGACACCTCCGTGTTTGCAAGCCGCTTACCTTACAGCTGTAAGGTGTACAGCCTGTGTTGCAAATGACCCGCAGGTGTAGACGTTCCGTGTATACAGGCAGTGACAATGATGAACATGCCAAGCGAAATATATTAAAAAAAAAAAAAAAAAGTATACAGCATGTAAAATAACTCTGCAACGACCACAGTGGAGGGGGGGCAAGAAACACGGGGGGGGGGGGGGGTTGCACTCACTTTCATGAAGTGAGTGTGGGCATCAATCCACAAGCGCCAAGCTCGTATGCCTCCAGGAGTGTCACCAATCTGGAATCTGTCCCCGTGCCTGGAAACTGGAATATGTCCCCGTGCCTCTCTCCTCAGTGTTCGTCAGGTGTCAGGTAGAGTAGTGATGTACAGTGTGAGGGGGAAAGAGACGCACATAGCGTGATCCCATATAAAAGGTATATTTATTTAATAAAACAAGTCCAATCAACTTACATTTAAAACAATGCTGTAGTGTGTAGTAACTACGAGCGCCGAGTTAAATTTTGCGTGTCGCATTATTCCGATGGGTAGGGTTTTTCGCCGATGGCTGTCGGCGGCTACAGCGGGGATACAGTCCCCAACCCATTTCATTAGGCTTACCAGGGAACACAGGGAGGATTTAAAGGTGTGGTTCCTGGAGACGTACGATGGTCGTTCGGTTTGGATGGAGGGGCCGGTAAGTAATTTCGATCTAGAGTTAGTTACGGATGCGGCGGGTTCAATGGGTTACGGGGCTTTCTTCCAAGGGCAGTGGAGCGCGGAGGCGTGGCCGGAATTTTGGGTGGAGGCAGGATTTACTCGTAACCTGGTACTATTGGAATTGTTCCAGGTGGTACTTGCAGTAGAATTGTGGGGTACGGCATGGCAGAATTTAAAGATACGTTTGAACTGCGACAACATGAGGGTAGTGCAGGTCGTTAATAGGTTATCAGCATCATCACAGCCTGTAATACGTTTGCTGCGCCACCTCGTGTTGCGGTGTTTACAACTGAATGTTTTTCTTTATGCTGTTCATATCCCGGGAATTGATAATACGTTGGCTGACTCCTTGTCTCGGTTCCAGTGGGACAGATTCAGGGAGCTGGCTCCGGCTGCGGAAAAGGAGGGGATTCCTTGCCCTGGGTGGCTTTGGGAGATGGCCTTGGAGTCGCCGCGGCGTGGATCAGGAAGTCAGTAAGTGGGTGCACCTGGGCAGCATATAATAAGGTATGGACGGAGTGGTCAGAATTTACACGGCTGGCGGGAGCCAAGCTGGGAGGGCCAGAATTGAGGCTGTTAGTGGTGTATTTTGTTTCAAGACACATGGAAGGAGGGGGGTCAGTGTCCGCAATTGAGAGGAAGCTGGCGGGGATGGCTTTTTTATTTAAGCTTCAGGTTTTGACTGATTTCACCAAGGATTTCTGGGTGAAACAGGCACTAAAAGGTTACAGGAGGAGTCACTCAAGAAAGGATTCGAGGAGGCCGGTGTCTTTTTCAATTCTGCAGGTTCTGTGTACAAAACTGGGTGGAGTGCGTTCGTCTGGTTATGAGGTAATTTTGTTTAAATGGCTTTTTCTATTGCATTTTTTGGAGCGTTTCGGGTGGGGGAATTCGTGAGCCCAGCAAAACGGGAAAAAGAGGGTTTGATGGTACAGGATGTGGAGGTTAAGGGTGATAGGGTGGTGCTGAGGTTGCGCAGGTCTAAGGCGGATCAAAAGGCAAAGGGGTAAAGGTTCGGCTGTTCACGTTGCCCGGGTTCGGAACTTTGCCCGGTTAGAGTGGTTGAGGAATTTTTTTAAATTCGCTCAGTTAGGGAGGGGCCGTTGTTCGTGCTTGGGGATGGGACCTTTTTATCTAGGTTCCAGTTTATTACAGTGTTCAGAAAATGCCTTGGGGCTAGATAGTAGACAATTCGCCTCACACTCCTTCCGCATCGGGGCGGCTACAGAGGCTGCCAGGTGTGGGTTGGATGAGGCAGCGATTAAGAGGATCGGGAGGTGGGAATCCAGGAGGTTTCGGTCTTATGTGTGCCCTCATTTGTTACCTGATGATGTTTAAAAAAAACAAAAAAACAAAAACAAAAGTAAAATAAATACATAATATGTAACTGTGTGGGGGGGGGCAGCACATATATATTCAATTTTATATTGTGTTATGTCTTTTCAGATGGGGGTCAGCCAATGCCTCATCTGGATCTTGGGGCACTCTTACGTTTTTTAGGGTGCCAAGAGGGGGGACATTAGACCTGAAGGCAGGCAACTGAGAATTTCAAGGAGGGAGGCATGTATTCGATGGATAGGAATTCCAGGGATGGGATGGAGCAGGGTTGTGCCGGAAGTCGAACGATACGCTCGACTTTATAGGCCTCCTGATGTTTTGGTTTTACATGCAGGATGAAATGACCTGGGGGTCCGATCCACCAGGGAGCTGGTGTCTGCCATGAAGTGCGATTTTTTGGCACTTCGGGTAGCATTCCCGGGAATGATAGTGGTATGGTCGCACATAGTAGCGCGGACATCCTGGCGCATGGCGAGATCTGTGTTTAAGATTAATAAAGCGCGAATTAAGGTGAATAAGGCTGTGGGAAAATTTGTTGTCAACAATGGGGGACTGGTAGTGAGGCACATGGAGTTGGAGGTTAACGTGGGGGTGTACCTAAGGGGTGACGGAGTGCACCTTTCAGCTGTAGGCATCGATTTATGGGCACTTGGTATTCAGGATGGTATTGAGAGGGCCTTGCGGGTGTGAAGGGGCCCTTAAGGCTAAGGGGTCATCCTTGCGGGCTGTGGCAGTATCTTTGGTCTCTGATGGTGGTACAAAAACAGAGGTGAAGAAAATGGTGGGGGGCTTTTTCAGTGTTATGTGCCCCTCTGGTATGTTTTTTTCCAGCGGAAGGGTAGGCTGGAATACGGAAATGTTTGCACTGCGGGAAGGGGGTTGTCTCCGAGCTGTTAATACGGCTGGAGGCCTGGTATGGTAAAATATGGTCCGGCAGTGTACTGGTGATGGTGGAAAGTTTAAATTGGAGAACGTGAAATTTGAGGTGCCATCAGAAGACCAAAAGATTGGGAGAAAAACTGTTGGTAAAAGGGTTGTACATAGTTATACATATGTTGATTAAAAAAGTTATTTAATATTTGGTTTTATAGTTTATTAATAAAAAGGAGGCTGCTATGGCCAGTTTTTACTCCAAACTCCTGTGTGTGGTCTATTTTATTATAGATAAGGGGGAGAAAGTGAAAGGGGTTATCAAGGTAAAGAGGATGTGATGGAAATGTTGGGGATATTGGTCTTGCACTGGTCAAGTGAGGCCCGGAATGGAAGTATGGAAAGATAATGAAGGGCCGGGCATGACAAGTGTGGAGCAGTGAGACAACATAGGGTTAATGGGAGAAGGAAGTAAATGGAAGAAGATAGAAATTATCTCAAGGGGTGTAGTGATATAAAAGAAGGAGGCGGGGTTTTGCAGGAGCAGTGGGAGAGAAAGACAGAAGTAGGAAGAAGTTGCCCACCCACCCTCCCTTTTTTTTGTTGTTTGGGTTTTTCTTTGCTGTTTTTTCTTTTCTTTCAGGTTTACTGGATCTGGGTCGTCATAGCAGTGATGTACCGGCGGTATCTTTGGTCTCTGATGGTGGTACAAAAACAGAGGTGGTGAAAATGGTGGGGGGGCTTTTTCAGTGTTATGTGCCCCTCTGGTGTGTTTTTTCCAGCAGAAGGGTAGGCTGGAATACCGAAATGTTTGCACTGCGGGAAGGGGGTTGTCCCTGAGCTGTTAATATGGCTGGAGGCCTGGTACGGTAAAATATGGTCCCGCAGTGTACTGGTGGTGGTGGAAAGTTTAAAGTGGAGAACGTGAAGTTCAGGGTGCCATCAGAAGACCAAAAGATTGGGAGGAAAACTGTCGGTAAAAGGGTTGTACATAGTTATACATATGTTGTTTAAAAAAGTTAATTAATATTTGGTTTTTTAGTTTATTAATAAAAAGGAGGCTGCTATGGCCAGTTTTTACTCCAAACTCCTGTGTGTGGTCTATTTTATTATAGATAAGAGGGGGAAAGTGAAAGGGGTTATCAAGGTAAAGAGGGGGTGATGGAAATGTTGGGGATATCGGTCTTGCATTGGTCATGGGAAATCTTCACAATGGAACACAGATGGCGAAAAAAAAAAAGTCTGACAAGGGTTATAACCCTCCCTTACTCTATCCAAAAATAAAATGAAAAGTTTTGCCTATAGTTCTACTTTAAAATATGTTCTTGCCTAAAATACACTATACTGTCAATTTAGACAGATACTCATAACTTGCAAAAAGTCAGGAACTTAGGAAGACTTCCTGACCCACTCACCGCTGTAAAAATGATCATTGCTGAGCCACATAATCAGAAAGCAATGAAGACCATCTGTAAGGCAGGTTCTCAGTAAATTGAGGCTCCATGGTAGACTGAAGATTTACTAAACTTTCAGCAGGCCAAGTGTCATCTTTACTGGAAGAAAGAATCCTAATGTTCCAAGACTTCGGGAAGACTTTTTGCTATTTCAAGGTTAGCTGAACAATAAAGAAAAGGACAGATACATATACAAGTGGATAGAACAGTCTTTACAAATGTAGTCACCATGCCTGATTTGAACTCTTTTCCTTTCTGACTTGTCCCTACATCTGTGTGTACTATGAATATTCTTTCATTCATTTAAGTTGTAAAAAAAATGCTGTGTATATATAAAGGGATGTATTCATTAAGTCAGTAAATAATTGGACCACATGAGTCTTTCAAAGGAAATAGAATATAAACGAAATCCTTTACACTATATATACACATATTATAAAAGCTATTTTTTGCGTCTATGCAGAGAGCATAAACATAACATGAATTTTTTTTGCAGAAACTGTAAATACATTAACCACATATACCACATCTGTATTACACAGCAACTATAAGTTTAAAAACACCTAAATAACCTTAGAATATTCTCTTCCTATACAGCATGTCTCCTGTTCCTAATTTAAGTATTACTTTTATTGCTTTCCCTATGTTAATCATATAAATATAGGGGTTTTTGTAAATGTTTGTATGTATATATATATATATATATATATATATATATATATATATATATATATATATATAAAACATTACTTTTGTTTGAAAAACTGCACAGAGTTCATAATAAACAAATTAGTGTACTTCACTGTACTACAGTTACAATCCAACAGTTATAATCACTACATTGCAGCAATGAAATATTTATTTTTTCCATTTCACTTGTATTAATTAAAGTGATTGTAAAGTCTCCTTTTTTTAAATTTAAAATAAAAAACATGTCATACTTACCTGCTCTGTGTAGTAGTTCTGCAAAAAGCAACCCTGATCCTCCTCTTCTCAGGTGCCTCTTCAGTGCTTCTAGCCCCTGCCTCTTGTTGAGTGACCCCAGAGCTCTGGGGGCACCCAAGCTGAGCCGCAGCTCCGTGTATCCATTCAGACACAGAGCCGTGGTTTGGCCCCACCCCCTCTCTCCTCATTGGCTAACTGACTTTGATTGACAGCAGCGGGAGCCAGTGGCTCATATGCTGTGTCTCAGCCAATCAGCGGGGAGAATCCCTGATGGCCGAGACACTCATGGACATCGCTGGATAGAGAGGAGGCTCAAGTAAGTATTAGGGGGCTAAGGGGGGGGCTGCTGCACACAGAAGGCTTTTTTTATCTTAATGCATCGCATTAAGATAAAAAACCTTCTGCCTATACAACCACTTTAATTTATTTATAGAGCCAGAAGAGATGATGTGCATGTATTTATGGCTATGATCTTTCCTCCTGCATCACCATGCAGACTGTTGCTCCTCCTCTGCTTAACTCCCGCAGACTATTTCTTCCAGGCGTTCCCTATCCATTATTGTGTAAGGGATGAAGACATCACTCTTGACCGTGTAAGCGTGATGGTCCCAGAACTTCTCTCCTCCTGCACAAATCTTATATTGAAGTAAAGTAATGACACATCTTTTTCTGAAAGCTAGAAGGACCCACTCTGAATAAATCGTTTAGGCTGGTTCAGGTGGCTCGCAGCTACTAGGCCAGAAGCCTGCAGCACCTCTCCCCGGAGGCCTAGTAGTTCAAAAGCACATTGTTGGATGGTGGACTTCTGTTCCCAGCCAGCCCAGCTTGCAAATACTATGCCCTCAGGCTACATTGATTTGTCACATATCCCCATAGTCTCTCCTCTGATTCAGGACTGCCCATCATTGACCGAGTGATGATGAAGACTTTGCTAATGACCATGTAAAAGCAAAATTCCCTCACAGACTTCCTGGCACATCCAGCCCTCCACTGTGGTACACTCACTGACCTTTCTCTACCCTGAGTACTTGATGGAGACCTTCCTTCGTTCCGACAGCTTCACCTACCCCTCTGCTCCAGGAGTTCTTTATCAACGACAGTGTGATGATAAAGACATTGCCAATGACTGTGTAAAGGCAAAGTTCCCTAAAAGCTCTTCCTGGGTCTCCTCCTGCGATCGGTGCACCCGATGGGGGTGCCCTCCTGCTGCTGTCTAGTATTCCATCCTCCACTTCACTCAGCCAACAACTCTCCCCAGTGGCATGTTACATCGGCTTATATAGGAGGCCCGCCCCCTGCCAATACCAATTGAGGATTGGTCAGGGCTCCCACACAAGCTGCCTGCCACTCCAGGTCCAGGCCCTGCCCCTCTTCCAGAACATTTTCCCTGGAAGCAGGGGAGGCGCCTCAGAACTAGAGCACAGGTGACCACACGCACTGCTACTCTAACCACTCCCAGCCCCCACATCAAAACAGACAGGTCTAACTTGCAGCATAGGCCTGCCTAAATTTGCCTGTGCTGACAGTCTCCTAGTAAAACCCTATTACTAGCACCTACCTATTGGTAGAGGGTGCTACATGTATTTTTTAATGAGATTTGCACACAGGTCATGTTAGCATGTTACGTTGCCAACATGTGACATGCACCTTGTTAAAATTATATAAGAAGACTCCCGCTCCTCTAGCTCCTCCTAAAAGGGCATTTAACCTTCCCCCTCTATTGCATATGATTTCCTAGCTTTTGCTTTTAAAGGGGATCTCCATACTCCATTCTCCAATGCTCTTGTCTCCCCTCTAACCCCTTCGATTTCCATGGGCTAACTTTTGCTTTTTAAGGGGAATTCCACACTCCACACTATTCTCAAAAGGCTGGGAGCTGCCTTCACCAATCCAAACCACATCCTTTTTCAGCGCATACAACAGGGCCAGCTAGGAAAGGGGCAAGAAGAGCAATCACCAAACCCCCTCCTGAACCATACAAGGTCACATGCACTCAACATAGCTGGCTGCCTTTGGGGCATGTTGGGCTCAGCCCAATACCAACCACAAAGCACCTTGTACCCACTAGTTTAAAGAGGTTTTCCACATTTTCCTACATTTTACCCCTGTCTGCAGCCCCCCACAACCCCAGCCTAGGGTTGTGTGGAAGAAGCCCTTGTCCCCCTGAATTTGGGAACAAGGTGGTTGACTTTTGGGGTGCTCAAGCCCCTCCTGCCCCTAAGCATCCACCCCCCTTTCATTGTCTGGCTTGCTGTGTGTTTGGCTAGGGGTTTGTTAGTGTGCGGGAGGGGAACAATATTTTTTTACTTTGGGGTGGTATTTTTCACATGGGGGTTCACATTTTAAGCCCTAACAGACCCAAATGGCCTTGTATGTATTGGGGGGGGCAGGCTATACTTTTTTTGGGTTAAAATCTTGCAGCTACAATGTAGATATGTAAGTTTTCTCTAAAGCCGTACATCTTTGAAGCAGCATTTTGGATACATGCTACAGATGCACCACTTTACAAGCAGGGTAAGCCCCCCTCCCCCAAAGTTACTAGCTTTTAAGCAATTTTGCATTTTTAAAGGCACTTCTCATTGTTTTGTTTTTGGGGTTGTCCAAATTGGTGACATTGATATATGTCCCTCAGGGTGGGACCCTGGCCCCCATACCGATTTTAGGGCCAATAACTGGAATATAAGCCAGCCAAGTGGGGACTAGCAAAATTATCAAGTCAGTTCCCATAGACATGTGTGTTTGTGTGTCAAGAGAGTCCATTTGGGTGTCCTTATAGAGTTTGTAACACATGTATTTACTCTTTGTATTTTGTTTTTTATGTCTTTGGAAATACAGATGTGCAAAACAGATGTGTTTTAGAGTAAGTATTTTTTACTTTTGTTTTTTATGTAAATCTGTGTTGTTTGTAGGATGTTAGCTTCACTTTGATTTAATTGTCTGTGCTGCATTATTTTGCAAAATCTTCCTCAGGATGTTGTGACTACTAAATGTTTAAATCCTTAAGAGACTGTCCGTTTGTGGACGCATTTGTGTCCTTTTAACTCCTGTTAATTTCCTCTACAAAATGGTCAGACCTCAAAACCATATTCTGTTAGTGTCTCAAATTAACATACATGTGTTTTTGCTTTCCTTGCTCTTTTCCAAGTCCTGTTTTGTTGACCAATAAAATTTGTAGCAAATTTTTTTTTTATGTGTTTTGTTAATAATTTGTTTTGCAGATGCATGCTCAATCCAAGTAATGCTTTTTACACTCCCCCCCTCCTAAACTATTTTCATGCAACAGATTTCCCAGCTGCAGCTTAACTAGGCTGATTGGCATGGCAAAACAAAAAAAGGTGTGATTTGTCTAAAAGCTACTTTCCTGGTGCCTTCATGGCAGCAAATGCATTGATTGTGTGTATGCTGCCATGGATAGGCACCAGGAAAGGAAAATTACAGAGAGGTAAGTATTCAATTTTCCATTTTAGCACAGTGGTTCTCAGCCTCAGTCCTCAAGTACCCCCGACAGAACATGTTTTGGGAATTTATCTTAACTAAAATAGCTGTCCAAAATACCAAACCATTGACTGTGATTTAAAGCAACTGTGCAAGATGAAGGAAAACCTGCAAACATGGCCTGTTGGGGGTACTTTAGGATAGGGTTGAGAATCACTGATTTAGAGCACTGAGCTAAAATCTAGCTCAAGACAATTCTATTCTAATTGTGGGCATTTAAGGGAAACCAAGTGAGCGTTAGAACCCCAGCTTGTCTTTTTTAGGTTGGGCTTCGTGTCCCTGAAAATTGGCTTCACTTCCTGTCACACAGCCAAACAAGAAGTGAGGGTAAAAACCTACCAATGTCTTTTTCATGTCAATGGCCCTTGTTTAATAGAAAACACCAGTTGCCTTTCACTATAATCTGCATCTGCTTTACTATTAATTTCCATAAAAATTGGTTTCCTGCAGCTAGATGCACCAAATGCATCTAGATGCGTGACCGCTGTGTATGTGAGATGCGCAACTGCTGTGTGTGCTGATGTATGTACCCGTGGCTCATATCTGGTTCCCGGAAGCGGTGGCCAGCACACAGGAATGACATCACTTCTCTCCAGGAAGTTGCTTGTACTGCTGCTAATTTCTTCCCAGCTGTTCTCTGAGGAAGAGATGATCCTTGTATGCAAATTAAGATCATTTTTTATTTATTTTTACATGGGGTGGTGTTTGTGTGGGTCATGTGTGTATGTCTAAATGATTTGGCCTCAAAACACACACCTACTTCCTGTGTACAGATTCACTTCCGGGCCAATGTGTATTGCTTCCTGCTTCAGTGTATTTGTATATATAGATATATCTATACATGTAGGTTCTTGTGTCCACCAGCAGAGAGAAGTTGGGTAGATGCCACACTCCCAATTCTGGAGGCATAATAATGGTCCAGCACAGGGGTTTTCAAACTATGGCCCGCCAGTTGTTGCGGAACTACAGTTCCCATCATGCCTGGTCATGTCTGTGAATGTCAGAGTTTTATAATGCCTCGTGGAATGTGTAGTTCCGCAACAGCTGGAGAGCCGTAGTTTGAAGACCCCTGAGCTAGACCATTATTATGCCTCCAGAATAGTTTGAAGATTCCTGATTACTCTAGCGTGTCTTGAAAAAAGGTGGTTTCTCATGTGCCTTGTATAATGCCCAAGAAATATCGTTTGGAAAATACAAGTGGGTCATCTACATTCCAAATTTGGCAGTTAAGATGGTCATGCACTATGCAATTTGATTGGCCAATCTCTGTACAACTCAATATTTAGGCAAAATAGGTCATAGGAAGACGCACTTGAACACTTAATTAAAATTATAGGAAATCAAACAGGCCCTTGCACTAAATCTAATTTATTTAATATCTAACTGATTGCAGTGTATGGTCACCTTTAAAGATCAAGATCTGAAAATGTATTGGGTTTAGAAACTCTTCTCTGTTCTTTGTAATGTATTGAAAGATTTGGGTAAAAAAAAGAAAAAAGCACATTTCAAAGATATATTAGAAGTGATAGGAATGAGATTAGCATCAAAAGGGTTAATTAACTGAGCACACCTACTAATTGCCTAACAAGACACATCCAGTGAGATGAAATTAACCAACTGTATTGGGCGTGCGCTATTATCAATGAGAAAACCGCAGTTACCCTATGCGACAGTTGCAGTTTACATATGTGAGCATTTATTATCGGTATTTGCGATTCAATGTGCGCCGGTTTGCACGTTCATTTAATGACTTTTCCGGCGCACCAATTAATGTATGAACTGGTGCAGTGCCTTCTTCTTAGTAAATCACCCCCACAGGCTTTTATGAAGTTGAATTTAGAAGCCCAAAGAAAAAAAAAATTCCCAAAGCTCCTAAACTCAAGTTTAGGTGCTGCCAGAGTGGACTAGCTTACATGAAGCCTAATAGCGGTCCACTGAAACTTTGTTCCTTGTTTTGCCTTACTGAGAAAACTTGTTGGTCTGTGCAAACAAATGAAACAACAGGGCTTTTACATTTCTGCTAATCAGATTACACTTACAGTGGTATTAAACCCAAAACCAAAAATATATTATAGATGTAAGCTCTACGAGCAGGGCCCTCCTGTACCTTTTGTATTGTACTGTAATTGTGTTGTCCCCCTTATACATTGTAAAGCGCTGAGTAAACTGTTGGCGCTATATAAATCTCGTATAATAATAATAATAATAATAATAATTGCAGCTTACCAGTCATTAGATGTGGTGGCTGCATTTGTTTTCTTTTTTTTAGGTTTTTTCCTCTCTGTTTTCACCTGGTGATCTGGCCACTAACACACCGCCCGTATTAGAGTGCCTACACTCTGCATAACAGGGAACAAACTGAGGAATTCATAAACGTTGTCATAGATACCCATTGGAATTAGGTCGGGGTGCTGCACCAAAAGTGACAGTGATTGCACCCAAGTCATGTACATGTCAGAGACTAGTGCATAAATCTGTCCGTGTCTACACTGGGGGGTGTCCACACTGGACATTCCTTCCTCAATACACTCACTCACACACTGACAAGTGCAAGGAGTTGTGAGCTAGAGGTGGGCGGAGTCTGATGGGGAACTCTAATGGCGCGTACATACGGTCAGAATTTCCGACAAGAAATGTTCGATGAGGGCTTGTTGACGAAAATTGCGACTGTGTGTAGGCTCCATCGGACATTTTCTGTCGTCTGGATCTGGATCTCAAATTTTCCGACAACAAAATCCGTTGTCGGAAATTCCGATCGTGTGTACACAATTCCGGCACACAAAATTCCACGCATGCTCGGAATCAAGCAGAAGAGCCACACTGGCTATTGAACTTCAATTTTCTCGGCTCGTCGTACGTCACCGCGTTCTTGACGTTCGGAATTTCTGACAAGATTTGTGTGACCGTTTGTATGCAAGACAAGTTTGAGCCAACATCCGTCAGAAAAAAAAATGATTTTGTTGTCGGAATGTGCGTTCGTGTATTTACGCAGCATGAGACTAGTTCTCCATCAGGACCACTTTACTTTTAATTGACAGCTCAGTCGCAGTGTGCAGAGTTCCCCCTGCAGGTTCTGCCCACTGTCAGTTCAGTGTGACTTGCCTTCCGATTTCTAGGATGCAGAGGCCTTTGTCCTAGCTACCAATTAAGTAAAAAAACATTGAAACCTAATAATAAATTCATGAATACACAACAACCCCCTTCCACTGTATGCCAACTTTGATTTGGTCCTAATTGCTATCTGTTTGTTTTATCTGGTGGTAGTTCTTTTAGATGCATGTTATGTTAATGGGGCCATACAGCCTGAAATGTGACATTACTGCTTTACTGAATTCCCCTGAAGGATTTTAGCGACACTTGTACTCCAACAAATGGAGGAGTTCATAAAGGGGAATCCATAAAGGGTGTTATAGTCAGACACCGATAGTAAGAACTACTTGAGTTCCGCACATGTAGGTAATGTTACCAACACTGGTGCAAATGCTTGCCTAAATTAGATGCAAGGAACTACCTACTGGCAGAAAAGTGCCTTTAGGGCAGTCTTTCCTCTGAATGGCTGCATGGTATTTCTAAGTGTGAGTTTCCTGATGTTGACAGCAGAGGGCCATGTTTGCGTAATGTGTGTAGAAGTTTGTGTAGGAATGTGCTTCCCTCTACTGTGTGTATTTGTAATTACCTGTGTTTTTAATATTATACAGTTAAAGTGGTGGTAAACCGAGTTACACTACTTGTATCTACAGGTAAGCCTATAATAAGGCTTACCTGTAGGTTCTGTAAATATCTCCTAAGCCTGCACGGTTTAGGAGATATTGACCATATACGTCATCGGCGCATGCGCTGTGAAGAAACGGCCCTCCGTGCTGTTTCTTCACTAGCAAGTGCCGTGACTGGTGGCTCCAGCACGCATGCGCGACATCACGCCCGCTGGGCTGAACAAAAAAAACCTCACTGTGTGTACTAGGCCTAAGACAAAAAGTAGATAGGTGACTGAGTTCCAGTGCCACACTACAGTTTCTGCTGGTGAAAAGCTGCATTCTGGGCTGGTTGGACGCACAAAGTCAAAAGCAGCATCTCGATCATCCTCAGGGGTCCCTGGAACCTTCATCTGGAGATATCTGTATTAATAACTATATACCTGGGTATATGTGCACTATTCCACCAGGACTCCTGTTGGGTGCTTTGTTGATAATACCTGTTTGTACATCGGATGCATGTATTATTTTTATTCTTATATAAACCTAATTATTACTATTATTATTTCCATACTGGTGTGCATTTATATGCTTAAGGTTAATGTTATATACTGCTTACAATAGTTCCTCTGCTTCAAATTACTTTGATTAGATTATCGGTTAATTTGCCGAGAAGGTTATCTCCTCTATTTACAGAGACACTGTCCTGGATGGAGGCACTGCCAACTTTATTATCAAACCCACTCTTCCACTATGAGGTTCAAAGGTTCTGGTTCTCCTTTTGACCTACAGGTTTAGTGCAATATCCTGTTTGGGGAGGGCCATTTCTCATAACCCCCCATAAGAGGGCTTAACGGCCGTAGGAGAACTGGCAATAGTGCCAGTACTGGTAATGGTCGCCTCCAGCACATTGCTGTGCGCACTAATGCAAGAGGTGTAAACAGGCGCACGCAGATTCGCAACGAACTAACAGGCAAACACGCATGCACAGAAGCGCCAATTGGCGAACGCACGCACAGCGCGACAGATGTGGCCACTTGCTGGCTTATATAAGACTGCTGCTGAGCCCATCTCATTGCTGGATTGTCGACAGCCTTCCTGTGTTCCTGAGCCTCTGTGCAATTGCTGCCTGGATTTCCCGTTGTGACCCAGCTTGTTCCTGAGCTGTCTGATCTGCTCCCCTGGCTTGCTTTACTGACTTGTTGACTTCTCCAGTACCCGATCCCAGCTTGTAACACGGACTTTGCTACAGTTATCTGTTCCTGCCTGCTTCCCAGTACCAGACCTTTGGCTTGTCTCTGTTTCTGCAACCTGCCTCTTCCTCCTGCCAGATCTACTGTGTTTGATCCCTGGCCTGGCTTCCACTACTGTTCCTTGTGCACACCTTGCCAAGTGTTACTGAAGATTCCTAGAGACTTTGGCCCAGCTGTGTTTCCTACTTTACCCAGTATTCTTCAGGTGTCCACCAGCTCTTCTCTCCTGAATCCATCTGGCAACCTGTGCTTCTCTGGGCACTACACCCTCTGTACCCAGCTTAAGGGGTGTACTGCACTCAGCCGCAAGGTGAGCCCTCTCGGCATTTCGGCCTCCAACCAGGTACATGACAGGGCTACACTTGTGACAGGAAGACACCGCAGAAGCACAACTGCGAAGCACAACATTGTCATCCAATGAGTGCCTGAACAAAGACTTTCATTACAGGATCACCAAGTATTATTCCAATGAAAGCTACCTATGGAAAATAAGAAATGTAAAATCTGTTAAAGATTAAATCAGATACTTTAATTCAGCTCATCCCCCATGGTTTTGTTGATATTTAATTGATCTATTAGTGCTGGGCCAGCAGTGTAGACTGAACTGCTGCCCACCCTAATCTTTACCTGACAACCAGCTAGACTACTGTTTTGTTCAGTGTAATTTATTTTTTGCTCTTTTGGTATTTGGTTATCAATTCGTTAACCACAGTTATGAACTGGTGTCCTGGAGGCCATTAAGTGCTACAGAACATGTCTGTATCTGTGAGTGCAGTATTGCTTATCAGACACATTCAAAATAATAAATCAATTCTTATTAAACGTGATTTTACAATCAATAGGTATTTGCTTTTAGAAATGTCTTTGTGAATCTTGTACAATAACTGGAAGCAGAGTCAACATTTTTGTAAGTAGCCATATATCATGAAGAGGATGTGTTTCAGGCAAACTTCTAGCATTTAGTAGCTGGATTTTATAACTGGAACAAAGCCTTAAGGCATAGATTTGTCTCTTTATTTTTCTGTTTAAACATTGCACAATGTACAATCTACCTGATCACTGTGGAGGGAGACTGAGGATATGCTTCCTACTACCTGCAGCAAATTGATGACAACATTCTCACACAGTCCTCTCAGACAGACATTGAAACACTCTGCCTGGAGGCCAAGAATTGATTTGGTTTTCTTAATTAAAGGTACAATTTCTGAACTGTATTTCCACTTTAAAAAAAAAGGCAAAGCTTATTATCAGCCATTTTAGGTTTCACTAAATTTAATGTGGCTTGACGTCTTGCTTAAATGTATTAAAAGCAGAACAGTAGCAAACATTGTTAAAAGTCAACTCTACCCAAAAGCATTTCAGTTTTATAGTAGGTGAATTCCATGCAGATAAAAATCTCCATCAAAATTATGCTCCACTTTTGCATTAGTTGCAGTGCCAATAGTGGCATCACCCTGGTCCAGTGTATTTACCAAAATGTAAAAGAGAGTGATACCTACAATAAAGCTTTGTGGAAGACAATAGAGACACAAACAAATGCAGCCACTGGGATCTTATTGGGATAAAATTCACTGGGCATTCAAGCCACTCATTTCTACCTAAATCTAAGATGCTTGTTTTTGCTAAATTTGGCCTTCATCAAATATTGCACACATTGAAATACTGGAAAAAAGAACATGAAAAACTTTGTTCTAGTGAGCAAAAACCTTCATCATTTGATAAGCCAGAGTCTCCCTATCATAGTAAAACTATAGGAGAAGACCAGCGCCTCTGAAGACAGAGAAAATGTTTGTTTCCCTATTAGTTTTAATTACATTTGCTGAATAGTTTTGTTTTAATAAAAAAATCATTAAACTGGCTAACTTGTTTCTGAGTGCAAGTTTTCACTATGAAAGAAGGACGCAGGTTTTTCAGTTACTCTGGTATAATCAGCTCACGATTCCAGTGTTGGGACACTCTTAAAGCACGCCTAGCACTCCATATATAATAAAAAGGTTCAAAATTGTAGACATCTGTTTTATCATATATCTTCAGAGAAAATGATTGCTAGTGTTCATTCTGAGTTTTGGACACATTTCAACTCTAACTTTATGATAAATAGAACCCTTAGGAACCTTAGTAATGCATTGAATGTGGTATGCCTAATGAAGGAATGGTTCAAAATAGTGTGGTTTTCAATGAAAATCATATGGAATGGGAAATATGTTGTTTTGAAGAATTGGCTTTAAAGCCTAACTACAGCTGAGTTTTGTTTTGGCTTTTGTCTGGTTTTTATTTCTGAGATTCGCTGTACTTGTGACTTTCATTCAAGAAATGAGGTGTGGGCATCACAGGAAAGTACCGATAGCTATAGAAGCATTATCAGACACAGACATATTACTTTTCTCCATGTCCTGATAGGAAGTGAGGGAAAATCTCTCCCATCAGGGACACTTTAAAGCGGAGCTCCACCCAAAAATGTAAATGCCACTTGTCTGCATCCCCCCCCCCCTCATTTGCCACATTTGGCACCTTTTGGGGGGGGGAGTGGGTATATGGTCTTGACAGTTAGCCACTCCCACTTCCAGATGAGTTCGCCGTGGCAAACTCAGCCGCAACTTCGGCCCCCTCCCCCCCCCCCGCCGCCGGGCCATTCACAGTGTGCTTCACACATGCGCAGTAGGGAAACAGCTGTAAAGCCTCAAGGCTTCACTGCCAGTTTACCTTAGCCGAGATAGCGGCAGCAGTACCCGAGAGACAATTGAAAAATTGGCTTGGGTGAGGACACCGCTGGATTCATGAACAGGTAAGTGTCCTGATATTAAAAGTCAGTAGTTACAGTATTTGGGACGCTCTTCAAGCACGCCTAGCACCCCATATATAATAAAAATGTTCAAAATTGTAGACATCTGTTTTATCATACAGTATATCTTTTTTCGCCAGGAGTCTGGAGCTCCGCTTTAACTACTTTACGATCGCCCACCACACATACTGTGGCAGGGCGGCCGCTCTGCGCTGGATCACATACCTAATATGTGATCTGTGCGCAGGGGTAGAGATGTGTTTTATAGCAGAAAGTTAAAAATGTTGGGTTTTTTCCAAAATTCTCGCTCTATTTTTTGTTTATAGTGCAACAAAATAAAAAAACGCAGAGGTGATCAAATACCACCAAAAGAAAGCTCTATTTGTGAGAAAAAGGACATACATTTTATTTGGGTATAGTGTTGCACGACTGCACAATTGTGAGTTAAAGTAAAGCAGTGCCGTATCTCAGAAAATGGCCTGGCCATAAAGGGGGGGGGGGTAAATCTTCCAGAGCTAAAGTGGTTAAAGAGTAACTGCAGTACTTTTTTTTTAATAATAAAAGTCAGCAGCTACAGATAATGTATACGTAAAGCACTGCGTAAAAATTGACAGTGCTATACGAGTACCTGAAATAAATAATTAAAATAAATACGGTCCCGGATGCCGCCATCTTGGCTGTGGGAGCCGGTTGTGACTTCCGGCTGTTTCACAGCTGGCTCTCTACTGCGCATGGGTGAGATTGTGCTGCATTGTTAGAACAGTTCCAGAAGGGGGGAGGTGCCAGGCCAAATGTCTATAATTCTCGCATGGGTGAGATATGCGGGAGTGGAAGAATAGGGAAGGGGTAAAACTTCTGTAGAACTTCTTCAGAACAAGTGATCCCCTATATTTCTGTTCTAGTGACAACTCAGAAATTGTGATTTCCCCTCACTTTCTGTAACAGTGACAGTAGTCACCAGGGCAAACAGGGTGAACACAGGGAGACAGATAGCAATAAAAACCTGAAGGGCATTCTAACTAGGGATGAGCTTGGATTCATCCTGACCTGGGTGCAGTTCAAATCCAGAATTTAGGTGTCATTGCTAGGCTAGGGCAGTAGTTTCCCCTCGGTAGCACATATAGCAAGGAGTGGAGATGCTCATGACATCATTGACTTAATATGGCCATGTGCTCATATTAGGTCATGGATGTCACAAGAATCCCCACCCCTTTCCTGTACAACAGCTGTGGGGTGGAGAATCTCATTGGTCCATCAATGAAAGTTAACTTCTGGCTTAGGACGCCCTTGGGTTCAAACTAAACCCAAGTTCATCACTAATTGTAACCCTTAACTTCTCTATCCAAAATAAAAAAATATGTAATTTTGGCTATAGCTACACTAAAACACTAGTTATAGAGTGGAGCAAGGAGTTGAGCTCACTCAGCATGAAGGATAATGAGCATTTAGTGGATAATATGCTAACAAGCATTTCTCATTGTTGGTACTGAGCCTGCTCGGTGCTCAGCCATAACAGGCACAATTATTTAATTTTCAAGTCTTTTTCCTAAGTGACCTTAATTAGACTTGTTTATTTTGAGGTCCCAGTGAAGAGATCTGTTTTCTGCAGGGCCAGAACATTTATAATTACGCTTCTGGTCATGCATTTTTCTACCCTTCGTTTGGCGCAAAAACAATGCTTCTACACAACTGCTGACACTTAACTTGTGTCACTGAGAAAACAGCAGTATAAGAGTCAGGCAAATACTGTAATGGATGATTAACACATGCGTCAGACCGTGATAAGATAATGAAGCATCTGCTTGCCTTTGCATTTGCACCATAGTAGACCATAATGCTACACATTGTGCATATGGACATAGCTACTACACAGCACAAATAATGCATTGCTGTCTAAATAGGCAAAGCATGTTTCTGTCATTTAAAAACATTGCACATTGTGTTATAAATGAGATGTTATAGGGGACCAAGTTATTTTTCAGACAAGAAAGCAATTCATTGTGTCTTAATGTCCTAATAATTAATTTGCAAACAAACAGTCAGTAACTTACAAGAATATATTTTTTTTATTTCTCTTTTTCAGCAGAAAGCTTAACATTTGTAAAAGAGACTCTGGATGCTGTGCACTGCATGTACACCACACTGCTGTAAGACCAGCAATGCACCTGTTGTCGCACACTTCTAGTCCTGATACTGAAGACATCTCACAAAGACTTCTGAAAGGGATTGACTACTGCAGTTTAATATGCCAAGATTGAAGGTGTGTGGCAATGGATGTACAGCTTGTCTTATGGTGGTATTGTGTAGCAGAGCAAGTAGAGCAAAGCATCTCAGAGACAAGAGCTTCACTTTAAAAGATCTTAAGGTGTTACTAAACCCACAACAGTAAAATTAGTCAGTGGCGGCTGGTGATAAATTTTTTGGGGGGAGCGGCAAACATTGCACTTACCCCATTTATGGCAGGCAGCGCTTCACCCGGGCGGCGGCTTCTTCTTTCCCTGTTCTCCACCTCAGCATCACGAGCGGCGGCTTCCCCTGCTCTCCTGCACAGGCATCACAGTGGCTTCCGCTGTGCGTCTCCTCCCTCCTCCTCCTAGGCCAATTGGAACGCTTCTCCTTTCGACCAATTGGGAAATGAGTCTCAGAGACGCTTCCTGATTGGGCAGGAGGAGAGTCAGTGTGACAAAAGTGAATATTCATTGGGTGGAATCAGGGCGCAGTGCTCTATGCCCCGAGCCCACCCTTTTTTGAAGCCTACTAGAGCCTCTGGCTCTAATCATGTGCTTAAAAAAAAAAAAAACTTGATTGGAATCCATGCGTCTGGCGCCCTGCATGTAGATTAGGGGGCCGGATTCATGGATTGGCCGCCACTACTGTATATGCAGTAAAGCATGCTTGTTATACTCACTGTGGAACCTAAGGGGTAATCCTCTGCATTGTGTAAAAAGACTGTTTGGTCCTGTCTTCTCTCTTCCTTCCCTTCCTTAACTGTCCCAAATCCATCTCCAAATAGAACAAAGGCTAATGGACGAGCTGCACATGCTCAGTTTGATATGTATTGCTAAAAAGTTTTTTTCTTTTGTTGGGAGAGTGCATGTGATCAGCACAGGGCCAATCAGCGCTGTCCAGACAGAGGGTCAGGGCTGCTGCAGCCTGATAGGACAGTCAGAGCAGAATTAAAACTCCTCCTACAAGCTTTAAAGCGGAGAATTAAAAGTCAGCAGCTACAAATACTGCAGCTGCTGACTTTTAAAATAAGGACACTTACTGTCCAGGGCACCCACGATGTCCTCATCCGAAACTGACCTGTCCCTCAGCTCCGGGTGGAGGCGCCGGCATCTTCAGTAAGGGAATCAGAAAGTGAAGCCTTGCGGCTTCACAGACTGGTTCACAGCGGTGTTCCGGGACCGCCGCTCCCGCACGCATTCGCGGGAGCGATGTTATCGCGGCTCTGGCCAATCACAGCGCCGGAGCCCGCAAACCCGGAAATATCTCCGGGAGACATGTCGCCGGTCACAGCGGTGTGCCGGGACCGCTGCAACAGCTTCGATCTAAGGTAAGTATTTCATAATGAGCTAGTATGTGATGCATACTAGCTCATTATGCCTTTGTCTCACAGGGTTTTTTTTCTCTGGTTTACAACCACTTTAACACCAAGGAAGGTCTGTACAGCCAGAAGAAGCTATACCTGAAGACGCTTTTGCCTGATCTCCAGCAACTACTTATGGATTAAACCTGGTTCCTCCCTTGCCTAAGGAGATAACCCACTGTAACCTGAGTTAAGTAACTTTTAAGCATGTTTCTACTGTTTACAGACCATCATTTCTGCTTATTTACTAGAAGTAGGCAGCATTTTGTTTGCTGTATGTGAATTTACCAGTTTGTTTTCCTATAATTGTAGCGGTTTGTATGTACAGCATTTTTTTGTAGTAAAAGCACATAAATACAATGCAGAGGTCTAAGCTTCCTTGCTTTAATGCAACGCGACCTTACTAGACACCAAAGCAAAACAGTGCCGCCTCTTAAAGTGCTAGTAAATCTTTGTTTTTTAAACAAGAAATAACAAACATGTTATACTTACCTGCTCTGTGCAGTGGTTTTGCAAAGAGCAGCTCCGGTCCTCTTCTTTTAGGGTCCCTTGCTGGCACTCCTCCCTCTGGAGCAGTGACCCAGAGAAAGCCACTTGCCCTGGGGGCACCACTGTGTGCTTGCTCCCAAGCCAATGCTTAATGCGTCCATCAGACACATAGAGCTGCAGCTCTGCACCCCGCCACCCTCGCTCTCTCCTCATTGGCTCACTGGCTGTGATTGACAGCCAAAGGGCTCACGCTGCTGCCTCAGCAAATGAGGAGAGTCCCCATACAGACGAGGCTATTGTGAACATCGCTGGATGGGAGGGGGTTCAGGTAAGGATTGGGGGGGGCTGAGGGGGCCGCTGCACACAGAAGTTTTTTTACCTTCATGCCTTCATCAACTTTAAATCAAACTACACAGTGGATCAGGTTAGCTGAGTTAAATTCATAATAAGTTCATTAATTCAATACAGTTAATAAACATTAATGCAACATTTAAGATCTTGGTATAATTCCACCTCTGTCGCACGTTAGTGATGCACATTTTATATGCAGCAAGGTTGGTAATTGCATGTAGGTGGAAATCCACTGCTTCCCCCCCCTAGAAGTATTGAGACTGATTGATGACTCTTATGTATACGAGAAAACCCTTCGCTCTCAAAGAGGGCAGACATAATAGATTCATAAAGAATTGGTGAGCTTGGGAACAATTCTCCAAAAATACAATACCAATCACAACTTGAGTGAAGCACACAAGGCCGCACTGGAGAATCTGAGTGGCAATTCTCACCTCGTGATCAAGCCCTCGCACAAAGGCAGAAATGTAGTAGTAATGAACGAACTTCAATATAGAAATATGTGCCGGGACATCCTCAGAAACAGATTATGGTACAAACCAATATACGTCAATATTATTGCTAAATTTAACCAACAATATGATGATACTATAAAGTCTGCCTTTGCCGACGGCTTGATCACCAGTGAGATTTTTGAGGGCATTCAAGTCCCCCATCCGAGAATCCCAACCTTTTACTCGCTCCCCAAAATACATAAAAATCCTATAAACCCACCAGGACGCCCTATAGTCTCGGGTGTAGGTTCTAAGACAGAAAAAGCAAGTAAATTCGTTGATGAATATTTGCGTCCACACATTGTCACACTACCGTCATATCTCAAGGATACCCCGGATCCACTGAGAAGCCTGGATGGCCTCACAATGCCTCTTGGCTGTTCCTTGGTAGATATAGATGTTGAGGCCCCCCGTGAGGGGTTTTCTAGGGAGCAAAAAAGGTAAAAAGGTACTGCATAAAGTCCCCCCCTTTTTTTTTCCCTCCCTCCTTCCTTCCTCACCAGTTTTACCGTACTACGTATTTCCCTCCCCTTCTTTCCTCCCTTCCTCCAACTATTCACAGATACATTTGATTATAACAAGAGATATTGTAATACATACAGAGTATAGATATGATAAAAACATATATATATATATACACATACATATAAACTCTTAAACCGTTCTCTCTAGTCGTCCATTTATCACTTTTATTACTCTCGATATTGAGTACTATAAGCTTACAATACCTCCATTGCAGGCATTGCCTATCCCCCTCCGCTACTTCCCTAGGCTCTTGGGATTGTCCTATATGTGTGACTCCTCACAAGACACGTAAGAACAGTTTGGCTCCCTCCTGTGATCGTGCGGACCATCTGAGGGTGCTTGGATCAAGCAAAGGGAGTTCCCCTTTAAAGGCTGTCAAACATGGCTTAATACAATATGATTGGTAACTATATATGAATATGTCCATTACTGTTTTCTCGCTTTATTTATTTTTCTATTATGAACTTCAATATTTGCAAAAATCCTTACAGTTCACAACAATCAACAATCCTCTGAAAAAGACCCGGTGGGGTCGAAATGCGTCAAAATTCATATACACGATTCATGTATCAATTCCATCTTTAATAATTGAATACTGTATATTACTGTGTACTGTCATGTTAGTGATGCCATTTTTATCTTTTGCACCACAGCTCATGTTTTGATTGACTGTGTTTACAACCTCTTTTGATACTCTGTTACCATTAAAAATCTAATTTATGTAACTTTATGCAGTACCTTTTTACCTTTTTTGCTGCCTAGAAAACCCCTCACGGGGGACAATCTCTTATTCTTATAATATTATCCAGGGTGTTCAGCCATTTCTTTTCTCCTATGAATGTCTTTCCATTTCAATTAGATGTTGAGGCCCTATATTCATCAATTCCACATGAACTCAACATCTAATTGAAATGGACTGTACACATACAAGGGATGGAGGTTATGGCTAGGTTCCTCAACGAAAGGGGACCTAAATCCGCAGGCCTTAATGGTTTTGTGCTGCAGCTACTATCTCACATTCTTACCAAGAATACTTTCTCCTTTGATGGGTCCCACTTCCTCCAGGTACAGGGGGTCGCTATGGGTATGTGTTGCGCACCTTCATATGCAAACCAATGATGAGCACTCCAACCTTTTTTCATTTGTGCTAAGGTGGTTCCGCTACATAGATGACATTTTGTTACTATGGGCGGGACCACCAACATCGCTCTGTGTGTTAGAGCTTCTTGCATTTCTCTACTTCTCCATAGTTTGCATTAAACATTCCATAATTTTTGAGAATTTCCTACCATAGGGATTTTGTACATGAGGCCTAACCAAATTGAAGGTACCTTTTTATTGCCATCTTACTGTTCCCTCAGATTCTCCCTGGATGGTTTAGCACATGCTTTTTAATGTAATATGTTGTAATACATTTATGCAACACTTCTGATTTTAATTGGAATGTATCTCATTTCAGACAGTGAGACTTGCTCTCTTTTCTTTTTTGTTACATCTCTGAACCTTGATCGTGTCCTGAAGAAGCCTCACAGCGAAACGAGTAGACGCACAAGGGCTCATTGTACTTACTGTTATGTTTTTTATCTCTTTTTGAACACCGTGTTTATACAATGTACTTTTTCAATAAATGTTATGAATATCATTTTTTGTCACTTCTCCATTGTTTCCATGCCTACAAAGTCCGATCTTTGGCTATATTAGTAGTACCTTTCCCTGTGTTCCTATATTTTCGGATGTGGCATTGGTAGTGCTCTTTTTTGCTATTCTCCAAAAATTGAAAGAGGGATCCCAAGTATTAAGACAAGTGAACATTTACTTTAACTGAATATAGTGCTTACTATAAAATTCTACATCTGTACATCCAAAAGGGCTTGCAATTTACTAAATACATAACCACTGAATTTGCCACAGTTTCTAGAGTAGGTGAACCCTTACGCTTTTTTCTACTGTTGACTCTTTATACTTTACTTATTACGTTATGATAGTAGATATCCATGTTGAACAAGATTTGAAATTTAATTTGAACTATTTCAATCACATTATTAAGAAATATAAGTTTAAAAGATGATGATATTGTCAGATAAGCAAAATAATAAGCATATATTAGTATATTTACATTTGAAAATGTGATATGTGTAAAAAACATTTCCTATTGGAGTTAGTACTTCTCCAATGTCTGTATCTTAATCCTTTTTTGAAAATCGATAAAAAGTATTTTGAAAAAAAAAAAAAAACTTGGTATAATTTATTTGGTATAGAACACTTTATAAAAAATTAAATTATAAGTTTTATACAAATAGGCACTGGTCAAGTTTACGGCTGAAGCTGGGTTCTGTCTTATGTATACGAATATCTACTGCAGCTTGGTTTGTGAGTATAATCACTTGTGTTTTTAACTTCAATAAATGGTACCTGCAATGCACAGGGCTGGTACACCCTTCTTGCTGTTTTTCTTTTTATATCTTAATATGTTTTCATAGTAGTAAAGCATTATCTCTCAGGAATAGGTGTGTGTGCTGTTATTCACTTATCTGACAGGTAATATACAATCATTAATATTAGACTGCTCGAGTGGAATTAAAGAAATACAATGAATTATTACAGCTGCATTCAAATAACACCAAAATACCAGTGTTTTAAATAATAATCCAATATTGTTGCGCTGAGTCTTTTTGACCCAGCATTTTGAGGGCTAAACTGACTTCATCAGTTATGAAGTCAGTTTAGGGTATATAATAACTTGTGTTTTAACTTCATAAAACTATACCTTAAGTAATGCACAAGGCTGGTGCACCTTTCTTGCTTTTTGTTTAGTTCTCAGGATTCCCCATATCTGAAGAGGGCACCAAGGCCTGAAGCATACCTGGTTAGTGGTTAGCCGTAGCAGCATGAAGACAGCAAGAATTTCTACTGTATGATGATGGTTATATATCAGCCATGACCCCCTACACTAGAGCGCTGAAAAGGTCTTGTTTCTGATTTCTTATGTAGCACCCTGATGTCTAGGGAGGGTTTCTCCTAAATTTACCTGCCAGGTGTATTTGCCTTGGCCAATTGTTAGGGATCAATTGAGTTCAACCTAAGTCTGGAATTGCTGCACTTGTCTCTTCTGCCACTAGGTGGCCGGGAACCTAGTGACATTAGATAAGACAAGGGCAAAGCAAGGGCAGATTAGGGGTATATTTGGGTGAGGTCAGGTGATCTGTGTTCTGTGCCACTGGGACGGCTGTCTGGGTGGACGTGTGTTGTGCTGACCAGGCCGCTATGCCGGAATTGTTCCAAGATTGTTGCCATAGGAAACAGCGCTCCTACTCATGCAGATGTGGTGTTTTGCTGGATGCCTTTCCTTGCATGGCTGTCTACCTGTAGCAGTCTCGGAGTCTGCCAATTAACATTGCAACTACCTAATGGGTGTCCTGGCTCTAAACCCTCTCTCCCACCGTTCTGTTCAAGAGAAAATAAATCTCTTTGCATACAAGAAGTGTCTGGTGCCCTTGAATCTACCTTACATTACACCCACTATGCCTTGCAACCCACTCTATACAGAAGGATGTCAGCTGTCTCTGGCTTTGGAGGTTCTCATTAGACTAAAGGAGGCTTGGGACCTTGCTACACTTAGATATTTTTAAATGCCTATTTTGACAGTTTTTCTTTAATATTGACTCCAATCAAATCTTGTTGGAATGAATGAAAGAATGCAATAAATACACTGATATCTTATCGCATGTAGCATTTTTTAGCCCTAGTGGCTTCTGGATCTAGTCTTATAATGGGCTTTGCCCGGGGGCCACTAATATTTAATTTAGGCCAATCAGAGTCAAAAACATGAACAGAGATGGATTATCATGCAACTACACTTTTACCTGGGGCAATATAGTCTCTGAATAGAACTTACTGTAGAATCAGCCAAAGACATGTGTAGAAAAATGGCAAAATGCCTTTGGCTTATTGAATGGTGTTAATTTAAAGGCCTTGAAGTTTGGGGTGACCTAGAAACTCAGAATAGCTTCCAATTAAATGCAAGCATGGACCTGACACACTTAGGTAAATAGGTTTAGGGCCGAAAGCACTAAGCTGAGCTGAACCAAATTACATCTTACAGTGTTACACCTCAGCGAGCCATAGCTTCACCACTCAATGCCAGTATAGAATTTCTGGTACCAGCATTTACTAAGCAGGGCGCCAGGCAACAAAATGTTGAGTGCACATGGGACACAGATCTTACCTTGCCTTTGATCAGTGATTCCTGTCCCAGACACAAAATTAAGGTTTTCAATAATTTCTTTTAAGCATACCGGAGCTGTCATCCTGGGGAAAAGTGGATGCCAAGTCTGTGAACCCTCCCCTTATTTAATTACACGGTCCATTAGCAGGTGGCTCCTGGCCAGATCAAGCTGCCAGAAAACAAATACTTTCCAGTCTGTATTTGCAGAAACCTTTAAAATAATCATGTGGCATGGCAGCACTTTTAATTAAACATATGGCCTCAGGTGTTCTGGTTTGCACCCTGGCAATGCAAGAGTTAAGGCCTCTCAGTGATCTGTGTTGTTTACTGGGGATGTGAGCGATATACCAGGATGAGCTCATCTTTTACTATTTTCATCAGATTGTCAGTGATTACTCATGAACATCTTCCAACGGTGCTAAATCTGGAACCTAACAAACACCCAGATGTGGCCTTGGTTTGAATGAATACTCCAGGCTTGTGTAATACTTCCCAAAAGTTACCCGATGCACTTGTTTACAGCAGTTATAAAGCAATAGATGTGGTGTCAAAGCCATGTGCATGTGGTGGAGTCGGAAGGGGATGATGAATATGTGTGTCTGGGATGCTGAAAAAATAGACAGGGTGTGACTGCTGAAAGATTTGGGCCTTGTGTATAATGATCAGGTGCTTAATGCAGACAGTACTGAGAATAGAATGCATGGAGACAGCAGAGTTAGTGCATATTATAAATAACTTCTTTTCAATAAGCTAAGATAATGAGCTTAGTGTGGTTCTGGCATTTCTGAGAAATAGAATCTCATGTAGAAGGACAGGGTGTGTCATTTCAGACACTGTGAATGTGTTTGCTACTGATTTCATTTATATGTACTGCACAAATACATAGTTGAAATATATATATATATATATATATATATATATATATATATATATATATATATATATATATATATATATATATATATATACACAGGGTTTTTTTCATACCTTCCAACTGTCCCTGATTTTGAGGGACTGTCCCTGATTTGGAACAAAGTCCCTCTGTCCCTCATTCCTCCTCATTTGTCCCTCATTTTGGTCTGATCTATATAGTTGTATGTAAAATGCACTATTTGTCTTTCAAAGTGTTTCCCGGTGCTAAATCTTTCATCCAATTACTAAATTTCTGCATTTGTACACTTCAAATTCCAATATAAAGGAATAGCACTGGTAAAAATAAAGCACTTGTGGGTTTAACTAATAATTTTTTTTGTATAATTCTCCTTTAAGGGGGCGTGGCAGTGGATGTGTCCTATGCTTACATACATTCAGGAACATGCAGGAACAGGCTGACATTCGAACCGTTAATGGGCAGGCTGAGTGTATCAAGTTGATCAATCGATCAACTTGGGTACAACCAGCCTGCCTGATTCTCTTGCAATTAGTGCTAGCAGCTGCTATAGCCGCTAGCGATAATCACTGTCTTCTCCTGGCAGGGATGGCTTTCATCGCCTGCCCGCCTCCACCAGGGGCAGACAATTGCTCAGCAAGAGGGATTCCCCTGTCAGCATTGTCTGTGTTGATCTGGGAATCACGCAAATTTCTTGCCTGCAACCACGGGTTGCAGGAAAGAAACTTGCACCGTGTATGGCCTGCCTTATGTTGCTGGGGGAGGGGGGTGGGGTGTAAAATGTTTCTAAGAGCGATTTACTTTTGAATGAGGGTCTATTGTTGCTGGGGGAGATATTGTTGCTATCTGTAGGGGATATATTTCACTGCTTTTTTAGTTTACATTAACAAATTCCATACAAATTTGATCCATAAAAAATTATACTTTGTTCTGTAGTCTCTAAAAGGGGCGGTACTGGGAAGTGGGTAGGGGTGGACCTAACGAACTGTGCTCGGAGGTGGGTAGGGAGAGCAGACAAGGGGTACCTGCACCTAAATAGTAGTGTGGGGATTATCTAATATACTAAAGATTTGCATGTGGCATTATTAAACATCAACAGATTTCAGTTGTGCCCCACCTGGGCACCGCCCACCCCATGGACAATGTGCCTGGCTGCTGAGTTCATCTCCCCATCCCTGCACTGATTGGCAGCACTGATGGGCACTGATTGGCAGCAATGATAGGCTCCACTGATGGGCCCTGATTGGCATTGATAGGTGGCACTGATGGGCACTGATAGGCGGCACTGGTGGGCACTGATTAGCAGCACCGATGGGCACTAATAGCTGCCCCTGATTGACACTGATAGGTGGCACTGATTGGCACTCATAGACAGCACAGATGTCCACTGATAGGCAGCATAGATTGTTAGCACTAATTGGCAGCACTGATAGGCACTGATTGGTGGCACTTCTAGGCAAAATGATTGCCACTGATTGGCAGCAATGGGCAGCACTGATAGGCCCTGATTGGTACTGATTGACAGCATTGATTGGCACTGATAGGTAGCACTGATGGGCACTGATTGGCACTGATAGGCAGGTCTGGGCACTAATAAGCTGCAATGATTGGCAGCACTGATTAGCAGCATTGATGGGCACTACTCGGTAGCACTGATGGGCACTGATATGCACTGATTGGTGGCACTGTTAGGCAGCAATGATTGCCACTGATTGGCAGCACTGATTGGCAGTACTGATAGACCACATTGTCAGGCACTGAGGGGCCCTGATTGGCACTGATAGGTGGCACTGATTGACACTAATAGGCTGCACTGATTGGCAGCACTGATTGCCAGCGTTGATGGGCACTAATTGGTAGCACTGATGGGCACTGATAGGTGGCACTGACCAGCAGCACTGATTGGCACTAATGGGCGGCACTGATGGGAACTGATAGGCAGCACTGATTGTCAGCACTGATTGGCACTGATGGGCACCGATAGACAGCAATGATGGGCTCTGATTGGCAGCACTTATGGGCACTGATAGGCAGCATTGATGGGAACTAATTGGTGCTGATAGGCAGCACTGATTGGCAGCATTTATGAGCACCGATAGGCAGCACTGATGGGCACTGATTGGCACTGATAGGCAGCATGGATGGGCATTGATTGGCACTGATAGGCAGCACTGATGGGCACTGATAAGCAGCACTGATTGGCAGCACTTATGGGCACTGATAGGCAGCACTGATGGGCACTGATTGGCAACATTGATTAGTACTGAGTGGCAGCGCTGGTACTGATTGGCAGCATTGATTGGCACTGATAGGCAGCACAGATTGGCACTGATAGGGTAGAGGGGGAAGTTTCACATGCAGCAGATAGTGAGCCTTACAAGAGGCGCTCAGTGTGTGAAACTGTCAGGTAATGTAACTGCTTACTGGGAGTAAGATCAGCTGTCACAACTCAGCCACGATGTTGGGTTTGGGGTAACTGAGCAGGTATCAAACACCAGCCAATGATTGGGTTGCTTAAGAAAGGGAGCGGAGCCAATGCGGAGCCAATGTTGCGGCCCGCCCAGACCTCGTCCAATTGGCTGGTGTTTGATAGCTGTTCAGTCCCACACACCCCTGACATCACCGTTGAGTTTTGACAGCTGGTCTCTCTCCCTGCAAGCAGTTACCTTACCTGACAGTTCACACACTGAGCGGGTCTGGCAAGGATTACGATCTGTTGCATGTTAAACTGTTTTACAGGCAGCTCGGGCTACACACTCTTGAATGCAACATTTTGGGGCAGATCTCGAGAGACACAAATAGAGCTTTCTTTTGGTGGTATTTATTCACCACTGGATTTTTTATTTTTTGCTATAAAAGAAAAAAATACAGCAAATTTTGAAAAAAAAAGAAAATTTCCTATCAAATACTTACTGTAATTTGTGGCCTACATTTATGAAGAAATATTATTTGTTTGCATAATTTTATAACAGAAAATAAATATAAAAAACATGTTTTCCTGACAGACTCCATGGCAGCATATGTGTGGGTTAACCCCGCCTCCACTCCTCCCCTATAGGACCCCTCTCCCATAAATCTTTGCTCCAAGCCAGCGGCCGGGTTCTTGTTTTGTCCTCCTCCTAATTGGTCTACCTGAAGTTTTTTCTCTCCGCGATCAAGACCGGCCAGCGACGAGCACTGGGAAGACAGGTCGCAATACTCCGATAAGCCCTGGCTATTAGCAGGGTATGGAGCGAGCTAAACAGAAGATACTCCGATAATCCTTAGCAAGGTATGAAGTGGGCAAACGAAGGAGGCGCTGGATGAGCTAAAGCCTGGCCATTGGCAGGCAAGCGGTGCAATGGCCAGATAGCCCAGCTGTTAGTGGGTGGCCCTATCTGCCCCAAGCCCGGTGTGATCAACTAACCTGGCCCGGTTTGATCATTGGAAGCAGGATTGAAGTTGCCATGTGTGCCGTGTGGTGATGTATACTTTTATATTACATATTTCATCATAGCAGTTTGTGTGTTTCTGTTTGTCTGTTTTCTTCTCTGGCCCTAGTGTCTTCCAGTCTATGGCAGCTGGAGCGCATTTGCGTTCCAAGCCGCTACTTTTTCTTCTGGCCAGGCATCCCTGGGTTACTCCTGCCCAGGGGCTCAGCGCATGAACACTGGGGGCGGCGTCATTTCAGTGGAGAAATTCAATCGGCGGTCAGTACTTTTGATATTGGGATTTCTCTGTGGGCAGCTTGCAGCAGTTTCCCTAAATGCTGTGTACAATCATCACAGGTATATGCTCTGCATTAACACTCTGGTATGCCGCCTCTGTGTGTTTCTGCTATGATTTGATCACCTTTGCAGGTTGTCTGTCTGTGCAGTTCACACTGTGGATGTATCACTGCCCCCCCCCCCCCCCCTGTGTGGCCAGCCCTGGTGTAGCAGGTATGAGAGGGTGGGTTTAACCCCCTTTCCTTGCTGGGAAAAACAAATAGAAAGGTTCTCTTAAGAGGGTCAACACAGAGATAGATACAAACATGCTTTATTATTATCCAAAATATACCAAAATTACAATTTAAAAAAGTGAGGACAGCAATACAGATAGACGGCTGACACAGGCCTAATAAAACATGGACAACGTTGTCACAGGGATATTAAAAACAGAGGGAGCTGCGGCTACACATCCCACACATTCACAACAGGTGATCACCACTCGCTCATATTATAGTGTGCCAGTGGGTAGTTGGTAAGTCCAAAACCGGGGTAGAAGATTGTAAATGATTAAATATTCCTACAGAAGACTCCCAGGGTGGTTTGAGCAATCATGCACCAACGATAAAGTAGCTGGTTATGTAGGTGGATGATCTGGCGATTTGGGTCTAATATAGTAATAGTCGGTGCAGCTGAATCATACAGATGGAGGTGCAAACCATAAGCATATGTGATGATAAATTGTTTCAGCATATAAACCAAACAGCATGGCAGGGAGGTTCCGTTATCAGTAAAGATGAATGGGAACAAGATGCAGAGGCAGCGAGATGTGGTTCCGTACCGACAGCAGTAGGGGGATGCTAAGAGCAGTATTGACATATACTACAAGTGCTGAGTGGGGCATAAAGTTCTCACCAGTCGCACAGAGTCCATCATCAAGTAGTAGCATACCTTTGTCCCCGGAGTGCTGTAGCCATAAGTGTCGCTTCGTACTGTCCAGTAGGTAGAGTCAGATGGTGGGATGACTCTAAATGAGTCTAAATACGTCCACATTTTTTCCTTTTGAAGAAGAATGGTGTCAAAGTCACCCCTCCCAGGGGGCAAGTTCAACACGTAAATCCCTTTAACTGTAAGGCCTTTTGGGTCACCATTATGGAACTTGGCAAAGTGCAATGGGATCGGGCGATCATCATCCTTCTTCTTAATACTACTGATGTGTTCGCCAATTCGAATACAGAGTTGACGTTTGGTAGATTTTATTGCAGGGGCAGGTAAACATGTAAATGACACGTGTGGTCGAACAATTAATGAACTGTTTGATTTTGTAGTCTTTACCTCCCCTCAGATTGGCGAACACATCAGTAGGGTGTACATATTTACAGATGGTACAGTGTCCACATGCATGCATGCCAGGAGGTGGTTTTGACCCTGTAAGTCAATTTTTACTGATAGTTGGTGTGTACTAGGACATCACCTGGGTTACGTGCCCTTTTCGCTGTCAATAGTGGTCTAGGGCTGACTATATTGGCAATTAGTGGAGCTGATCTTAGGATATGCCAGTGTTTATTAAGGATCTCCTGGACTTTAGTCCATTGGGAGCCAAACCTAGTGATGATCCTACATAGACTATATATTCATTGTTTACTCTATATTCAGTCAGTGCAGTCAGTGTATTAATATATATATAAATAAATAAATAAATAAATATATATATATATATATATATATATATATATATATATATATATATACAGTCTCATATATATACCATGAACAGGATGAAACAGCGTTACCACTAAAAAAGGGGAAGTTCTTAAAGCGGCATTACGAGGGTTGTTTATCCAACATGGTTCTCGTCTCAAAAAGAACCGTGGCTATTGAAAATACTCTTTCAAAGCTTCATTTCCTAGAAACTCTACATAAAGCCTCACAGTCTACAGAAATACTAGCTAATATATCGTCTACTAGGGCATCACTATTAGAGCTGTTGGAAGCATCTCACAGTTCATATCAACATAGATGTGCCTTAAGGCGGGGTTCTCCTGGGAGATGTTTGTCATCAGTCCAAGGAGGCAATAGGCATAGCTGGGCTGTAGCATTGCGTTATTTCAAAACCGGAAATGACGCGATGCAAGGCGGTGGCCAGCGCCATTTTTAAAAAGGGCAACCAGGCTTTTGTTGCCATGGTTACCAAAGATTCTTATACACAGTGATGGGCAGTGGGGGAGACGGCTGGAACATCTTAGCTCTGATTACATCACTAGATTATTAAAATACTAAAACAGCGCTAAAAAATGAAACGTGATAAGAACGCAATATCACAGCGTGTGGTTTTCCCCACACGTATAAGTCTATAAGCAGTAGATGGTAAAGCAGACAGTTCAAAGAAAGTTTTTGATTGTAGAATGTAAGTGGTCAGAAGGTGCACCTTTCACCATAAAACGTGAGCAAATTCCACCTTGTGTAGCACACTCCCCCAGGTGGTCAAACTAACCAGAATCTCAAAATAAGTCAGCGTTAAGGTAGAATGAATTACAGCCACTCAGATTCTAAGTCCAAATCACCACCAGTACAGGGGCTCCAGAGTTTGTATCAGACCAGTTCCACTTGGACAGAGTTCCAGCAGACTCACAAATGAGCAGCTGCTCATTTGTGAGTCTGCTGGAACTCTGTCCAAGTGGAACTGGTCTAAGTGACACAAACTCTGGAGCCCCTGTACTGGTGGACCTTGTTGGTGATTTGGACTTAGAATCTGAGTGGCTGTAATTCATTCTACCCTACACTGACTTATTTTGAGATTCTGGTGAGTTTGACCCCCTGGAGGAGTGTGCTACACAAGGTGGAATTTGCTCACGTTTTATGGTAAAAGGTGCACCTTCTGACCACTTACATTCTACAATCAAAAACTTTCTTTGAACTGTCTGCTTTACCATCTACTGCTTATAGACTTATACGTGTGGGGAAAACCACACGCTGTGATATTGCGTTCTTATCACGTTTAATTTTTTAGCGCTGTTTTAGTATTTTAGTATTTTAATAATCTAATGTTTAAGCTGCTTATTTTTATACTACTGTTTGGCATTTTTCCCTGCTCTTTTTAACAGCTGCTTAGTACCTTGTAAATATTAGGATTGTCATATTTCAAGGATTATACGTATTTCTGCTAACAGATTTGTGGGATTGATCTGGTGCTGAGCAGGTGCTTTTTTAGGCCTTGTTTATTCACCTCTTATTTTCAAACGTAAATAATATGTTCAATGAATATCCATGAGGGTCTGAGCACTATACAGAGGGGCACACAACATGAACATAAAACTCACCATTTTACATGTATGTAAAATATATATGCACTGAAATATATCAAGGATACATAAAGGCCTCAATCAATTACATATACAGGTTAGGTTTACCTTAAATGTCATTCAAATGCTCCTTCCAAAAAATGTAGAGGGTAGCAACAGACCAATTCAGAACTATTTCTTCCAGTGATAAAAAACAATTTCATGCGGACACATTAAATCAATAGCGTCCCCCAGGCCACCCACAGTGTCCCATCTGATAACAAATAGAGAAAGTGCACCCATCAGCAAGACCAACATACACATAAGAAGGACCTGAAGATCAAACCTACCAAGCGTATCCTCAAAAATCACCGCATCTCTTAGAACAAAGACATAGCGGCCACCAGGCCAGATGGGACTGGTAGCACCAGCCACAGAGCCGACCATGGAGTGGGAGGTGGCCGCTATGTCTTTGTTCTGACAGATGCAGTGAGTTTTGAGGATACGCTTGGTAGGTTTGGTCTTCAGGCCCTTATTATCTGTATGTTGGTCTTGCTGATGGGTGCATTATCTCTATTTGTTATCAGATGGGACACTGTAGATGGCCTGGGGGATGCTATTGATTTAATGTGTCTGCATTCATCATGGCTTCATGACATTGTTCCTTCATCACTTTGGAAGAAATAGTTCTGGATTGGTCTGTTGCTACCCTCTACATTTTTTGGAAGGAGCATTTGAATGATTAAGGTAAACCTAACCTGTATATCTAATTGATTGAGGCCTTTATGTATCCTTGATATATTTCTTTCCTCAGTGCATATATATTTTATATATTTTGACATTTCTAATATTTCCACCGGCCCCATTGTGCTTCTCTTGCCATCAATTGCCACCGCTGGTGTTGGCACCTCTTCTTACATCAGTTTTGGACCCTTTAGTAGTGTGCATGCTTGCTTACATTCTATATACATGGTGAGTTTTATGTTCATGTTGTGTGCCCCTCTGTATAGTGCTCAGACCCTCATGGATATTCATTGAAAATATTATTTATGTTATATATTTTTGATACACATTTACTTTGATAACAGAAATGTTTATTTACAGTCATGCATACTTATTAATAATTAGTAATTTCTTTATGTCAATTTTTTTGCATTATTGTTGGTATTTTTTATTTAAATTGTATTTGTCTTTTTGTAGCTACATATTCCTTTATAAGCTCCTGAAGAAGCTGAAAAGTGAAACAAGTAGAGCAACAAGCATCACGCTGGTTACAGTAGCTATTTTATGTGTATAATGTACATATACAATATATGTAACACTGAATTGTTTTTATGAAATGTGGACAACATTCATTGTCCCCCATTTCTTTTAAAACTTTGGACTCCAATAAAGATGTTTTTATAACAAAATATTTTTTTGTGTGTTTTGGCACCATTAAAATCCCATTCTGTATTAAAATTCTTTGAAAAATATTGATAGATACAACTGAAACCTTTTCATTGGATCCTTCTTTCCCATTGATCAGGGGTCACCCCCTATATGTACACATGTATAGGGATTGCCACGACCATTGATGAGGGGCCACCCCCCATATGTACACATGTACAGGGATTGCCATGAACAAAGATGAGGGGTCACCCCTATTTCTTCACTTTGGGGTGCGGCAGAGTAATCTGCAATGCAGCAATTCCCGGTCCTGGCTTCTTCTATATCAATCCACCGCAACAATTCAAGGGATTACAATAAAAGAAGCCGGGTGTTTAGTAATAAAAACAGAAGCACTGCAAATTACTCCACCGCACCCAAAAGTGAAGAATCAGTCCCCTTTTTTACTCAATTAATTTTAGTGGGTCGGCATAACTGCCAGGCAACCAAATTTTTTATATGAAAGCCAACATTAGTCATCCCTGTGTCTCTGTCACGTTGGGATTATTTATTGTCCCTTGCACTGGAATTTTGAACTTTTCTCTCCATAATTTGATGTTGTATACAAATATGTATATAATGTAGGTGAAGGTGCTAAATCGAATTCTTCTTTTTTATTGCAGATGTACACGGTATTTACTGCAGACATAGCTCACGAGGCAGGACTACCACAGTGAGCAAGACAGAATATGAAAGCTACATTGAGACTCCACCAGCATGTGACGTTCATGAGGAGTCTCCACCAGCATGTGACATTCACACAGAGACACCACCAGCATGTGACATTCACACGGAGACACCAGCAGCATGGGGCGTTCACATGGAGATTCCACCAGCATGAGACATTCACACGGAGACTCCTCCAGCATGCGTAGTTCACACAGAGACTCCACCAGCATGTGTAGTTCACACGGAGACCCCACCAGCATGTGTAGTTCACATGGAGACTTCACCAGCATGTGTAGTTCACACGGAGACTCCACCAGCATGTGACATTCACATGGAGACTCCACCAACATGTGATGTTCACACGGAGACTCCAACAGCATGTGACATTCACATTGAGACACCACCTGAATGTCACATTCATGTTGAGACTGCAGCACAATGTGACATTCATGTTGAGAACCCATCAAAATACCAGGGCAGCCATTTGAATATCTCCTCCCATGAAAATGAGGGCAAGCTGAAAGAAAAGGATAGGCAGATCCTGGTGGTTGGAGATTCTGTTATTAGAGGGACAGAGAGGGCAATCTGTCAGAATGACCGTGATCGACAAACAGTATATTGTTTCCCAGTCGCACGAGTTTAGGACATTGCAGATCAGATGGATGGAATGTTGGATGGGGCTGGGGAGGACCCAGCTGTCATGGTACATATTGGAACCAATGATAACATTAGAAGAAAATGGAGCACCCTACAAAATGATTTCAGGGACTTAGGGGCTATATTGAAGAAAAGGACCTCCAAGGTAGCATTTTCAGAAATACTGCCTGTACCTCGAGCCACACCAAGGAGGCAGCAGGAGCTTAGGGAGCTTAGCAAGTGGCTGAAGAAGTGGTGCAGGAAGGAGGGGCTTGGCTTCTTGGAGACCTGGACTGACTTTTCAATTTGTTGCTTGCTCTACAGCAGGGATGGATTGCACTTAAATGAGCAGGGTGCAGCTCTGTTGGTAAAGAAAATAGCCAAAAAGTTAGAAAAATGTTAAATCAACCACGTGTCATTCACATTGAGACTCCTCCAGCATACAACAATTCTGTTGATACATGGGCAGAATGTAACTTTCCCACTAAGACTCCGGCAGATTGTGGCGTTACCACTGAGACTCTGGCAAAATGTGACTCCTCCCAAATGTGACATTCACAATGAGTCTTCTCCAGAATGTGACGTTCACAATGAGACTACTCCAGAATGTGATGTTCACAATGAGTCTCCTCCAGAATGTGATGTTTATAATTAGACCCCTCCAGAATGTGATGTTCACAATGAGACTACTTCAGAATTTCACGATTACAATGAGTCTCCTCCAGAATGTGACATTCAAAATGAGACTCCTCCATAATGTGATGTTCACAATGAGATTCCTCCAGAATGTGACATTCATGTAAAGAATTCACCAGCATGTGACGTTCACACCGAGACTCCACCAGCATGTGACATTCACACCGAGACTCCACCAGCATGTGACGAAGATGGGGCGAGGTTACAAGAAAGGATAGGCACATACTAGTGGTAGGAGATTCAGTTATTGGAAAGATACAGAGGGCAATCTGTCACAAAGACCGTTATCACCAAACAGTATGTTGTTTACCAGGCGCTCGGGTTCGGAACATTGCAGCTTGCATGGACAGATTGTTGGATGGCGCTGGAGAGGACCCAGCTGTAACGGTATATATCGGTACCAATGACAAAGTTAGAGAAAGATGGAGCACCCTACAAAATGATTTCAGAGACTTAGGGGCTATATTAAAGAAAAGGTCCCCCAAGGCAATATTTTCAGAAATACTGCCGGTACCTCGAGCCACACCAGAGAGGCAACAGGAGCTTAGGGTACTCAAGTGGCTGAGGAACTGGTGCAGGGAGGAGGGGTTTGGCTTTATGGTGAACTGGGATGACTTTTCAGGCAGTTACCATCTTTATAGTAGTGACGGATTGCACTTAAATGAGAGGGGTGCAGCTCATTTGGGATTGAAGATGACCAAAATGTTTGAAGAAAATTTAAACTAGGTGATGAGGAGGAGGGATTAGAGGATGATTTGCTAGTGAATATGAGGGAGAGAATCTTCAATTCAAGCCATCACCGGAATCCACTACATCATCAATCTCTTGAAAGATCAGCAGCTTCTGAATCACAAACTATCAATGTAGTTGGACAAACAAGACAATTGGCTTTTTCTTAGAAGAAGATTCAACTAAAAGTCTGAGGAAACCTCCCAGGGACCAGGTACGGCTCTACCAACACAGGTCCCAACATTGGTGGCGGCTGCCACTCCAGTAACTGGAGGGTCCTCCCATCAGGCCTCCATTTTTGTTTTTGGAGATTCTGAATCACCATCAATGTAGCTGGACAAACAAGACAATTGGTTGTTCCTAGAAGAAGACTCAACAAAACGTCTGAGGAACCCTCCCAGGGACCAGGTATGGCTGTACCAACACAGGTCCCTACACTGGTGGCGGCTGCCACTCCAGTAACTGGAGGGTACTCCCATCAGCCCTCTATTTTAATTTTTGGAGCTTCTGAATCACCAACTATCAATGTAGTTGGACAAACAAGACAATTGGCTGTTCCTAGAAGAAGACTCAACAAAGTCGCAGGAACCCTCTCAGGGGACAGGTACGGCTGTAATAACACAGGTCCCTACACTGATGGCGACTGCCACTCCAATAACCAGAGGGTCTTCCCATCAGCCCTCTACTTCCCTTTCTGCAGCTTCTGAATCACCAACTATCAATGTAGTTGGACAAACAAGACAATTGGCTGTTTATAGGAGAAGACTCAACAAAAAGTCTGAGGAACCCTCCCAGGGACCAGGTACGGCTTTACCAACACAGATCCTTACACTGGTGGTGGCTGCCACTCCAGTAACTGGAGGGTCCTCTCATCAGCCCTCCATTTTTGTTTTTGGAGCTTCTGAATCACCAACTATCAAAGTAGCTGGACAAAGAAGACAATTGGCTTTTTCCTAGAAGAAGACTGAACAAAAAGTCTGAGGAAACCTCCCAGGGACCAGGTACGGCTCTACCAACACAGGTCCCAACATTGGTGGCGGCTGCCACTCCAGTAACTGGAGGGTCCTCCCATCAGGCCTCCATTTTTGTTTTTGAAGATTCTGAATCACCATCAATGTAGCTGGACAAACAAGACAATTGGTTGTTCCTAGAAGAAGACTAAACAAAACATCTGAGGAACCCTCCCAGGGACCAGGTATGGCTGTACCAACACAGGTCCCTACACTGGTGGCGGCTGCCACTCCAGTAACTGGAGGGTACTCCCATCAGCCCTCTATTTTAATTTTTGGAGCTTCTGAATCACCAACTATCAATGTAGTTGGACAAACAAGACAATTGGCTGTTCCTAGAAGAAGACTCAACAAAGTCGCAGAAACCCTCTCAGGGGACAGGTACGGCTGTAATAACACAGGTCCCTACACTGGTGGCGACTGCCACTCCAGTAACCAGAGGGTCTTCCCATCAGCCCTCTACTTCCCTTTCTGCAGCTTCTGAATCACCAACTATCAATGTAGTTGGACAAACAAGACAATTGGCTGTTCCTAGGAGAAGACTCAACAAAAAGTCTGAGGAACCCTCCCAGGGACCAGGTACGGCTTTACCAACACAGATCCTTACACTGGTGGTGGCTGCCACTCCAGTAACTGGAGGGTCCTCTCATCAGCCCTCCATTTTTGTTTTTGGAGCTTCTGAATCACCAACTATCAAAGTAGCTGGACAAAGAAGACAATTGGCTTTTTCCTAGAAGAAGACTGAACAAAAAGTCTGAGGAAACATCCCAGGGACCAGGTACGGCTGTACCAACACAGGTCCCTATACTGGTGGCGGCTGCCACTCCAGTATCCAGAGGGTCTTCCCATCAGCCCTCTACTTCCCTGCAGCTTCTGAATCACCAACTATCAAAGTAGTTGGACAAAGAAGACAATTGACTTTTTCCTGGAAGAAGACTCAGCAAAGTCTGAGGAACCCTCTCAGGAACCAGGTACGGCTGTACCAACACAGGTCCCTGCACTGATGGCGGCTGCCACTCCAGTAACTGGATGGTCCTCCCATCAGGCCTCCATTTTTATTTTTGGAGCTTCTGAATCACCATCAATGTAGCTGGACAAACAAGACAATTGGCTGTTCCTAGAAGAAGACTGAACGAAAAGTCTGAAGAACCCTCCCAGAGACTAGGTACGGTTGTACCAACACAGGTCCCTACACTGGTGGCGGCTTCCACTCCAGTAACTAGAGGGTCTTCCCATCAACCCTCTACTTCCCTTTCTGCAGCTTCTGAGTCACCGACTATCAAAGTAGTTGGACAAAGAAGACAATTGGCTTTTTCCTAGAAGAAAACTCAATAAAAAGTCTGAGGAACCCTTTACAGGGACCAGGTACGGCTGTACCAACACAGGTCCCTACACTGGTGGTGGCTGCCACTCCAGTACCTGGAGGGTCCTCCCATCAGCCCTCCATTTTTGTTTTTGGAGCTTTTGAATCACCAACTATCAAAGTAGCCGGACAAAGAAGACAATTGGCTTTTTCCTAGAAAAAGACTGAACTAAAAGTTTGAGGAAACATCCCAGGGACCAGGTACCACTGTACCAACATAGGTCCCTACACTGGTGGCGGCTGCCACTCCAGTAACCGGAGGGTTCTCCCAACAGGCCTCCATTTTCGTTTTTGGAGATTATGAATCGCCAACTAATAATGTAGTTGGACAGACCAGACAATTGGCTGTTCCTAGAAGAAGACTGAACAAAAAGTCTGAAGAACTCTCCCAGGGACTAGGTATGGCTGTACCAACACAGGTCCCTACACTGGTGGTGGCTGCCACTCCAGTAACTAGAGGGTCTTCCCATCAGCCCTCTACTTCCCTTTGTGCTGCTTCTGAATCACCAACTATCAAAGTAGCTGGACAAAGAAGACAATTGGCTTTTTCCTAGAAGAAGACTGAACAAAAAGTCTGAGGAAACATCCCAGGGACCAGGTACGGCTGTACCAACACAGGTCCCTATACTGGTGGCGGCTGCCACTCCAGTATCCAGAGGGTCTTCCCATCAGCCCTCTACTTCCCTGCAGCTTCTGAATCACCAACTATCAAAGTAGTTGGACAAAGAAGACAATTGACTTTTTCCTGGAAGAAGACTCAACAAAGTCTGAGGAACCCTCTCAGGAACCAGGTACGGCTGTACCAACACAGGTCCCTGCACTGATGGCGGCTGCCACTCCAGTAACAGGAGGGTCCTCCCATCAGGCCTCCATTTTTATTTTTGGAGTTTCTGAATCACCATCAATGTAGCTGGACAAACAAGACAATTGGCTGTTCCTAGAAGAAGACTGAACAAAAAGTCTGAGGAACCCTCCCAGGGACCAGGTACGGCTGTACCAACACAGGTCCCTACACTGGTGGTGGCTGCCACTCCAGTAACCTGGGGGCCCTCCCATCAGGCCTCCATTTTTGCTTTTGGAGATTATGAATCGCCAACTATCAATGTAGCTGGACAGACAAGACAATTGGCTGTTCCTAGAAGAAGACTGAACAAAAAGTCTGAGGAACCCTCCCAGGGACTAGGTACAGCTGTACCAACACAGGTTCCTACACTGGTGGTGGCTGCCACTCCAGTAACCGGAGGGTCCTCCCATAAGCCCTCTATTTTCGTTTATGGAGCTTCTGAATCGCCAACTATCAATGTAGTTGGACAAACAAGACATTTGGCTGTTCCTAGAAGACTCAACAAAAAGTCGCAGGAACCCTCACAGGGACCAGGTACGGCTGTACCAACACAGGTCCCTACACTGGTGGCGGCTGCCACTCCAGTAACCGGAGGGTCCTCCCATTAGGATTCCATTTTTATTTTTGGAGTTTCTGAATCACCATCAATGTAGCAGGACAAACAAGACAATTGGCTGTTCCTAGAAGAAGACTGAACTAAAAGTCTGAGGAACCCTCCCAGGGACCAGGTACGGCTGTACCAACACAGATCCCTACACTGGTGGCGGCTGCCACTCCAGTAACCTGGGGGCCCTCCCATCAGGCCTCCATTTTTGTTTTTGGACATTATGAATCGCCAACTATCAATGTAGCTGGACAGACAAGACAATTGGCTGTTCCTAGAAGAAGACTGAACAAAAAGTCTGAGTACTAGGTACCGCTGTACCAACACAGGTTCCCACACTGGTGGTGGCTGCCACTCCAGTAACCGGATGGTCCTCCCATCAGCCCTCTATTTTCGTTCATGGAGCTTCTGAATCGCCAACTATCAATGTAGTTGGACAAACAAGACAATTGGCTGTTCCTAGAAGACTCAACAAAAAGTCGCAGGAACCCTCCCAGGGACCAGGTACGGCTGTACCAACACAGGTCCCTACACTGGTGGCAGCTGCCACTCCAGTAACTGCAGCTTCTGAATCACTATCAATATAGTTGGACATGCAGGACAATTGGCTTTTCCTAGAAGAAGACTCAACAAAAAGTCTGAGGGACCAAGTACGGTTAAGCTTTAAGATTAATCAGATATAACACATTCTAAAGGGAAAGGTAGAACAAGGGGAGGAGGAGTATGGAAGAGAGGGAGGAAAAGAGAGGGGAGTTGGGGGAAAGTAAGGGGTGTGGGGGTTCCCCCCAACCCTCATCCCCCTTCTTTCCTTCAACCTCCCTCCCCCCCTCCTTTCCTCCCTCTCTCCCTCTTCCATACTCCCCCTCCCCCTTGTTCTACCTTTCCCTTTAGAATGTGATATTTTTGATTAACCTTAAAGCTTAATGTCTACATTTGGACAAACAAGACAATTAGCTGTTCCTAGAAGAAGACTCAACAAAAAGTTTGAGGAACCCTCCCAGGGACCAGGTATGGCTGTACCAACACAGGTTCCTACACTGGTGGCGGTTGCCACTCCTGTAATCGAAGGGTCCTCCCATCAGCCCTCTATTTCCCTTTCTGCAGCTTCTGCAGAAGCTTTAAGGTTAAGCTTTAAGGTTAATGGAAAATATCACCTTCTAAAGGGAAAGGTAGAACAAGGGGGAGGCAGAGTATGGAAGAGGGAGAGATGAAGGAAAAGAAAGGGGGGGGGTTGGGGGAAATAAAGGGGTGTGAGGGTTCCCCCAACCCTCACCATCCTTCTTTCCTTCAACCTCCCTTCCCCCCTCTCCTTTTCTCCCTCTCTCCCTCTTCCATACTCCCCCTACCCCTTGCACTACCTTTCCCTTTAGAATGTGATATTTTTGATTAACCTTAAAGCTTAATGTCTACATTTGGCAACTCTTGGATATGAGGCAGCTTTTGAAAGACTTGGTTCGGTTCCCCCACAGGCCTAGCGGGCTGTTTACCACCAACATCTCAGGCACTTTTTTACAGGTGTTTATGTTTGATTGATGTATTGTCGATCTACTTTAAGTATTTGATTATGTTGTGAAGTTTGGAGGCTGGTAGGCTTTCGAGGCATGTGTTGGACCGGCTATGAGGGGAGGTTGAAGGACGGTATGTTTTTGAGGCGTATGTTGGACCGGCTATGAGGGGAGGTTGGAAGCCGGTATGTTTTTGAGGCGTGTGTTGGACCGGCTATGAGCGGAGGTTGAAGGCCAGTATGTTTTTGAGGCGTGTGTTGGACCGGCTATGAGGAGAGGATGGAGGCCTGTATGTTTTTGAGGCGTGTGTTGGACCGGCTATGAGCGGAGTTTGAAGGCCGGTATGTTTTTGAGGCGTGTGTTGGACCAGCTATATGGGGAAGTTGCACCGGCACCCACACAGCTGTCACATTGGGTACAGCTGCTGCAACCCAGTTGACAGCAATGGGACTGCCTACACGGGATGCTGGAAACAGCTGTGCATCCCCATTCCAGTAAACACGGCTCTCCCATGGGGTATGGATTCATACCCCCCCTTTGAATGAGGCCTAAGGGTAAATGGACTATTTAGCTCCAATGTGTTGCTAACTTGGGGACCACTGCACCTCTCTTTATTGTTATTTGGGTGTGTTTTATTATAGAAGTGTTATATTGGGATAAGTTTGTATATGTTGTGGAGGTGTGCGTTATTCTTTGGGTGCGTTTTGGAGTGTTTTATATATATATATATATATATATATATATATATATATATATATATATATATATATATATATATATATATATATATATATATATATAAAAATATATATATATATAAATATATAAATATATATATATATATATATATATATATATATATATATATATATATATATATATATATATATATATTGTAGTTTATGATAAGTTTGGATTTCTTCTGGAGGAGCTTTAAGTGGACAGAACTGATTTACTCCTCTCATCGGGGGTGGGTCTTAGAGAACAGAGGCCGCATATGGGCAGCACAGAGGCTTAGGGGCTAGCCTTGCAGCACTGGGGTCCTTGTTTCATTTTCTGACCAGGACACTATCGGCATGGAGTTTGCATGTTCTCCCTGTGCTTGCGTGGGTTTCCTCCGGGTACTCCGGTTTCCTCTCACACTACAAAGACATGCGTTGGTGGTATGTTTGAGGAAGAAAATGTTCCCCTATTATCTATAGAAGGTGAACTGATAGAAGACGCTTAGGCTGTGCTCACACTTAGGCCTTCCGGATCGTGGGCGGAATTACTGCAATTCCCGAATTGCCGGAAAATACGGGATACGCTTGTGAACCCGTTACTTTTAATGGCACCTTAATCACAGGACAATATTGTCAATATTTCCCAAAAGCAGTCCTGCAATTTTGTCACGATTTTTCAGGCGACAATAGCGGCAAAATCACGCCTCGATTAGGGTGATGTTGAAAGTAAATGGATCGCAAGCAAGTCCCTCGTTTTGCAGCGATTCGGGAATCCGGAACACCTAGATGTAAACAGAGCCTCGCCGTGTCCATCGTATGACAAGAACTTCCTGCACAGATGTCCCCCCCAGCAGGAATATTTTACCCATACTTCCCCAGCAGGAATATTACACCGATACTCCCCCCAGCAGGAATATTACACCCATACCCCCCCAGCAGGAATACTGCACCGACACCTCACCATCCTGATACTGATGGTGATCTCTACTGACCTATTGTGTGCTGATAACAGGAATCCTGCTGCAGGTATCTGGGAACATTTCATAGCCAGCATCACTCTGCTCTCTCCTTCTATCAGCATGTTCCCTGTCATCATATTGGCACACAACTCCTCTGATTGGCTGCTGCAAATAAAAAATAAATAAATAATAATAATAAAAATAAAGAAAAGAAATATTATTTTTATTATTATGAATCACTTCCCCCGGGTCGCTGTCATATGGCGCCCTGTACTTTCAGTGGAGATATCGGGGTGATGGGTGCAGCTGCAGGCATCATTCACATACTGTATCTTTGTTTTCAGCCGGTGATTCCATGCAATTTAAAAGCCCTCATAGCGTCTGTTTAGCTGTATGATTACTTTTACAGGCAGTGAGAGGGGATGGGGTCCACGAGGTGTTTGAGGTGAGGGCAGTGTTGCCAACCGCTTGTAGATTTAAAGGCAGCCCATAAATTTAAGCCCATTTTCGGGGTGCCCGTAAAAGTCCGTTACGGGCAACGTGCCCGTAAAAAAGATGGCCGCGAGCCGACCATGTAACTGTGCATGTGCTGTTCCGAAGTCGGCCAGGCTCGGGAAAACTCGTACATGAATCGACTGATGGCGCATGCGCAGTAACGGAATGGCGCCATCTGGGTCCACTCGTTCCTGAATCCTGGCTGTGACACAGCGACCCTGCCTGATCAAGCGTGATGTCCTCGTCATGGTGCAGTTCCCGTCACCACCTGCTAAAAAATCCCCCAGGACTCAGGAGCCAAGTGGAGTGTGACCTCATGTGTGCGGGAACAGTGGCCGCCTGTCCTGGCTGGCATGGGAGACTGGACTGTCAGGGATAATACAAGCAAGGCGTGGCATTAAGACTTCTGGAGATGGCAGAAAGTTATTGTGTCATTAGTACAGTGTCTGTTCTCTGACACCTACACTACAATTATACAATGCACATTGAATATGCCACACCACTCCTTTATACTGTACTTTTTATACAGAACACCACCACTCCACTCATTTTCTGGTGCTGTATATTTTATAATGCACAGCCACTCTACTCCGTATACCTAACTAGATATTTTGCACTTCACTTTGCTCCATTCTGCATATTGCGCATTATATACTCCTCATCCTGTGCATTGCGTTGTACATAATTTACTGCTAACCACTACACTTTGTACACTGAGCTTTACTGTATATACTTTAAAGCTTCATACTTTAACTCTGCTGTATTCTATACTGTATACTCTAAATTTCTCCACTCTGTGCCATACATCTAGACTAGAGGAGAGAAACTGTCACAGTGTCACTGGAGGAGGGGACGTGTGTGTCGCTCGTGTTGGTCTGATGAGGTCACAGTGAGTCACACTTGGGTGTCATCATAATCTGTGCTGCTGCACATGTTATCAGAGTCAATTTCATGTGTGTGCTTAGCCTGCCTGTCCCTTCAAATTTCTGTCTGTCCCTGAACCGGGGTTGAGGGGTTTTGGCACCTGCCAGAAAACTGTTACTGACACTGAGGGGTCCAACGTGACAGGCAGGCAGTCAATTTCATATTGTGCCCAGGGGGGCCCAGGCACCATATCATGCCCTTCCTGAGTCAGAAAAAGGTCGGGGGGTCATCGGTCTGTTTGGCGGGCACTGCAGACTGGCTGAGGGGCTCTCTGTGGGGGCAAATGTCTGTCTGTGGGCATAGGTGACAAAAAATGATGGGTTATAATTACCTGCCCTTACTATATCAAAAAACATAAGAATTTTTTTTTACCTTTAATATCTACCTTAAATCGCATTGCTAATTATATATTGTACTTGTTATTAGCTTAAATACTGAAATTTGCACTTAAAACTGTAATTTTATAGCTTTTGGAAATGCCAGTAAAAACGTGGCTGTGCCAGTAAATTTTGGGTGTTGTGGCAGTAAATTTCAGTCTGGTAGGTTGGCAACACTGGATGAGGGGGACAGGGATGGGTCCTCAAGGTGTTCGGGGTGAGGGGGATGGGCCCTCAAGGTGTTCGGGGTGAGGGGAATGGGCCCTCAAGGTGTTTGGGGTGAGGGGAATGGGCCCTCAAGGTGTTTGGGGTGAGGGGAATGGGCCCTCAAGGTGTTTGGGTGAGGGGGGCGGGCTCACGGGGTGAGAGGGATGGGCTCTCGGGGTGAGGCGGGTGGGCCCCCAAGGTGTACGAGGTGAGGGGGTGGGCCCTCCTGGTGTTTGGGATGAGGGGGTGGGCCCTCCGGGTGTTTGGGGTGAGGGGGGTGGGCCCCATTCAGGACGCATGGATTCCTATGGCGGGAGGGGGTGGTACTTTTTGAAGCACCTGATTAGAACCAGAGGCTCTTATAGGCTTCAAAATAGGATGGGCTCTGGGTGCAGAGAGTGCGCCCTGATCCCACCCAACTGTGTTACGTTAGCAAATTAGTTTTCGCTATTTTCACACTAACCTTCCTCCCCGCCAATCAGGAGGAAGGGTGTCAGACGCTATTGGATGCCTGGCGCTTAGGAAGAGGCGTGGAGGAGACACACGCTGGAGCGGAGGTCGCCGCCGCTCTGGTGAACTTGGAGAGGAGCTGTTGCGGTAAGTGCCAGGGGGTCTGTCAGAGCTGCACGCGCGGGGAGGGGGGTGGGGGGGGTTCTGCCAGAGCCGCAAGCCCCACGAGTGGGGGGGTCGGTGGGCACAGTGACTGTATTAGGCACAGTGAGGCTGCATGTTTTTTTTTTAAAGTATTTTTCAGTTTGTTTGCGCCCCCCCAAAAATGTTGAGCACCAGCCGCCACTGCAGTTCTGTATGGTAGAGTGGCCAGATGGAAGCCACTCCTCCAGTAAAAGGCACATGACAACCCAGCTGGAGTTTGCCAAAAGGCACCTGAAGGACTCTCAGACCATGAGGAACAAAATTCTCTGGTCTGATGAAACAAAGATTGAACTCATTGGCCTGAATGGCAAGCGTAATGTCTGGAGGAAACCAGGCACCACTAATCACCTGACCAATACCATCCCTACAGTGAAGCATGGTGGTGGCAGCATCATGCTGTGGGGATGTTTTTCAGCGGCAGGAACTGGGAAACTAGTCAGGATGGAGGAAAAGATGAATGCAGCAATGTACAGAGACATCCTTGATGAAAACCTGCTCCAGAGCGCTCTGGACCTCAGACTGGGGTGAAGGTTCATCTTCCATCAAGACAACGACCCTAAGCACACAACCAAGATAACAAAGCAGTGGCTACAGCACAACTCTGTGAATGCCCAGTCAGAGCCCAGACTGGAACCTGATTGAACATCTCTGGAGAGATCTGAAAATGGCTATACACTGACGCTCCCCATCCAACCTGATGGAGCTTGAGAGGTCCTGCAAAGAAGAATGGGAGAAACTGCCCAAAAATAGGTGTGCTAAGCTTGTAGCATCATACTCAAAAAGACTGGGGGCTTTAATTGGTGCCAAAGGAGCTTCACCAAAGTATTGAGCAAAGGCTGTGGTACTTATTTACATGGAAGGAGTCTGTAATACTTATGTACATGGGAGGAGTCTGTGATACTGATGTACATGGGAGGAGTCTGTGATACTTATGTACATGGGAGGAGTCTGTGATACTTATGTACATGGGAGGAGTCTGTGATACTTATGCACATGGGATTTTTTTCCTTTTTTATTTTTAAGGACTGGGCCTATTTTTCAGACTTATTTTATTACATATTATATTATATTATTATATGCAGTTATTTACAACTTAACATTTTTTTTGCTATAAAATTACTTAGAACCCCCAAACATTATATATATATATATATTTTTCTAACACCCTATAGAATAAAATGGCAGTTGTTGCAATACTGTCTGGCACATTGTATTTGCGCAGCGGTCTTACAAGCGCACTTACACACTTTTGTAACTTTTTTTTAAGAGCATTGGGTAGAAGTGAAATTTGACATCGCTACCGCCCTCCAATGTTATGGAGCCGAGCGGGGGCCATCTTCCCCTCACTTGGCATCCAGGCAGTGAGGGGACAGGAACCAATTGGCTCCGCCGCTACCGTCTGCTCCGGTAAGCAGCGGAGACGTCAGGAGCACGGCGGGAGGGGGGGCCTCTCCCGCCACAGATAAAAGTGATCTTGCGGTGAACCCGCCGCTGAGACCATTTTGTATCCGAAAGAGGACAGTCCGCCGATTTTTAAAATACCGGGGTTATGGCAGCTAGCTGCTGCCATAACAACGGTATTTAACGTCAAAGTAGCGACGTATAACAATGGCGGCTGGTCCATATGTAGTTAATCATCTGCATAATCATCATAACCCCTGTCAAGAGGCTCATAGTGATTATAAACAGGTACTCCACCAGGATTAGGTCTTGATGGGTGATTATAATGAACATAATCATTCTTCCCATTATTATTCACGTGGCTAGATCTAGTTTGTGGATGGTTGGGTTTAAAGGGTTTTTTTGAGCCAACTTTCATCCACCCTCCTCCTGGTGTATTGTTATTATGCTCACCTCCTCTTGGTTGAGAGGTGGTAATATTGGATCTCAAGTTTACAGCTCGTCCTGAGGTCTGTGCTCTGCCCCTCCATTGGCTAGAGCAGCCCTCCTGACCTGCCATTTAAAAACTTGGTTGGTCTTATAATCATCCAAGTCTCTAATATATTTCTTTTTCTTTTTTGATCTCTGGTCTAAATCCTCTTTTTCCAAAATCTTTTTAAGATTGTCAGACTTATATTTGTACTCATCTAGTTCTTTATACGATGATAGTTTATTTTTAGCATCAACTGTTTATAATCACTATGAGCCTCTTGACAGGGGTTATGATGATTATGCAGACGATTATGACAATAGATATATTGTTCAACATCCCTTACAACGAACACCAAGAAGTACACATCAGGCTCGTGGTTATTCTGGGTGGGATAGCCCTGGTTTCTACCCCCTTAGGAGACCACAATACCCCACTGAAGGTCCCCCACCACCTGGGTCTTCGTCTTTTTTTCCAAAGGGTGCTCAAAAAATCAAACGGGAGGGCGAACCAAAAGAGGGACCAGAGGGGGAGGAGGCACCGATCGAAAAAGGAGGAGGATATAAGGCATATTGGGATTTTTAATTGGAGCAAAAATACCCTCACTGACAACAAAAAATATATGTGCTCGATCATGGGTTTAAATTCGCCCCTGATAAGCCTTTAAGCAAATTTGGAGCTTTCATAGATGTGCAGAGGTACATTAGGAAAATTAATATTAAAAGGCACTTTCTGTCACAGTCAGCTGGGAGGACAGTTAATACCACTGATGGTGTGCGACACTCAGGTTTGACCAATGCCTCTTTATTTAATCCGCCAGGTTTTGTTCCCCCTTCAGTTACAGTCTTTAAGGATTTAGTGCTAAAAGATATTGACAAACTTAAAATTAAAAGGGATCATAATAATTCCAGGTTTTGTCAAGGACTAAAATCCTTAAAGACTAGAAAAGATATCATCATTCGCCCTGCAGATAAGATGGGTGGAATCGTGTTATTGGACAAAACAGCTTACATAGAGGAAATTAATAAAATCCTTTTTGATTCAGATACCTATGTTCCTTTACATTACGGTCCGACAGGTAAACATAAAAAAGAGCATACCAAACTTTTTTTTCTACAATATCATTCTGATACACACGTGTGTTGTACATACTTTGATGTATGATATTTGCATATATATAGATTTACTTATTCTCTGTATTTTCCATTTAGTACACTGATTGTTTTAAATATTATGACTGTATGATTCATAAGCAGACATTTACTTTTATTGTTTACATTTATTGTTTATATATATATATATTTTTTTTTTTTCTATTTTTATAGTTGACTTTAATATCACAATATATCTCCTGAAGAAGCTTAGGAAAGCGAAACATGTTGAGAAAGTGGTATTAATTTCTGTATCAATGAATTACCCCTTTGCTTTGTATATTGTCTTTTGTCTGTTTTTTAAAAAGATTGTTTAAATAAAATATTTATTTTATTATACGCTCTTTACCTCATTGATCTCAGCACCGTTAAAAAGTCCCTGGGGCCTACAAATGGCCTCAATGCCCCCTTCTATTTTTGAGCTTACCAAACTCATTGAAGCAGGTTTTATTGACCATTTAATCAACAAAAAAGAGAGAGCATATCTGGTTCCTATGGCTCCAAGGATACCGGTAATATATTTTCTCCCTAAAGTTCACAAAAATCCGGTCAATCCACCGGGGAGACCTATTATCAGCGATCTGGACTCTGTGACTTCCCGAATTGGGAAATATATTGATGACTTTTTACAGCCATTGGTGTCACAGACCCCATCATATCTGAAGGATTCCTCCCAGGTTATACAAACTCTAGAGGCTATGGAGTGGAGAGAGCTACATCATGGCAACTGCAGATGTGACCTCTCTCTATACCATTATATCCCATTTGGATGGACTAGAGGCGGTTGACATGTTTCTTGGGGGAGATGATCTATTGATTCCACCACAGAGAGAGTTTGTGGTGAGTCTACTCAGGTTTCCAATGTCTCACAAATACTTCTGGTTTAGAGGGTCTTATTACCTCCAAAACAGAGAGGTTTCGATAGGTGCAAAGTTTGCACCGAGCATAGTAAACCTGTTTATGGCTAAATGGGAGGAGGATGTCGTCTATTCCAACAGGAGACCTGAATTGGTGTTCTGGGAGAAATATATAGACGACATCCTCCTCCTATGGGATGGCGATAGGGTTGCCACATCATGCCTTTAATCCAGGACACACATTACACAGGTTCTGTGGCTGATTAAGGTGGTAATTAAACTCACTTGGTGCCTTATCTGCATTAAATCAGCCTCAAAACCTGTGTAATTAATATGTGTCCTGGATTGAAGGGATGATGTGGCAACCCTAGATGGCGATAAGACATTGCTAACTACCTTTAAGCAGCAGCTTAATGAGAACTCTTTGGGTATCGCTTTACAGTTTGAAAGCAGTAAGGAAAAGATCAATTTTCTTGACCTTAATATAGAGATCAAGGACGGTGGTTTCAACATCTCCATTTTCTTCAAGATTACAGATAGAAATGGCTATATTTGGCAGGGAAGTTGCCATCATCCCACCTGGCTAAAATCTGTGCCCAGGAGCCAGTTTGTTTGCTTAAGGTGTAACTGTACCTTGAAGACTCAATTCTTAAGAACAAATTCCTAGAGAAAGCGTATGTGACCACTGATCTGGATAAAGTGAAAAATTAAGTGGCCACTATGGATAGGTCCACTATGCTTAAAGGAAGAGACAAATCCCAGAATGCAGAGAATGTTCACAATTTTGTCTATGATTACCACATATTTGCAACAACATTACGATATTAGAAGGATTGTGAACAAACATTGGGGAGTGCTCAAGAATGAAGAAAATTTGGGCACTGTCTTACCTGAACGCCCACAGTTAGTCTTTAGGGGAGTACCACCTTTAAAACTTCAAGTAGCTCCAAATATTTTGGATGCGCTGAATAGGGTTTCCTTTTTTCAAAACTCTAAAGGCTTTTTTTCTTGTCGAAAATGTGCCGTCTGTTATATTAACAAAAATAAGGATAGAAAAATTTGCCAATTTAAGTCTCACATCACTGCTAAGGTGTATGATATCAATACTTTTATAACCTTTACGTCTAAAAACGTGGTGTGTCTATTGATGTGTCCATGCGGCCTACAATATGTAGGCTGCACTATGCGAGCCATGAACCTTAGTAATAAAGAACATTTGGCAAATATTAGGAAAGGGTTCCCTAAACACACTGTTTCTCGGCACTACTTGGATTGTCATAATAAAAATACAGGAGCAACCACTTTCATAGCCATAGATCGATTTATGCCTCATTGGCAAGGAAGTCTGACAAAGAGAGAAATCTCGTGGTTGGAAACTCGTTGGATCTATGACCTTAAATGTTACACTCCCTTTGGGCTGAACGTTGACTGGGATGTGAACAGCTTTATTAACAATTGGTGATCCAGTCAATAGTAATATTGCTTTTTTATTATTAGTACTGTGTTTATTTACATTAGCAGTTTCTCTGGTCTGCCACTAGACGGTCCTCTTATTAGTAATTGTTTGAATATTATTTACAACACTGTTTTTATTGATTGCTTCCTAGGTAGCTTCCTATAATAATATCATCTACCTTTATGGACATTATTAAGATTGTCTTATGCTCATTTAAATGTTTTTATTTTTTTTTGTTTTCTCTTAAATGTTTGCTCATATTTATGACACTCATCTAGTGCTGTCCAGTCATTCACTATGACCGGTCTGTCCTTTCTTGGAGTGGTGTCACCCATATGAGATTACTTGGCAGTGGAGCGCAAGTGCGGTGTTCGCTACGCTCCACTGACATCACTTCCGGTTGAGGCCTCATCACGGGGTTGGTCCCTCCGTGATGAGCGTCATTAGCCATTTAGGTATTAGGATGTGTTCGGCGATGGAGCACAGACATGTTGCGTGTTGCGCTCCACTGACCTCTCTTCCGGTGGACGTTCCATCCCGGAGGTTCGTTCTTCTGGGATGGATGCCATTTGATCATTTAGATAAAGTAGTTTGATGAAACATGTCAGGCAGGCTGACATTAGCATGCTGAGAGCCACGGGTGTTTGAATACCATGATGCACTTGTTCCTGTACTAAACTGTAAGTTACTACGAATACATTTTTTAAACGACTTTACGGGCTTCACTATTGGCTGCATTATCTTTGCATTGGGTATTGCTGGCCGTCTGGATGAATGGTATACATCCTATATGAGAGCTCAAAGAAGTCTTTGTTGTATGAAAATGCCTGATGATTAGCCGCAATCCTGGTTCGAATTCCATCTTAAGCTGAAGAACAGAGCTGTGATCTTGGTCTGTCCATTACATGTCTGTTTTTTTCAGCTATCTGGTAAGCAGATTTAATTTCCATGTGGTGTGGTGTGCTTTTCTATGCACATTGAAGCTGGTGACGGGTTTATCAACTCTCCCCCCTTGAATTTACTTCTTATTTAGCGCCGCATGTGGACTTTTATATACTTTATGTTTTGCTGATCAACAAATTGTGCTGGCTGCTCAAAATATTATCTCTAACAATATTTAGTAGCGCGGATACTGACTTGCCTTGTTCCAATACTTTTGACAATATAGTGTAACTAGTATGCACTGTATTTCTAAAGGAAAACTCCACTGTTATAGCCTCTTCTCAGTATAAATACAAGAGACTGGTGCGATGCACACTATTTGAATTTCGCGACATTTATGACCAGCTTAACTTTGTCCCATTGTGCACTCACAGACCAATTTTCAGCTGTACTAGCAATCTGGGTGTCATCTACCCATGATTTAGGCCGGGTTCACACTGGTACGACAAACGCTCTGACATTGGGAGCTCATGTCGCATGACGTGTGAAAATCAATGTTTCCCTATGGGAGCTGATCAACTGGTCCGACACAAGTCGGTCCGACTTTGAAAATGCTCCCTGCACTACTTTGGTCTGACTATGATCCTACTTCAGCCCATTGAATATCACTGAAGTCGGTTCAAAGTCAGATCGCCGTCTTGACTGATCCGACTTTGACATGTGACTTGTGCTCTGATGATCTTAAAGGAGAGTGGGGAGAAGAACCGGCAGAGGCAGAAGACGTCAGCGGAGGACACAGAAGAGCTGGAGAGGGGAGAAGAAGTTGGAAGAGACGACAGAGCTGCCTTAATAAATTACTTTAAAAACCTGTATTGTATTTTTGACACTTTTTTTTAGGTGAATGCACGCCATACTCATTCACATAGGGTGGGGGGTTGGGATCTGGGGGCCCCCTTTTTAAAGGAGGCTTCCAGATTCCGATAAGCCCCCTGCCCGCAGACCCCGACAACCAATGGCCAGGGTTGTCGGGAAGAGGCCCTTGTCCTCATCAATATGGGGACAAGGTGCTTTGGGGTGGGGGGCGCAGGGCCCCCCTTCCCCAAAGCACCCACCCCCCCATGTTGAGGGCACGCGGCCTGGTAAAGTTCAGGAGGGGGGCGCTCACTCGTCTCCACCCCCTTTCCTGACATGCCGGGCTGTGTGCCAAGATAAGGGTCTGGTATGGATTTTAGGGGACCCCAACGCCTTTTTGTGGCATGGGGGTTCCCCTGAAAATCCATACCAGACCGAAGGGCCTGGTATGCTCTTGAAGGGGGAACCCATGGCGTTTTTTTTTTTATTTGGCATGGAGTTTTCCCTAAATATTCATACCAGACACTGCTGTGAACAAATTCTCTAAAACATGATGATATGAAAAATTGAGTGGTGTATGAAAAAACAAATAGTTCATGTGATATAAAAAATAAATGAATAAAGCCAAAAGTGAATTTATCAAAAACAGAATATCCCAAAATGATCCTTCAAAATTTAGGAGATGCAAAAGTTCTTCACTTAATCTCGAAAAGCAGGACACATATTCATTTGAATCATCTGGAATGCGGAGCATAAAATGCAAATACAAACTGCTTACCAGATCCGTTGGATCTCAAATGATAGAGATCAGAAGCGCTGGTGCATTAGCCTGCCGGCAGGTGAACTCACAGTGATTGAAAGCAGAGAGGAATTCACCTGTTTATCCAGGAATCAGCAAGGACAAAACTTCACTCTCCGGGACACTCTCATAAAAGCCAGGATCTGGGTATTCTCATGTAAGGAGGAATACAAGAGGGATTCATGGTGCAGTATGTTCCAGCAAAGGTATTTATTTAAAAAACAAATCATACAAAGTCCATAAATTCAAGAAGGTAAGAAAAGCAGGTTTGAATCAGCCTATCATGTCTACCAGTCAGCTGTTCAGCGTGGTGATGTCACAGGCTCATGCTCCACCCGACATGTCTCCCCTTAACAGGAATCCACTGGGAACAGAGATCATGAGTGATTAAAGGGACTCCCAGATTTCGATGAGCCCCCCACCCACAGACCCCGACAACCAACGGCCAGGGTTGTCGGGAAGAGGCCCTTGTCCTCATCAACATGGGGACAGGGTGCTTTGGGGTGGGGGGCCGCAGGGCGCCCCCCTGCCCCAAAGCACCCACCCCCCATGTTGAGGGCATGCTTCCTAGTATGGTTCGGGGGGGCGCTCACTCGTTCCTGACCGGCTGGACTGCATGCTTGGATAAGGGTCTGGTATGGATTTTGGGGGGACCCCCACACACAGTTTTTTCGGCGTAGGGGGTTTCCCTTAAAATCCATACCAGACCCAAGGGCCTGGTATGCTCTTGGAGGGGGAACCCATGCCATTTTTTTGCTTAAAATTTGGCATGGAGTTCCCCCTCGAGATTCATACCAAACACAGTGCCTGGTATTGGCGGGGATCCAAGTGGGATCCCTGTTCATTAAAAGTCGGACGTATGTCAGCTTCAAGTCGCAGGGCAAAGTCGGATCCAAAGTAGGACGGCTGTTGTGTCGTACCAGTGTGAACCCAGCCTTAGCCTTTTTTGATTCCTGCAATGATTAGGCTTCTTTGTTTAACACATCAGTTAAAGGGATTGGTGGTGCAATATATATGCACATTATTAAAATAAACACAGGTAAATTACTTAATTGCTGCTACTTCCTAACTCGCTGTATCTAGACAGTTATGTCTATTTGTTCAAAAAGATTTAAATCACGAACCAGAACCCCACTTAATGATTTAATCATTTGTATATTTTCACATTTTCCATAATGGTAACACTGACGCCCTTTAAGAAGCAGCTTTTTCAGATACAATGTCTTTTTCATATATGACATACACACTCTGTGTGACACAGACACACACGGTGTCTTCTCTAGCCAACAATTACAAAACGCCTGGTTAATATTTTAGAAGTATAAACCACTTCAAGTAGGAAGTAATGAGAATTATTTTCTTACAGAGCAAAGTGCTATAAAAATAACTTCAGCTGGCTTATGTGTCTCCTGTAATAGGCACGTCAACTTTCTCCTAATTGTTTTGTAACTCATTGTAAACCATGTAAGTCAAAGTTCAGCATGTTTTGCTCACAAACAAATGACAATCAGGGAAATTTAATGAATTGATTGCAAGTGCAAAGGGCAAAAATTAAATGAAGTCTATAAGGGATTAGAAAGTAAAAAAGGAATTTTACATTTCTATGTCCTGGTTTGCAGACCTATGTGCATACTGAGAGCACAATGATACCCTAAAAGAGCCCTAAAGTGATAATAAACAACCCAGATCCTCCTCTTCTCAGGTCCCCTGATGGCTCTCCTGGCCCCTCCCTCCTGTCAGGTGCCCCCATAGCAAGCAGCTTGCTGTGGGGGCACCTGAGCCGCGGCTCTGTGTGTCTATTCAGTTCTCCTCATTAGCTCACTGACTTTGATTGACAGCTGTGGGAGCCAATGGTGCCTGCTGATGTGTCTCAGCCAATCAGGAGGGAGAGTCCCAGACAGCTGAGTCTCTCGTGCAACATCGCTGGATCGAGTTGGGGCTCAGGTAATTATTAGGGGGGCTGATGCACACAGGTGTTTTATCTTAATGCATATTCTGCCTTTAAAACCACTTTAAATGGAATGTACACCAATCAGTTATAAGTTTATGACCATCCACCTAATATATTGTAGGTCCCCTTTTGCCACCAAAACAGCCCTGACCCACCAAGGCATGGACACCGCTAGACCTCTGAAGGTATGCTGTGGAATTTGCCATCAAGCCATCAGTAGCAGAGCCTTTAAGTCTTGTAAGTTGCAAGGTGGGCCCTCCATAGATTAGACTTGTTTTTCCAGCACATTCCACCGAGGATTGATTGGATTAAGATCTGGAGAATCTGGAGGCCAAGTCAACACCTTGAACTTGTTGTTATGTTCCTCAAACCTTCTTGAACCATTTTTGCAGTGTAGCAGGGCTCATTATCCTGATGACAGAGGTCAATGCCATCAGGGTATACCATTTCTATGAAGGAGTGTGCTTGGCCAGCAAAAATTGTAAGGTGGTTTGTGTACCATAAAAGGCAGGACTCACCTGGTCATCCACATGATGTAAAAGAAAACGTCATTCATTAGAACAGGCTACCTTCTTCCATTGCTCCATGGTCCAGTTCTGATGTTCACAAGCCCATTGTAGGCACTTTTGGGTGTGGACAAGGGTCAGCGTGGGCACCCTGACCAGTCTGTTGTTATGTAGCCCAATATACAACAATGTGCGATACCACTAATATATCTCACCAGCTTTGAGATGCCATTGTAATGAGATAATCAATTTTATTAACTTAAAGAGGAGTTCCAGCCACATATATATATATTTTTTTAAGGCACCCGTTCTACTGGTCTAAATTACATTCTGTAAAGGCATGTTGTAATAAAAACCACTGGTCTATTACATCTTTTTTTTTCAAATGAACCTTTGTTTTATCCTTGTTGAGCGCATCCATTTTAATTGTGGGCACGTGAAGCTGTATTCCAGGATAATGTGCTGCTTGCTACCCAGCATGCACCTCCCGATCTTGCGCATTACACACTGGGCGCAGCGTGATACAAACAGGCAGTGATGCCCACTGCCTCCTGGAAATGATGACACACATCTCCCAGGAGCAGAGGCGCTGCAGGAAATTATGTACATTGCCACGGCCCAAAGAGGAAGAAAAAACAAGACACCCTAGCAACAAGGTACACAAAGCTAGAAAAAAAGCCAAATGTTGTTCATAGTGCGGGACTGTAGCCACTGCAGCAAAGAAGAAATTATGTGTGGAACTCTGCTTTAAAGTGTAAGTCCACCCTAAAACTAAAATCCCTGCATCTATAGACATCCACATTTGAACACTAACCTATCTAGCCCTGAAAAGAAGAAATCAATATACATACCTTTTTTTAAGCCAATCCGACCCGGTCTCCAGTGGCGGAAGCTCTGCAGAGGACACAGCCAACAACGGCTGTGAAATGAATGAGGAGTGATGTCACTAATAGAGTTACTATGGGGCTTGCATTGTCAGACGTGTCCTCTGCACCCGTCTACACAGTCAAGCCGCAGATGACAGCTCAGGGTGGGATTGGGTTGGATCGGCTGCAGAAAAGGTATATATACTGTTATTTTTCAGTGTAGGGCTAGATAGGTTAGTGTTAGATTGTCGATGTCTGTAGATGCAGGGATTTTAGTTTTAGGGTGGACTTCTACTTTAACCTGTCAGCGGTCATGGAGTTATGGTCGATCGATGTATAGTGTTTTTGTATCACAAATTTTTCTATTTATTATGTTTAGGGTTAAAGTTAAACAAAAGAAATAGGTTATTATAGAATAATGAAAATGATTATTTCATATTTACTAATTCCCGGTGGAGCTGGAGGAGCTTGAGGCTTGTTTTCACATATAAAAAAGAAGAAAAATACAGCGCTGATACCTTAAATATTATAAAGCAGCCAGCACAGCAATAGACAAAACTGTATGGCAAAAGTGTAAAAAATGTGCAACACGTACACACGATCGCACTTTCCGACAACAAAGCCATGTTTTTTTTTCCAATGAATGTTGGCTCAAACTTGTCTTGCATACACACGGTCACACAAATCTTGTCGGAAATTCCGAACGTCAAGAATGTGGTGACGTACAATGGCACTAGAAAAGGAAAGTTCAATAGCCAGTGCGCCACCCTTTGGGCTCCTTCTGCTAATCTTGTGTCAGTAGAATTTTGATGAGAGACGATTCGCGCTTTTCAGCCTCGTGCTTTTCCGATCGTTACTGCTCTTCAGTTTGTGCTTGTGGGTTCGTATCTGGTTTTCAGTGTGTGTAGTCAGTTCGCATTTGTTTTTCAGTGTGTATTATTATAGTACCTATTTGATCTTCAGTGCGTTCTTGTCTGCTCGTTTCTGGTTTTCAGCTTGCTCTTCTCAGGCCTTTCTGATTTTCAGTGCATTGTTAGTTCGTTCTGACCAGCCAATCGTTTTGAAGCCATGTTGCGGGTACGTACTCGTTGTAGAGTTCGTGCTGTGCAGGGGCTTGGTGTTGGGGTTCTTACTTTGACCCAAGCCCAGTCCATGAACAGGGCAGGGAGGAGTTGATGGACGAATAATTGGTTACTCCAGTGTGACCAATTTTCTCATATGCCTTTGTTGCGGGAGATCCGTGAGAATAATCCTGATGATTCCAGGAATTATCTCCAGATGACGGACCCCATTTTTCACCGTTTGTTGGCTTTGCTGTCCCTTTATATTAGCAGGCAGGACACCTGCATGCGGGAAGCCATCAATCCCGAGCAAAGTCTAGTCGCCACGTTGCGGTACTTGGCGACAGGGAGAAGTCTGCAGGACATCAAGTTCTCGACAGGCATCTCCCCCCAGGCTCTGTGGATCATTATTCCAGAGACCTGTTCTGCCATCATTCAAGTCCTGCACAAAGACTATATTAGGGTTTTAAGTTTTCTCCTTTAACCACTTGCCGACCGCCTACCGCATATATACTGCGGCAGAATGGCACGGGCAGGCAGAATCACGTACCCGTACGTGATCTGCCTCCCGCGGGCGGGGGGTCCGATCGGACCCCCCCCCGGTGCCATCGGCGGTCGGCATTTGACTGGGAGCGTCGGGAGGCGAGGGGGAGACCATCCGATCGTGGCCCCCCCCTCGCGATCGCTCCCAGCCAATGGGAATCCTCCTCTGCCTGTGTGTCGTTTCACACAGGCAGAGGATGTGATGTCATCTCTCCTCGGTCTGGCAGTTTCCGTTCCAGCGCCGAGGAGAGAAGACAAGTGAGTGCACACAACACACACACACACAGTAGAACATGCCAGGCATACTTTACACCCCCGATCCCCCCCCGATCGCCCCCCGATCCCCCCCCAATCACCCCCCCCCCCCCTGTCACAAACTGACATTAGCAGTATTTTTTTTTTTTTTTCTGATTACTGCATAGTGTCAGTTTGTGACAGTTACAGTGTTAGGTCAGTGAGTATTACCCCCCCCTAACCCCCCCTAATAAAGTTTTAACCCCTTGATCACCCCCTGTCACCAGTGTCACTAAGCGATCATTTTTCTGATCGCTGTATTAGTGTCGCTGGTGAGGCTAGTTAGGAACGTAAATATTTAGGTTCGCCGTCAGTGTTTTATAGCGACAGGGACCCCCATATACTATCTAATAAATGTTTTAACCCCTTGATTGCCCCCTAGTTAACCCTTTCACCACTGATCACCGTATAACTGTTACGGGTGACGCTGGTTAGTTCGTTTATTTTTTATAGTGTCAGGGCACCCGCCGTTTATTACCGAATAAAGGTTTAGCCCCCTGATCGCCCGGCGGTGATATGCGTCGCCCCAGGCAGCGTCAGATTAGCGCCAGTACCGCTAACCCCCACGCACGCAGCATACGCCTCCCTTAGTGGTATAGTATCTGATCGGATCAATATCTGATCCGATCAAATCTATACTAGCATCCCCAGCAGTTTAGGGTTCCCGAAAACGCAGTGTTAGCGGGATCAGCCCAGATACCTGCTAGCACCTGCGTTTTGCCCCTCCGCCTGGCCCAGCCCACCCAAGTGCAGTATCGATCGATCACTGTCACTTACAAAACACTAAACGCATAACTGCAGCGTTCGCAGAGTCAGGCCTGATCCCTGCGATCGCTACCAATTTTTTTGGTAGCGTTTTGGTGAACTGGCAAGCACCAGCCCCAGGCAGCGTCAGATTAGCGCCAGTACCGCTAACACCCACGCACGCACCGTATACCTCCCTTAGTGGTATAGTATCTGATCAGATCAATATCTGATCCGATCAGATCTATACTAGCGTCCCCAGCAGTTTAGGGTTCCCAAAAACGCAGTGTTAGCGGGATCAGCCCAGATACCTGCTAGCACCTGCGTTTTGCCCCTCCGCCCGGCCCAGCCCAGCCCAGCCCAGCCCACCCAAGTGCAGTATCGATCGATCACTGTCACTTACAAAACACTAAACGCATAACTGCAGCGTTCGCAGAGTCAGGCCTGATCCCTGCGATCGCTAACAGTTTTTTTGGTAACGTTTTGGTGAACTGGCAAGCACCAGCCCCAGGCAGCGTCAGATTAGCGCCAGTACCGCTAACACCCACGCACGCAGCATACGCCTCCCTTAGTGGTATAGTATCTGATCGGATCAATATCTGATCCGATTAGATCTATACTAGTGTCCCCAGCAGTTTAGGGTTCCCAAAAACGCAGTGTTAGCGGGATCAGCCCAGATACCTGCTAGCACCGGCGTTTTGCCCCTCCGCCCGGCCCAGCCCACCCCACCCAAGTGCAGTATCGATCGATCACTGACACTTACAGAACACTAAACGCATAACTGCAGCGTTCGCAGAGTCAGGCCGGATCCCTGTGATCGCTAACAGTTTTTTTTGTAGCGTTTTGGTGAACTGGCAAGCGCCAGCGGCCTAGTACACCCCGGTCATAGTCAAACCAGCACTGCAGTAACACTTGGTGACGTGGCGAGTCACATAAGTGCAGTTCAAGCTGGTGAGGTGGCAAGCACAAGTAGTGTCCCGCTGCCACCAAAAAGACAACCACAGGCCCGTCGTGCCCATAGTGCCCTTCCTGCTGCATTCGCCAATCCTAATTGGGAACCCACCGCTTCTGCAGCGCCCGTACTTCCCCCATTCACATCCCCAACCAAATGCAGTCGGCTGCATGAGAGGCATTTTCTTTATGTCCTCCCGAGTACCCCTACCCAACGAACCCCCCCCAAAAAAGATGTTGTGTCTGCAGCAAGCGCAGATATAGGTGTGACACCCGCTATTATTGTCCCTCCTGTCCTGATAATCCTGGTCTTTGCATTGGTGAATGTTTTGAACGCTACCATTCACTAGTTGAGTATTAGTGTAGGGTACAGCATTGCACAGACTAGGCGCACTTTCACAGGGTCTCCCGAGATGCCATCGCATTTTGAGAGACCCGAACCTGGAACCGGTTACAGTTATAAAAGTTAGTTACAAAAAAAAGTGTAAAAAAAAAAAAAAAAAAACACAAACAAAAATATAAAAAAAAAAAAAAAATAGTTGTCGTTTTATTGTTCTCTCTCTCTCTATTCTCTCTCTATTGTTCTGCTCTTTTTTACTGTATTCTATTCTGCAATGTTTTATTGTTGTTATGTTTTATCATGTTTGCTTTTCAGGTATGCAATTTTTTATACCTTACCGTTTACTGTGCTTTATTGTTAACCATTTTTTTGTCTTCAGGTATGCCATTCACGACTTTGAGTGGTTATACCAGAATGATGCCTGCAGGTTTAGGTATCATCTTGGTATCATTCTTTTCAGCCAGCGGTCGGCTTTCATGTAAAAGCAATCCTAGTGGCTAATTAGCCTCTAGACTGCTTTTACAAGCAGTGGGAGGGAATGCCCCCCCCCCAACGTCTTCCGTGTTTTTCTCTGGCTCTCCTGTCTCAACAGGGAACCTGAGAAAGCAGCCGGTGATTCAGCCAGCTGACCATAGAGCTGATCAGAGACCAGAGTGGCTCCAAACATCTCTATGACCTAAGAAACCGGAAGCTACGAGCATTTTATGACTTAGATTTCGCCGGATGTAAACAGCGCCATTGGGAAATTGGGAAAGCATTTTATCACACCGATCTTGGTGTGGTCAGATGCTTTGAGGGCAGAGGAGAAATCTAGGGTCTAATAGACCCCAATTTTTGCAAAAAAGAGTACCTGTCACTACCTATTGCTATCATAGGGGATATTTACATTCCCTGAGATAACAATAAAAATGATTTAAAAAAAAAAAAATGAAAGAACAGTTTAAAAATAAGATAAAAAAATAATAATAATAAAGAAAAAAAAAAAAAAAAAAAAAAAAAAGCACCCCTGTCCCCCCTGCTCTCGCGCTAAGGTGAACGCAAGCGTTGGTCTGGCGTCAAATGTAAACAGCAATTGCACCATGCATGTGAGGTATCGCCGCGAAGGTCAGATCGAGGGCAGTAAGTTTAGCAGTAGACCTCCTCTGTAAATCTAAAGTGGTAACCTGTAAAGGCTTTTAAAAATGTATTTAGTTTGTCGCCACTGCACGTTTGTGCGCAATTTTAAAGCATGTCATGTTTGGTATCCATGTACTCGGCCTAAGATCATCTTTTTTATTTCATCAAACATTTGGGCAATATAGTGTGTTTTAGTGCATTAAAATGTAAAAAAGTGTGTTTTTTCCCCAAAAAATGCGTTTGAAAAATCGCTGCGCAAATACTGTGTGAAAAAAAAAATTGAAACACCCAACATTTTAATCTGTAGGGCATTTGCTTTAAAAAAAATATATAATGTTTGGGGGTTCAAAGTAATTTTCTTGCAAAAAAAAATTATTTTTTTATGTAAACAATAAGTGTCAGAAAGGGCTTTGTCTTCAAGTGGTTAGAAGAGTGGGTGATGTGTGACATAAGCTTCTAGATGTTGTGCATAAAATGCCAGGACAGTTCAAAACCCCCCCAAATGACCCCATTTTGGAAAGTAGACACCCCAAGCTATTTGCTGAGAGGCATGTTGAGTCCATGGAATAATTTATATTGTGACACAAGTTGCGGGAAAGAGACAATTTTTTATTTTTTTTATTTTTTTTTGCGCAAAGTTGTCACTAAATGATATATTGCTCAAACATGCCATGGGAATATGTGAAATTACACCCCAAAATACATTCTGTTGCTTCTCCTGAGTACGGGGATACCACATGTGTGGGACTTTTTGGGAGCCTAGCCGCGTACGGGACCCCGAAAACCAAGCACCGCCTTCAGGCTTTCTAAGGCCGTAAATTTTTGATTTCACTCTTCACTGCCTATCACAGTTTCGGAGGCCATGGAATGCTCAGGTGGCACAAAACCCCCCCAAATGACCCCATTTTGGAAAGTAGACACCCCAAGCTATTTGATGAGAGGTATAGTGAGTATTTTGCAGACCTCACTTTTTGTCACAAAGTTTTGAAAATTGAAAAAAAGAAAAAAAAAAATGTTTTTTCTCGTCTTTCTTTATTTTCAAAAACAAATGAGAGCTGCAAAATACTCACCATGCCTCTCAGGAAATAGCTTGGGGTGTCTACTTTCCAAAATGGGGTCATTTGGGGGGGGTTTGTGCCACCTGGGCATTCCATGGCCTCCGAAACTGTGATAGGCAGTGAGGAGTAAAATCAAAAATGTACGCCCTTAGAAATCCTGAAGGCGGTGCTTGGTTTTCGGGGTCCCGTACGCGGCTAGGCTCCCAAAAAGTCCCACACATGTGGTATCCCCGTACTCAGGAGAAGCAGCTAAATGTATTTTGGGGTGCAATTCCACATATGCCCATGGCCTGTGTGAGCAATATATCATTTAGTGACAACTTTGTGCAAAAAAAAAAAAAAAATTTGTCACTTTCCCGCAACTTGTGTCAAAATATAAAACATTCCATGGACTCAACATGCCTCAAAGCAAATAGCTTGGGGTGTCTACTTTCCAAAATGGGGTCATTTGGGGGGGTTTTATGTCATCTGGGCATTTTATGGCCTTCAAAACTGTGATAGGTAGTGAGGAGTAAAATCAAAAATGTACACCCTTAGAAATCCTGAAGGCGGTGCTTGATTTTCGGGGCCCCGTACGTGGCTAGGCTCCCAAAAAGTCCCACACATGTGGTATCCCCGTACTCAGGAGAAGCAGCTAAATGTATTTTGGGGTGCAATTCCACATATGCCCATGGCCTGTGTGAGCAATATATCATTTAGTGACAACTTTTTGTAATTTTTTTTTTTTTTGTCATTATTCAATCACTTGGGACAAAAAAATTGAATATTCAATGGGCTCAACATGCCTCTCAGCAAATTCCTTGGGGTGTCTACTTTCCAAAATGGGGTCATTTGTGGGGGTTTTGTACTGCCCTGCCATTTTAGCACCTCAAGAAACGACATAGGCAGTCATAAATTAAAGGCTGTGTAAATTCCAGAAAATGTACCCTAGTTTGTAGACGTTATAACTTTTGCGCAAACCAATAAATATACACTTATTGACATTTTTTTTACCAAGGACATGTGGCCGAATACATTTTGGCCTAAATGTATGACTAAAATTGAGTTTATTGGATTTTTTTTAGAACAAAAAGTAGAAAATATCATTTTTTTTCAAAATTTTCGGTCTTTTTCCGTGTATAGCGCAAAAAATAAAAACGGCAGAGGTGATCAAATACCATCAAAAGAAAGCTCTATTTGTGGAAAGAAAAGGACGCAAATTTCGTTTGGGTACAGCATTGCATGACCGCGCAATTAGCAGTTAAAGCGACGCAGTGCCGAATTGTAAAAAGTGCTCTGGTCAGGAAGGGGGTAAAACCTTCCGGGGCTGAAGTGGTTAACATCACATTCTATGTATTTAATGTTTGCTAATGTATTCTATTTCTTTCATCATTCCATAATTACCATGATTGTAATATGCTGTGAATGTCCCTTTTGTTCTCATACATGCTTGAATTTTTTTAACTTCCTTTTTGTCCTTCATGCATATTTGCCTTCACTAACCTCACCAGCATGCTATCCTGGGCCCATACACACCTAGCCTAGTCACTTAACAATGTATTTTGTCAGCTCCATAGTAGTGCTTTACCCTAAACACCCCCTAAAATGTGTACAAATGTTATTTGTGTCCTTAACCATTTAAGCCGTGGACCATTTGGCTGGCCGAAGACCAGAGCACTTTTTTTTGCGATTCGGCACTGCGTCGCTTTAACTGACAATTGCGCGACGTGGCTCCCAAACAAAACTGACGTCCTTTTTTCCCCACAAAAGTTTAGGCTGATACGTATTCTTCTACATATTTTTGGTAAAAAAAATTGGAATAAGCGTTTATTGATTGGTTTGTGCAAAAGTTATAGCGTCTACAAAATAGGGGATAGTTTTATGGCATTATTATGAATTTTTTTTTTTTTTATTAGTAATGGCGGCAATCATTGATTTTTATTGTAGTGTCATTATGGGGGACAGATCGGACACTTTTGACGACCATTCACGCTTATACAGTGATCAGTGCGATTAAAATGCATTGATTACTGTGTAAATGTGACTGGCAGTGAAGGGCTTAACCACTAGGTGGTGCTCTAGGGGTTAAGTGTGTCCTAGGGAGTGATTCTAACTGTGGGGGGGTGGGCTATGTGTGACACGACACTGATCACCGCTCCCGAATACAGGGTGCTGTGATCAGTGTCAGTGTCATTAGGCAGAATGGGAAAATGTTTGTTTACATTAGCACTTCCCCGTTCTTCCACACCGTGAGACAATCGTGGGTATCCCCATAGACATCGAGTCTGCGGGACCCGCGATCACGCCCACGGAGCTCCCGCCCGCAAGCCGCCTCTTAAATGGCAACGTACAGGTACGTTAATGCCTGTACGTGCCCGTCTGCCGCAGTATATCTGCGTGAGGCGGTCGGGAAGCGGATAAATTCATGCAGAGTGACAGAGGCTTTTTTTTTGGGTCCCAAAATCATTTGGAACCCTCCCTACCCCCCAACTGCTAAGTCAACCAATACCAATCCTCTATCTGCTGCCAAACCCATACACACTATACCTTTTTTGTGGTCAGATTTATGGATGAATTCCCCAAAGCATTTAGTGCAAGGACCTGCCAGAATATTTTCAAATGGTACTGTTTAAAGTTTTGTTCTCCTATTATCTTGATAGGTAATTGCAGAATGAAAAAAAGTGCTTCAATTTGTACAGTGTGTATTCATATTTTTGTATTATGACACTTCTTACCTGTCCGGTGGGCTGCCAATAGTGTAGGAAGGAGGGGCTGGCCAAAGTAAAACACATTATTTATGCATTCAGCTCTCAATGAAGTAGAGAGGGTTACCTGTCCAAAATATACCCCCCTCAATTTTTTACAATGGGCCATCAGAGAGGGTGAGGAATCTGATAAGTGGACCTTATATTTTTGTCTTTAAATACTCCTTAAAATTAATGTTATACTGATGTTGGCCAAGAATGTTTGTGTCTAATCTGCTTGCAATGTTTATGTGCAAAATTACTAAGTTCTTTTTTCTTGTTTGACTCCACAGTTTCCTTCAACGCCAAAGGAATGGCAGACTGTGGCTTCCCAATTTGCCCAGCAGTGGGACTTTCCCAACTGCGGAGGGGCAATTGATGGGAAACACGTCCACATCGTGCCACCCCCCAACTCGGGGTCATACTATTATAATTACAAGGGGTTTAAAATAATGATGTTGGCGGTGGTGTCGGCGACATATGAGTTTCTCTATGTGGATGTGGGGCAGAATGGCCGGATGTCGGATGGTGGAGTCATCGCCCAGACAGAGTTCTACACACAGCTCTAGAATAGTGGCTTGGGATTGCCACCTGCTTAAGAGAACGTGGAAGGACTCCCGTTTGTCTTTGTCGCTGATGAAGCGTTTGGGCTGGGTGATCACCTGATATGGCCGTTCCCGATGAAGACCCTCACCCCGGACCAGAGGGTTTTAAACTACTGGCTGGCCAGAGCCAGAAGAGTGGTTGAGAATGCTTTCTGGATAATGGCCAGCAAGTTCCGCCTATTCCTTACGGCAATCAACATGGTGGAATATAAACTTAACCATATAATCCTTTCATGCTGCATTCTCCACAACTTTTAAGGAGAAATTCAATGAACTATGTTGCCTCAGTTGGGCCTGAGGCCGGACTTAACAAACAAACCCTGACGGCGCTTGAAGCTGGCCGTCCAGGGTTGCCCCCCCAAAGTGCTTGCGAGGTCCATATCAAATATATGGAGTACTTTGTGGGTAGGGGGGCCATTGATAAGCCCGAAAATGTTTAATAAACATTTTAAAAATACATTTTTTTAGTTGAACTGAAATAATATTTCCTTTGATTTACTGCTTGTGTTTCTTTTTGCTGTCTCCTAGGTTCTTCAATGGGCTTTTTTTGGCCATTTTCTTCAATAGTGCAAACCTAATTTATTTGATACATGAGGTGACAATCTTTTCTTCAGCAAACTATTATTATGTTGTGGGTCTGCTACACACACACCTTGTTTTTGTTGATAATGTATGAATTTTGGTGAGTCACGAAAATGGCATGATTGTGGCAAATTATAAAGCACTGCGGGAGTTATTTACTAAAGGAAAATCCACTTTGCACTACTTGAAAGTGCACTTGAAACTGAACTGAAAGTGCACTTGTAGTGCAAAGCGGATTTGCCTTTAGTAAATAAACCCTATTTCAGTGTAAACACAAACTAGATATTGTCCAAAAAATGATATTGAGCATTGAAAGAAGAAGCCACACATTGTTGAGTTGAAAACTTTTTACTCTGTGCACATTCACATGTGCATTAGAAAATGGTTTTTGAACAAACCAACATATTTTAGTAATAAAATTTTTGTTTTTGACAGTACAAATAGCCTTTTTTCTGTTAAAACAGGCATGTTTAAAACCATAAAACAATACACAACTCAGGAACTTACAAAGTTCAACTTTGACAAAGTGAAGGCAATATCAGACATTAGTAAGTCCAAACTGTGTTGATCTTGCCTTCATCAGATGGGGTGATGTCACCCCTGTGAAAGCCAAATTTTGAAGATGCACACAAATTGAGAGTCAAAATGGGGATTTCCCTCCTGATCCCATGCCTAATGTCAACAGGTGCTAGCTTCCATCATGGGGGATCAATGGACGTGTTTTGGAGGTTGCAACCCCTTCCTCTCATTGACTCATCGACTTGCGAGGAAGAGGGTTGCACCCCCAAAACACATACCCTGATATCCCATGATGGCCGATAGCACATGTTGACACACTGTGTGCATCTTCAAAGTTTGGCTTTCTAAAAAAATATTTAAAATGTGTAAAAATAATAAAAATACAAAAAACGAAGACTTTTGGGGTGTTTTAGATTCTGCCTAAAACATCAATGATGTTTTTGAGTCTTTTTTCCACATCATTGATGCTCCTTGATCTTTTGCAAATCACGATTGCACACCATGATCTCCCCAATGAGGACGTGTGCACTTCCACAACATCCACATCACCTAAAATAAAAAAACACACCATGTATTATAAATATGCAGGCATACATCTACTGAAGCTGTGGTCTCAGACACTCATCTGTTGTGGTCACTATTTCGCCTCTCCTTCCTCCACATCTTCTGGTGTGGGGATTTGCTTTTCCTTAGGAGGTGGGGGGTCCCTGGTGTCCTCAGATGTCCTGAGTCTTTTCTCCCCTATGTGAATAAATAAAAGGTATACTTAGCACACAGATATTTGAGGCCAGAAATAGTAATATGAAACATTGCTTGGAAGTGTCGTACAATTGTCTTTTTTGGCAGAGTTACAAGCGGAAGACACTATTTTTTTCCCTTTATAAAGCTGGAATACTTACCTTTTTTGTACAATTTTCACACATGGAGACACCACTAGTATCCACTGGAGCACCTGTGTGGGACACCCTAAAAAGTTTGTTCTGGTGTCCCACACTAGTGCTCCTGCGTCCAGATGTGTAAACAGATGTGTAAACAGCTGCTGAACTGTTTGGCTTTTTTATTTAAGCTTCAGGGTTTGTCTGATTTCACTAAGGATTTCTGATTGAAACAGGCACTAAAAGGTTACAGGAGGAGTCACTCAAGAAAGGATTCGAGGAGGCCGGTGTCTTTTTCAATTCTGCAGGTTCTGTGTACAAAACTGGGTGGAGTGTGTTCGTCTGGTTATGAGGTAATTTTGTTTAAAACGGCTTTTTCTATTGCGTTTTTTGGAGCGTTTCGGGTGGGGGAATTCGCGAGCCTGGCAAAATGGGAAAAAGGGGGTTTGATGGTACAGGATGTGGAGGTTAAGGGTGATAGGGTGGTGCTGAGGTTGCGCAGGTCTAAGGAGGATCAAAAGGCAAAGGGGTAAAGGTTCAGCTGTTCACTGAATCAAGTTTGCATTTCATTTTAGTACAAACCCATCTAGACAACAATGTCATAAACTTCTTTTAATACAAATAGGCCTGAACAAATGTAGTTAACCTGGATCTGCCAAAAACATCGTATTAGTGGGCGAACTAACCATGTTTACTATGAATGATTACTGTGCCCACGAACCCGAAAGTTGCCATTTTAAACTGTACAATAGTAAAGAAAAGCACATAGAGCAGCATGCAAGTAATAATAATAATAGGAACACATGACAACTACTTACTTTTTTGAAGAACTCTCTTGATCTTTCTGTACCATCTCTATAAAGGACATATTTGAGGCCTTAAATCTCCTCCGGGATCGGGACATTAATGGGTCCGACCTTTCGTTGTTGCTGCTGCTCCTGTCTGCATGCACTTGCTCTTTCGCCGCCATGTGCTCTCCCACTGCACCAAAAGACAAGGGGCGGGGAATAGACTAGAAAGAACGTCAGGGGCGGGCAGAGTTTCACGCATGCGCAGTGTATACAAAGCGTAACACGCGTGCGTCGTACGTATGATCTGTGAGGAAGGAGTAGCGGAAGCGCTGATCGTTCTAATGAAGGTACAAGTTTAACTTGCTGCATCAGTGGCCTATACTGCCTCTGAGTTGAGGCCTATAAAGGGACAAGATTAGGAGAGTTTAGCCCGACATTAGGGTTTGTCTTTTGTTGTGTCTTGCAGAGAAAATGGATGGTTTTAATGATCACAACTTCCTCCCCCTATTCATAGACAAGTACAGGGAGCTGCCCTGTCTGTGGCAGGTGAAACATCCCCATTATAATCATAAACAAAAGAGGCAGGCAGCGCTGGAGAAACTGCTGGAGTTGGTGAAGCCCTAGATCCCCACGGCAACCATCCCCTATTTGAAGGCAAAAATTGGTGGGCTGAGGAGCACTTATAATAGGGAGTGTAATATGGTCCAGGATTCCATGAGATCAGGAGCAGCAGCAGATGCAATTTATGTCCCCAAGCTGTGGTACTATGACAGACTGCGTTTTCTGTCAGACCAGACTGAAGTCAGGCAATCACTCTCAACCCTTCCTTCCACTCTTCCTTCCACGCTTCGTTCCACCCCAGCTGAGGCTTCCGACGTCCAACATGGGCCTTCCAGCCAGGAAGAAGTGGAGGAGCCCAGCTTGAGCCAGGTATAGCATTGTTCTACACATTTCTTGTCGTAAAATTAATGATGTTAACTAGATGTTATTATTGATCACTAATTTAATGCTGATTTAATAAAGTGTTTTACATATCAATAGACAGTAGTGGCCAAAAATGTTTGGGACAAGAATGAAAAATGCTGGGGTCAGAATGATAGTCTTTTCTATTTGTTAACATTCAATTTGCAACAGTCATGAGCTGAAAATTATGTGTCCCTTTTTCATACACAGGAAAGCCTCAGCCAGGAGGAGGGCGTGGAATGTGGCAGCCAGGAGGAGGCTGTGGAATGTGGCAACCAGGAGGTGGCGGGGGAAAGTGGCAGCCAGGAGGTGGCAGGGTAAGTGGCAGACAGGAGGTGGCCCGGCCCAGTAGCCTGACTGAATCCCAGGTCCCTCTCCTCCACCTTCCAACCAAAAGGCCCAGGAAGGGGAGTAACGTGGAGGAGGCAGCGTTTGGGCTGATTCGGGAGGCCAATGCTGCCCTCAGAACCACTCCCACTCTTCAAGAGGCCTTCGCCTCTATGGCTGCATGCAAAATGCAGGAAATGTAGGAGGGCCAACGCCTCATCTGTGAGGAAATGATGTATCTGTCCCTAAATAAGGGGCTGAGGGGCCAACTCACAAACAAAACACACCTGTGCGAGTTCGACCATCCTCCTCCTCATCCTCCTCCTCCTCCACCTCCTGCCACAACTACAAAACCACAGCCTGGAAGCAAGCCTGGAAGGAAGAGTGGAAGGAAGACAAGAGTGTGATGGGCTGGGTTCAGTCTGGTTTGACAAAAGATGCATGACCACAGCCTGGGGACATATATGTCATCTGTTGCTGTTCCTGATCTCTTGTAGTCCGCGGCCGGATTGTGCTCACTATTATATGGACTCCTCATGTTACCAATTTTGGCTGTAAAATATTTGATGTGTGACCTGGGGTACAAAGGCTTTGCCAACACCACAATTTTCTCCAGCGTTGCCTTCCTCTTTATTTTATTATGACCCATAACAAATGGCTATTTTGGACTTACAAATACTTGCCTATGTGTTTTAATTCAAAAAGGACAGTTTGTTTGTGAGTAGGCAGGTACATTTTAAAAATACAATGTCAAATTAACAAGGGACACCAACTAACCTCCTTGAGGTTAAAAAATACAAGATAATAATGGTGTTGTGGTAACTTGACACACAAAAACGAAAAAAAAAAAATTATGGAGATCACTAGAAATAAATAAATAAAACAGGAGATCTAGATTTAAAAAAAAATCACTATAGAAATAAATACAAAACATTTTTATGGAGATCTGACAAAAAAAAACTAATATTATTCAGGAGATCACGAGAAATAATAAAGAAATCATTTATTCAGAACTCTGTGTGAATATCAGCAGCAAAAAAACTTCATTATTCTAGCATTATAAAGAAGAGAATGCGCTGCATCAAAAGATTTAAACATTTGCAGCGTGACGAATGTGCTATCTCCATTACAAACGCTAGTTTTACCAGACCGAGTACTTCCTTCTCACAATTGAATCAGAGCATGTGTGGAACTTTGTGCGTCGAAATTGTGTACACACAATAGGAATTTACGAGAACGGATTTTGTTGTCGGAAAATTTGAGATCCAGATCTCAAATTTTGTTTGTCGGAAATTCTGAAATTCTGGAAAATGTCCGATGGAGCCTACACACGGTCGGAATTTCCAACAACAGGCTCCCATCGAAAATTTGTTGTCGGAAAATCCGATCGTGTGTACATGGCATTAGAGTGTAACCTGTATGACTTACAAGGTATTCACAAGTGTATAACAAACAGTATAGAACAGTGTAACTGATTGGTTATCACGTACCTGGTAGAAGAGCCTAAATGGACGAGCAAGGCCTCCCTTACACCTCTGACTTGGGACCTCTGATAGTGGGAACAGAAGGCGCCAAGGTACAGAGTTGCACGAGTGCCAAGAGTCTTTAGCTGGTAGCTAGACGACAGTCCTGGAAGGGCTGGAGAAGACAGAGGTAGACTTCACAAGGGAGACCGACAGGCAGGCAGCTGGTGCGGCAGTAAGAAGAAGCAAGGTCAGGTAGGCTGGGTCCTATACGGCTAGGACAATCGGATGCAGGGTGCAGGCAGGTTCGTAGTCAGGAGGCAAGCCGAGGTCAAAAGCCAGATCAGCAAACAGGAGCCAAGGAGAAGACAAGAGGATGGTCACAGGACAAGCCGGTGTCAGTGCAGGTGGAGATCAAGGGATGGTCAAGACAAGCCGGATAGGTAACAGGGATCAAGATACAGGTTCTCAGGAAACAGGATGCACAGAGCTGAAGACGAAGCAGCACTGGGGCTGGGTACTGGCTGTGCCTAAATAGACTCATTGGCGCCAGCGTTGCTCACGTGTGCGCGCGAGCGTCGATGCACACATGAGTGCGCGACAGCTTCTGTTTGCGCGCCAGTTCACGCATGCGCACTTCTATGCGCCAAGACCCGATTCCTATGGGCAACAGGAATGCGAGTATTTCTGCATCTCAAAGCTCTTGTAGGGGGGCGGATCTCTCTGCTGGTATGCGCATCCTGACATTGGTCACTGTATCTAGATATAAGTAAAACATGAGAAAACTCACGAAGTATACATGTGAGGAATAACTAAGCAAAAAACAAATATATCAAAAAGATAGAGTGAAGTGCAATATATGCGTATAAGTGAACACAAGTTCATATACTGTAGGTGAAAGTAGTTCTAATGAGTGATCCACAAGGAGGAAAGTTCCAATGACAACGGCAGGAATCAGATGTGACAATGGGTGAACTGCCACCAACAGTGAAGAGGCTTACCGGAGCATGTGGACTCACAAAGGCTTATTCCTAATGAGTCAACAAGGCAGGGGGTGTTTAAACACAAATGGATGAAGCTTGCACTGCACTCTGTCTTGGTCCCTGACCGGGGATAAATTCTCCATCCTTAAACTGCCTTATATCCAGTAATGGCTGGGTAGGACCGATAGTCTCAGACCAGGGACACTTGCTTTCTTGTGATATTAGCACAGTGTAGCCAAAAGAAACAAAATGCTCCACATAGTGTAAAACCGTATAACATAAAAATGAATTGTAAAAAATCAGGAAAAATCACATTTCCACAGATAAAAAGCGATTGGAAGGATAATACATGTGACGCAATGGCACTGACAGGACTGGCCCCAACACATTTTGTCTAAAGAGACATTATCTATGGTGTGTGCCTGTCATGGTCATTGCGTTTAAATAGAGGTAATGACCTACCAAATGAAGTAGCAACCTGTGACAAAGTTTATGCAGATAGTGTGCAAACGGCCAATTAATTCCTGTATGTAAAAATGGCGCGGACGCGTGCAGGCACTGCTTCGTTTTGAAAGCCAGGCAACCACGTCTGTCTGTGTGTAATTAGCCTATTACTTCCTGAATGGGAAGATGGCACAGACGTATGCGAACCAAGCCTCAGTCTGAGAGACAGGTTGCCACTTCCGTCGTGTCATCATTCCATTCGATGCTGAATGACCAGAAGGCGTGTGCAAGTCAAGCCTCGTACAGAATCCGGGGCTGATGTCTACATCTGCCATGCCATCAAACAGCCAGCTCCAAAGGAACCAGGAAGCATTGTTACCAAGCCTAGAATTGCGTTAATTAAGGGTATCATAAAATATTAGATATTCAATCCAATAAATTAAAAAGTCAAAGTTGGTTATCCATAGCTCATCTATATACAAACAATAATTCAATAAAACAAATACAATATTAAATGTTACTAAGTATCTAAAAGGAAAATTGTGTGTGTACAGTATATATATATATATATGTGCCAAATAAATATGCCCCCCTTTAATGCATATATTGCCCAAATCAAAATAATACTGTCAAAGGACACCATATAGCATATCAAGCCCTATTCATAAAGGCATTAGTGTCCCACTCCACGTTCATACTGGACGGGGAGTGGGACTGTAACTCATAAATCCAGAACGTTTCTAGACGTGAGACTCCTCTGGTTGTTGCTCCACCCCTCCAAGGGGGATTGATTTTATCTATAATTAGAAATTCAGTGCCTCTCGGATCACAGTTATGATACTGACGATAATGCTTTGGTACACTATGTTTAGTGACTCCCTTCCTGGTGTTAGCTATGTGTTCGTTGACTCTCACTGAAAAGGAGCAAATAGTTCTGCCAACATATTGCTTACCACATGGGCAAGTCAGAAGGTATACAATACCCTTATTAGCACCTGTGGAAAAATGTTTCATGCAATATAAGCGGTTAGTGACCGTAGATGTAAATTGTTGTGTCTTACATCTACCCCGTGTGTTATGTTGGCATGTATTGCACTTTTTGCATGGATAATAACTGACTAGATTATGAAAAAAAGAGGATCTAACGGGGGGATGGATAATATTAATGGCAATCTTACTCTGTAAGGAGGTAGTAAATGACCTTTGCCCTATCTGGCAACAGAGAACCCAAAATACGGTCAGTTCTTAGTAAATCCCAATGTTTATTGATAATATTTTTTATTTGTCTATGTTGGATAGAGAAGGAGGTAAACACTGACCATTTAAAAGAATCATCATTGTTTAAGTGAGGTAACAGAGATCTCCTATCAACTTCTAGAGTTTTGTGAAGTTCTAAATATACCCCACCCTGATCGTAACCTTTATCAAGAAACCTCTGTCGCAAGACCAAGGCTTGTTGTTTATAGTCGTGGATATCCATACAATTCCTTTGCAGGCGCAGAAACTGACTGCGAGGAACTGAACATATCCATGATCTTTGATGACAACTATCAACTAGAATTAAACCGTTACAGTCGATTGATTTGAAATTAGGTTTTAAGTTTCAATTTGCAGTCAAAGATTTTAATCTCTAAGTCCAAAAAGTGGATTTTACTTTGGCTAAACTCATATGTCAAAGAGATACCAAGATCATTCCTGTTCAAGTGAGATAAAGAACTGGTTCAGGGACTCAGGACTACCGTCACACAGGAGGAGGACGTTGTCTATATCTAGCCCAAAGGACCAACTGAGGTCTATTCTGGGCATAGATGACATCCTCCTGCCATTTAGCCATAAACAGATTGGCAGGGCTGGGGGCAAACTTTGCCCCCATTGCCACACCTTTCTGTTGTAAATAAAATTGGTTATCAAACCAAAAGTAGTTGTGTTTAGTAGCAAATTCTAATAGTTCAATAATAAAGTTACGTTGAGTTTGAGATAAAGAATGATTACGACATAAAAAGTATTGAACTGCTTCAATACCCAGATGGTAAGGTATACAGGTATATAGAGAGGCCACATCAGCTGTGGCCACTATATAATAACCCTGTATGTTAATATTCTCAAGTAACTTGATGGTGTCTTTAGTGTCTTTAAGAAACAAGGACGTTTGTTTAACAAGTGGCTGTAAAAAGAAGTCAATATAACGTCCAATACGTGAAGTGACAGAGTCAATGCCACTTATAATTAGACCTCCAGGGGATGTAGTGAATCTTTGTGGACTTTGGGTAAGTAATACATGGTGGGAATTCTGGGGGCTAATGGCACAAGATAAGCTTTTTCCTTTTTATTTAAAATCTGCTCCTCAAAACCTTTAGCAATGAGATCAATCAGGTCTCTTTTGTATTTAAAAGTGGGATTGTTAGGTAATTCTCTATATGTGTCCTGATCACTTAAGATTCAACACATCTCTTTTTGGTAGTCTACTTTATCTAAAACTACAATACACCTTCTTTATCCGCAGGGCGGTTAACAAGATCCTTCCTCTCATATAAAGATCTCAGCCCCGCATTAACCGAGGGGTGATTGCAAGTTTTCTTAAGGGGTAACTTTTCTAGGTATTTAGGTCCCTAGGTCCCTAAACACATTAATAGTAGGAGCTGTAGGTACTGGTGGATTAAAAAGGGACGGATTTGACAATCTAGAGTGATGTGTTCCAGAAGGGACAGTTCTAGATTGGTTCCTATATGGATTGGTAATCAAGTAACGCTGAATGTTAATCTTTCTGATATATTTGTGTGTGTTAATAAAGGTATTACATTTGTCCAATTACTTGGGGGGGGGGGGGGGCAAATTTAAGACCCTTGTTTAAAATAATTTTCTCCTCTTTATTTCAATTCTTTACTACTAAGATTGAACACACCCTGACAGGTCATGTTCTCCTTCTTTTTCTCCTCCACCCCCCATGGGAACCTCTCTTAGGTCTGCACCTTTTTTTCTCCCTTGGGTATCCCTGTGAAAAACCTGACCCTCGGGAGCATTGGGGTCATGATGGTTATACCTAGAAGGTAAACGGTCATAACCATCATAATTAGGGATGAGCCGAACACCCCCCTGTTCGGTTCGCACCAGAACATGCGAACAGGAAAAAAATTTGTTCGAACACGCGAACACCGTTAAAATCTATGGGACACGAACATGAATAATCAAAAGTGCTAATTTTAAAGGCTAATATGCAAGTTATTGTCAATAAAAGTGTTTGGGGACCTGGGTCCTGCCCCAGGGGACATGAATCAATGCAAAAAAAAGTTTTAAAAACGGCCGTTTTTTCAGGAGCAGTGATTTTAATAATGCTTAAAGTCAAACAATAAAAGTGTAATATCCCTTTAAATTTCATACCTGGGGGGTGTCTATAGTATGCCTGTAAAGGGGCGCATGTTTCCCGTGTTTAGAACAGTCTGACAGCAAAATGACATTTTGAAGGAAAAAACACATTTAAAACTACCGCGGCTATTGCATTGCTGACAATACACATAGAAGTTCATTGATAAAAACGGCATGGGAATTCCCCACAGGGAAACCCCGAACCAAAATTAAAAAAAAAAAATGATGTGGGAGTCCCCCTAAATTCCATACAAGGCCCTTCAGGTCTGGTATGGATTTTAAGGGGAACCCCAGCCAAAATTTAAAAAAAAAATTGACGTGGGGTTCCCCCTAAATTCCATACCAGACCCTTCAGGTCTGGTATGGATTTTAAGGGGAACCCCGCGCCAAAAAAAAAAAAAAAAACGGCGTGGGGTCCCCCTAAAAATCCATACCAGACCCTTATCCGAGCACGCAACCTGGCAGGCCGCAGGAAAAGAGGGGGGGACGAGAGTGCGGCCCCCCCCCCTCCTGAACCGTACCAGGCCACATGCCCTCAACATTGGGAGGGTGCTTTGGGGTAGCCCCCCAAAACACCTTGTCCCCATGTTGATGAAGACAAGGGCCTCATCCCCACAACCCTGGCCGGTGGTTGTGGGGGTCTGCGGGCGGGGGGCTTATCGGAATCTGGAAGCCCCCTTTAACAAGGGGACCCCCAGATCCCGCCCCCCCCGTGTGAAATGGTAAGGGGGTACTTACCCCTACCATTTCACTAAAAAACTGTCAAAAATGTTAAAAATGACAAGAGACAGTTTTTGACAATTCCTTTATTTAAATGCTTCTTCTTTCTTCCTTCATCTTCTTCTGGTTCTTCTGGCTCTTCTGGTTCTTCCTCCGGCGTTCTCGTCCAGCATCTCCTCCGCGGCTTCTTCTATCTTCTTCTCCTCGGGCCGCTCCGCACCCATGGCATGGGGGGGAGGCTCCCGCTCTTCTCTTCATCTTCTCTTCTTCATCTTCTTCTTCATCTTCTTCTTTTTCTTCTTCTCTTCTTCCTTCTTCTCTTCTTCATTTCTTCTCCGGGCCGCTCCGCAGCCATGCTGGCATGGTGGGAGGCTCCCGCTGTGTGACGGCGTCTCTTCGTCTGACGGTTCTTAAATAACGGGGGGCGGGGCCACCCGGTGACCCCGCCCCCCTCTGACGCACGGGACATGACGGGACTTCCCTGTGGCATTCCCCGTGACGTCACAGGGAAGTCCCGTCAAGTCACCGTGCGTCAGAGGGGGGCGGGGTCACCGGATGGCCCCGCCCCCCGTTATTTAACAACCGTCAGACGAAGAGACGCCGTCACACAGCGGGAGCCTCCCACCATGCCAGCATGGCTGCGGAGCGGCCCGGAGAAGAAATGAAGAAGAGAAGAAGGAAGAAGAGAAGAAGAAGAAGAAGAAGAAGATGAAGAAGAAGATGAAGAAGAGAAGATGAAGAGAAGAGCGGGAGCCTCCCCCCCATGCCATGGGTGCGGAGCGGCCCGAGGAGAAGAAGATAGAAGACGCCGCGGAGGAGATGCTGGACGAGAACGCCGGAGGAAGAACCAGAAGAGCCAGAAGAACCAGAAGAAGAAGAAGATGAAGGAAGAAAGAAGAAGCATTTAAATAAAGGAATTGTCAAAAACTGTCTCTTGTCATTTTTAACATTTTTGACAGTTTTTTAGTGAAATGGTAGGGGTAAGTACCCCCTTACCATTTCACACAGGGGGGGGCCGGGATCTGGGGGTCCCCTTGTTAAAGGGGGCTTCCAGATTCCGATAAGCCCCCCGCCCGCAGACCCCCACAACCACCGGCCAGGGTTGTGGGGATGAGGCCCTTGTCTTCATCAACATGGGGACAAGGTGTTTTGGGGGGCTACCCCAAAGCACCCTCCCAATGTTGAGGGCATGTGGCCTGGTACGGTTCAGGAGGGGGGGGGCCGCACTCTCGTCCCCCCCTCTTTTCCTGCGGCCTGCCAGGTTGCGTGCTCGGATAAGGGTCTGGTATGGATTTTTGGGGGGACCCCACGCCGTTTTTTTTTTTTTTTTTGGCGCGGGGTTCCCCTTAAAATCCATACCAGACCTGAAGGGTCTGGTATGGAATTTAGGGGGAACCCCACATCAATTTTTTTTTTTTTATTTTGGTTCGGGGTTGCCCTGTGGGGAATTCCCATGCCGTTTTTATCAATGAACTTCTATGTGTATTGTCGGCAATGCAATAGCCACGGGTAGTTTTAAATTAGTTTTTTCCTTCCAAATGTCATTTTGCTGTCAGACTGTTCTAAACACAGGAAACATGCGCCCCTTTACAGGCATACTATAGACACCCCCCAGGTACGAAATTTAAAGGGATATTACACTTTTATTGTTTGACTTTAAGCATTAATAAAATCACTGCTCCTGAAAAAACGTCCGTTTTTAAAACTTTTTTTTGCATTGATCCATGTCCCCTGGGGCAGGACCCGGGTCCCCAAACACTTTTTATGACAATAACTTGCATATAAGCCTTTAAAATTAGCACTTTTGATTTCTCCCATAGACTTTTAAAGGGTGTTCCGTGGCATTCGAATTTGCCGCGAACACCCCAAATTGTTCGCTGTTCGGCGAACTTGCGAACAGCCAATGTTCGAGTAGAACATGAGTTCGACTCGAACTCGAAGCTCATCCCTAATCATAATCCCCCTCCATGTAAGAATAATGTTCCTTGTTGTATGGATCTTTCAACAGAGAATATCTATTATAAGTAGTCACCGGTGGGTGGTTAGGATAATGGGAATTAGAATTGTATGGTGCTGTATACTCCTCGTAACGTATAGGAGAAAACCTCAGATGTTGACCACTAGATCCTTGATTATATTGGTGGCCTCTGCCCCCTCTGTTTTCACATATTTACCAGGCTAACAATTACTGCTTTGCTAAAAAAAACTGTTTGCAGAGCTGAATAGCTGAAGCCTAAATTACACACAGAGCTGAATGACTCCCTTGACCCCCTCCCCTTCCCTGGTTGTCTAAAACAAGCCTTTTAAAAATTCAATTAGACAGAGAAGAAACACCATAGAGTCATAAAATGGACAGAATGCTTTACAAAATCAGTGTCATGAGTGTACTTTGTTAAAAAAAAATTCTTTTAAGCTGCTCTTCAGATAGTTGAAACATAATGATCTATAGAGGTGGTTTGTTTGCTACACAATGGAAGAATGGTACACTTTAGGCACTTTTATAAATTAACTTTGGGTACTTCATGCTATATACTATTTAAGTAGAAGAGAGACTCAGGTTTACCTTTTGCGAATTGCTCTCCATGTGTTTATTGCACAAATAGCCAAAAGTATTAATAGCATAGCTCCCGATTGTCTCCCATGCGAGGGGACTGTCCCTCTTTTGATGCCAAATCCCTTTGTCCCTTGTGCAGCCTCAGTTGTCTCTCTTTTTGACCTGATGTGTACATCTCTGCACGAAAAGTACTTTTTTATGCTTCCAAAGGTGTTATGCTACACTAAACATTTTATCCAACCTAAAGGAAAAACCAAGATCAAAAAAGCACTTGTGTGGTTTAGACAATCATTTTTTGCATTATAAGTCTTCATGGTTGCCACCTTTTCTTAAAGCCAAACCCGAACACTTTAACGGCGCACGGCAATTATTATTTTTTTGTAGTGTGCACTATGCATATATTTTGTTGTTAAATAACATTTCAAATCATATGGAGTTAATCCACCATCATTCACAATTTTTTTTCACATATGAATTAATAGAATCATAGGGGGAGGTTGCACTGCATTTTTTCAATTTTTTTGAGGTGTGGGAACACATATCAGTGCTAACAGCAACCCAACAGTGTGTTTATTTATCAAGTTTTTCTCTTTTTTTTATCTTAAAAAGGACAGGGAGTGCTGATAAGGGGGATCTCTCATCTAATGTAGCACCCCTCCCCTACAGACACCCCATTAGATCAGAGTGTCTTCATATCAGCACCCCCTCGTAAAGACCTCTTAGAAAGTCTGTAAGAGGAAGGGGGTACATATATAAGGTGATTCTGATATAATGGGGGGGCCTGTAGGGGAGGGGTGCTGCCTGCTGATCTAATGATCACCATCCATTAGATCAGCAGTCAGCACCCATTGGAGATCCCCATTAGCTCATAGTCCCCTTCTATCAGTGCCCCCTCCTTTCTTAGAGACCTCCATTAGATAGAGAGATCCCCCTTAGCAGAGCCGCTGTTTGAAATCATGGGGCCCCATACAGCCTACCTGACGACGCCCCTTCGACCCCACCACTGGCGCTGCTCTCAAACACACCACTGGCCCTACTCTCAAACACACAGTGCAGAATTCAGGGGTGTGCTTTGTACAGAGTACAGAGTTGAGAGTGCAGTACACACGGACTGCAGAGATTGAGCAGTGTACTGCAAACAGAGTGCAGTGTTGAGGAGTGCACTACGTACAAAGTGAATAATTCTGCGGTGCACTACATTCAGAGTGCAGGGTTGAGGATCGCATTACATTCTAAATGCGGGGTTCAGGAGTGCATTACATTCAGAGTGCAGGGTTCAGGATTGCGTTACATTCAGAGTACAGGGTTCAGGAGTGCTTTACATTCAAAGTGCAGGGTTCAGAATTGCGTTACATCATGAGTGCAGGGTTAGGGAGTGCGTTACATTCAGAGTGCAGGGTTTAGGAGTGCGTTACATTCAGAGGGCAGGGTTCAGGAGTGAATTACATTTAGAGTGCAGGGTTCAGGACTGCGTTACATTCAGAGTGCGGGGTTCAGGAGTGCTTTACAGTCAACATGCGGGGTTCAGGAGTGCTTTACATTCAGAGTTTAGGGTTCAGGAGTGCGTTACATTCAGAGTGCGGGGTTCAGGAGTGTGTTACATTCAGAGTGCGGTGTTCAGGAGTGCGTTACATTCAGAGTACAGGGTTCAGGAGTGCATTACATTCAGAGTGCAGGGTTCAGGAGTGCGTTACATTTAAAGTGCAGGGTTCAGGATTGCATTACATTCAGAGTGCGGGGTTCAGGAGTGCGTTACATTCAGAGTGCGGGGTTCAGGATTGCGCTACATTCAGAGTGCAGGGTTCAGGAGTGCGTTACATTCAGAGTGCGGGGTTCAGGAGTGCGTTACATTCAGAGTGCGGGGTTCAGGATTGCGCTATTTTCAGAGTGCAGGGTTCAGGAGTGTGCTACATTCAGAGTGCGGGGTTCAGGATTGCGTTACATTCAGAGTGCGGGGTTCAGGTTTGCTTATATACAGAGTGCGGGGTTCAGGTTTGCTTATGTACAGAGTGCAGGTGTGCATAAATACCGGGCAGTTTATAACCCCCGGCTCTCTTCCCAAATTTTTGTCCCCCCCCCCCCAGTGCAGAGCACCTCTGTCTTTCTCTTCTAGACCTTTCCCCTCCTCCCTGTCCAGTGCACAGTGCTCCTATCCCCCACAGAAGAGAAGTACTGTACCTTACAACAAGTCAGGCTGCTGAGTGGGCTCCGCCCCCTGCTTCTCCTCCTCCTCTGTTGTAGATGCAGGGAGAGCAGGGAGGGTTGTGTGTACCGCCGGGAGAGAAGCCGCAGCCGCTGCAAGCTAGGAAGTGCATTGGGAGCCGGAGTTAGGGGGTGGCTTTTTTCCTCCCCATTTGCATGCTTGCATAACTACAAAAGCGTGTCAATGGTTGTTAGGACACAGGCGGTCCTAGCAACAAATGACTTCAAAGGCAATCATCGTGGTGGCTTGGGGGGGAGAGACGCCAGGTGGGGGAGAAGCCAAAGAGTACAGACAAGCGCTGTACAGCCGACAGAAGCCCTCCCTGGATCGGCACTGGCTCCATCCTCAGAACAGAATTTAGTGACACTGGAAGAATGCTGTGTGTTCGAGTTTCAGGTGGAGGCAAACCTAGGCATAAGTGTCAAAACCCGGACTGTCCGGTTCAGTCCCATACAGGTGGCAACCCTAGGCCATGGCAGGGACTTATGCTTTGCCTATGTACTGTCTGCTAAAAGTTATTCCTCTTTTCTATTTCAGATAGTTGAAAAGTATGTAATATTCATTATTTATGACATGACCTGGTAACTGTTCTACAAGAAAGTACCGTAATTCACAAAACAGTCAGGTTCACTAGTAAAAAATGTTGTAGAGGAAATATGAGTGAAAGATTCTGGGAATGTACTCGATATGATTTCTGATTCATGTGTTTATGAGGATCCAACAACATGCCTGTCTCTGTCTCCCCTTCTGCAGCCAATCTGCAGATATAGCTAGAAGTCAGTCATTTCCTCCAGGCTTTATCCCCTGGCAGAGTGTGAGTTAAGCAAGTGCTTTATGTTGCAGGTGTGAAAACTCCAAGGGTCAGTGTCAGATATTAGAAGCAGACATCAGAGAAAAGGAGAGCAAATTCTTGCACTGGATCCCAATGGCTATAAATCATTGGCTTTTGTGATCCTGACAGTTTGCAATACTAGATGCTTAAAGTAGAAATAGGGACCACTGGGGGCCTGATTCTAACCCAAACACTGCTAATTAATGATCCGAAGGAGATGTTATCAGGGCTGCTTTGAGCCTTGCTGTCAAACACAAAGTGTTTCCGCAGTGATACACAATGTTTAATATTTTTAGAGTAATGTTATATAACAGAAAGGAATGTAAGAATGCCCAAGATCTAGCCTGCACCCAGGATCCTATACACTTTTACATTGGTAGTCAGTGTAAATACCCCCATTACACTAGGGGTTGGTGTAAATGTCTTTGTTACATTGGTAGGTAACGTAAATGCCCCTATTACATTAGGAGTCAGTGCAAATGCCCCCATTTAACTGATGGTCAGTTTAAATTACTCCATTACATTGATGGTCAGTGTAAAAATCCCCATTACAGTCAGTTTAGAAGCCCCTGAAATGGTGTGTGTGTGTGTGTGTGTGTGTGCTTGTGGGGGGGGGGGTTATTCACAGACCACTTATGTGTAGCACTACCCCCGTAGAGGTTGCAAATGACAGGGTTCCCCTCTGCTGCACAGCCAGGCATACAACAACTTTAGCTTTTGTCCGAACACAGTGGACAGTCTTTGAGGTTTGTTTTTTCTGCTTAATTAGGGGGTAATAACGTAGATGGGGATAGAGATTATGGAATGCCCAACTTGATAGTCACAAAACCAGGGACAACTCCCTATACAGTGGAACCTTGGTTAACGAGTAACGTGGTTAACGAGCGTTTTGAAAAACAAGCAACTTTTTTTTTTAATTCTGACTCGGTTTTCGAGTGTTGTATCGCAAAACTAGCAGAAGTCAAGCTAATAGGGTGTGCAGTACCGCATTTGGCCAGAGGTGCAGGGGCACTGGTGACACTCGGAACGGTTCGGAGCCGTTCGGAAATACTTGGAATTACTCAGAAATACTCGGAAACACTCGGAAATACTCCGTTCCCAAGTGTTTCCGAGCCTTTCTGAGGCATTCCGTGTTCAGCCGAACTGTCCCCGAGTATTTACGAGGCTCTCCGGCACCCCCCATCTCTGGCCACATGCGGTATTGCATGTAATTGAAGTCAATGTGGAACTAATTATCTTATGCCTCGTTTCAACTGAGCGAATCAGTTCGGTACAGTATGCTATTTTGGGTGTTTCCACCCAATGAAAAGCGGCCCATACAACAGATGTGGGGCCATAGAAAATGGAACGGTTCAGTTAGGGCGGAGCTACGATACATTCCACTGATAGGCTGACAGAAAACCCTCTGCTGTGCTATGCTGAGGCATTTTTTCTAAACCCTGTATGGCCCCTTGTAGTCCCACTTGCAGTGGAAACGCTCACCAGAATAGACCGGACCATTCTAGGCCATTCAAACTGTACCAAACCGAACCGATCCGCTTAGTGGAAACGAGGCATTAGTTTCCATTGATTTCTATGGGGAAACTCGCTTTGATATGCGAGTGCTTTGGATTACAAGCCTTCTCCTGGAAAGGATTATGCTCGTAATCCAAGGTTCCACTGTATAAAGCTCCACTTGATCCTCCGTACAACTCCAATAGATCCTCTGTACAACTTCAATTGAGTCTTGCTTAGTACTAATTGCTAACAGTCTCTGATTAGCAACAGTCCCTTACAGGCTAGGAATTCTCATTCCCTTTGGAAAGTAGCACAATGTGTTGTGAACTGCATCCTGGAGTACCTCCAACTGCCTTTTTGTAGACACTGGACCCAGCTCTTCCAATGCAGAAATTTGCTAGCCCACCTGGCTGCCTCTTCACCAGTCTACCCGACTGAATTTCTTCACTAGTCTACCCAACTGACTCTCTGGAGAGGGAATTTACACTGACCACAATAACAGGAACATTTACACTGACCAGTAATATAATGGAGGCATTTACTCTGACCACCAATTTAATAGGCACATTTATACTGACCCCTAATATAATAGGGTAATTTACACTAGCTACCAATGTAACAGAAACATTTAGGCCACCCCAAAGTGTAATTGGGGCATTTACTCTTGCTGCTAATGTAATGGGGTATTTACACTAACTACAAGTGTAGCAAGGCATTTACCAAGGACCACCAATGTAGCCAGGCAATATTGACAGCGGTGGACCATTTCAAATGTCAGAGTAGGAAATCCAACGTATTCTGTCTGAGCTGTACCGCTAAACTTGAGCATGGACAGTGGACCATGCTTGTGCAATGTGTGCTGGCACTGTCATTGGTTTGTAGCCTTCACCAAAGGCTCATGTAACTGTGCGGCAATACAGGGACATAGTTAGGAAACAGTTTTTCCTCTGTAACAGGACGATCATTGAACAAGGACCTTAATGGCAGGATACCCAGTATTGTTTAAATAAAAGCTACATATTTGAAAATGTAAAAAGATCAGAGGCCACTTTTGAATAATATGTAATATGTATATGCTTATATGAAATTGAAGTGTTGAAAATGGGCATCATTCAATGGTGTTCATTGGTTACTTATCTGAAGCATGAACTCCACTAGACACACTGATTCCTGTGTTGCTGCCTCATTTTAGTAACAATGGCTCTGCCCATGGACCCATAAGATGACCAGTGTACTTTGGCCATCATTTGGCCCCTGAAATTCTGGGACCCATTATGAACAGGAACAGCCCCTACCTACAATAGGCCCCAGGACTTCAGTGGTCCCAGTGTACCTGCATGGGCTGCTCAGTTGATATGCCTGCCACTGGTCCTAGCCCCTGCTCGGTAGCCCCCAAAGGTTGTGTGCAATGAGCACTGTGGATCAAGGGCCCAAGCATTATAAGTATTGTTTGGATTGAAACTGCGTATTATTTTCTTTTGTGAAGGGGGTTGGTTTTTTTTTTTCTTTATATAATCTTTATTTTCAAACATGTACATAGCATACAAAAACAAAGTCAAGGTGATCATGGTCATCCACCACTCATGTGAGTCCAAGCATATGATTAAAACATACATCACAAATCACACATCACAAACTCAAAAGTGTCGCTTAGGCCCTGTTCACACTTAGGAGTTTTGTTTTTAGGCAGAAAGTCGCGCGATTTTTGCTGCGATTTTGTACAGGTCAAAAGTTCACCAATGTAAAAAGCAGAAAACGCCTGTAATCTGCCAAAAAAGAAGCTCCTCTACTTTTTTGAGCTTCAGGCATTTTGCTTCAGATGACAAAACACTCAGATGTGAACAGGGGCCATTGAAATGAATGAGGTTTGTCTCGTTGGGCGTTTTTAGAGCTGAGGCTTACAGCAGAAAAACGCCCAAAAATGCCTAGGTGTGAACAGAGCCTTAACCTGGCCTGGGATAGGAACCAGGAGTTAGCGATATGACAAATAACAATGTTGGTCAGAGGCCGACCCAGCAGGAAAAGGAGGCCATATTGACCACTGTAATGATCAGGAAGATAATCGGTGGACCATAGAATGGGAGCACCGCACGGGGGGTTTGCCCTAGTGTCCATAATACAGTCCATCAGGTGCCAGGGGCCACCAAGATAACAGTGTTAGATTGTCTTGGAGGTTGCTTTTAGACTGGTTTAGTTACAGGTGAAGCACTACCCAAAAACCAGGCTCCATTCAATATAATGTGATAGTGGAATCATTCTGTTGGTAGGGACACCTGAAGCAAAATTCTATGTTCATTGCAAAGATGCTCATTCTGTTTAATACATACAGAAATATATTGTTTTTTTTTTCTTTAAAACATATTGTACAATTTGCAGTGAACAGACTAGGGATAAATGAAACTATTAAAATATTACTATTCACATTTATCAAATTCTATATAATATTGTTTAGACGTCCACTCCCTTGCGATTCAGTGGTTCTCATGAACCTATTCCTTAACATTTTCTCTGCTGGGAAATGTCACAAGCATAAAACTCCCTTGGCCCCTGTGACACAGGAAAAGTTTACAAGAAAAATGTTTAAAACGTAGAGCAGCTGCAGGCAGCAGAGAGAATAGAGAAGGTGACAGTTATCATTGCTCCAGGGAACATATAGGGATGGGGATAGTGACCTTCTACTGTCAGGTCAATGGAGCCATGGGAAGACAGGTGTGACATTGCTATGTCACCATTCCTAATGTGTAATGTCACACACCCCTCTGACAAACATTTGAAGACACGAGTAATTAGCTGCATTCCCCTATTGCACACTTTCATGGCTGTATGTGTTCCAATGCTGTTCTTGCAAAATAATCTTTTACTTATTGACCTATAACCCCAAAAAACTGCCACACTAGATAACTTGTAAATGAAGAGATATGTTGTCTTTGGGAGTTAATTAGCACCGAAGGGTTCAAAAACCATGCATATGCACTTCTATTGCTCTTAGCCTCCTTCAAATTCTTTTTTCTTTGGGGCTGTGATCTGACTTTCTGTTAGAGGGTGGCTACATTTGTTCTCTATGGTTTCACTGCATGTAGGAGCGTAGCCACCCTCCCTTGCTTGCTCTTGATATGGCTTAGGGACTATGGGCTATGTAGTGTTCATTATAGAGCAATAAATCTGAAAAAATTTCAATAATTCTGTGTTTTTCTGTCAATATGAGGTGCTGTGTGTACATTAATGAGGAAAAAAAATGAACTTAAATGATTTTAGCAAATGGCTGCAATATAACAAAGAGTGAAAAATTTAAGGGGGTCTGAATACATTCCGTCCCCACTGTATACCGTCCTAGCCTGTCTATATACCATCCTAGCCTGTCTGTATACAGTCCTAGCCTGCCTGTATACCGTCCTAGCCTGCCTGTATACCATCCTAGCCTGCCTGTATACCATCCTAACCTGCCTGTATACCATCCTAGCCTGTCTGTATACCGTCCTAGCCTGTCTGTATACCGTCCTAGCCTGCTTGTATACCGTCCTAGCCTGTCTGTATACTGTCCTAGCCTGTAGCTTGCCTGTATAACGTCCTAGCCTGCCTGTATACTGTCCTAGCCTGTAGCCTGCCTGTATTCCGTTCTAGCCTGCCTATATACCCTCCTAGCCTGTAGCCTGCCTGTATACTGTCCTATCCTGCCTGCATACCCTCCTAGCCTGCCTGCATACCCTCCTAGCCTGCCTGCATACCCTCCTACCCTGTCTGCATACCCTCCTAGCCTGTCTTCATACCTGCAGGCCACGGCTGGTCTGAGGAAGCGAGCCGGTGCAGCCACTATTTGTCTTCAGGCCAGGTGCAGAGGTGCAGGTGCGGGTCTGTGGAACATGGCAGAAGCAATAGTGGAGAGGCACCGCAAACATCTACCCCACCACCTTCACCGTATACATGGGCAGGGCAAAGGGGGTGCAGTCAGCGGCGTAGTCAATGAGACGGCAAAATTAGGTTTGCCTAAGGTGTCAAAAATCCTTGCACCAGCTCTGCAAGGACACTCCCCAACAGTAGGCAGAAGCAAACAATAATGGTAAGCTTAGGAAAAGCCTGAGGAAAGCAGAACCATCAGGCTGTCTACAGCCCAGCAGAACTAAATTTAGGCTAGGGACAATACTGGTTAAAGCAGGGTCCCAACATATGCTAGCTGAGGAACAGCCAAACTCCTGAGCATGATTAAAGCCTGGTATACATGTACTGTAAAGTTTTCTTGTTCAACCCACCATACTGAACATAAAAAAACCTAACAGATCTCCGCACTAACACACGTGATGTTAGTGCTGCGATCTCCCACTCTATGCCTTTGTGTTCTGACGGGAGACTGCCCCCCCTCGCTAGAACACACTGATCATGGATGCTGGTTTTCCAGCATGTCCCTTTGACTAAAGACAGTTGTTAGACCGGCTTCTATCAGAGAGACAGCTGTGCACACTGATCAAATGTCAGCCGGTTCCTGTTGAACCAGCCAATATTCGGCCTGTGTGTACCAGCCTAACCTATGAAGCTCTAGCCCAGCAGGAGCCGCTGGATCTTGATTCCCCCTATTCCTGCACAGCCAGTCAACATGCATTTCCAACTTTTTTGTTTGTTTGTTTTATTGGGGGGACAACTTGGATAGGGTATATGGATTATGGGATGTCCAACTTGACTTGAAGAACAACAGATGAGGACAAACCTCCTTCTCTATGTACACAAAAATGAAGATCCTGGAAAGTATTCCCTCCGGAATAATCGCAGCCTCTATGGATCAGTAGCAAAGTTCTTTTCGAACCAGAAGTTCTCAGTCCCCTTTAGTGAAATAGCACAAAGTCCCAAACTGTATACAGGAGTGTCTCCTCAGTAGTACCTTACACAGTTCTGACGCTTGCAGATACTACCAGCCCTCCTGGTTTCTCTGAAGAATGCCGCAGGACAAGGGATTGGGATTTAGCACAACGCTGTCCCTGGAAAGTATGCTATGTCTGTCAGTCTCTCCCCTTGTATGCCCCTGGGTGTGCTGAAGTACTCACACAGTTCTTTGCTCTCCGCTGCACTGTGCAAGAATCCTGTTCAGACCTCCAACTGATCAGATCTTGCCATGCCAGTCCGGATGTCTTCTGTACAAGACGCAAAGGTAATGGAGAGCCCTCTCTTAGGCTTCCTCGCCTTCCTTTCCTCAGTTCCTGCCTGGAGGCAGGGCCTTCAGACCCGGGGTCCCCTCCAAGGCCACACGACAGCAACCACAGCACTCCATCTTCCTCCCGACTTCCCTGCTGCATATTTCAGGGCTGACCCAGCCACCCTGCCAGTGCCTTCTGCCTGGGGATTGGCCAGATTCCCTCAAGTATGCAGATCAGGACCTTCTACCCTCCGCCCACTAACTTCCAGAAGCTTCTCCAAGCTTCTAGAACCAGGGGAGGTACCAGAGACCTTCCCTGCAGAGCCCTTCTGCCTGACCTTACAGACTCACATAGCTCCCATAAGTCAACCAAATATATTTATCTACAATAGTTGCACACTAGACGGTGCTATACCTATATTACAGAGAAGGGGATGGAGATGTGTTAGACAGTTCTGTTACTAAGACCTGATTATTGAGAGCACTGGGTCAAAAGTTAGCCATACAAATTTTGATTCTGCTTGCTCAGTCTGCAGGAATTATTTGAAACCAAGCTGTGTATGGCTAGCATAACTCTGGTGCCTTTTAGACTGCACAATTATATTTAGACACCAAGCACAACAAGAGAAAAGTGGAGGTAAGACTATGATTGGGGTATTTGATTACATTTTACAAAATCTGAGTAACTTCATAGAATGGTAGCCACGAGAAGTATGGCCAAAGCTGGAGCCAACTGCGCCAGCCCCTTCTCCAGCCGGGCTCTCCAGCGAGTGCTGTAGGAGCAGAGCAGAGAGGGGTGGCTGGCAGTCACTGGTCTCTGCTTGGAGCAGACTGAGAACTGATCGACCAGAGGTCATGTGATCACTCAGTTCTCAGTGTTAGAACTGAAGTAGGACAGCTGCAGCCTCACACTAATGTGGCAGCATAGAGGTGAATATGGAGGTTTATTTTTGTTTTTTTATAAACCCATACTTCTACTTTCATGTCCAAAAAACAACTCTCATTGGTTTGTACATGTGGGGTAATTTGTGGGGCTAAGATGGAGCCTTTATTTGCTTTGTTCACTTCATACTTTTTACAGGAGATCTGTCCATGTGCATTGGCTTTAACTGCAGTGTTATTTTACAGATGATACAAATCTCGGCTGATTCTCTTTATATGGTTACAATTGAAAAAATATTACAATATGAAAAAAATAAAAAAAAATCTTATGTTTAAAAATCTGGTATTTATATATGCGTGTTTTTAATTTCTCAATTAAAAGCACAATCGGTAAAAAAAAACAGATCTTCTCTATGTAACATCAGGGCACATGCCATTTATTAATATCTTCTTTATTTCACAACACACCCAGCATACATCACTTCACAGGCATTAGAAAAATGCAGCACTATATAATCTTGTATTTGTGTAGCATATGTGCTCTTTGTGGAAAACCAAAAAAAAAAAAAGGAAAGACTGATGTTTGTAATTATATCCACAATACCATGAAAAATAAAAATGATCTTATAAATTCATAATTCACAATGGTAACAACGATTCTGTTAGCCACTCCCCCCCCCCCCCCCCCAAAAAAAAAAGATAAAGCAGATAACCCATTTGCAATATTAATAAACCAAGCTGTATAAGAAAGAGTTATAATCTATCTCCAGCCAGAATAATTCTATTTTATATTTGCTTAAGTGGGGAAAAGTCAAAATTTCTTTTGGGGTTTTTTTTTTTTTATTATTAGTGGTTCCAACTCTTCACTCTACCACACTTGTGTTTTGCTTTTCTCTGTGTCCCCACTGAAGTTTTTTCCCCATTATTTCCTGTCCTGAATCTATCCAATAACAACACAGATGGCAATAACAGTTGAGTCTTTAACTCTTTCCACTGTATCCAAAGCAAAATTACATTTTATGTGAAATTGTTCTTAACCACATCAGGGAGTAGCTTCTCCATTTTTCTGCTGTAGGCCCCTTTCACATGGGTACCCTCCACTTTGTCTCAGCGGGAGATCCTAGATCTATCCAATATTGAGTTAGTTCAGAACTTATGTGACATTCATGTCTCTTCTGTTCCCCCCCCCCCCCAACATGTGATGGAGAAAAAAGGGTCTATGTAATCCCTATGAGCAGGCAAATGTAAGTGAATGCACATCTACCTACATCCACTCACATCCTGTCAGGTCTCAAAAGCAGGCCTGAATGCAAACTTATTGCATTTGGTCCAATGAACCTGAACTGAACCAGCTATAAAGCAATGTAAACAGAAAAACATCTACTGACATCAAGCCGCTCATATGGATTAGGGGTTGATTTACTAAAACAGGAGAGTGCAAAATCTGGTACAGCTGTGCATGGTAACCAATCAGCTTCTAACATCAGATTGTTCAATTAAGCCTTCACAAAAAAAAAAAAAAACTAGAAACTGATTGGCTACCATGTGCATCTGCACCAGATTTTGCACTCTCCAGTGCAGAGCATTTCTGATCCATCTGATCACCGGTCAAAAATGGCCCAATGAAACACTGTGTGAAAAGTGCCATAAGGGGGTACTGTTGAAAGAGATTATAGAATGGCTTCTGAATGACTGTAAACTGCACAAACCATTGTGCTTATATTAAAAGGGCATTCCAACTACACTATAAAGCAAAAGACAGATATGGTATGCAAAAATGCTTTCAAAACATAAAATCATTTTTTTTAAATATATAAGCAGAGCTTTGGTTGTTTTTCTTCTCTTGTCTCTGCTCTTCAGTTTAAAAAGTTAAGTTTAAGGAATTAAAGGTTAAATGAAGAATTGCACTTTTTGTCTCTTTATACATATAAAATGAGAAATATTGCATTTTGCCACTAGATGGTGCTAAGTATCTCAGTGCCATCTAGTGGCAAAATGTTGTATTTTTAAACCAAAAAAAGACATTCATCCAGCACAGGAAATAGCCTAATAACATTTGAATTGCTATGAATTTTTTTTTATACTCCCAAGTCCTAAGTTTTGTTAAATGGTCTGTATATTATATGCTGGCCTACCCTCATCTATACCAAAACTATGCACATACTTACCTTACACCCAGCTTCCGCCCATGGGTCCTAGGTGAGGGTGATGTAACAGTCGTTCTGGTGGGATTACAGGGATGCTCAGGATGCCAAACCTTGCAGGAAAATACTCCTGTGCTACTATGCAAGTCTCACTAGAAGGACCAAGACATCACCTTCTCCTATTCCTGTGTAGAAGCTGGTTGTAAGGTACAGTATATATGTTTTTTAAACTTTTATTCACAAGTTTTTTCTTTAAAGCAGACCTTTGGTCATTTTTTAAGCTTTCCATCTATTAAATCTTCTGCCCTTGTTGTTTTAACTTTAGATAGTAAAACATTTTTTTTCTGCCAGTAAATACCTTATACAGCCCACTTCCTTTTTATTGTCTGTTAAAAAGCCTAGGCTTATGACATCATGCACAGCTCTATCTCTCTAACTCTCACAAGAGTGTGCCAGGAAGGGAGGGGGGATGAGTCATAAGAGGGCCCATGAAAGCTGCAGGGCTGCAAAGCAATAGGTGTGTCTGTGTAAATACAGGAAGTGAACAGGCAGCAGCTTCAGCTGCCCACAGTTAAAATGGATGCAGCCAGACTTAGTGGAGGGAGATTTCTGCAGCATATTTGGCAAGTACAGAATCACAGTAAATATAAAATAATATGCAAAGTGGTTGGAGGGAAGCTTCAGAATGGCAAAGATGTTTTTATTATAAATTATGTGAGCAGACTGCAGTTCCTCTTTAAACTGGATTGTGGGGTTTTGGCAGGGGATCACTATTTTAACCATATAATAAATGCAGCCTAGTTGCGCTAGTCTAGAAACATAGTCTACCATGATCTGCTTGCAGACGGCTCCATGGAGGAAAACTTGGTTATTTTAATAAAAGCAATTGGGAGAAGAACTGTGTCTTTTCTGTATAGTGGGCAGGGACTATCAATAACCCGGAGATTGGGTTGTGTCCGGATAAATATCATCTTACACAGGAGGTTACAATGTAATTTAAAACTACTTACTCCACCAATACTCTGGTCCCTCTGATCATGAAGATTTAAAGTAATTTCAACATCTGAGGAACATTACATGAGATCAAACCAATTGTGGCTTCATTTTCCCATTAATAAAATGTCACTGTTAATGTAACAAAATTGCCAGTGTGAGTCTTGTATATTTGTTCTTCTCATTCCTTTATTTTTAATGTCATTGTCCACATTCTCTGCAGTGCTGACAAATTTGCTGGCATCGTATAAATAAATGATGATGACCTTTATGCAAGGCAGTGTACTTTAAAACATATACAAATTATCTACATCTGAAATATGAAAACACTGATAGTATACAAAGGGCAAGAAACGCTCATTTAAAAGATAAGACGTTTAAAGGGATTTAAATCTAAATCCAATCTATATTTAAAAGGAAAAAATAATGTTTTTTAGTAAATTTTGTGTGTGTGTGTGTGTGTATGTGGTTCTTTTTTTAGTTTTTGTTTTTTTTGGTTAATAAGTTTATAAATGGACTTTATTTTTTATTTTTTTTACAAATTAGCATTTATTACAGAATATATCTATTACACACAGTGCTGGGACAAGGTCATCCAGTGCCCAGGGCAAAGAACTTCACCCCCCTTACCCCTGGTTTATTACGCATGAGGAAGGGTCTTTCTGAGACACAAAAATATTTAAAACATTGTAAAAATAGAATAGGTTTCTACCAGTGAAAAAATATAATAAAATCGATTTATTTAATTGAAAATAGAATTTATCTAAGGCCCCTTTCACGCAAACGGACCGTCTATCTGTTTTTCTTCCATCCGTTAACGGACGACTATGCATTCCTATGGGCAAACGGATGGCCATCCGCTATCATCCGTTAACCTCCACTTCCGATTTTATCCGGTTTTTTTTTAACGTTCAAGGCCACGTCGAGATCTGTGAAAATGGACATTACCTGATGTTAACGGACAATGTCCGTCATTGAAGAAATCATTTTTTTTATTGTTTATCTGTGAACTCAACCTATGACCCAGGCAGTAGTTGGACAATAGGAAGTACATTGGAAGTACACCCCCAAGGAGAACCATGGCCAGAGATGTCTCCCAGGAGCAGCTCCTAGTCACAATCTGCTTTTTTTTGCTCTCCGTTCTCCACATATAGGAAAATATGACAAACAATGTCACGCTGTCCCAAAAATTGTTGGAATCCATCGCACAACGCAGATAGCGCACACAAGGACAAGGACAAAGGAACGACACAGAAAGGACAAGTCACTCACTGAAAACTGTAATGCAGCATGGGAGGAGCAATGCTTTCTGGGTAATGTCATCAAAGCCACAGAAACTGCTGTAAACGGATCGAAATGGATGCAAAAAACGGATGTGAATGGATGTTAACGGAGCGGAAGACTGATGATAACGGAGATTAACGGAACGGAAGACGGATGAAGACGGATGAAGCAACGGCTAAGAACCGATACGTTTTTAACATGGCTAAACTGACGGTGCCCGTGTGAATGAGAAATGTGGTTGAATTATCATTGACTATATGACCATATGAGACTTTAATGCTAACCTATAGGATATACTTTTATCTCTGTGTCCCTGTACCTTTACCTTGTGACTAATTCCTTTAAATACCCTCATATCTAACCTATCAATGTGATATCATCTTGATGCATAATATGGTAATATTTCAATGTATTTCATGTTTTATTTGATCTGTTACACTACCCTACTTGCTATGCTCAATGAAATTTGTACCCACAGATATCAATGTATTGCCCTAAACTCAGGATGTGGCAGTTTAAAGCCACAAAATAAGTTTTTGGTGAAATAAAGCAATTTGATGTTCAGTAAACTAGACGACTCGGATCCATCCTTAGATCCAGGACAATGGGCGCCTTTGCTGCTTGAATCATCGATAGGCTTTTTGAGACCTTTTCCAGCTCACAACCAGAAACATTTTTGCAGAGAGAACAATCAGTACTGTACTAACACAACCAGGAATATGTCCACAGAGACACAATCAGTTCTGTACTGACTAGGGATGAACTGCCAGTTTGGCCTAAACCAGAGATTTTTGGCTGTTAGGAGGTTTGGCGAATAGCTGCTGTTAGAAAACCATGGGGCCCCATACAGCCATCCTGACAGCCTCCCCCCTAAATAAACACAGTTTATTATGCTTCAGTTAGGAATGATCACGGTGAGTGATCAGTCTCGATCACTAATTGTGTTCATTCAGGAAAGGAAGGTGCTGGTAAATATAGCATATTTACTGGAACCTTCCCCCACTCTCCATTATGAAGGATCCTATTGTGTCCTTGCAGCTGCCGGTGGGAAGGAAAGCAGGGAAGTCGGCAGCATGGTGGAAGGAGGGGGAGGAACACAGGGGGGCCTGAGCAGCAGGGGAAATGAATGCTATACAGGGAGGTTGATCGGTGTGACGGAATGTCCCACACTTCTCTTGAGTGCTTTCGTCATATAGCGCTTCCTCCCAGTCTGAATATAGGTATCAGATATTCCAACTGCTCCCAACAACAAACAAAACAATACTCGTTTAGTTGCTGAACATGAACTGATTATTGAAAACACAGGTACACAGGTAATACTCTGCACAATCCTCCAACCTTTGCATTCCGGGCGAGGTAGACTGTCCAATTAGCAGTGAGAGCTGTTGGAGGAATTCACCCCCACCAATCTCACAGCTAATGTACATACCCACCTCATAATACCCAAGGCAGAGAGACACAATAGAACATTGGAATACAGCCACACCCCAAACAACCCAGCAAAGAGTACACAACAAAATAAGACGATATATCAATATATATATATATATATATATATATATATATATATATATATATATATATATATACACAACTTTCCAGTGTGGCTGTACAGTGAGTCCGATTAGTACAAATCAGACTGGATTTCTCAGTCACCCTGTGTCCCTATTAGAGACACAGGGTGACTTAGACATTGGAGGTGCATGGGGAGCTGAAACAAGGTTTTCCCAACCACCCCACTGTGTGTCTAACAATGTGTAATGTGTGTAATATGTACTGCTTTCACTTCACTATCTGGCTGATTTTTCTCCCTGCTTAGCAGGGAGAAGAAATTGCCAGATTGCTGTTCACAGAGCACAGATTTCTGTATTTTTATAAACACAGAACTCTGTGTGTGATTGGACACATCTGATCAGCTAATTTCAGCCAAAGTCCTTGGCTGAAATCAGCTGCCAAACTCATGCTGTGTCCAGTCACAGCACAGGTTGGCAGGGAGCACACAAATACACAACCCAAACCCAGAAGAAGGCTGATCACATACATGTACGTGATTGTGCTTGTACCTGCTGCCTGTTCACAGTATATTTACAAGGTTTTCCCAACCACTTTAAGGGATTCTGGGTTCCACAGGCCCCCCCACCTAAAGTGACTCCGTCACAATCGGCATGGCAGGGGGTGCAATTACTTGAACTGATCCCCTGTATGGCTCTCTCTGCAGCAGCTTAAATCTGGCGAGAGGGAGAAGAGAAAAGCCAGATTCCAGTTGCTGCAGAAAGAGAGCAATACAGGGGATTGGTTCTAGTAATTGCCCCCCCTGCTGTGTCGATCACCCTCCCTGCCTACATGACATGAGATTGACTCAGCTTCTTGGGCCCCCCTGCTGGCCTGGGCCCCGTGAAAGTTATAGCATCTACAAACTATGGTATATATACTGGAATTTACGCAGATATGGCTCTATAATGGTAATGGGACTGTGATAAGGTGGTGCTCAAGCTAGCGCTAACAGACACTATCTGGGAGGGTCACCAACTGACACTGACATCACTAGTGACACTAATACAGTGATCAATGATAAAACTGTACACTGTCACTGTACTAATGACACTGGCTGGAAAGGCGTTAACATCTAAGGGCAGTCAAGGGGTAACTGTGCCTAACAATGTGTAATGTGTGTAGGGCCCCTTTCGCATGGGACGGATCCGTAATGATCCGCCCCGTGAACATCCGCTTGCTCAGCGGGGATCGCTCCGTTGATCCCCGCTGAGCCAGCGGATGACAGGGCGGTCCCCTTGTCAGATCTCTGCTCTTCCCTATGGGAGATCGGATGAACACAGACCATCTGTCCGTGTTCATCCGATCCGCTCTGCAGACGGATAGAAAAATAGGATTTTCCTCCGTCTGCAGAATCGGACCATAGCGGGGACGGATGATATCCCTATGGGATAGCGGGTGTCAGCGGATGAACATCCGCTGACACCCGCTATCCTATAGGGATGCATGTATGTCCATATTTCATACGAACACAGATGGATGAAATACGAACATACGGTCCGCACGTGTGAAAGGGGCGCAGTATGTACTGCTTTCACTTCACTATCTGGCTGATTTTTCTCCCTGCTTTGCAAGGAGAAGAAATAGCCAGATTGCTGTTCACAGTACACAGATTTCTGTATTTTTTAAACACAGAACTCTGTGTGTGATTGGACACATCTGATCAGCTGATTTCAGCCAAAGTCCTTGGCTGAAATCAGCTGCCAAACTCATGCTGTGTCCAATCACAGCACAGGTTGGCAGGAAGCACATAAATGCACACCCCAAACCCAGAAGAAGGCTGATCACATACATGTACATGATTGTGCTTGTACCTGCCGCCTGTTCACAGTATATTTAAAATGTTGTTTCTCTCTGGTGTTTCTTTCCTCTGTTATCAACATAGCTCTGTAGCCTTCCTTCACTTCTGTTTGCTGTGCAGAGAGGGTGTGTGTGCCTTTCCTCCAATCAGCTCTCATACAGTGTAACTGCAGCTCTTCACCCCCTCCTCTCCTCACAGATGCAGAAGGATTTTAACACGATTCTGCCCTTTTGAAGGGGTGAAGGGAGGGGAATACTGTAGATAAACAAGTAAAACTTATGTAGGAGGATTTGTTCCAGCTCTGTGTATCTCCTGAGGCCAGTCACTTCACTGGGTATATGAGAGGGTTTACAAGTACTTTAAGCATTATTAACCAGTTACCAACTGGCCCATAGCTGAATGACGGCAGCAGGGTGGTTGGATAACTCTGGGATCACGTACTATGACGTGACCCCGGAAAACCACTCCCGCGTGCCCCCGGGGCGCGCACACGGGAACATCCGTGTTCGCCGGGTCCTGGCGCAACACGGATCGCGGTAAAGGGCCAATGACAGCGGCCATTTACCATGTGATTGCTCTGTCTAATGACGGAGCGATCACAAATGTCAACAAAGCAGGGAGAGCAGGGCCATCAGGAGTTCACCGCTCTCCTCACACCGATGCAGCACAAGAGGAGAGGAGAGCTTTAAGGTGACAATCTGTGAGTTTTTCAACATATATCAGTGCCCAATAGTGCCACAGCAGTGCCCAACAGTGCCCAACAGTGTCATCTGTGCCACATCTGTGCCATCTGTACCACCTGTGCCACCTCTGTGCCACCAGAACCACACCAGTGATACTACAGTGCACACCACTGTCACACCTGTGCCACACCAGTGCCACCTGTGCCCATCAGTGCCACTTGTGCTCATCTGCGCCACTGCAGTGCCACATCAGTGCTGCCTGTGCCCACCAGTGCCGCCTGTGCCCACCAGTGCTGCCTGAGCCCACCTGTGCCGCCTGAGCCCACCAGTGCCACCTCTGTGCCACCAGAGCCACACCAGTGCAACCAGAGCCACACCATTGCCACTACAGTGCACACCAGTGCTACACCAGTGCCCCATCAGTGCCACCTGTGCCCATCAGTGTCACCTGTGCCCATCAGTGCCACTTGTGCTCATCTGCGCCACTGCAGTGCCACATCAGTGCCGCCTGTGCCCACCAGTGCTGCCTGAGCCCACCAGTGCCGCCTGAGCCCACCAGTGCCACACCAGTGCATCCAGAGCCACACCAGTGCCACTACAGTGCACACCAGTGCCACATCTGTGCCACCTGTGCCCATCAGTGCCACCTGCACCACTGCAGTTCCACATCAGTGCCGCCTGTGCCCACCAGTGCCACCTGTGCCCACCAGTGCCACCTGTGCCCACCTGTGCCACCAGAGCCACCTCTATGCCACCGGAGCCACACCAATGCAACCGGAGCCACACCAGTGCCACAACAGTGCACACCAGTGCCACAAAAAAACAAGAAAAAATACTGCGCTACCACTAAATTAATAAACCCCCCCAAAAAGCAGCAGTTAAACAGTGAGATGTGCACCAAAATAACAAAAGAAAAGAAATAACCGCACTCAAATATATATGAATAAGATATGTGAAATATTCTTATAGCCATGTCCCAAAAACCTCTGTTGGAAAATTCATGTATGTATGTGAAACATTGCGATATTCAGAAAAATATATATAAGTCCATGCATATAACTGTGAATCAAAAGGTGATGTCCATATGTGGTAGATGGGAATCCTTATATATAATAATTGACCAGAATCAGTCCCAGAGAGAAACCCATGAATGGACACAACCAGACTTGGTGGTAAAGATGAGAGAGACACCACACTCAGTGATCCGCCACCACACAAATATTGCGCTTACCACAAGGCAAGCAAAAAACAGCCTGTGTTCCGTCCTGTTATGGGAAATCCAGCTGGTGTGACTTGACTGCATACAGCGTGGCTAAGAGGATATGGCAAGGACCCCAAATTCTCGTCAAACCAACATGGCGGTAGCAAGCCAAGTGCTCACATCTGAAGGCCAAAAAAAAAAACTGTGCTTGTTCTATAAATCTAACTGTTACTGGCCACCACAATTATTTTTCTTGATTTCTTTTAGTGTTTCTTAAAGCCAGAAAGTTGCCATTTGAAATGACTTTAGTTTTTGGCCATATCTGTGATCTGCTTTTTTTCTACAACAATAAACAACTGAAGGAACATCCTCAGGGACTGGTGATTCCATCATTTTTGCCAGGGGTTGTAGAACGCCTGAATGTGCTACTTCAATGTTGCGCCTCTGTATGTAGCCAGGCTGTGTAAAAGTCTCACACATGTGGTATCACCATACTCAGGAGGAGTAGCAGAATATATTTTGGGGTGTCATTTGTGTAATGTACATGCCATGTGAGAGAAATAACCTGTTATAATGACAATTTGGTGTGAAAAAAAAATTAAAATAAAAAAAATCTTAATTTTGCAAAGAATTGTGGGAAAAAAATAACAACTTCAAAAAGCTCAACATGCCTCTTACTAAATACCTTGGAATGTCTACTTTCCAAAAAGGGGTAATTTTGTGGGTATTTGTACTTTCCTGACTTGTTAGGGTCTCAAGAAATTAGATAGGCCTCAGTACATCAGGTGTGATCAGATGTGATCAATTTTCAGTGATTGGCACCATAGCTTGTAGACTCTATAACTTTCACACAGACTAAATAATATCCACTAATTTAGTTTATTTTTACCAAAGATATGTAGCAGTATAAAATTTGGCCCAAATTTATGAAGAAAAATTACTTGTTTGCAAAATGTTATAATAGAAATGAATAAAAATTCATTTTTTTACAAAATTTTCTGTCTTTTTTCATTTATAGCACAAAAAATAAAAAAACCCAGAGGTGATTAAATACCACCAAAATAAAGCTCTATTTGTATGAAAAAAGGGACAAAAATGTCATATGGGTACAGTGTTGCATGACTGAGTAATTGTCATTCAAAATGTGAGAGCACCAAAAGCTGAAAATCGGTCTGATTAGGAAGGGGGTTTAAGTGCCCAGTGGTCAAGTGTTTAAAATCGCTGCTCCTTGCCAAACTGAACTTTTAGAAAATGTTTTTGGCTTTTGGCTTTTTTGGCTTTGGTACATGTTTGGTACATGTTCCCCAGGGTAGTGTTTAGCCCACTATGCCAACCAAGAATATGCCCACAAAGGCATAAACAACAGAATTGTAGAGAATCAGTGTCATTTTGCTGTCCTGAACCACCTATGCCTTAAACCAGCCATGACAAGAAAACAAAATATGCTACATATATTAACAAAATATAACAAAATATTAACATTTTTATACACATTTTCATGAATCAATTTTCATGCATTTTAGAATGACTTTGTTATGCCAGTGAAAAAACACAATGTGGAAAGCCTATAAAAAAGAAGATTAATACTCATCTGTCCAACGTCTGGCAAACCAGATCTTATTTTCTTCAAGAGATATGGGCACTTCTACTATCTGACACTTTCTACTGTGTCGGATGACGTATCCCTTGCATGCTATGGTTACTGCTGCCAGTTGCTACATATCATATCTACAGAACACAATAGTGATGCAGGGGTCAGCAGGAAGAACTACATAGTACAGCAGGGGGCAGGTTTTCTGGCATACCTGGACATAACGGATAGCAAAGGTGGCCATAGTTCAAGAAGAAAAAGCAGAAGGTGGTTCACATTGCAACCTGATGCACGGAAAAAAAGTACTGCGGTCAGTATTTTTTTAGTGCACACCACAGAAAAGCTGCATTGGGAACTGACACCATAGAAAGCAAGGCGTTTTTGCCTTGTCTATGCATTGAGGCTGTGTTGTAAATAGCTTCCAGCACAGCCCCATTACATCCTTTGGTAACAAACCCTTAGTGTTATTAGGAAAATACAATTTCTGCTAGTAATAGAAGAGGGGGTATCCCTCCTCTAAGTCATTCAGAGCTATTTATTACACATCAGTTATAAATGGAAGTTGTTTCACAAAGCCTAGAACTTAGGGTTCCCCTGCTGGCTACAAGTGGCAAATATGAACTACACATGTAAAATATTAAAGTGGACCTTCAGTCATTTTTTCAACTTTCTATCTATTAAATCTTCTGCCCTTGTTGTTTTAACTTCAGCTCCCCACAGTTAAAATGGATACAGTCAGACTTAGAGGAGGAAGATTTCTGCAGCATATTTGGCAAGTACAGAGTCACAATATAAGATAATATCCAAAGTGGTTGGAGGTGGTTCAGAATGGCAAAGATGTTTTTATTACAAATTATGTGAGCAGACTGCAGTTCCTCTTTAAGGCCCCTTTCAAATGGATGGACCGTTCAGGCCTGCCTGTGAGCTTTTCAGGCAGACCCAATTGGACCATCCATTAAACTCTATGGAGCGGTGGATATCAACGGACATGTGTCCATCTACACCCGCCACCATCCAATCCGATCCTGTCTGTTAAAAACAGATGGATGGGGAACCATTTCCCATCTGTATGACGGATTGGATGACAGTCGGATGGAAACGGACAGGCGGTCCATTTCCATGCGACAGCCCATAGAGGACCTGTCATCCGCCTGCTCAGCGAGGATCAGTGAAGAGATCCAGTGGCAGACCCCGCCAGTGTAAAAGGGGCCTTAATGTTTACCCAATTCAAAAGAAATACATTTTTTTATTAAAAAAATATATAACTGATCAGAAAAAAAGGAAATATAAAGAATACATTTTTTTAAAATATTTTTCAAAACTAGAAAAAAATGTAAACACAATATATGAATGCAAGTTACTGTATATAAACCATTAATATGTTTATACATTTTTTTTCACAACTTATTTTGCCTTGCTTTGTGTTTATACAGTGTATGAAATATCTGTGCCTAAAAATCATGTTTTAATGATGTTATGTTAAATAACAGATTTAATTTGTTTGTAAAAAAAGGGGAAAATTTGTTCATCCAATTTGATGATTCTTCCAAATAATTCACATTTATTACCAACCAAATTATCACAGAGCTTTAGAAGATCAGAATCAGATGAAGTTTCTGTTTGCAGTTGGGTCTGCTTGGCTCATCTTAGCATTCCAGATGTTGTAAGAGGAGTTAAGGCACCCAAATAGTCACCAAAAATGACTTGGTAATGAATCATGAAGGATATTAGAGCACTACATTCTGTATATGTTTATTTACTATTGTAGCATATAAATATTATAACTCTATAAATGTATGTCATTCTAGAAATTGTAATTCATAAGCTTTCGGCATTCTCTCTTTAGATAGTCGTAGCACTCAACACAGGTTTGTAAGGTTAGAGATTCTGTATCAATAAGGTAAGTATTAACTTTTCGGCCTTATACTTCACTTTGCAGCATTGCAGAGTTGGTCAATAATTAAATTATGTTTAGGCTATAAGCCCAGTAAAATTCTCACCAATTAATTTAGGCCGCATGAAAACAATCTTAAAGTGTTACTAAACCCAGAGCCCTGCATTCACTATATCTGGTCTCCCACAGTACACAGAACATGGAAATGCAATTATTTTAGTAAATATAAATTGCTAAACACCTTTTCTCATCAGCAGTACATAGCAGCCTTGTGACTTCTATCAGTGTCTGGTTAAAGCTTGTAGGAGTTTTCATTCTCAACTGATTTTCCTATGAGGCTGCAGGACCCCTGACCCTCTGTCTGGACAGTGTTGATTGGGTCTGTGCTGATCACCTGCACCCCCCAAGAAAAAAAAAAAAACTCTCTAGCAATACATACCACACTGAGCATATTAAGAATGGCCCCAAGGCTCTGTGCTATCAGGAGATGGGTTGGGGACAATGGAATAAGGGGAGTATCAGAGAGGACAGGATCAAACAGCCTTTTTACACAATGCAGAGGATTAACCACAGTGAGTATAACAAGCATGCTTTACTGCATATACAGACTCTTTTTACTGCTGTGGGTTTAGTAACACTTTAATACATCTTTCTATTTTTTTCTTTTTAAAGTTCCCCCAGCACCAGTGGAAAACTTTGCTGTGAGCTGTAGGCTTCAGGAAAATACAATTTTTCTCAAATGTTGCTTGTGAAAAAAGACTCTGTATGAACAGTAAGGTAACATGCTGACTCAACATCTAAAACTACAGGCAGTGTCAACTCATCAAGAAGACTCCAGGCTATTCCAGGCTTGAGAATATATAGGACGTTTTTCTGAAGTTCTCCTGTAGGCAAAAAGACATTCCAATCTCAAAGCCTCTGTACTCTACATGGACAGGAGAATTACTGAACCAGTATCTGGGTAGAAGTGCTAGTGGCAACTAAGACTGGGCTAAAAAAACAGAAAAACAAGAGAATGTTACAATGGACCCAAACAAAATGACTGAAGCTGGGTTCACACTATTGCGAATCCAATTTGCATGTCAGAAGATTGTGACCGGCTCTCTATGGAGCCGGTTCAGACATCTACGGAGCGGCTTCAGCGTGGATTGCACAGGAGTACTGTGCGTCTTCTGGTCCATTTCAAGTCTGAATTCAGCCCAGAATTCGGACCAAATCTGACCTAAAACGGTGAACAGGGATGCACCAGACCCCTGCTGTGACCTGCTCTGTGTTTCAGTATGAACCCAGCCTGAAAAATAAAAACAGGCTGCTAGGGCGACACAAGCTATGTGATAGTATTACTTCAACGTGCCCCCTGCCTTTTCCAAGCTCAATTCTATTTTAGCAGCTAGGTCAACTTGTAAATATGTTAAGTAAAAAGAGAGCTAATACTGTATATTCCCCCAGGAGTACTGGCAGCCACAATATCACTGAATATTCCACTTTAAGTGTAATAACGATCAGTAGCGTGTCTTGAGTTTTCTATTTTGTGTCACCCTTTGTACTCCTGGATTTCAGACATTACACAAGACATATTTTGCACACCTATTAGTTCCTTCATCTTGCAGCATGCTGTTCAGCCTGTATATGCTCATAAGTGACAGCTTTATAGCCTCTCTATGCTTAGGAAGAAGGTGTCAGGACGTGACTCTTTTATTTGTGACAGGCAATTCAAGTAGACCCTCCTCAGAGAAGGGTTCTTATGCTTTATGAGAAAGACTCCAATGATTTCTTTAAGAGAATATATGCAGCTGTTACCAAGAATTTACTGTTCTCCTTTTATGACTAAAACCCTTTTGCTGTCTTCAGGGTGCACAAGTCCCTTAGGTGTCCTGCAGATGGTTAAATACTCCTGGCTTGTACGCCTGCACCCTTCATAGGGGAAATTTATGTATGGATGGGGAATTACTTTCAGTTATATTGGAAATGTCATTGTGAAGGTAACAGATAGTTCTGTACATATATAGATTTGCATACATTAGGCTACATTGTGGTGAAATTTTATGCTTGTAATACCATGCAACGAACACCACTGAATGATGGAAGCCACACAAAAACGTTGTAGGGCCACATCTAGTCTAAGGGCTCTTATATGGGCTGTGGTTGAAATGCTACACAGAGTGAGTTATTTGGGGACGTATTTACCCACTTCAATACAGTGCACTTACACCCCCTTCCTGCCCAGACCAATTTTCAGCTTTCAGCGCTCTCACACTTTGAATGACAATTACTCAGTCATGCAACACTGTACCCATATGAAATTTGCGTTCTTTTTTTCACACAAATAGAGCTTTCTTTTGGTGGTATTTAATCACTAGTGGGTTTTTTATTTTTTGTGCTATAAATAAAAAAGACCGTTAAATTTTGTGAAAAAAATGCCTTTTTCTTTGTTTCTGTCATAAAATTTTACAAATTAGTAATTTTTCTTCATAAATTTTGGCCAAAATTTATACTGCTACATATCTTTGGTAAAAATAACCCAAATTAGTGTAAATTATTTGGTCTTTGTGAAAGTTATAGAGTCTACAAACTATGGTGCCAATCACTGAAAATTGATCACATCTGATCACACCTGTTGTACTGATGGTCTATCTCATTTCTTGGGACACTAACAAGTCAGGAAAGTACAAATACCCCCTAAATGATCCCTTTTTAGAAAGTAGACATTCCAAGGTATTAAGTAAGTAGCATGGTGAATTTTTTTAAGTTGTAATTTTTTCCCACAATTCTTTGCAAAATGAAGATATTTTTTTTTTTTTTTTTACAAAATTGTCATGTTAACAGGTTATTTCTCTCTCAGAACATATGCATACAACAAATTACACCCCAAAATACATTCTGCTACTCTTCCCGAGTATGGCAATACCACATGTGTGAGACTTTTACACAGCCTGGCCACATACAGAGGACCAACACTGAAGTAGCATCTTCATGCGTTCTACGAGCATAAATGACACATCTCATTTCTCAACCACCATTTACACTTTTGAAGGCCCTGGAGCACCAGGACAATAGAATTGCCCCCAAAATGACCCCATTTTGGAAAGCAAACACCCCAACGTATAATCTATGAGGCATAATGAGTCTTTTGAACGGTTCATTTTTTTCCAGAAGTTTTTGGAAAATGTGGAAAAAAATGAAAACGCATTTTTTTTACACAAAGTTGTCCATTTATCAGATATTTTCAACACATAGCATGTACGTAGCAAATATGACACCCCAAAATAAATTCTGATACTCCTCCTGAGTATAGCGATACCACATGTGTGAGACTTTTACACAGCGTGGCCACATACAAAGGCCCAACATTGAAGAAGCACCATCAGGCGATCTACGAGCATAAATGACACATCTCATTTCTCAACCACCGTTTACACTTTTGAAGGCCCTGGAGCACCAGGACAATGGAATTCCCCCAAAATGACCCCATTTTGGAAAGCAAACACCCCAACGTATAATCTATGAGGCATAATGAGTCTTTTGAATGGTTCATTTTTTTCCAAAAGTTTTTGGAAAATGTGGAAAAAAATGAAAACGCATTTTTTTTTACACAAAGTTGTCTATTTATCAGATATTTCCAACACATAGCATGTACGTAGCAAAGATGACGCCCCAAAATACATTCTGCTACTCCTCCTGAGTATAGCGATACCACATGTGTGAGACTTTTACACAGCGTGGCCACATACAAAGGCCCAACATTGAAGTAGCATCTTCATGCGTTCTACGAGCATAAATGACACATCTCATTTCTCAACCATCTATTACACTTTTGAAGGCCCTGGAGCACCAGGACAATGGAATTGCCCCCAAAATGACCCCATTTTGGAAATCAAACACCCCAACGTATAATCTATGAGGCATAATGAGTCTTTTGAACGGTTCATTTTTTTCCAGAAGTTTTTGGAAAATGTGGAAAAAAATGAAAACGCATTTTTTTTTTACACAAAGTTGTCCATTTATCAGATATTTCCAACACATAGCATGTACGTAGCAAAGATGACACCCCAAAATACATTCTGCTACTCCTCCTGAGTATAACGATACCACATGTGTGAGACTTTTACACAGCCTGGCCACATACAAAGGCCCAACATTGAAGTAGCATCTTCATGCGTTCTACGAGCATAAATGACACATCTCATTTCTCAACCACCGTTTACACTTTTGAAGGCCCTGGAGCACCAGGACAATGGAATTCCCCCAAAATGACCCCATTTTGGAAAGCAAACACCCCAACGTATAATCTATGAGGCATAATGAGTCTTTTGAACAGTTCATTTTTTTCCAGAAGTTTTTGGAAAATGTGGAAAAAAATGAAAACGCATTTTTTTTTACACAAAGTTGTCCATTTATCAGATATTTCCAACACATAGCATGTACGTAGCAAAGATGACACCCCAAAATACATTCTGCTACTCCTCCTGAGTATAACGATACCACATGTGTGAGACTTTTACACAGCCTGGCCACATACAGAGGCCCAACATTGAAGTAGCATCTTCATGCGTTCTACGAGCATAAATGACACATCTCATTTCTCAACCACCGTTTACACTTTTGAAGGCCCTGGAGCACCAGGACAATGGAATTGCCCCAAAATGACCCCATTTTGGAAAGCAAACACCCCAACGTATAATCTATGAGGCATAATGAGTCTTTGAATGGTTCATTTTTTTCCAGAAGTTTTTGGAAAATGTGGAAAAAAATGAAAACACTTTTTTTTTACACAAAGTTGTCCATTTATCAGATATTTCCAACACATAGCATGTACGTAGCAAAGATGACGCCCCAAAATATATTCTGCTACTCCTCCTGAGTATAGCGATACCACATGTGTGAGACTTTTACACAGCGTGGCCACATACAAAGGCCCAACATTGAAGTAGCATCTTCATGCGTTCTACGAGCATAAATAACACATCTCATTTCTGCACCACCATTTACACTTTTGAAGGCCCTGGAGCACCAGGACAATAGAATTGCCCCCAAAATGACCCCATTTTGGAAAGCAAACACCCCAGCGTATAATCTATGAGGCATGATGAGTCTTTTGAATGGTTCATTTTTTTCCCGAAGTTTTTGGAAAATGTGGAAAAAATGAAAACGCTTTTTTTTTACACAAAGTTGTCTATTTATCAGATATTTCCAACACATAGCATGTACGTAGCAAATATGACACCCCAAAATACATTCTGCTACTCCTCCTCAGTATAGCGATACCACATGTGTGATACTTTTACACAGCGTGGCCACATACAAAGGCCCAACATTGAAGTAGCACCATCAAGCGATCTACGAGCATAAATGACACATCTCATTTCTCAACCACCTATTGCATTTTTGAAGGCCCTGGAGTACCATGACAATGGAATTGCCCCCAAGATGACCCCATTTTGGAAATCAAACACCCCAACGTATAATCTATGAGGCATAATGAGTCTTTTGAATGGTTCATTTTTTTGCAGAAGTTTTTGGAAAATGTGGAAAAAAATGAAAACGCTTTTTTTTACACAAAGTTGTCTATTTATCAGATATTTCCAACACATAGCATGCACGTAGCAAAGATGACACCCCAAAATACATTCTGCTACTCCTCCTGAGTATAATGATACCACATGTGTGAGACTTTTACACAGCCTGGCCACATACAAAGGCCCAACATTGAAGTAGCATCTTCATGCGTTCTACGAGCATAAATGACACATCTCATTTCTCAACCACCGTTTACACTTTTGAAGGCCCTGAAGCACCAGGACAATGTAATTGCCCCAAAATGACCCCATTTTGGAAAGCAAACACCCCAACGTATAATCTATGAGGCATAATGAGTCTTTTGAACGGTTCATTTTTTCCAGAAGTTTTTGGAAAATGTGGAAAAAAATGAAAACGCATTTTTTTTACACAAAGTTGTCTATTTATCAGATATTTCCAACACATAGCATGCACGTAGCAAAGATGACACCCCAAAATACATTCTGCTACTCCTCCTGAGTATAGCGATACCACATGTGTGATACTTTTACACAGCGTGGCCACATACAAAGGCCCAACATTGAAGTAGTACCATCAGGCGATCTACGAGCATAAATGACACATCTCATTTCTCAACCACCTATTGCATTTTTGAAGGCCCTGGAGTACCATGACAATGGAATTGCCACCAAAATGACCCCATTTTGGAAATCAAACACCCCAACGTATAATCTATGAGCCATAATGAGTCTTTTGAATGGTTCATTTTTTTCCAGAAGTTTTTGGAAAATGTGGAAAAAAAATGAAAACGCTTTTTTTTACACAAAGTTGTTCATTTATCAGATATTTCCAACACATAGCAGGTACATAGCAAAGATGACACCCCAAAATACATTCTGCTACTCCTCCTGAGTATGGCGATACCACATGTGTGAGACTTTTGGACACAGCCTGGCCACATACAGAGGCCCAACATCCAAGTAGCACCATCAGGCGTTCTAGGAGGATAAATGACATATATAATTTCCTGGCAACCTATCATTTTTGAAAACCCTTCATATTTCTAACACATAGCATGTACATACCAAGAATTACAATCCAAAATAAATTCTATTGCAGAAAGGGTAAAAAAAAGCATTACCTGTGCTTTTAGTAGTATCCACAGAGGAGAGCACTGGTCCAGGCAGCAGGCAGGGATGTGCTTAGCGACAGCAATAGTAACTATCCAGGCAGCAGGCAGGAATATTGTCTATAGTCAGCACAGCACAGTCCATAGAAATTGTCCAGGCAGAGACAGCCAGCACAGCCATAATATTGGTCCTGGTACACTGTTACCTGCAGACACTCATTATTGTACCGCTCTCCAGCCCTTCATAAACATACTGCCTCTTGCTACAGCTAATTATTTGCATAGTCCACGTAGCAGTGTGCTACATTCATGCGACAGGCAGAGGCATGGTGGCAGTAAGTCAGCAGCAGGCTGAGGGCCACAATCAGGTAAGACCTGTGCACAGGGGTAGAGGCTTTGACCCACCCAAATCTCTATGAAGCCTCCGGACTCCAGACCCTAATCCGGAAATGTCGAAACCCGGAGGAAACAAAAAAAATTGTTTTCTCCATCCGGAAAAACAATTCTGAAGCCCCTCACATATGTGAGACCCTTGTGTACTACAGTAGCAGGGCATCATATCAGTCCAAGCGGTAGGCAAAAGCATAGTCCATAAAACAGGCCAGGGTCAGTACACGTGCAAGCAGTCCAAGCGGTAGGCAGTAGCGTAGTTAATAAAACAGGCCAGGGTCAGTTCACGTGGAAGCAGTCCAAACGGTAGGCAGAGGCATAGGCATAGTCACAAAACAGGCCAGGGTCAGTTCACGTGGAAGCAGTCCAAATGGTAGGCAGAGGCATAGTCAAAAAACAGGCCAGGGTCAGTTCAAGTGGAAGGCAGTGGCATGGTTATTTGGGAAAGAATGGAAAATGGTCAGCACAGATGATGAAAATGGGGAAATGGTTAAAAATATGGGCTAATATTTTAGGGATGTATGATAAAGTTGGAAGCATTCACCAATGCAAAGGCCAGGTTTGGAGGGACACTGGGGACAATAGTACCTGGTATCTTATCTAAATCCTTTTTTGTTGCACACGCGACATTTTTTTTTACGTCTTTGGCCTGCTTCAGATGGTGGAATGCTGAAGGGGAAGTAGCGCTCATGAAGTCGGCAAACAGCCTCAGAGCGAAGGTCTTCTGGGGGGGGGGTCTTTGATAATAGATGAGGGACGTGACAACTTCTTCTATGAATTTTAGGAAGGGGGCGGTGCTTTCAATGGATTTGTTGTAGACTACGTAGGAATTGTAAATGGCCAAATGAATGAGATAAATTGCTACCTTCTTATACCAGAATCGGGACCCCTTTATTGACAAATAGGGCTGAATCATTTGATCATTAAAATCTACCCCCCCATGTAGAGATTATAATCTTGGACACATGTTGGCTTTTCAATGGGACCTCGTCTTCTTTGTACCTCAATTGTAGTGTCGACATGGATGGAGGACATCATGTGCACGTCCCTCTTATCCTTTTTACCTCAAGGCCAGCACTTCGTTGCATCTCAATGATGCTCTTTCCCCCCTTTGCAGCTTTTTGTTCGCTGAAGATTGTGGGAAGCCCTTTCTATTTTTTCTGGAGGTTCCACAGGCCAGGGTTTTTGCAATGTATAAGTGTTTGAAAAGGGGCAGGCTCATGTAAAAGTTGTCAACATATATGTGATATTCTTTGTTCAGAAGTGGGTATGCCAGGTCCCATACAATCTTTCCAGTTGTGCCCATGTAGGCCGGGCACTCAGGGGGCTGGAGCTGGGAATCTTTTCCTTCATATATGTGGAACGCATACAAATATCCCGTGGCTCTCTCACATAGCTTGTATAACTTTACTCCATATCTGGCCCTTTTGCTAGGAATATATTGCTTTATTCCTAGCCGGCCTGAAAAGGGTACCAGGGACTCATCGACACAGAGGCGGCTCTTTAATTAGGCAAATTAGGCAATTGCCTTAGGCCTCGCCCCCTTAAGGGCCTCGCGGGCCGCGGCTGCCTAATTTGCCTGACATTCTGACAAGATGGATGGGACTCGGCCGGGACTCGGGAGTGCAGGAAATAACCCCCCATCATGATGTGACCGTGTTGTAACTTGTGAACAATATATAGAACTGAAGCCGGCAGTGTGGGGTGAGCGAGCCGAGCACTGTCTGCACGAATGACGCCGCCGCCACCGCCCGCCGGCGCCGCCTGTGTGAGCTGATGACTCTGAGCCAGCTCAGCCAGGCTCCGCAGAGGGCTCTCGGCTCAGGCTGCAGCATCCTCCAATAGCATGCTCCACCGCCGCGGCGCCGTCCTTTTAGCCTGTCCCCCCTAGTGCATGGCGGCGGGAGTTGTAGTTTTTCACAGCACAGAACAGACTTGGCTCTCTGGTGCCTGTGCTGTGCAGAGACTACAACTCCCAGATTGCACTGCAGCCTGCAGGGAGGAGCTTGAAGAAACTGTAACATCACCTGTCCAGTGTCCAGCTTCTCATGCTGCCTAGTGCCTTTAGAAGGATAGGGGACCGAGGAACAGGTATAGTGTATTGTACACACTCACATCTCTACTAAATGCTGTTTGTACATTACCCTGTCTTCTATGGTCTCATGGTCATGGTCTTTACCCTGTCTATCCCCACTCCCCAGTACCCTGGCTGTCTTTCCCCAGTACCCTGTCTATCCCCAGTACCCTGTCTGTCCCCAGTACCCTGTCTGTCCCCAGTACCCTGTCTGTCCCCAGTACCCTGTCTGTCCCCAGTACCCTGTCTATCCCCAGTACCCTGTCTATCCCCAGTACCCTGTCTGTCCCCAGTACCCTGTCTGTCCCCAGTACCCTGTCTATCCCCAGTACCCTGTCTATCCCCAGTACCCTGGCTGTCTGTCCCCAGTACCCTGTCTATCCCCAGTACCCTGTCTGTCCCCAGCACCCTGTCTGTCCCCAGTACCCTGGCTGTCTGTCCCCAGTACCCTGTCTATCCCCAGTACCCTGTCTGTCCCCAGTACCCTGTCTGTCCCCAGTACCCTGTCTGTCCCCAGTACCCTGTCTATCCCCAGTACCCTGTCTATCCCCAGTACCCTGTCTGTCCCCAGTACCCTGTCTGTCCCCAGTACCCTGTCTGTCCCCAGTACCCTGTCTGTCCCCAGTACCCTGTCTGTCTCACGGTCTGTCCCCAGCGCCCCGTCTGTCTCACGGTCTGTCCCCAGCGCCCCGTCTGTCTCACGGTCTGTCCCCAGCGCCCCGTCTGTCTCACGGTCTGTCCCCAGCGCCCCGTCTGTCTCACGGTCTGTCCCCAGCGCCCCGTCTGTCTCACGGTCTGTCCCCAGCGCCCCGTCTGTCTCACGGTCTGTCCCCAGCGCCCCGTCTGTCTCACGGTCTGTCCCCAGCGCCCCGTCTGTCTCACGGTCTGTCCCCAGCGCCCTGTCTCATGGTCTGTACCCTGTCTCAGTGCTGTGTCTTGGCCGCACAAAAAAAGTCCCCCCTGACCCATCATCCCGAGTCCCAGCTCCCGCTGTCGCCTCCTGCACAAATACAGCCCAGGTAGGCAGGCGTAGTATGCAATTGTAAATATTATGGGCATGCTTGGCCGGGGGGACTGGTGCCACCATAAGCGGCCGGTGACTCTCCAGACCGGCTGCACGTAATTTGTCCCCTGGCAACATTTGAGGGGCATAGTGAGGCTGCATTTGATTGTGCCTAGTGAGGCTGCATTTGATTGGGCCTAGTGAGGCTGCATTTGATTGGGCACAGTGGCGGCATTTGATGGGGACAGTGAGGCTGCATTTGATGGGGCACAGTGGTGGCATTTGGGCACAGTGGCGGCATTTGATGGGGACAGTGAGGCTGCATTTGATGGGGACAGTGAGGCTGCATTTGATGGGGACAGTGAGGCTGCATTTGATGGGACACAGTGAGGCTGCATTGCATTTGATGGGACACAGTGAGGCTGCATTTGATGGGACACAGTGAGGCTGCATTTGATGGGACACAGTGAGGCTGCATTTGATGGGACACAGTGAGGCTGCATTTGATGGGACACAGTGAGGCTGCATTTGATGGCACAGTGGCTGCATTTGATGGCACAGTGAGGCTGCAATTGATGTTTTTTTTTCTTTTTTTTTTGCGCCCCTCCAAAAATTTTGAGCACCAGCCGCCACTGGATGGGATCATCATTGTGCTGCTTCTCCTTACTTGAATGACAGGCTGAGGGCATGTACATTCCAGTGTGGGCTTTGAGGAAGGCCGTTGAATGAAATTTTATTTTTAATGTGTTTTTTTTTTTTTTTTTCTTGCTGCAGTTCTGCTTTCAAAATGAACGTCAGGCAAACAGCTATTCACACACATATGTGTGAAATTTTTCATCTACCAAAAAATTTATAATTCTGTGCACCCATTTTTGTGATTCATATTACTCTGCCAGACAGTAAAGCCAGAATGGTGCACCACTTTCTCTATTACAGTTAACTAATACGGCAGTGTTATTTACCCTCTCCCTAAACCTGCTGATAAGGAAGAAGCATTACTTAAATTGATAAGTTCACAATTATGCTCATTCTGTTGTTTTCCCCTCAGCATCCTGTATCATGTCTGTGCAGTCTCTGACCATTTCCTGTATCATTGTTCGCACACAGTCTCTGACCATTTTCTGTATAATTGTCCGCACACAGTCTCTGACCGTCTCCTGTATCATTGTCTGCACAGTCTCTGACCGTCTCCTGTATCATTGTCTGCACAGCCTCTGACCGTCTCCTGTATCATTGTCTGCACAGCCTCTGACCGTCTCCTGTATCATTGTCTGCACAGTCTCTGACCATCTCCTGTATCATTGTCTGTACAGTCTCTGACCATATCCTGGATCATTGTCTGCACAGTCTCTGACCGCCTCCTGTATCATTGTCTGCACAGTCTCTGACCGCCTCCTGTATCATTGTCTGCACAGTCTCTGACCGCCTCCTGTATCATTGTCTGCACAGTCTCTGACCGTCTCCTGTATCATTGTCTGCACAGTCTCTGACCGTCTCCTGTATCATTGTCTGCACAGTCTCTGACCGTCTCCTGTATCATTGTCTGCACAGTCTCTGACCGTCTCCTGTATCATTGTCTGCACAGTCTCTGACCGCCTCCTGTATCATTGTCTGCACAGTCTCTGACCGCCTCCTGTATCATTGTCTGCACAGTCTCTGACCGCCTCCTGTATCATTGTCTGCACAGTCTCTGACCGCCTCCTGTATCATTGTCTGCACAGTCTCTGACCGTCTCCTGTATCATTGTCTGCACAGTCTCTGACCGTCTCCTGTATCATTGTCTGCACAGTCTCTGACCGTCTCCTGTATCATTGTCTGCACAGTCTCTGACCGTCTCCTGTATCATTGTCTGCACAGTCTCTGACCGTCTCCTGTATCATTGTCTGCACAGTCTCTGACCGTCTCCTGTATCATTGTCTGCACAGTCTCTGACCGCCTCCTGTATCATTGTCTGCACAGTCTCTGACCGCCTCCTGTATCATTGTCTGCACAGTCTCTGACCGTCTCCTGTATCATTGTCTGCACAGTCTCTGACCGTCTCCTGTATCATTGTCTGCACAGTCTCTGACCGTCTCCTGTATCATTGTCTGCACAGTCTCTGACCGTCTCCTGTATCATTGTCTGCACAGTCTCTGACCGTCTCCTGTATCATTGTCTGCACAGTCTCTGACCGTCTCCTGTATCATTGTCTGCACAGTCTCTGACCCTCTCCTGTATCATTGTCTGCACAGTCTCTGACCGTCTCCTGTATCATTGTCTGCACAGTCTCTGACCGTCTCCTGTATCATTGTCTGCACAGTCTCTGACCGTCTCCTGTATCATTGTCTGCACAGTCTCTGACCGTCTCCTGTATCATTGTCTGCACAGTCTCTGACCGTCTCCTGTATCATTGTCTGCACAGTCTCTGACCGTCTCCTGTATCATTGTCTGCACAGTCTCTGACCGTCTCCTGTATCATTGTCTGCACAGTCTCTGACCGTCTCCTGTATCATTGTCTGCACAGTCTCTGACCGTCTCCTGTATCATTGTCTGCACAGTCTCTGACCGTCTCCTGTATCATTGTCTGCACAGTCTCTGACCGTCTCCTGTATCATTGTCTGCACAGTCTCTGACCGTCTCCTGTATCATTGTCTGCACAGTCTCTGACCGTCTCCTGTATCATTGTCTGCACAGTCTCTGACCGTCTCCTGTATCATTGTCTGCACAGTCTCTGACCGTCTCCTGTATCATTGTCTGCACAGTCTCTGACCGTCTCCTGTATCATTGTCTGCACAGTCTCTGACCGTCTCCTGTATCATTGTCTGCACAGTCTCTGACCGTCTCCTGTATCATTGTCTGCACAGTCTCTGACCGTCTCCTGTATCATTGTCTGCACAGTCTCTGACCGTCTCCTGTATCATTGTCTGCACAGTCTCTGACCGTCGCCTGTATCATTGTCTGCACAGTCTCTGACCGTCGCCTGTATCATTGTCTGCACAGTCTCTGACCGTCGCCTGTATCATTGTCTGCACAGTCTCTGACCGTCGCCTGTATCATTGTCTGCACAGTCTCTGACCGTCGCCTGTATCATTGTCTGCACAGTCTTTGACCGTCTCCTGTATCATTGTCTGACCATCTCCTGTATCATTTTCCGCACAGTCTTTGACCATCTCCTGTATCATTGTCTGACCATCTCCTGTATCATTTTCCGCACAGTCTTTGACCATCTCCTGTATCATTGTCTGACCATCTCCTGTATCATTTTCCGCACAGTCTCTGACCATCTCCTGCATCTTTGTAGTGTGATTGTCTGTCAGCACCCTGTCTGTGGCTCCAACGTTTGTTACCGTGTCAGCCAGGTAAGAGTTTGCTTGTCATTACCAAAAAATCTCCTGTATCATTGTCCGCACAGTCTCTGACCATTGCCTGTATCATTGTTCGCACACAGTCTGACCATCTCCTGTATCATTGTCCACACACACAGTCTCTGACCATCTCCTGTATCATTGTCCGTACAGTCTCTAACCATCTCTTGTTTCATGGATGTGAGGTCTGTGACTGTGTGCCTCAGGTGGGCTGGACTGTCCCTCAGGTGGGCTGGACTGTCCCTCAGGTGGGCTGGACTGTCCCTCAGGTGGGCTGGACTGTCCCTCAGGTGGGTTGCGCTGCCTCTTAGCTGGGTTGCGCTGCCTCTTAGCTGGGTTGCGCTGCCTCTTAGCTGGGTTGCGCTGCCTCTTAGCTGGGTTGCGCTGCCTCTTAGCTGGGTTGCGCTGCCTCTTAGCTAGCTGGGTTGCGCTGCCTCTTAGCTAGCTGGGTTGCGCTGCCTCTTAGCTAGCTGGGTTGCGCTGCCGCTTAGCTGGGTTGCGCTGCCTCTTAGCTGGGTTGCGCTGCCTCTTAGCTGGGTTGCGCTGCCTCTTAGCTGGGTTGCGCTGCCTCTTAGCTGGGTTGCGCTGCCTCTTAGCTGGGTTGCGCTGCCTCTTGGCTGGGTTGTCCTGCCTCTTAGCTAGCTGGGTTGCGCTGCCTCTTAGCTAGCTGGGTTGCGCTGCCTCTTAGCTAGCTGGGTTGCGCTGCCTCTTAGCTAGCTGGGTTGCGCTGCCTCTTAGCTAGCTGGGTTGCGCTGCCTCTTAGATAGCTGGGTTGCGCTGCCTCTTAGCTAGCTGGGTTGCGCTGCCTCTTAGCTAGCTGGGTTGCGCTGCCTCTTAGCTAGCTGGGTTGCGCTGCCTCTTAGCTAGCTGGGTTGCGCTGCCTCTTAGCTAGCTTGCCCTGCCTCTTAGCAGGGTTGCGCTGCCTCTTAGCTAGCTGGGTTGCGCTGCCTCTTAGCTAGCTGGGTTGCGCTGCCTCTTAGCTAGCTGGGTTGCCCTGCCCCTCAGCTGGGTTGCCCTGGCCCTCAGCTGGGTTGCGCTGTCCCTCAGCTGGGTTGGCTTGTCCCTCAACTGGGTTGGCTTGTCCCTCAGCTGGGTTGGCTTGTCCCTCAGCTGGGTTGGCCTGTCCCTCAGCTGGGTTGGCCTGTCCCTCAGCTGGGTTGGCCTGTCCCTCAGCTGGGTTGGCCTGTCCCTCAGCTGGGTTGGCCTGTCCTTTATCTGGGACTGTCCCTTAGGTGGATTGGATTGTCTCTTAGGTGGATTGGATTGTCACAGTACTATAGCTGGTTTGACTGTCCCACAGATTGGACTACCTCTTAACTGGATTGGACTGCCTCTTAGCTTTGTGTCAGATACACACTGAAAAACTCATTATACAAGTACACTTGTTAATCAGTGTATTTTTTTTACATATATATGTTTCATGTTTTACATTTTTGTAAAGAAAAATCACTTGTTGCATGCTTGTTGTTACATTAAACAGGTTATGTGCAAGAATATGTTGTAAAAGGATTTTCTTTTTGTTTTATACCTTGTTGACAAATTTATTTCACATTTAAGAGACAGCACCGAGGATAATGAGTAAGTGTGTGTGTGTGTGTGTGTGTGTGTGTGTGTATATATGAGAGATATCCTATGTTTAATGATATTTGAATAAAGAATAATTGGTCAGAGAAAATTATAGAAACTGTGAGTTTGTAGGATTTAAGGCTGTTAATATATGCATTTATACAGTTAATTTTTATCACCTATATTATTTTTCCCATTATGGGAGTTAGTGGGGCCTCATGTCTAAGTTTTGCCTAAGGCCTCACAAAGTCTAGAGCCGCCTCTGCATCGACACATATATTCTGATCGGGGACATAGAGTTCTGCAAATTTTGGGGAAAAGAAATTTATCAGTGGGCGAATCTTGTATAACTTGTCGTAATTTGGATGACTGTGGGGAGGGCAATGGGTGTTGTTGCTGAAGTGAAGAAAGCGCATTATCATCTTGTATCGGGACCTGGACATTACAGCAGAATAAATGGGCATGTTGTGGATAGGGTTGGTGGACCAATAGGCATGTCCTTCATTTTTTTTGTAATCCCCATGTTTAGGGTGAGGCCCATAAACACTTTGAACTCCTCCAAATTCAGATCTCTCCACTCAAAAGGAGGGGCATAGGATGATTGGGGGTTGTTGGCAATATATTGCTGGGCATACACATTTGTCTGGTCCACAATAAATTGCAGCATAGTGTCGGGCAAAAACATATGAAAGAAATCAATCTCTGAGAAATTTCAGGTGTTGGTCGGCACACCTGGCAGTGCTGTGAATGGGGGAATAATTGGTGATGCCGAGTTGGAAGGCAGCCATGTTGGGTTAGCAAGACCATCTGGCCTGTATGTAGAGGCCCTGGCTCTTGGGGGGTGTGACACTTCAGTAGTTGGATTGGAATTTCCTGTGCTGGGATTTAGGCGTGATGTGGCAGGACTGGTACTGGGTCTGGGCATTTGTTTATGGGGCCTATCGCCAGCGGCAGCGCTGGTACTGGGCATTTGTGTGTGAGGTGTGTGAGGAGAGAAGAGCTGGTAACAGCTAGTTACCGCTCTGTGTTTACATTTATGATCAGCTGTAAAAGGATCACAGCCAATCACGTGGGTAAACAGCCGGCCAATGGCTGTTTACCAGCATCGGTGACGAGTAGTAGAACACTCCGCCACCGATGTGCACGCGCAGCGCGCTCGAGATCGCGTGCATGCGCCGTGCACAATGGGGTGGACCTATCTTCATCACGGCCGATCACGTGGTGAACAGCCATGTCCAATGGCTGTTCACCCCCCTCGGTGGCGAGCGGTGTCTCCGTGACATGATCGCATGCGCGCATTCCCTGTTTAAATGGGAGGCCGTCATATGACGCCCTCCCGCAAAGAGCCGCGCCGCCTGGCCGTCAGTTGACAGCCGGCGGTCAGCAAGCAGTTAAAGGATAAGTTCACCTTTGTACACTTATTTTTCTCTGAATTCCAGCTCCACTACGCACCAATATAGCATTCATGTCCTTGTTTTGCAAAATTATCAAAGCTTTCCATTAAATCTACAGTCACATACTTTTCTTGTCCTAATCCATGTTTCCAGACGTTTCCATTAGTAAGGTCTTCTTCCTGATCAGAGTTTAGGTCATGACACAGGAAGGAGTTGAGGGGAGCACCCTCCCATTCCCAGGTGCACGTTTTTTAAATGAAATGCAATCAATCAATGATCACCCTTCTCACTATATACACCATCAGATTACATAGTGTATGGCCATATTTATGATGAAGGGTGAAGATTGGGCCCTTAGCTTCTAAGTGGCCCTGCGCCTGGACGGGTAAGTGAAACCCCTTTATTTTATTATTGTGGGGTGTTCCAGTGATTCTAACAATCAGTCAAGTTAGTTAAAGGCTGGACACCTGTGTGCAGTGACCAAAGTTCTGGGCTAGCTGTGGGTGTTTGCAAAGTGTACCTTTTTTGCTTGTGTCTGGCTGTCTGTTACCTGTATGATGGCGCGCGATTGTGCGCCATGGCGCACGTGCGTTCGCAAGATCGCTGCTGGGCTCAGCAGTTTGTTTGTTTGTTTGGCGGCCATGGCGCACGCGGCTTCGCTGCACATGCGCCATACCTTTATCTGGGTGCATGAAAATTTGTGTTGTACGCGAATACAGTCACACCCGCTTGCCGGGACCGTGCATAGAACGTTCTGGCGCACACCTAGCTTATTTAAGCTGTGCAGGCCAATCATGTGGTGCTTCCAGAAGGCAGCTGTGGGACACAGAGCAAGCTCTGAACAGACACTTGCAGTGGTTCATTTTTCCTTACCCGGGTCACGAGAGTCACCAGGTGTTGCTTGGCAGGCTAAAGGTGCTTAGCAGGATTGTTGCATAGGGGCTTGGTGAGCCCTATTGAAGGGTCTCCCTTCTGGGTGTTTTAACTACACCCAAGTTCTCTTTGTTTGCGGCATTGAATGTCTTACAAAAAGAGGAGTGGGACTAACACCATAGGGAAGGGCACACCTATATCATCAGTAGTTCCTGATGAACCTAGTTTAATCCCCAGTGTTGCATCCCCTGAAAGACCAGAGGCTACCGGGCAATCTGAGCCGAAATGCCTATCTGTATTGTGCCTACAGTCAACGCTGCTGCTTCACCCTTTATCACTAAGGATGAACTGTCCTCAGGCCTAGCCAGGTTACAGCTTGCCGGAATGATTGCCTCCATCCCACAGGGTGGCAGGAAGTGTGACAGATACACCTCCCCGGAGTCTCCTAGTCTGGAGCAGGAATGGGTTGAAGATGGGGAAGAGATGAAAGCTCGGGCTTTGGTGGAGTGCCCAACAGATGAGTCTGCTTCCGAGCAATCTGGACAAAAAGATATCCAGTCAGTGTCTGCCTCTTAGTTGCCTTTGATCCTGACTCTGACCGAAATGGTTCGTTCTGCCTTTAAGTTGCCTTTTGCAGAGGTGACTGAGCCCACCTGGTCCACTTTGGTATTTCTGAGACCTTTTCAGGTCGCACAGACTTTCCTGCTACCCCCCCTGTTGGAACAGGCGGTGTATGCTGATTGGGAACATCCTTACATAGTTACATAGTAGGTGAGGTTGAAAAAAGACACAAGTCCATCAAGTCCAACCTATGTGTGTGATTATGTGTCAGTATTTCATTACATATCCCTGTATGTTGCGGTCATTCAGGTGATTATCTAATAGTTTCTTGAAGCTACCAATGCTCCCCGCTGAGACCACCGCCTGTGGAAGGGAATTCCACATCCTTGCCGCTCTTACAGTAAAGAACCCTCTACGTAGTTTAAGGTTAAACCTCTTTTCTTCTAATTGTAATGAGTGACCACGAGTCTTATCCTGACAGGACTTTTTTGCCTCCTAAAAGGTTTTCCCTTTTATATCCCATGGATGAAAAGTTTGTTAAAAAATTGAGCATGCCAGCCGTAGATGCAGCAGTCTCTTCCTTAAACAAGAGCTTAAAGGGGTTGTAAAGGTTTTTTTTTTTTTTAAATAACAAACATGTTATACTTACCTCCACTGTGCAGCTCGTTTTGCACAGAGTGGCCCTGAACCTGGTCTTCTGGGGTCTCTCGGCAGCTGTCTCAGCTCCTCCCCGCAAGAACTAAACACCTTCATGCGAGCTATCTCGCATGGTGTTTAGTTCTTGCGGGCACGCTCCCGTGATACAGCCGGCGGCTATAGCCGCCGACTGTATCACTCGGCCTCGCCCCCCGGCGCGCTGCATTATTGGATGTGATTGACAGCAACGTGAGCCAATGGCTGCGCTGCTTTCAATCCATCCACTCTAGCCAATCCATGGCCAGGCTGAGCGGCAAAGAGGATGTCTAGAGCGAGCGCTGGACTTTCGAGGGGTCAGGTAAGTAAAACGGGGGGGCTGGGAGGGCTAGGGGAGCCGGCATTGTCGGATGTTTTTTCACCTTAAGGCATAGGATGCCTTAAGGTGAAAAAACGTGAACCTTTACAACCCCTTTAACTTGTTCAGTAGATAACGCACAGGGCTTGAAAGACCCTGTTTGCAAGAAATTGGAATTATTATTAAAAGCTTCCTTTTCTTTGGCCAGTTCAGCTATTCAGCCAGCCGTTGCAGCAATTGGTATTTGCCAGTCTGTAAAGGATCAGGTCAAATGGCCGGATAGGCCTAACCAGGAGGATGATCTGGCTAAAAGTAAGACAGATATTCCTCGAGCACTGTGTTTTGCTGTTGATGCTTTAAAGGATTCAATACAGCAGGTTTCTCTCTTGTCTGTACATATGCGCAAACTTGTATGGCTTAAGAACTGGTCAGCCTAGCTTCCTTGTAAAAAGTTATTGGCAGGTTTCCCGTTTCATGGGGAATGTTTATTCGGTGATCACTTGGACAAATATATCCAAAAGATTTCCAGAGGGAAGAGTTCTCTACTTCAAATGTCTCAGAATCAGGGTGGTTCCGCCACCAACAGGGCGCTAGGGCCAGGGGCAAGCCGCAAGGCCAGGGCCAGAAAAGGCCCTGGGTCCAAAATTCTTCTAAACCCAGCACCATGCTCTCCTTTTGAGGGGACGCCCCTACTCCATCGGGTGGGGGAAAGGCTGCTGCACTTTGCGGACATTTGGAAAACAACAATTTAGGACGAGTGGGTCACCTCAATTATATCTTGCAGTTACAAGCTGAAGTTACGGGGGGGTTCCCCCTCAGAGGTTTCTAAGATCCAGCGTTCCCTCGGATCCTCCAAAAAGAAACTTATTGCTTCAGGCACTACATCATCTAGTGCATCAAGGAGTGATTGTAGAGGTTCCTGTATTCGAAAGGGGCACAGGGTTTTACTCAAACCTGTTTATGGTTCAGAAACCAAATGGGGACACAAGGCCCATTTTGGACCTAAGGTCCTTGAACAAAGTATCTATTGTTACAGTCATTTCTGATGGAGTCTGTCCGCTCAGTAGTAACCTCACTCCAGAGGGGAGACTTTTTAGACTCCATCGACATAAAGGACGCGTATTAACACGTACCTATCTTTCAGCCTCATCAGAGGTTCCTACGTTTTGCAGTAGAGGAACATCAATTTCAGTTTGTGGCTCTACCCTTCGGGCTTGCTACAGCTCCCCTGGTGTTCACAAAGGTCCTAGCACATGTACTGGGTCTTTTAAGGGCCCAAGGGATCCTGGTGCTCGAGTATCTGGACGACCTCCTACTCAGAGATCACTCAGTACAGGCTCTAGAACAGAGCATAATATAGACAGTGAGGTATTTGAAAACCTTAGGCTGGATCATAAATACCAAAAAGCCAGCCTTGAGATCAGCTCAAAGTCTAAGATATTTAGGTCTGATTCTAAACACGGTCCAAGCAAGAGTATTCTTGCCACCCGTAAGGATCTGTGCCCTCAAGGATCAGGTATGTCAGATAAAGGGCACCAGACAACCCTCCATTCGGCTCTGTATGAGTCTTCTAGGGAGGATGGTATACGCCTTCGAAGCAGTGCCCTATGCCCAGTTCCATTCCAGGCCTTTACAACAAGACATCTTTTTTGCTTGGAACAGAGGAAGAAAAGCCCTGGATTATCCAATGTGCTTATCTTCTCAGGCATGCTTAAGCCTAAACTGGTGGTCGCAGGATCAGAACCTGTGAAAGGGAAAATTCTTTCTCATGGTAACTTGGAGAGTACTGACTACAGATGCCAGTTTCTCAGGCTGGGGAGTGACCCTAGACGGCTCACAGCTCAGGGGAAATGGTCAGGGACAGAGCAGACCCTGCCCATAAAAGTCCCAGAATTACGGGCAGTACGTCTGGCTCTGCGGTTCTGGACGGTGGAGCTTCAGGTCTGCTCCATTAGGGTTCAGTCCGGCAATGCCACGGCAGTGGCCTATATAAGCCACCAAGGCGGTACCAGGAGTCGTTCAGCTCTGAAGGAGGTGAACTACATACTAGCCCGGGCAGAGGGACATGTGCCAATGATATCGGCAGTCCATATACCGGGAGTAGAGAACTGGAAGGCAGATTATCTCATCCGTCAGGAGATATGCCTGGGCGAATGATCCCTATACCCAGAGGTGTTCCAGGAACTTTGCCAATATTGGAGATGGCCAGAGGTCGACCTACTGGCATCCAGGTTCAACAACAAGCTACAGCAGTTTGTGTCTCGAACAAGAGATCTTCTGGAAATTTGAGCAGATGCTCTGATTGTTCCATGGAGCCAGTACTCCCTGGTTTATGCTTTCTCTCCAATCCCTCTCCTTCCACATTTGTTGTGCAGGATTCAGAGAGAGGGGGATCCAGTCATTCTGGTGGCACCAGCCTGGCCCAGAAGCCCCTGGTTCCAGGAGATTGTGAGACTGACGATCGACGGGCCATGGACGCTTCCACGTCACTGGGATCTACTGTCTCAAGGTCCTATATTCCACCCCAATTTACAGTCTCTAAATTTGACAGCATGGCTATTGAAGCCAGGGTGTTAAAGGACCGTGGCATCTCAGGACCAGTGGTGTCTACTCTAGTGAATGCTAGAAAAGCTGTCACTAGGAAGATTTATCATAAGGTCTGGAAGACTTATATTGCTTGGTGTGAAGCCAGAAAATGGCATCCTCGGAAATATGTGATTGGGAGAATTCTCTCTTTTCTACAGTCAGCTGTGGAAATCAAATTGGCTTTGAGTACAATCAGAGGTCAGGTTTCAGCCCTATCAGTATTCTTCCAAAGGTCTTTAGCCTCCCATTCACTGATCCAAACCTTTATGCAAAGGGCAACTCACTTGATTCCCCCTATTAGGTCATCTATGTGCCCTGGGACTCGAACTTGGTGCTGTCTGTGTTACAGAAACAACCATTTGAACCTATTAAGGAAATTCCATTAGACTTGCTGTCACGCAAGCTAGCCTTCCTGATGGCTATCACCTCGGCTAAAAGGGTGTCAGAATTGGCGGCCCTTTCATGCAGGGAACCGTACTTGATCCTTCACCATGACAGATTCGTGTTGCGACCTGTTCCATCCTTTTTGCTAAAGGTGGTGTTGGCCTTTCATTTAAATCAGGACATTATGTTGCCTTCTTTTTTCTCTCAGCCTCGTTCGGCAGAAGAGAGACGACTTCATTCTTTGGACGTTGTCCGTTTATCTGTCTAGATCTGTGGAGATCCGAGGATAAGACTTTTTTTTTTTACCAAAAGGATGCAAGAAGGGGCAGGCAGCTTCCAAAGCTTCCATTGCCGATTGGGTCTGCCAATTGGTCATTCAGGCCTACAGTCTTAAACATAAAGCTCCTTCCTTTAGGGTGAGAGCTCATTCTACCAGGGGTGTAGAAACCTCCTGGGCTTTTCGCCATCAGGTATCTGTGGCTCAGATTTGTAAGGCTGCTACCTGGTCTTCAGTGCATACTTTTACAAAATGTTATCAAGTGGATGTTCGGGCAGCCGAGGATTTGGCTTTCGGCGGCAGTGTACTGCGGGCTGCCGTATAAGTTCTGATGGCTATTGTTTGGCAGGGTGTCTTCCTCTCCTCAAGACAATTGCTCTGGGATGTCCCAGCAGGTAATGAATATTAGCCTGACTCTATGTCCCATGATGTATGAAAAAGAAAATAAGATTTTTATGTCATACTTACCCGTAAAATCCTTTTCTTTGAGTACATCATGGGACACAGAGATCCCTCCCCTCTTTTTTGAGGATTTAGCGCTTGCTACAAAACTAAAGTACTTCCTATATGGGAGGGGTTATATAGGGGATCACTTCCTGTCTGAAGACCTTTGATCTACCAGTGTCCATTCACCTAATGATGGAGTACAACCCAGCAGGTAATGAATATTAGCCTGACTCTGTGTCCCATGATGTACTCAAAGAAAAGTATTTTACAGGTAAGTATGACGTAAAAAATACTATTTTATACTCAACTAGGTGGATGCAGCCTCAATCAGAAGCTGCATCTGTCACTCCAGCTCTGCAGTGAGAACTGAGTGATCAAACACCGCTGATCGCTCAGTCCTCCCCTCCACTCTGAGCAGAGAGCCATGACTGTCAGCCAGTGGCTGTCTGGTCTCCCCTCCAGCGCTCACTGGAGCGTTGGGTTGTGGAGGGGGCAGATCACGGAGAGGCTGAGCCAGAAGCCGGTCCAGGCTTCTGGGCAGATCGCCACCATATCTCTTCTGAGCCAGGATCAGCTGAGTGACGTCAGCCGGAAGCAAGCTTGAACTCACTGTCGGTCGAAAACTGGTCACAGGCATGCAGAAAGAACTACACTCCTGTGATCTATAGAAGGGGTATTGCCAAAAAGCCTTGACCATACTTCTCCTTTAATGATGTATTAGTGAATACAGAGCTGCAGTATATTGTGCCTAGAGTTCAGCTTTTTGTTAGGCTCTGTTACCAAACTGCCTTGTTTTTAACAAACTTTCTGCTCTCTTTTGCAGGGAGAAGGAGAAGAAATTATAAAAACTGTGATTGTACAGTGAGCCCCAGGACAGGGTTTATATTCAAAGTTTGTTAGCATGCAACAAACCATTTGAAGTTCAAAGATCCTGACAGTAATCACTCTTAAAAGCAGTCTCCAGACAGTTCACTTTAATTACATTCACTAACCACCAATAACATGCACTTAAAAGGAGAATGCAAACATAAAATTGACCTTGGTTTTGGCCATTTGTCTGGCATATCTTCTCTTTTTTTAATAGTTGTCTTCTTTTTGAGTTTCTACATTTTATTTTATGATTATTGTCTGCTTTGCTGCTGTTTGTCACATCCCTGGCTCTACTCGCTGCTCCTGCAGGCTTTGTGTTATACATTTTTACTTTGCTTAGCTGTCTTTTGTTTCATATTCTATCTTTTCTTACTTCTCCCTACCCCTATAATTCCTTTTTCTACTAGGTATCCACTTTAATTTGTTATCTCTTCTCTACCTGCTGCCACGTGTAACATTGCCAGCATCTCTCTCAGTGATTAGTCTCCTATAGGTCCTCAAGATGGCCATACACCAGTAGAAGATTCATAGAAAATTCTTATCAGTACATTCGATGTCTTGACAAATGTCGTTCGAAATTACTGTACTTCAAAACTTCATTTGCTTTTAACATTCTATTATGGATTGAGTGGACTTTCCAAAAAAAAGCCACATGTACTGTTATGCCGTGTACACACGAGCAGACTTTCGACGGACTGAACTCCGAAGGACTTTCGATGGGGTTCTGACGGAGTTCCGATGCAACGGGCTTGCCTACACACGATCACACCAAAGTCCGACTGATTCAAACGTGATGACGTACGACCGGACTAGAATAAGGAAGTTCATAGCCAATAGCTGCCCTTGTGTCTCTTTTTGTCCATCGGACTAGCATACAGACAAACTGATTTTTCGACCGGACTCGAGTCTGTCGGAAAGATTTGAAACATGTTCTATTTCTAAAGTCCGTCTGATTTTTCGACAGCAAAGGTCCGATGAAGCCCACACACGATCGAATTGTCCGGTGGATTCGTTCCGTCGGACCTTTGCTGTCGAAAAGTCCGCTCGTGTGTACACGGCATTAGAAATGTGTCTTTGAGAAAAATGTTCCATCCTGCTCCTTCTAATTTTCTAATCACTACAGTTGAAAATGAAAGTTGATTTGATAATGACTAATGATTAGAAAACCAAATTAACATTCTTAAAATTTAAATTTTTGAGCAAAATTCTACTAGTGTGCGGCTAGCTTAACTGTCCCTCCTTTGGAAGGATTGCCCCTCTTTTAAACCCAATTCCCTATGTCTCTATTTCCTCCCTAGTTTTCCTTCTTCTTTATTCTGATGTATAGACCTCTACAAAAATGTTCTATTTAACTAGCGTTTTACTGCACTAAATGTTTTTTTATGTGTATATTCTGTATGATCTATGTAACCAAGGTTTAGCAGGGGTATGTTCTTTGTTTACACTCTTTGTGTTAAAAGGTGTTCCCCTTTGCATCAGTGCTCAACATCTCAACATAGTGTGCAATTCATAGACAATATCCAGATCTCTCATTACCTGTTGGTTAAAATATGTGTAGACACCTTAACTTGATTTTTGTCTACAACTGTTCCCCACCAATGTACTTAATAATAATAACTGATGATTGATCTCAAACATTCCCTCATCACGTGCCTTCAGTTTGCTACCTTATGGATCACTACTGTGCCCTTACATTTATGCTAATATTGTGCTCTCATTTTCAAGAAGCTCAACTGTTGGTTACCAGGAGGAGGACTTTGATGTCCGCTGGACTAGAAGGTTGACTATTATCCACCCCTGATCCCAGGTGCACCCCACTTGAGAACATATCCAAATTGATCATTGTTGCTTTCTAAAGGGACCAAGTCCTGAGTAAAACCACCAACACCAAAATACCACCAGAAAGGCTCCACATCTTGTTACCATCCCACTCTTCTACAAACCCTAATCCACCAAACTGCGATGACATTCTTACTGTTATTGAACCATCAACTGATCACATAATAAACAAGGGAGGGCAGGTGGGCCAATTTTCTCCTTTCATTGTCCTTTCTGGAATTATCTCCCAGCAACTCCAATATCTTTTCCCCCTCACTGTCAATCGTAGGACCTCCCATGTCTACATTTTCTTCTTACATTTTCTTAACTTTTTACTGTGACTCTTTCTCCCCTCATGTAGACCCCCTGTTAATTTTTTTCCTCTGGGTTTGGATTTACACGCTACAACATTGTACTTGTGCAGCTTACTCCACAGAGAACCATTTGTTCTATTTGTTTACAGTCAATCACATCATTTTGTGTGCAACTGAAGCAATTGCATGAGCTGTTTGGCATCACACTGTATGTACAGTACCTGTTTGAAGTTGAGACCATATTATCTGGCAGGACACCACCAAGTAGAATTATAAAGCCCGTGTATTGCTAACATGTCAAAAATATTGTTGCTCATGCTGAAAAGTAGAAAAAAATACATTTGAATGAAAAACTTTTTTGGACCAGATTGCCGTATGCCTAATGCGTGTTGTGCACACAGGCTGCTTATAGGATGGAGCCCACCAGCCCACCATGTACTCACTGCACACATTGGGGATTCAATTCAGAAAGACCTCCTGTGTCAAGGCAACACCAGCTCATCACTTAGTGCTCTAATTCTTTGTTCTGTTAAGGCTTTATATTTTTTATCGTCACCTCTTTGAAGGGGCTGTCTGTGTGCAGCCCTGATGGCCAGTGTACTACTTAGAGCTGCTTAGAGACTGGGAAAGAGAATCAGGTTAGATGGGGCTTTTCCAGTGACAGGTCCCCTCCCATTCTCATCATGGGGTGCACTGCCTTCTTCAGGCCCCTGCCAGCATGCTAGGGTGTGTGTACAGTTGCCAGGATGCAGGTTGTCGGTACACTAACTTCAGCCATGGCCAACTGCTCCTTATCACATGGACAAGCAGGAGTGTTGAAGAAATACAAAGGTATTGGGCACAGAGCACCACTCCGGCTAGCAGATCAGCACACATAGAAGGGCACTCACCTGGAAAAGCAAGATGTGAGAGCTGCAGGAAAAAAACACACACAATGAGATGATACACTGTGATTTGAAAGTGAGTAGAGATTTCTTATGCATCATGTGTGCTAGGTGGAATTGGGAGCTGCAGGATGGAAAGGTTGTAAAGGTTCAGCTCAGCTCCTACACGGGGTAGTCAGAAACTGACATCTGCTGTTAGCTGTTTTGGCTGTGGTGGGGAGAGAGCTCTATGCTGGTGAAAATTGAGGGTGGGTGAGAGCTCCGCACTCAGAGGGATTTGGGAATGGGGGAGAGAGCTCTGTATTGGGGAAGGTGGGGGGGGAGAGCTCTATACTGGGAGGGATTTGGGAATGGGGGAGAGAGCTCTGTATTGGGGAAGGTGGGGGAGAGAGCGCTGTACTGGGAGGGATTTAGGAATGGGGGAGAGAGCTCTGTATTGGGGAAGGTGGGGGAGAGAGCGCTGTACTGGAAGGGATTTGGGAATGGGGGAGAGAGCTCTGTATTGGGGTATTTGGGGTGGGAAATTTTTTGTTGTACACTGGCCTGTGTAATAACTACTCCTGACAGCAGTACAATTTGCATTCTTGTGCCCTGTTTGTTATGCAAGCCTTAGACCTGTGCAATGTGCACTGTGTGATGTGCACCCTTGGGCCCTGCACTCTGAGTTATGCACTCCTGAGTCCTGCACTATATACACTGGGCCCAACTTACAGTATGTTCTTGCACACTGGGCCACTGCAATTAGAAAACACCCATGATGGACAATGTACTGTAGATATTATGAAAACCAATCAGCGAAACAAAATATAATAAATACAATTAAAATTGCAAGCTGTACACTAGAAGGGAATTTCTACAATACCCACAAAATTAATAATACGAGAGAAAAGTGCAGCGCAAAACAAACACATATGAAATAATATATACCAAAGTCTTCAATGTATGAAGTGACAAATATTGTGAGAGATGAAACTTCAGTGTGGCCAAATGTGCCGAATCCCACCACCAGAAGATAAATTAGCCGCTCACCTCACCTGTATGACCCCTGAACCAACAGGAAGGTCATATCAAGCATTCCCCTCATGGTAATATCCAAAAGCAAAGGTATCACTGGGATCACTATTTCCAGAGGCAGGACTCTGACACATATATGCAATCAAAAAGGCCACAGAATAGTGCTCTCTTTAGTCAATGATTTATTTAAAAAAGGAGAAAAAATCCACTCACATAAGATAGCACTGTTCCCAGTGCATATACGAGGCACCAGTATGCAAATATGGGTCAAACAGAATCATACGAGACAGCTGCGGTTGACGTCATCTCAAGGCTCCTCCCCGTACGTGTTACGTCCAGGATGAGATTTCATCAGCGCTGAGGACTTTTGCATATATAATTTCATATATGTTTGTTTTGTGCTGCATTTTACTCTTATTTACTATAGATAGCCCTGATTTTTTTACACACTATACATAAATTCCCAGATGATTGTCCGCATTGGTACTGGGATCATGTTGTGTCAGGTTCTATACTATGAAGCATTACCTGATCACCATATTTTGTACACTAGACACCAGTACTTCAGGCCCATCATGGTGTTTGGAAACGTGTTATAATAAAGGAAACATTTGTTCTGTGAAATATGAATTTGCAATTGCGGACCACCTTCTGTAAATGCCAGTTGCCTGATCCTTTCAAAACACATTATATACCAGAAGCTGTAAAAAGTAAATATCATGAATAACAAGAACACATCTAGATTGAATCTTATATAATATATTAGGAATGCTATTGTACATTGTAGTATATAACCAATGATCTCCACTAACAGTTATTTGAGCAATGTAATGATCTTGTCCTCTTGATGATAAAGAGTAATTGTAATCCGGACGGTGTGTCTGATGCAGAGTTGTGGAGCAGAGCCATCTGTACCACACAGAACAGGGTGTGCCTATTATAGGATTATACATTTTTGGCACATACATAGGTATGTTCTGCCAAAAAATTATGTCTTCAAGAACCCTTGTTCACTCAATTAGCTTTATAGAAGTGAATGGAGCTAGAATTCATTCCATCAGCACAAGGGGGTTTATGGACTAAGTAGCCAAAATCTTAAATGTCAGATAGCCACAATGGGATTGCAGGAGATGTGAGCTTGGACCCTGTTAGGCAGGAAAGGAATGGGCAGACATTCTGATCCCTTGTGGGATTATTGCTCTAAGAGCTGTAAGTTGGCAAAAGAGGTGACAAGAAGGTAGCAAATACTGCAAAGTTCTGTTTAGTCTGAAACTTGAATTTGAACATTTTGAATATATTAAACTACCTGAGTGCTGAATCAAGACTATCAGAAGGCTAAACTGAAACCTGTTTGGATGACAAAGGTAAGCTTGTTCTAAATTGTTAGTTCAATACAAACTGTGACTGAATATACTATTAATTGCCAGCATGCATCTGACCAGTTTTGTGCATTAAAGGGATACTTTTTGGATTTAATCAATTGTTTTTTTTTAAAATGTTTCATTTGTAAAGTTGTGTTTCATTTTTTTTAAAGCTATTGTTTGAAAGTTTATGTACATTACCTTTGGGGCTAGGAGTCTGCAGCAGTGCAGACTCTTAGTTCGGATATGTAACAAAGCTGGTCTCTGACTAATGACTGGGAAACAATCTGATTGGTTTTCAGATAATGTGATTACTGTGACAACCAATCACAGTGATCACATGAACATGTTTACAAAAGAAACCCTCCAGCTGAGCTGTCATTGCGCCTCACACAGAGTGGGACTGGGGCTTTTAAATTTAAAGAGGAGGGCCCATGAAAAAAATAAAAAAATAAAAGTCAGCAGCTACAAATACTGCAGCTGCTGACTTTTAATTGGACACTTACCTGTCCCAGGATCCAGCGATGAGGGGGATCGAAGCCCCCCACCGCTCGGCGGCGCCTGCATTTTAATTGTGGGCGCCCGGCTGTGGCTTCACCACTGGGCACCCACTGTGCATGCGCGAGACGCGACGCGCGCTGTCACTGGCCCCGTAATCATCTGGGACCGATCACCTGTCCCGGATGATTGACAAGAGGGAGGGTAGAGAGGCGATCTCCCTTCCTGCTCCGACGGAAGTGATGTCACCAGCCCAGGCACCGAAGAAGGCAGACTACGAGGGACCCCTAGCAACAGGCATTTAGAGGTGAGTAAAAAAAAAATTTTCTCCAAATGTTTTTTTTTAAGCACAATACTAATTTTTTCTTTTTTGGGGTGGAACTCCACTTTAAGTGTTACAAAAAAAAATATTTAAGGTTTAAAAAAATTAAATAAGCTGGTAAATGCAAAATGCAACATATTCGTCCAGCTTATAATAAAAACATAAGCAAGGAATTGATTAAAATAGGATACCAATCTCACACAACCTACATGGAAATTACAATAAAACATGGTTCCTATGGAATGCTTTATAATACTCAGATGTGGGAAAAGCATTTCTCGTAACTAGCAATTCATCTATGACATTCTGGTTGCTCACTAATTTTTTGTCCCTTACCCCCTATTCCCTGCCCTACATCCCCCCCTTTTCTCTTTTATGTAGAAAAGAAAGAAGATGTGAAGGGGCGAGTGGCGCTACCTATATGTCAAATAGTGCTCTACCGAATCACTCTATAGTGGCTAAATATTAAAAGACAGCGCTATTGTGGAATACATTATAACAAAACAGTTACCATAAAGGTGATAGTGTAATGCCCCGTACACACGGTCGGATTCTCCGACTGAAAATGTGTGATAGGACCTTGTTGTCGGAAATTCCGACCATGTGTGGGCTCCATCACACATTTTCCACCAGAATTTCCGACACACAAAGTTTGAGAGCAGGATATAAAACAACAAAATTCGTTGTCGGAAATTCCGATCGTGTGTACACAAATCCGACGGACAAAGTGCCACGCATGCTCAGAATAAATAAAGAGATGAAAGATATTGGCCACTGCCCCGTTTGTAGTCCCGACGTACATGTTTTACGTCACCACGTTCAGAACGATCGGATTTTCCGACAACTTTGACCGTGTGTATGCAAGACAAGTTTGAGCCAACATCCGTCGGAAAAAATCCTAGGATTTTGTTGTCGGAATGTCCGAACAAAGTCCGACCGTGTGTACGGGGCATAATAGTTATCACACCTCACTTACCCCAGTAGGTGAGTATTTAAGCCCTCTAGCTGTGGGCACCAATCATACACAGGAGAAGTTATCACCAAAAATGTAATAGCTTACAAATTAGTGTAACATAAATAAATCCTATCCTTATATCAGTGCATAAAACATCCAGAAATGAATATCATGATAGTATAGTGATCCTCTGCTAATAACAGTACATATAGTGTCCAAACCTAAAATACAGGATGTGAATGGATCCAAAACCCAAATCCAAATAAGAATGCAAAGAATCCCACCAAAAAACAAAAAAGTTATGCCGCGTACACACGGTTGGACTTTACGGCAGACTTTGCCCGGCGGACTTTTCAACGGACTTTACGACGGACTTTCTGAATGAACGGACTTGCCTACACATAATCCACCAAAGTCCGTTGAATTTGTATGTGATGACGTAGGACCAGACTAAAACAAGAAAGTTCATAGCCAGTAGCCAATAGCTGCCCTAGCGTGGCTTTTTGTCCATCGAACTAGCATACAGACGAGCGGACTTTTCGACCGGACTCGATTTCGACGGATTGCTTTAAAACATGTTTCAAATCTAAGTCCATCCAACTTTTAAGAAAACAAAGTCCGCTGGAGCTCACACACGATCGAATTGTCTGACAAAATCCATTCCGCCGGGCAAAGTCTGCCGTAAAGTCCGCTTGTGTGTAGGCGGCGTTATAAAAAAATCACACCAAAATCTCACCAAAATGTAATTATCGCACCATATACAAAAACATATAAGTATATACATATAGTGTCCCAATCATAAAATCAAGGTGTATATAAACCCAGGATGCAAAAAAACCCCCCAAAAAATGCAAAAAATTGCACCAAGATGCAGTTTATCGCACCTTATACAAAGAACACATAGGTGCATTCATCCCAATGAAGGTGACTGTTCGTGTTTAGAGGAATTGTGGCAGGTGACTTTAGTGATCACAGAATCTTGACAGGTGACTTGCATGCTCCCCCTCAAGGGTCCCCACTCACCAGATCCTGCTACCCCTACAGGAGTAATGCGCATGTAGCTCCTTAGGTTGGCAGGTAACCACTGGTGTCAGCCTCTGCAGTTCCTCGAGCAGCCTTGGGATATCCGGGTTGTGATAGATGTAATTTTCATAATCCTCATAAAAAAGAGAAATTGGCTCCCATAGTGCAGTATTTCCAAAACTTCCATTTATTAAAAGATTATTTGAAAAAATGTATAAAGACAAACAGACAAAAAATGCAGTTCATGCAGCGTAATGCCTAGTCCCATAGGGGCTGCACTTGCCGCTATAAAGCATAGGCAACCAAGCTGTAGGTGGACAGCGTGCACTCTGATTGCGTTCTGCCCACTCGCTCAGCCTCCTGGAAGTCACGTGATGTGCGTAGTAGTCATAGACGTCTTCAGCGTTTTTGTTTTCTTTATTTACACATTTTAGGAATAAATACGAAGGAAGTGAATTTGGTTTTTCCTTTCTTTCCTCTAACTTATTACTGATTTTATGTTTTTTATGTGTTTATTTATTTATTATTTGTGACATTTGAATTATATTGTTTATTATTTAGATACAGTAACTCACAAAAGTGAGTACACCCCTCACTATTTTGTAAATATTTTATTCTATCTTTTCATGTGACAACACTGAAGAAATTATACTTTTCTACAATGTAAAGTAGTGAGTGTACAGCTTGTACAACAGTGTAAATTTGCTGTCCCCTCCAAATAAGTCAACACACAGCCATTAATGTCTAAACCGCTGGCAACAAAAAGTGAGTACACCCCTAAGTGAAAATGTCCAAATTGGGTCCAAGTGTCAATATTTTGTGTGGCCACCATTATTTTTCAGCACTGCCTTAACCTTCTGGGACACGGAGTTCACCAGAGCTTCACAGGTTGCCACTGGAGTCCTCTTCCACTCCTCCATGACGACATCACGGAGCTGGTGGATGTTAGAGATCTTGTTCTCCTCCACCTTCCGTTTGAGGATGCCCCACTGATGCTCACTAGGGTTTAGGTCTGGAGACATGCTTGGCCGGTCCACCACCTTTACCCTCAGCTTCTTTAGCAAGGCAGTGGACGTCTTGGAGGGGTGTTTGGGGTCTTTATCATGTTGGAATACTGCCCTGTGGCCCAGTCTCCAAAGGGAGGGGCTCATGCCCTGCTTCAGTATGTCACAGTACATGTTGGCATTCATGGTTCCCTCAATGAACTGTAGCTCCCCAGTGCCAGCAGCATCATTCATCTTGATCTAATCAGACCACAGGACGTGGTTCTAGTAATCCATGTCCTTAGTCTGCTTGTTTTCAGAAAACTGTTTGCGGGCTTTCTTGTGCATCATCTTTAGAAGAGGTTTCCTTCTGGGACGACAGCCATGTAGACCAATTTGATGCAGTGTGCGGCGTATGGTCTGAGCACTGACAGGCTGACCCCTTCAACCTCTGCAGCAAAGCTGGCAACACTTATACGTCTATTTCCCAAAGACACCCCCTAGATATAATGCTGAGCACATGCACTCAACTTCTTTGGTTGACCATGCCGATGCCTGTTCTCAGTGGAACCTGTCCTTTTAAACCACTGTATGGTCTTGGCCACCATGCTGCAGTTCAGTTTCAGAGTCTTGGCAATCTTCTTATAGCCTAGGCCATCTTTATGTAAAGCAACAATTCTTTTTTTCAGATCCTGAGAGAGTTCTTTGCCATGAGGTGCCATGTTGAACTTCCAGTGACCAGAGAGTGAGAGTAATAACACCAAACACACCTACTTCCCATTCACACCTGAGACCCTGTAACACTAACGAGTCACATGACACTGAGGAGGGAAAATGGCTAATTGGGCCCAATTTGGACATTTTCACTTAGCAGTGTACTCACTTTTGTTGCCAGTGGTTTAGACATTAAATGGCTGTGTGTTGAGTTATTTTGAAGGAACAGCAAATTTACACCGTTATACAAGCTGTACACTCACTACTTTACATTGTAGAAAAGTGTCATTTTTTCAGTGTTGTCACATCAAAAGATATAATAAAATATTTACAAAAATATGAAGGGTATACTCACTTTTGTGAGATACTGTATGTATTCCATTTACTGATACTGTGTACATTGCAGTCATATATGTATATGTAAAAGGGTTAAAGTGCCACATATGTGCCTATTATTATATAAGATTAGGGTCATTTAATCTGTAAACACTAGTATCCCCAGTCATATTGAGAAAATGAATCCTGCTGAACTCTGGTATTATTTTTATCATGTATGCAGAATGGTAGGAATTGTATTGCAGCCCAGTCTCTGTATTTATGTAGACACCATATACTTCTTCTTTTACTTCCATTGCATCCTGAAAGTTTGGGGCATAGTCTAATATCTCTGTAAAAGATATAGCTGCCAAAAATTCAGGCCAAAGGACTGAGTCCTAAGAACCAATATCTTTTTTCAGGTTGTTCAATTCGAATATCTTTAGCTGAGTTTTTATTTAAATGTTAAAATTCTTTCCGATTTAGAATACTAAAACGGCTTCCTGGAAAAAACAGAAGACACAGCATTCAAAACAGAAAACTGTTTGGACCAATTCCATATGTTGTGAAATAAAACTGTTATTGATGCAGTCATTCCAAATGTGATTATATAATCAGACAGTTATTTTGTGCAACATCTGTACGTGAAGCAATTGTTTTCTTCTTCCCGGTCCCTTATAACTTTAAAAAAATATTTGCGTGAAACTGAATGGTATGAAAATCATTTGATGACACTGCACTATAGAAGTTAAAAAACTAAAAAAACAAAACATTTGCAAGAAAACATTTGGAATCAATGGTCTGTATGATTGGCTCCTAATTTTGATCGGATTAGAAAATAACAATTATAACTTAAAGATCTTATTTATCAAACATAAATAACATTTTAGTAATTGTTAAAACAGTCAATGTCAGGGTTGTGTACAAACAAATCCTTACATTAAGTAAGTAGTAGAATGCCTTTTATTGGTGAAAACCTAAACTAAAACACTTTTTGCATAGCATTGGCCAGACCGTCACAATATTTAGGAGCTTTTTTAATACTGTTCTTTTCTCTGTTCTATACTTGAAAAGTGTTGCTTTAATAACCTCATGCAAAGCATGTCACTACATTTCAATTGGAGTGAGGATAAGAATCAGACCTGTTCAATTCAAAATATGGATTTGTTTTCAGTCACTGGTTTTGGATCATAAATCTGCCTGACATTTTGCAGATACAACCTGGCATCCATTTGCTTGGTAATGAGTGGTAACTGTCCAGACACTTTAGCCTAGTACACCCAATTAGCTTCTTTTTTCGTTCAACCCAAGGGGCTGAATGAAAAATAACTGAAGAGCTCAGGAGGAGCCGCTGTACTAGCAAACCAATGTTAGTATAACGATCTCCCCCACTGAGCTATTGTGTTCTGACAGGGGGGCGCCCCCCCCCCCCCCCGCCCACCAGATCACACCAGTCAACGCTCTCAGCCATTGGCTGAAAGCGCTTATCAGATGCCAATCAGCAGACTTTTTTTGGTCATGTCCCTTTGACAGAAGCCAGCCAAATGGTCGGCTTCTGTCGGACCGGCGGCCGTGCACATGAGTTGAATGTCAGCCAGTTTCTATTGAACTGGCTGATGCCGCCTGATGTTTGGCCCATGTGTATGGCCCTTAAGGCAGCAAAGCAGCTCAGCACCCATAACTGCTTCCAGTATGTTTCACACTTGGGAGTTGATGTTCATATGTATTGCTTTATTTTCTCCAAGCCTAGCACAGTATATAATTACCCAAAAGTTTAGGTCTTGTCTAATCATTCCTTTAGCGCTTTGGAACAGTTTTAATCAAATTTGAGATAAGCAGAAAATATTTTGAGAACAGTGGTTTTCTCTGTGGTAACCGTTCATGAACTCTATTCTGGCTTAGAGTTTTCCTACATGAGATAAATAAGGGTTGCTTTGACTGACTTCCTTCTGAAAATACAAGTTGTCCAATTGTCATGCTGACCCCCTTGCCTTAATACTTTCTGAATTGATTATTCAGAACAAATAGTTAGATAAGGAAAGTTAGAGAAAGATCAGAAGGCCTTATCTACATACTGTGACATTGGGGATTGTTCAGCTCAAGTGGATAGATGCATTTTGGTGCAGTGAGTCCACATCAGAGAGGCATTTATAGTTAAGGGCCTGGTAGCCCACGTTTATTAAAGGAAAAAACAAAACAAAAGTCCATCCAGGAATCCCACACAGGGGTCCAAGCTTCAATTAAACACACAAAATCCAAATGAAAATGCTAGCCCACCTGGCTACTATTCAGCAGTATTGCTGCTATAGGGAACAGGCCCCTCAAACAAGCTGCTTGGATGCACACAGTCTTAGGCTCCTTGGTCACACACAGTTTCAAGAGCTTCAATGCACACAGCTTCTGGCTCCTTTGACGCACACAGCTTTACAGCCCTTCAATGCATACAGCTTCTGGCTCCCTGGACGCACAGAGCTTTACAGCCCTTCAATGCATACAGCTTCTGGCTCCCTGGACGCACACAGCTTTGAAGCCCTTCAACGCACACAGCATCTGGCTCCTTGGACGCACATAGCTTTGAAGCCCTTCAACGCACACAGCATCTATTCTCACACAGACAGTTACTAGCAGCCACTGCTCCAACTTCACCTTCCTCCACTCTTTCTGCTCTCACCAATCCCTCCTTATATGGGCTGTGTGCACCTGGGCACACACCCTGCTGGCTGTCCACAAGACCCGGACACAGGGTTGGAGATCCCGTCCCACCCAAGACTCTGAAGGATCTCCAAATTACAGAGCCCCATAAGGAACTAGCAAAACCTGGAGAAAACTGCCAGAGCAGTTTTCTCCATTTCAAATTTACACTCTGTAGCTCTGCACTCAGCCAATATGCAGACTCTGTGTCCACTTTAAGCCCATTTTCATAGGGACAGAGCCTTGCTCTGCCACAATACTTATTCCATATCAATGTATTAAAGCAAGTGGGCCATCATGGCATCCAGGCAACTTGCATTTTTGCATAAAGAGGTCACCAAAGACACCTTAATGTTTTTCACATACTCAGACACACAGCAAATACAGCATTGTCCATCTTGCTCTTCTTCCGCTGGCTGCCTCTTCCGATTTCAGGCAACCAGCTACCAATGACAGGCCAGTCTCACCCTCTGGCTGCTCTGTGTGCCTGGTCATGCCGCCACCTGTGACGTCATCCCAGTATTATTTGTCACCTAATAAGGATTATAGAGCATGACCTGAGACTGGTCTTGCAGGAAGTTCACAGCTAGAGAGTGCAGCAGCAGTGCTGAATTTTCTAAACAGAGAATCTGTCTGATTGGAGACTGCCAGAGGCTAAAGTCTTTAGATATTCTTTTGTAAACTTTCCACTCTTGGTTGAACTCAAAGGACTTGTATGTTTTTTCAATCATAATATAAAACTCTTAGATCCCTTAAAATGTCTTTTGATCAGACTACATTACATTTCAACAGAAAGCTGGTATGATGTTCAGGTAATCAAGAGCAGTGAGTTCCTATATATGGCAGGGCAGGATCAACTCAACTCTTCAACTGAAACGAGCACATTAGGCTCACTGATTGGAATATCATACTTCATATATTCTCCTTTTAGGATGTCATCCTAGAGGTTCACATACCTTTCTCATAAGTTAACCTTGATTTGTACACCCTCTTCCACCCTCTTAAGGAGTAACTGAAAACTCTGTGACCACATTTTTCAGTTAACAATAATTTTCAACTTGTGCTGCATATCAGATTTATTTTTACTGTTTGTTTTTCTTTGGTAGATTTTTTTAATACACACCATGCATATTTTTGTCACAAGACAAATATTTTTTTTTTTAATCTGCTTTTTGACTGTTTATTGCACACCGTTTTTAATGACTTGTACTATTGCAGATGCTTGTACTAAAATATTTTTGCCTATTTATCCTTATAAAAGGGCTATATATATATATATATATATATATATATATATATATATATATATATATACACGATATTGCCTTTACACACATCAAATTTAATGGCATCCCAGTCTTAGTCCATAGGGTTCAATATTGAGTTGGCCCACCCTTTGCAGCTATACCAGCTTCAACTCTTCTGGGAAGGCTGTCCACAAGGTTTAGAAGTGTGTCTATAGGAATGCCTAGCCATTTTTCCAGAAGTGCATTTGTGAGGTCAGGCACTGATGTGGACGAGAAGGCAGGCTCACAGTCTCCACTCTAATTCACCCAAAAGGTGTTCTGTTGGGTATGGTCAGGACTCTGTGTAGGCCAGTCAAGTTCTTCCACCCTAAACTCACTCATCCATGTCTATATGGACCTTGCTTTGTGCACTGGTGTGCAGTAATTTTGGAACCGGAAGGGGCCATCCCCAAACCGTTCCCACAAAGTTGGGAGCATGAAATTGTATAAAAAATGTTCTGGTATGCTGAAACCTTAAGAGTTCCCTTCACTGGAATTAACCACTTCCCTACCCGCCCATAGTCATATGACGTCCACAGATGGGATCTCCCATCCTGGGTGGGCGTCATATGATGTCCTGGGATTCCCGGCCGTCTAGGGGGCACGCGCGCGCGCCGCGTTGCTCGGGACCCGGTGCGTGTGCCCGGCGGCCGCGATGTCCGCCGGGCACCCGCGATTGCTGTGGATCTGTGTGTGTAAACACACAGATCCCCAGCCTGTCAGCTCTGAGGAGAGCGATCTGTGTTCCCAGAACGGAGGAACACTGATCGGTCTCCTCCCCTTGAGCGTCCCCTCCCTCTACAGTTAGTAATCACTCCCTAGGAAACATATTAACCCCTCCCCGCCCCCTAGTGGTTAACCCCTTTACTGCCTGTCACATTTACACAGTAATCAATGCAATTTTATAGCATTGATCGCTGTATAAATGTGAATGGTCCCAAAAATGTGTCAAAAGTGTCCGATGTGTCCGCCATAATGTCGCAGTCACGAAAAAAAATTGCGATCGCCGCTAAAAAAAATAAATAAATATTTTTTTTTTTTAAATGCCATAAATCTATCCCGTATTTTGTAGACGCTATAACTTTTGCGCAAACCAATCAATATACGCTTATTGCGATTTTTTTTACCAAAAATATGTAGAAGAATACGTATCGTCCGAAACTGAGGAAAAAATCAGTTTTTTAAAAAAAAATTGGGATATTTATTATAGCAAAAAGTAAAAAATATTGTGTTTTTTTCAAAATTGTCGCTCTTCTTTTGTTTATAGCGCAAAAAATAAAAACCGCAGAGGCGATCAAATATCACCAAAAGAAAGCTCTATTTGTGGTGAAAAAAGGACGTCAATTTTTTTTGGGTACAACGTCGCACGACTGCGCAATTGACGTTTAAAGTGCGACAGCGCTGAAAACTAAAAATTGGCCTGGGAAGGAAGGGGGTGAAATTGCCCTGTATTGAACCGGTTAAGGGACTAAGCCCAACCCCTAAAGAACAACCCCATACCAAAATCCCCCTTCCACCAAATGATTTGGGCTGGTGCACAAAGCAAGGTCCATAAAGACCTGGATGAACGAGTTTGGGATGAAGAAACTTGACTGGCCTGCACAGAGTCCTTACCTCAACCTGATAGAACACCTTTGGGATGAATTAGAACGGAGACTGCAAGCCAAGTCTTCTCATCCACATCAGTGCCTGACCTCACAAATGCGCTTCTGGATGAATGGTCAAACATTCCCATAGACAAACTCCTAAACATTGTGTACAGCCTTCCCAGAAGAAGAAGTGAGGCTGTGATAGCTGCAAAGGGTGGGCCAAAGCAATATTGAACCCTACGGACTAAGACTGGGATGGCATTACTTTTGGTAATATAGTGTATGTATATATATATATATATATATATATATATATATATATATATATATATATATATACTGTAAGTTTTGATGCTGGTATAAGGTTATTAAGCTGTTTAGATTTCAAGAGGTTATGCTTTCTTCTCATACCATTCTCACAATTCTCTACAATTAGGGCCCAGTATGGGGGGAGGGATCATAATTGCCAGATGTCCATAATTTGGAGGGACTGCCTCTATTTAAAACCATATTCCTCTATCCTCTTTTCTCTTCAGGTGTCTCCTTTTTGGTTTGATGTAAAGACCTCTATAAATTGTGATTTAGTGCACTAAACATTTCTAAACAAAACAAATCCACTAAATCATTTTATTTGTTATTTGGAAAGGTCAGTATAATAGAAATGTATTAATTAAAAAAAACACTTTTGGATGTATCTAATACATTTTTGTCTTTTTTAATAAATTTATTTGCATTCTGCATAATTAGAAGGGTCATGCTCTTTGCGTGCATACTTCATGCTATGGGATGTATGGGAAGTTTGCAGGCAGGTTGTTTATTGCTGCATTTGTTAGTTAGTGGCTGGCCCAGGCTGAGTGGGGAAAGAGTTAAGTGTGTGTGTCTGCTCATTTCCCATCTTTTTGGATCCAGCCTACTCAGGATGTCCAACAGCAGGTAGCAGGACTAGGCCCCACAGGCCTCGTGGTGGGAGTAGCGTTCCACGTGGTAGGCCGTGACCTCTCTCACTGTCACACAGAGAGGTCCGTCTTGCATCAGGCCCCTGGAGGGAGAGAGTATGCGTGGACTTCTAAGCTCCATTATCATCCCTCCCAGCAACCTTCAGGCCACTGCAAGTGTCCCTGGGATTTGTAGTTTTAGGGTACATGGATACATAGCAACAGATTCAAAGAGGACTACACGCCCCATAACTCTCTCCGCTGGCACGCAGGTATGAGGTCACTGGATGCACGAATAATGATGGGGACAAACAATGTTTAGAACACTAGAAGGTACGAAGCTTTCTGATAACAGTCCATATCGCTACATCCTCCCCCCACTTGAAAATCTTTGGTCCCCAAAGACAGAATATGACCCAAATCACTTTACTGCAGGAGCTAGTCAATCATTTGTGTACTAAACTAGAGGTGGTAACAGCTAATAACTGGCTTAACAAAGGATCCTCTGATATTGAACTATACACATCAGCAGAGGAGGAAATCATATTAAGTTTATGACAGGCAAAAAGTAGATCAGTGGCCCACCCAGTAGTGTCAGGGGGGGATCAAGGTCATTATTTGCCAAAGACTCAGCAAAGGAGGCAAGTGCTTGCGTGGGTATGAGTTCATCAGAGTTTTCTCCGAGGGTATCAGGTCAACCCTTTAAGGGACATATTTCCCGTCTCGAGAGTGCCTGTCTTCTACAGAGTCAAGTCCCTGTTCGGTTCCCTATTGACTGCATCCAGCTTCTGGTTCAAACTCTGCTTCAGTTTCTGGCTCCATTTCAGGTTCCAGTTTGACTTCTTCAGCTTCCAACAGTGGACCAGAAGCTATGGCCTCAGTATAAGGCATGTCCTAAACAGTCTTCTGGTTCAGCTGCAGGATCTAGAGGATCATCTTCCATAGGGTGGACCCACAACCAATCCAAAGGTACTTCCTCATCATCATTTTCCTCTTCTAGAGATGTGAGGGTACATGGTTTTCTATTCCGAGACCTCAATGTTGGAGGCTGAGATGGCACGGAATAAGGGACGGAAGGTACCCGTACAGCCTCTGAAATAGGCAATAGGTGATTCCGATGGCAAGTTTTTAATGACCCTGTCTTCCTTTCCAGTCTGATCTGATAAACAGGAAGTCCCGGTCTGATAGTTTATGTTTTCCTGGCACTCCTAGATTGCGTAACAACACCCAATCCCCAGGTTGCAGATCTTGAACCCTTACTTTAAGATCAAAGTTTCTCTTATTCCTTTGTTCTCTGATGTGAGAGGCTTCCTATGCTTATTCATAGGCTACCTTTAAATTCTTCCTTAGCCTATCAACATAGCCCTTGTAAGAGGCTTGAGAGGTGTGATCAGTGGAGGTTCCAAGGGCCAGATCTACTGGTAAGCAAGCCTTTCTCCCAAAAATCAGTCTGTAAGGGGAGTATCCGGTAGCATCATTCGAGGTACTATTGTAGGCGTGGACTATTGCAAAAATATGGTCTCCCCAATTCTGTTTCTTCTCTAGTGGGAGGGTTCCTAGCATGTTCAAGAGTACAGGGAATCAATATACACCAACTCCATAGGTCCCTGACTTTGTAAGTGACCCATTTGGGCGGCCCTCCGTGGTAGAGTCTTCCTCTGGATACACCTACCGCAGGAGCGACAGTAACTTTCCACCTCAGTCCTCATGTTTGGCCAATAGAATCGGTCCTTGACTAGTTTGAAAGTTCTATCTGGGCCTAAATGACCATTGTCATCATGAAGTGTGGTTAGCACAGTCACACAATGTTTTTCCGGGAGGAACAGCTGGCTTACACCTTCAGCCTCTTCGCAGGGGCCTCTTCGATACAGGATCCCCTCTTCTATTTACATCATCTTCCATTCTCTATGAATCACCTTGGCGCCCTCAATGGGACTATCCATCAGTATCCGAGGGTCTTTAGTCGATAGCGATTTGATTATTAGGTTTCCTAGCGGATCTTCCCGCTGGTCTCTCCTCATTCCCCCTTAGTCAGCCGAGGCAATTTTTGGCTGCGTACTTGGGTCAGGTTGCAATAATGTTTTGCAACTCCTAGTACTCCTCTGTGCTTATACTCCACCCCTTTGCACACTGCTTATACTCCTTTGAGAGGTAAATGAACCCAACTTCTCTGATCATTATGGGTGAAGTGTGGTCTTCTGGAGAGAGCATCAGCATTTCTATTTCCTACTCCTGGCCGATATTTCAAGCTTAATTGGAACTCCGATAAAGCGGATAGGCACCGATGCCCAGTGGCGTCCAGCTTGGCAGACGATAGCAAATAGGTCAGAGGATTGTTACCCGTTTTCACCACAAAGGTGGCTCCATCAGGTAGTCTCAAACTTTGTCCACTACAGCCCACTTGAGGGCCAGGAATTACAACTTGTGCACCGGGTAATTCTTCTCAGGGGGAGTAAAGCTGCGGCTCATATATGCTATTGGGCAGAGCTTCCCTTCCAATTCTTTATACAACACTCCCCCAATACCGTCTCTACTGGCATCCACATGTAATTCGTAGGGTTTCGAGGGGTCAGCGTAGGCCAGCACCGGAGCTTTGACCAAACTCCCCTTCAGCTTCTCAAAGGACCTCTCACATTTCTTGGTCCACTGGTCCTGGATAGATTCCTTGGGCCTTCTGCCTCCTCCTTTTGGGTTTTTTTTGTTGCTCTCCATCTGTTTGCGTCTATAACATCTCGTTCAAGGGCCGAGCTATCTGAGAAAAGTTCTTCACAAACCGTCTGTAGTGAGAACAGAAACCCAAAAACGATCTCAATTCAGTAACGGTGGTGGGCCGAGGCCAAGAAGTGACTGCCTCCAGTTTTTGTGGGTCAGTGGCTATCCCTTCTTCAGATACCACATGCCCTAAATTGGTGACAGAGGTCTGGTAGAATCGGCACTTCTCCAAGGACAACTTCAACCCCTCTTTGTGTAATCGTTGGAAAAACATTCTTCAATCGGGCCTCATGCTCTTCCAAAGTTGGACCAAACACAATGATGTCATCAAGGTAAATCAGTACTTCTACCAGGTTCATATCACCCACTGTATTCTCCATCAGTCGCTGGAACGTGGCAGGGGCCCCGGACAGTCCTTGAGGCATCCGATAAATCTCAAAGAATCCCAGTGGCTAATAAAGGCAGCCTTCTCCCTGTCTTCTGGGTGCATAGGGATTTGTTAGTACCCACTCTTCAATCCAACACACTGAACCATTTTGCCCCAGATAAACACTGCAAGGCTTCTTCTATGTGAGGGTTGTGTATTGATCAAGGATAGTTCTTCGAGGTTCAATAATCGATGCACATTCGTAGGGACCCATTCTTCTTTCTCACCACCATGATCGGGTAAAGCGTAAGGGCTTCGGGATTCTTTAATCACTCCTGACCTTTTTGGTTCAGCTAGTTGTTCCCGCAGGTCTTCCAAATCACATAAGGGGATCCGTCTTGCCCTTTCTCGAAATGGCTTATCCTCAGTTAATCGGATGTGATGTTGAGCACTCTTGGCACAGCCCACATCAAAGTAATTTTTTGAGAATATCTTCTCCCGCTGATCTATCTGAGCTTTGATCCTTCGTTCCCAAACAGGGGGGAGGCTTGGGCAGTGAGTAGTTGTGTTTCTTCCATCTCCCATTTGTGCTGTCTCATTCTTCTCTAGCGGGGTAGCAGCACTCACTTTCCCGATCACCATTCGAGGCTTTAGGCTGATCGGGTGACTAGTGACATTCTGCACACTAACAGGAACTCGCCCTCCACTCCGGAATAGAGCCCGAGTGGATATAGTTTCTCGAACTAAATCTAGCCCAACATACTCCCCTGTGGTGCAGCTTCTACCACCACATACGGACCCGGTTGGTCCCAGGATAACTTGACAGTGGCTTTGAGACAGGCCCTCTCTCCAGGTTGCAGCACCCTTTCTTGAGTGTCCACTCACCACAACCTCTCCACTCCTTCTGCAGGTGCTGTCTTTTCTTGCAATATCCTTGCCTCAACCGAGGATGGATTTTCCCAAAAGGGACACCCTCTTTGGCCAAGGGGGTGAGTAGTCTTCTCACTAAGTTGGCATTAGTTCCTATCAGCAAAGAATTTCGGCCAGCTCCAGGCGGTCGAGGGCATACGACGGCTAATGTGTCGAATGTCTCTAGCCTTCCAGCTTAAGCAGAGTCAAAGGTTATCTTGATAGGTATGTAACCATCGTAAGTGCTTGGGTATAGATGCCCTCCACTTGGACTGATACTATAGGGGAAGGCCTCACTAAGTTCTTGGGTAGGTTCCCTCCAGGTGCCTCTAAGGCATGTGCTCTGACAGGCCTCCTTGGAGGCAGTGTTTGAGATTTAACTGCTTGTGTGCATTGATTTCCTGTCCACTCCTTCCATTTTAAAGGGATTTTAATTTTGGGTCGTGCTTGAGCACAGGCGGGGGCGAGAGGACTGATGACTTGTGTTCTCCCCTCTTGTTTATCTTCCAATTTCTTTTCTGATCCTTGGAGCTCAGCCTTCCCTTTGGACTCCCAACTAGTTCCCTCATTGAGGTCCCTTTAAGTTTCCCGCCAGCTTGGGGAAGAGGAGTTTCTGCAATGCTCTCAAAACTTTATTGAGGAGTTGAGGGCTGTCTTGGGACACCTGGCTCGGAAATGTCCGGCTTCTCCACATTCATAACATCTCCTCTCTTGTCCTGAGTACTGTTTTGGTTTACTTGCACGAGCCCCTTGCTCCTGAACTTTTGCTTGGGTCTCCATTACTCGCATCAGCGCGTAATACATTTGAGTCTGAGCCTGTGCTACCTGTGCCATCAGTTCCGTTGGCCCTAGTTCTACAACTGGTTTATGGATGTCAGCGGGAGTCAACCCCTTGGGTTCAGATTCGGTCCCACTGTCATCATCGGAAAACTCTATTTCAGCATGAACAGCGCGGGCCACTACTTTCTTTCTCTCTTTGACAGGACGACTGCGCTGTATTGAGGGGAGGATGGATGGGATGTATCGCAACCTCCTTCCCTCAGTAAGAGCATTGAAGATGGGTCGTGGCTGGGTCTTCCAGCATGACAGCGACCCGAAACACACAGCCAGGGCAACTAATGTGTGGCTCCGTAAGAAGCATCTCAAGGTCCTGGAGTGGCCTAGCCAGTCTCCAGACCTGAACTCAACAGAAAATCTTTGCAGGGAGCTGAAAGTCTGTATTGCCCAGTGACAGCCCTGAAACCTGAAGGATTTGGAGAAGGTCTGTATGGAGGAGTGGGCCGAAATCCCTGCTGCAGTGTGTGCAAACCTGGTCAAGAACTAAAGGAAACGTATGATCTCTGTAATTGCAAACAAAGGCTTCTGTACCAAATATTAAGTTCTGCTTTTCTGATGTATCAAATACTTATGTCATGCAATAAAATTCAAATTAATTACTTAAAAATCATACAATGTGAATTTCTGGATTTTTGTTTTAGATTCCGTCTCTCACAGTTGAAGAGTACCTATGATAAAAATTACAGACCTCTAGATGCTTTGTAAGTAGGAAAACCTGCAAAATCGGCAGTGTATAAAATACTTGTTCTCTCCACTGTGTGTATATATACTGTATATATATATATATATATATATATATATATATATATATATATATATATACATATATATATATATATACAATATCTCACAGAAGTGAGTACACCCCTCACATTTTTGTAAATATTTTATTATATCTTTTCATGTGATGACACTTTGCTACAATGTAAAGTAATGAGTGTACAGCTTGTATAACAGTGTAAATTTGCTGCCCCCTCAAAATAACTCAACACACAGCCATTAATCTCTAAACCGCTGGCAACAAAAGTGAGTACACCTCTAAGTGAAAATGTCCAAATTGTGTCCAAAGTGTCAATATTTTGTGTGGCCACCATTATTTTCTAACACTGCCTTAACCCCCTTGGGCATGGAGTTCACCAGAGCTTCACAGGTTGCCACTGGAGTCCTCTTCCACTCCTCCATGACGACATCACGGAGCTGCTGGATGTTAGAGACCTTGCGCTCCTCCACCTTCCATTTGAGGATGCCCCACAGAAGCTCAATAGGGTTTAGTTCTGGAGACATGCTTGGCCAGTCCATCACCTTTACCCTCAGCTTCTCTAGCAAGGCAATGGTCGTCTTGGAGGTGCATTTGGGGTTGTTTTCATGTTGGAATACTGCCCTGCGGCCCAGTCTCTGAAGGGAGGGAATCATGCTCTGCTTCAGTATGTCACAGTACATGTTGGCATTCATGGTTCCCTCAATGAACTGTAGCTCCCCACTGTCGGCAGCGCTCATGCAGCCCCAGACCATGACACTCCCACCATGCTTGACTGTAGGCAAGACATACTCGTCTTTGTACTCCTCACCTGGTTGCCACCACACAGGCTTGACACCATCTGAACCAAATAAGTTTAGCTTGGTCTCATCAGACTACAGGACATGGTTCCAGTAATCAATGCCCTTAGTGTGCTTGTCTTCAGCAAACTGTTTGCAGGCTTTCTAGTGCATCATCTTTAGAAGAGGCTTCCCTCTGGGCCGACAGCCATGCAGACCAATTTGATGCGGTGTGCAGCGTATGGTCTGAGCACTGACAGGCTGACCCCCCGCCCTTTCAATCTCTGCAGCAATGCTGGCAGCACTCATACGTCTATTTCACCAAAGACAACCTCTGGATATGACGCTGAGCACGTGCACTCAACTACTTTGGTCGACCATGACGAGGCCTGTTCTGAGTGGAACCTGTCCTGTTAAACCGCTGTATGGTCTTGGCCACCGTGCTGCAGCTCAGTTTCAGGGTCTTGGCAATCTTCTTACAGCCTAGGCCATCTTTATGTATAGCAAAAATTCTTTTTTTCAGATCCTCAGAAAGTTCTTTGCCATGAGGTGCCATGTTGAACTTCCAGTGAGAGCGATAACACCAAATTTAACACACCTGTTCCCCATTCACACCCGAGACCTTGTAACACTAACGAGTGACATTAAACCGGGGAGGGAAAATGGCTAATTGGGCCCAATTTGGACATTTTCACTTGGGGGTGTACTGACTTTTGTTGCCAGCAGTTTTGACATTAATGGCTCTGTGTTGAGTTATTTTGAGGGGGCAGCAAATTTACACTATTGTACAAGCTGTACACTCACTACTCTTTACATTGTAGCAAAGTGTAATTTCTTCAGTGTTGTATATATATAAATATATATATATATATATATATATATATATATATATATATATATAGATAGATAGATAGATAGATAGATAGATAGATAGATAGATAGATAGATAGATAGATAGATAGATAGATAGATAGATAGATAGATAGATATATGCTTCCTATGAGTGATGGCAGTAAAATTCCATGTGGCAATTCTTCGCTAGCTAGTTGGAGCTTATTAACTGTAATCCGTTTGGTTGCAGATGAAACAATAGATTCCGAGTGGTGAAGACCTAAGGCATCTGAGTACAGTGTTCGAGCAATGCAGTAAAGTGTTCTTGGGTAGAGATGTGTGTGCACTGTGTTCTGTAATGGTGGTAGTGAATAGATAAAGATTGAGCAGCTTGCTCTCTCACCAACAACCGAAATCGATATGCAGTCTTCCAGACAGGAACATGGATGGTGACACTCCGGCATTGCATCCTCTGTCTCAGCCCTCTCTAGTGACTTTCTTGACACGTCAGCACTGATGGGTAGGCGCTGTAAATGATGCTAGTAACTGGATGTCCGACTCGGGTAGAAGAACTAGGCCCCACAGGCCTCGTGGTAGGCCGCGACCTCTCTCTCTGTCACACAGAGAGGTCCGTCTTGCGTCAGGCCCCAGGAGGAAGAGCTAAGCTCCTTTTATCATCCCTCCCAGCAACCATCAGGCCACTGCAAGTGTCCCTGGAATTTGTAGTCTTAGAGTATATGAATACATAGCAGCAGATTAAAAGAGGACTACACTCCCCATAACTATCTCCGCTGGCACACAGGTATGAGGTCACTGGCTGCACGAATAATCATGGGGACAAACAATGTTTAGAACACTGGAAGGTACGAAGCTTTCTGATAACAGTCCATATCAATACATCTGTGTACCTGCCCATTCTAATTTCTTGCCCTCCTGTGTCCTGTCCCTGAGTTACTTACTATATTGAAAATAAAATAAGAACATTTTTTTTGCCTTAATATCAACCCTAAATCACATTGCTAAATGCATATTATACTTGTTTGTAGCTTAAATACTGAAATTGAAATACTGAAATATTGCAGTTAAAACTGTAATTTTGTAACTTTTGGAAATGCCAGTAAAAACTTGTGTCAGTAAATTTTAATCTGGTAGGTTGGCAACACTGGAGTGTCTTTACCACTTCACAATAACTTTACTGAGAAGAAACAGCTCTGTGGTGTATTGCCCTAAACTTCTTGTGTACATTCTCTATGTTCAATGGTCCTAATTCACCACAAAGACTAAGTCCCAATTCACACTGGTGTGATGCAGGAAACCCTGCGATTCAGTGCCGGTACCTGTTTCGCACCTGAATCACACACTGGTTCACACTGAGATCTGCGACCCGAATGTGATGTCTGTCATCGCACAAGTGTAAATCCAGCCCAAAAAAAAAATCCACTCCACCCATTAGAGTATATACATGGGTTATATGAAAACAAAACTGTTAAAAGGACACTTTACTGTTTTATTATGATTTTTTTTATTTGTACAATATACCAAAGCATCCTAATGTTTAAAGCGGTTCTCTGGGGGAAAAAAATGAAAAGTCAGCAGCTACAAATCCTGTAGCTGCTGACTTTTAATAACAGGACACTTACCTGTCCAGGGATCCAGCACTGTCCTCACCCTGGCTTCACTAGCCTTCAGGTTCTCTGAACCAGCTGCGCTTCCTCAATGGTCGGGCAATCTTCTGGGACATGTGACCTGTCCCAGAAGATTGCAGGGAGGGGGAGAAAGAGAAGAACTGCGGAACTCCCCTTTTTGGGTGAAGCTTCACTTTAGGCAAATATTTTTCCCTTTTTACAGGGATGCACCATATACAATATGTGCTCTACTCACTATTCTGACCTGTTATGGGTCTAGATAGAATGGGATGCATTTAGGCTTTCAGAATGCATGCTTTTCTTGGTTCATTTTCTGACACCATACTGTGTTTGCAGCAACCTAGTAATGCCAAACATAATCAACAGCCCAAAAAATTAAGATACCTGTAGTATTTTACAGGGGTATGTTGTAAAACTAGTGCTTCTCTGATTTGTATTGTTTAATAAAAGGCACAGAACTAATGACAAAGGTGATGTTATCCTAATTAGCCAAAGTAAATTAATTAGGAGACACATTAACCTCTAAACCTGACTACCAGATAATTATATCCTAATCAATTAAACTCCTACTTTATTTAATTAACCTGTGTAATGTAATCCATAAATCTAGAAATGCCTATCCTATTTATCTTTTTATGGCATTGGATATGACTATCTGCAAAGGCTTAAGCCACATACCGGTGACAAAAAGGATTTATGACCACCTGAAGTGTTCAAAATCACAAAAGAAGTATTCAACTTGTTAAAAAAGAACTCTGTGCAAGTGGACACCAATTATTCTCTTATATATTGGCAAAAAAGAAAGGATCTTTGCGCATCCTTTGCTAACAAATCATAGAGGAGACTGCAGAGGGCCCCAGCAAAGGAGCAAATGCCTTAAGAATGTGTAGATGGCTAATGTCTGGTTGGTTTGAGTGTTGTGGCTTTCTATGACACATCATGCCAATAGAGGAAATATAACAAGCACTTTAAATTGTTGGTGGCAATAGTTATTGTACATGAAATATCCAGGTGGTTGCTGATGGTTGATTGTTGTCTTTGAGTGAAGAAAGAGAGTAACATTCTATATTGAGCCGAGTGTATTGGGCCTGCATACTGCAAATTTAAAGGCATTTTTATTGTAGGCAACCATAGCTTTTGTAGTCATGGTAAATGGCAGCTTTTGTAGCCATTGTAAACGCCAGCTCCCATTCGAAGAAAAAAAAAAAAAGACTACTACACCCAATGTGGCTGCCACAGAATGACAGATCCACCACCTCCTGCCGCTAAATAAACGAAGGGATGTGGCCACCCGGTGATGTGACTGGATGACCCTGATCCCTTGTGATGTCATAGACCACACATGCTGGGTGGATGACGTCACAAGGGGGTGAAGGCCACTCGGTGACATCACCGGGTGGCCCCACCCCTTTACTTATTTAGCGACAGAAGGCGGCAGAGCTGTCATTCGGCGGGTGTGGACCTTTTTTTTTGGTTCGGCGGCCGGCTTTTATCATGACGATGGATCTGCACCAGGAGAGATTGTTTTTATTTTTGTTTTTTTAAATAAAGGACTGGGTGTAGGTTTTTATTTAATTTTTAACACTTTTTTGGTAAATGAGTAGGGGTATATTGTACCCCTACTCATTCACTTGGGGGAGTGGGATCTGGGGGCCCCCTTGTTAAAGGGGGCTTCCAGATTTCGATAAGTCACCCCCCGCACCACCACAACCAACGGACCAGAGTTGTGGGGAAGAGGCTTTCTTCCTCATCAACATGGGGACCAAGTGCTTTGAGAGGGAGCCCCCCTACCATAAAGCACCCTCCATGTTAAGGGCATGTGACCTGGAATGGTTGGGGTGGGGTGCTCCCTCAGTCCCCCCTTTTCCTGGGCTGCTGGACTGCATGTTCGGACAAGGGTCTGGTTTGCTTTTTGGGGCAGCCCCATGCAATTTTGTTTTTAGATTTTGGCGTGGGGTACCCTTTATCATCCATACCAGACCTAAGGGTCTGGTATGGATCTAGGGGGGGACCCCACGCCGTTTTTTTAATTTTTGGTGTGGGGTTCCCTTTAAAATCTGTACCAGACCTGAAAGGGCCTGGTATGGATTGGAGCACCGCTGAAAGCTGAAGAGTTATCGAGTTATCTGTTCTTCAGGACGCAATTGCTGGCTTGCTTCTTAACTACCAGCTATTCACTGGCTGTTAAGGACACCGGAAACTGCCCACTCCTTAACAAAAACTCTACCACTCCTAAACACTTTTGAAAATGCTCCTAAACACTGCCAAAATGCTGGCAAAAACGTTAAATATTAGTGTTTTATATCCAGGATTTTTAAGGTGTCTACTGTGCATGATAGAGCCTAAAGACAATGTACAAAGTGGAGAAGCCCATGTCATCCATGGCACAAAACTACACAGAATTCAGTGGGGAAATGGTGTGTTATAAAAGTAAATTGTGAACACATACTGTAATACACAAGTATCTAGCCAAAATGGCCACTCCAGCGGTTTAATGGCAGATGAGATTTAGGGGCATATTTATAAAATGCTTATCGAAACATTTGTCATTCAGCCTAAATATAAAACACATACAAAGAACCATTCAGCTCTTTTTAAGTTCCAGAAAGCAGAAACTTTACATATGCCTAGTGGAATATTGACCAATTGCACTTGTGGCCAGTGAATGGGACAGCATATTAGAATTATTGTATGTCCATAAAGAAGACCTTTCCCCTTTTTCATTAAAATCACATGAGCATGCAGCCCTGTGTGCTCATATAAAATAATCTTACATTGATTAGTTATTTTTCGCTTTGGCTTACAATTAATGTTTTTCCACTTTTTGGTTGAGTGAGGCACTGGTGATGTAACCTTGGCCTCACATCTGCATCTTGGGAACTTGCTATCACATGTTTGAGGAGGCAGACCCAGTGTTCTAGACACAGAGTTCCAGGATATACATAGTTGCCAACATTCTCTTAAAATTTTTAGAGACCCTTTTTGTAGGCAAGGTATTTTGGCGCAGTTTAAATTATGCTAAATATTGGGTGTGGCTTAAAGGGGTGTGGTTAAAAAGAGTCTGAGATTTATATAGTGGAGAATGTGGTAATATATAGAAAATGTAGGTAGGGAAGTGTGCAGAGGTTTAAGTAGTTTGTAGGGCAGTGTCCAGAGGTTAGTAGTATGTTGGGCAGGGGGTTGGAGGGGATGGAGAAGAGGGGGGTTGAGTGTAGTTGGGGTGGGAATGGAGAAGAGGGGGTGAGCAGCGTTGGGGTGGAGATGGAGAAGAGGGGAGGTGACCAGAGTTGGGGTGGAGATGGAGAAGAGGGGGGGGTGAGCAGAGTTGGGGAGATGGAGAAGAGGGGGGATTAGCAGAGTTGGATTGGGGATTGAGAAGAGGGGGTGAGCAGAGTTGAGGGGATAGAGAAGGGGTTGAGCAGAGTTGGGGTGGGGATGGAGAAGAGGTAGGTTGTTCTAGGCTGCTGTGAGGGCACACACTGGGACAAGGCGGTGGGGGGGGGGGACATGCACACAAGTGTACATGGCAGTGACACTGAGGAGTCAGGCTCGGCACAGTCAGCAGATAGCTTTCTATAGGAGGACTCACTGCAGTTGTAGCTTTTCTGGTGGCAGTCATGGATACCTGCCTTGGGTTTCTCTCCCTGTTCACCACCTCGCCACCCTTATCTTCAATATTTCAGAGATCAGCCGAGTGGAAGGAGATCGTTCCACAGCTTTATGATGCACACCAGACACCTAGCCCCTCCTCAGTCGATTCCACCAATCACAAGCTGAGCCAGGACTAGACTGGAGACTGAAAGGAGTGTGAGTGGTGGGCGTGAGTCAATGTGATGGGAGGGGCGCAATGGGACCCCTGCAGCTACGCCATTGGTGTTACCTGGGTGTGGTCCGCACCCCCATAGCGATGCCCTATTTTTCAGGATTCTGCCGGGATCAGCTCAGACTGGGACATTGTTCTGATTTCTATGAATGTCCCAGGAAAATTGGAACTGTTGGCAACTATGGATCTAAAAGAAGATGGATTCATCTACACTTGGTGAAAATTGCCATCGTGAGAAGAATGGAGAGGAGGAGAAAAATCAGGTACACAAAAATTTAAAAGCCCACATTTATTTATAAGCATCTGTTTGTAGGTTGATATTGCCAAACATTTCAAAACTGCCCTTGTTATGATGTTTATGATAAGGGTGAAGTTCCTCCTTATGCCTGGTAAACAAAAGCTTACTTCCTAGGCCGTGGAAATAGTATCTCCGCATGTCACCCATCAAAATCCTCTTCTCAGTGCTGTCAGGATTTAGTGATGCTAGCAAAAATAATACTTTTGCTTTATATTGTTTTTATGAATTACCTCCATGCTTAACAAATGCAGTCACAGGTACTGGGTAAAGTCACGCAAAAAGGTAATTTGTTTACATATTTCTTCCAGCCTTTCAGGTTTCCATATGTGAAAAAGGAAAAAGTTATGGTTGGGGTACCATTGAAGTAATTATTTTCTTTTCCTGTTGCTGCATTACAGTATTCGTACATATTGCTCCCTTTACTAAATGATAGTACTCTCCCTGGCTTATATCAAGCGGCACTATCAGCCTGAGAGTTGTTCCTCTCCCACTGTCTCCTGTCAGCACAGCCGGCCTGTGGAAGTCACACTTACAAGCTGCTAACGTTTATCTGTGTGTTAGTGTTGTGTTATGTGAGGGACATGTGGTGGCACTTCCCTAGATGATGGATAACCACTTACACTCCATCATTTTGCAGCCTCCATGGGTCACTCACACATAAGTGCCTGTGCATTCTTTGTATTGGGGATGGCGGTTACTTTCGAGCTCTGTGACTAATCTTGGCTGAATTGTCTGGCATGTGGGTTTATTTCTCAGGCTCTCTTATTGCTTTGCTGTCATAGTGTCTCCATCCATTCTGGTGATCTGGTAATGATCCCAGAAAGGCAGCTTGCTGTGTCAACATATTATTGCTACTTTCTTAATTAATTTTTTTTTCACCTCAGTACATCAAAAATATTTTATTTCTTGTGGCTGAAGAATCTGAAATGTAAAAACCAATTGGTAAGTCTAGGATGAGAACCTGGCACTGGCCTTTGTTGGTTGATCCTCCAATATTTGTTCATGTCTTCCTGCAGTTTACATTTCAGTGAAAGTTACCACATTTAGTAAAAGCGACAACTGGCATCAAAGTAGTATGGTAATTTACTGGTAGAGATAAGTAAATTGATAGGGCCAAATCAATATTGAATCTCCAAAAAATTAATGAACACCCAAATTTCAGCACTGAATACAAAGGAAGAAGGCGCACCAGCTCACTGCATTACCGTATAACGTCTTTAATAAACATAAAGATGCAAACATTAGTCCCGGTTCACACTAGTGCGATGACAGACATCGCATGTGATTTGCACCACACTGCTGTGCATATCACATGCGATGTCTGTGCAATGCGATTTCAGCCATACAAACTGTATGGCTGAAATCGCATCGCATTCGCACCAAAATGGTGCAGGCCCCTTTTTTGGTCCGCACTGGAATCGGATCGCATTGGGTATTCACGCCTATGCGATCCGATTCCTGCACCATTTTACAGTTTGCACTGCGATCTGCGAACCAATCTGGGGGTGTCATTAACTTTACATTGACACCCCCAGCGGTTCGCAGATCTCAGTGTGAGCCAGTGTGCAATTTAGGTGCAATGATGCGGGAACCCGCACTGGATTTGCAGGGTTTCCCGCATCGCACCAGTGTGAACCAAGCCTTATACTCACAAAAGGAGAAATATTACAGGCATTAATACAAAAACCACCAGACGCACAACCATTGGGTAGGATGCAGCTGACGCATTTTGAGGGACATGCCCTCTTAATTCGAACTAACTCTATCCCATGAACTACACAATTTAAATAGTTTTGATTAGTCCAGCTAGACCCAGATTAGGTGGAGGGGTGAGGACAATCTTCACAAAACTTGACCCTTAACATGAGACCATGCTGGACCTTGCAATCAACTAAAATGAAAAAGCACCAAAAGCCAAAAAAATAAAAATAATTAAAAAAATAAAAAAAAAATCAACCCAAGTTTCAGCAAACATTGCTCGATTTACTGCATAGATTGAATTGCTTCACCTCATCATTAAAATGAACCGGTAAATTCTGTAAAAGCCTTTGTACAGGCCCTCCTCACACAGAGAGTGAGGAAACCAATCGGAATTCCCTATTTACGTGATTAGTGGTACATGTTATAATTACATAAAATGCATTTTTCTCAGTAAGAACCCATTACTTGCGGGGGAAAGGGAGGTTAATGTTTTTTGATAATAAACACTGGTCTAAAACATAAAGAGAACTGGAATCCGACCTTGAAAAAGAGACTGTAGCCACACATCCTCTCTCTCTTGGCTACTACAGGAGAGCAACATTTTTCTTTATTAGGCTCTCTAACGTGACATGACCATAGAGTATAATGATACACGTTCATAGGACTATGGGTATACCATCTAATCAAGAAATAACCATAAAATAATACAACTGTATTACACATTATATGGATACTACTCCCACTCATCATAGCTTTAGTGCTTTTTACTTAATGTAAATATTAATCTAAGGTTTCAAAGGAATTCATAACTGTAACCCATCCATGGATCTTGCTACATCTAAATTGTATGGACTGTGCTGTGTGTTGCTATTGTGTTATAATGACTGCAATCTTACTGGTTCAGTGTACAGCGCTGCTTGAAATGTGAGTGCTTAATCATCACCATCATATATGTTCACATTGCCTTTAACCAAATAACTGCACACCTGCCTTCAACCGAAATAACAGTTTTAGCAATGTTCTGTGCAAAGTTTTGCTGGCCTCCTAATTTGGACTGAGCCTTCACAAGTTATAAACATTTGATGCTGCTGTTGGTTACGTACTTTACAGAAAAAGTATCCTATGCACATGGCTCTGGAAATGATCATCATAACATTTTTGATGTTCCATAATGTTGAAATATTGCATTGGTCACTCTACACTGTTTTTAAAAGTAAACCTGTCAGTAAACCACTCAATTCAAACTAAGCAAATGATGAAAAAAAATATAAGTAGACAGGCTGCTGACTTAATATACAACTCTCAACTTAATGGTCAAACTTAGCCCCAAAAGCTCCCGCCTCTAAAGCTTCATAAAGGTAGTTTAGTAGTTCTTACTCCTAGAAGCAACAGAAATCAAATGATGGGGGAATGGAAATTATCTCCTCATAACAATAAAACAAATTGAAACAGGATTCTCTGCATTATGGAACCTGAAATCAAAGTGGTGAAATTGATTTTACGCATCAGATGGCATGCAGCTAACATTATCAGTAACTGTACCTCAATTTCATGTTTTGATTTCACAAAACAAAAAAATCTCACTAGTTGCAGCTTGCGTGTATTTTTGTGATTTGCCTTTTTTAAATGAAATCCGGGAAAATACTTATGGTTTTCATTTAGCTGTTCTGCTCTTATCTATCCATTCCATATGAACAATAAAACAAAGAGTCATACCGGGCCCTTAAAGAAATGGGGATGATGATGATTTCTGCATTCTGGCAGAAGGAGTACAGGAACATGTTGGGCAATCCATTGGGGGATCTAAGGTCAAATAAAGGACAACTCCTGTACTAAAGAGAAATGCTTCTAAATTTTAATAAAATCGTTAGTTTATGCCCCGTACACACGAGCGGAATTTCCGTCGGAAAAATCTCAGATGGTTTTTCCGACGGAATTACGCTCAAGCTTGGCTTGCATACACACGGTCACACAAAAGTTCTCTGAACTTTCGACCTTCAAGAACGTGGTGACGTACAACACTACGACGAGCCAAGAAAATGAAGTTCAATGCTTCCGAGCATTGAACGGAATTTCCATAAAGAACTTTTTCCGTCGGAAAAATAGAGAACCAGCTCTCAATCTTTTGCTGGCAGAAATTCAGACAGAAAAAGTTGGATGGAGTATACACACCGTCGGAATATCCGACCAAAAGCTCCCATCACACTTTTTTTGACGGGAATTCCGACCTTGTGTATGCAAAATTACAGTCGAATTTGAAAACAGAAAATGCAGAAAACATTGCAAACAATGGATCCTTGTAATGTAAATCCAAGTGTTACAGTAAAATTAATGCACTCACATTTAGATGAATAAGAATTATCACATCAACAGTAATCATAACTAATATAAATTTCCTGGTTTACAATCCATCTTGGCCTTACAAGTTCCCACCTCCAAAGTTTCCTTATGGGCTTTCATAGCTGAACCACAGGCAAACTGCAAAATAACTTGAGAGTGACAAGCCTACTTTGTCACTCTCAATAATACTCTGTCCTCTAGTCCTCGTCGTCTCTTCTCTACTTTTAACTCTCTACTTTCTCCACCACCCCCTCCACCTAGTAACTCACTTACAACTCACGAGATTGCTAATCACTGCAAAAACAAGATGGGAGCAATTCATGGGGGAATTTCCACTGCACAGACACCTATCCCACCTAATATACCCTGTACAAATCCTCTCTCAACACTTTCCTTTTTGACCTTGCTACTACCAAAGAGGACGCTAAAATTTTCTCAGAAGCCCTCCTTACCACTTGTCCCCTGGATCCTGTTTCCTCACAACTGCTATGGTCACCCTCTTCTTCTATCCTTTGCTCCCTCACTCACATCTTCAAAACCTCCCTCTCTATTGGCACCTTCCCCTCCCCTCTAAAACATGCCCTGGTCACCCCCGTACTTAAAAAGCCCTCACTGGACCCTATCAGCCTGAACAACTTAAGGCCCATCTCTTTGCTCCCATTTACATGAAAACATTCAGAACACTTAGTCTACAATTGTCTGAGCTCCTACCTCACTGACAACCTTCTTGACCCCTTAAAGTCTGGCTTCCGCTTTCTACACTCCACTGAAACCGCCCTACTGAAACTCACTAATGATCTACTAACTGCTAAAACCAATGGCCACTACTCAATGCTCATACTACTAGACCACTCTGCAGGCTTTAATACTGTTGACCATCCCCTCCTCCTCAAAAAAACTCCACTCTTTTGGCCTTCAAGACTCTGCTCTTTCCTGGTTTTCCTCCTACCTATCAGTGTTACCCATAACTCTGTTTCCTCCTCTCTACTTCCTCTTTCTATATGGGTACCTCAAGGTTCTGTCCTCAGACCTTCCTCTTCTCCATTTACACCTTCTCCCTTGGTCAATTAATAGACTCCCATGGCTTCCAGTACCATCTCTATGCTGATGACACACAAATCTATTTCTCTACTCCTCACCTCATTCCTTCAATCTCCTCTCACATAACTAACTTACTAACTGACATATCAGCATGGATGTCACACCACCTCCTCAAACTCAGTCTTTCTTAAACTGAGCTCATAATTTTTCCTCCGGCCCATCCCTTGCAGTTACTATCTTTTGTTTCACCAGCCCCTCCCTATTAGATTGTAAGCTCACAGCAGCAGGGCCCTCCTAACCCTCTTGTATTGAATTGTATTGTTGCTGTATTGTCTTCCTTTATATTGTGAAGCGCTGCACGCACTGTTGACGATATATAAATGTTGTATATTAATATAATAATAGAACAATGGACAGGTGCTGAAAAATTCCTATGACGGAAAATTTCTGAGTAGAAAACGTTTTCTTGATGTAAAACACTATTAACTACATTAGTCTTGATATAGTACCGAGTCAAAACAGTTACTCGATCATTTTCTCATCTTTATATAAAAATTCAGTATAACATAATCTTTGGTTACCCAATTCCATTAAGCCTAAACCTTTACCCCAAGGAGACAATATTATATTTGACTATATTCTAGAATATCCGTTTAACTAGTAATTTCATCATACTAGAAATTCAAATATATGCATCTCATTATCATTTGTTATCTAAGATAAATAAGCACAAGTTATTCAAGATATTTTTATGTAATGTCATGCTTATAACTCTTTGTACAACGTCTTACAATGTCCACATTGTACTAATTTCTTTAAAACAATAAAAATTTTTTGGAACAAAAAAAAGTAAAAAAAAAATTAAAATAAATAATATAATAATAATACACAGATAAAATACATATAGGAAAACGGTTTTACCTACTGAATGATTTGTACTTTTGTCCATCTAGTTTGAAAATTTCAAACGCCATGGTAGTTCATTCTTTCTTCCTGTCAATGTGTATCTGCCTGCCCGAACAAGGTACAAGCAGACAGATACACTGTTTGTTTGTACCTTGCAGGAGTCCTGCGTGGCACCTGTGATCTGCTGATTGTGGGAGCAATGCTTTACAGGCTCCAAGTAAAAAAATAAATAAATGCACATTTTTTTACCTGCAAAAAGGTGTGCATTTATTTTTTAATTTGTTTTAAGGTGAACTTATTCTTTAAACAGCTCTGACCCACAGCACAGTCTGTCCAGCACAAATGGGGATCTGTTTTTTTTCTGCTGCAGTATTACTTTTACTTACATTTCCTCTACTTACCCCCACACATTGATTGGACAGTGAAAGGAGAAGCAGCACCTCTCTCTGTCACACTGCTTTCTCCTTCTAACAGCAGGCTCCTTGCACTGCAGCACACCTTAGCAGACCCTTGTGCAACTTTTTCCACCCCCTCTTTGAGCTTTTCTGCACAGACTGCGCAGCAGACCATAAGAGGCTGAAACCAAGACAAATTCAGGTACTTACACTGCTTGCATTTAAAAAAAAAAACACATATAACAATGATCTAATGATTACACAGTTGCATTAGGCTCGGTTCACATTGATGCGGCTCTGCAAGCTACATTTTTCATTTGAATGGGCTGCCGTGCCTCCTGAAACACAGTAAAAAGGTCCCTGCACCATTTCTGGAATTGCAGCCTGCACGCAAACTGCATGGCGATTTCCAGTGTGTGGGGCGTGCCATTAGGATGCTCGCATTGAGCGTGTTTTTCTGTGCGGGTGGTTGCGGCTGCAGGAATAGGTGCAGACCTATAGTGGGAACCACCCACACAGATGTAAACCTAGCCTATATGTGTGTCTTTTATAACTATCTGAAGTTCAGCTTTAATGTGATGAAGCAGGTCATTTCTGAATTCTAAAGGAAAGGTTCCCATATTTGGGACAGATTTACTTTAGCCACTTGCCGACCGTGCTATAGATGAATGACGGCTACAGTCCTGGAAGCCTGCCGTGCGCCCACTGCAGAGCATGGGTGGCACGCTCTATGATCGCTATATCACTAGGACACAGCTGAGCACAGATTGGGGGAAAAGGGCTTTTTACCACATGATCAGCTGTGTCCAATCACTGCTGATCACGATGTAAACACAAGCCGCTAACCGGCTTGTGTAAAAAGGAAATCTACGCTGATAATTAGGACACTTATTATCAGTGTCCTGATTATCAGTGCAGTCCCAAAGGTGCCCACCAGTGCTGCCTATCAGTGCCCACCAGTGCTGCCAATAAGTGCCCACCAGTGCTGCCAATCAGTGCCTCCTCATCAGTGTCATCTATCAATGCTACCTATCAGAGCCCGTCAGTGCCACCTACCAGTGCCCATCAGTGCCTATCATTGCCGCCTATCAGTGCAGCCTATCAGTGCCACCTATCAGTGCCCATCAGTGCCACCTCATCAGTGCCCATCAGTGCAGCCTATCAGTGCCTATCAGTGCAGCCTCATTAGCATACATCAGTGAAGAAGAAAAATTGCCTGTTTACAAAATTTTATAACAAACTATTTTTTTTAACAATTTTCGGTCTTTTTTCATTTGTTTAGCAAAAAATATAACACCTAGTCAATGCAGCCTCATTAGTGCTTCCTCATCAGTGCCCACCAGTGCCCATCAGTGCCCTTCAGTGCCGCCTCATCAGTGTCACCTTATCAGTGCCCATAAGTGCAGCCTATCAGTGCATATCAGTGCAGCCTCATGAGGACATATCAGGGAAGGAGAAAAATTACATGTATGCAAAATTTTATAACAAACTATGAAAAACATTTTATTTTTTTTAACAATTTTCGGTCTTTTTTCTTTTGTTTAGCAAAAAATATAAAACCCAGTGGTGATTAAATACCACCAAAAGTAAGCTCTATTTGTGTGAACAAAAATTGATAAAAATGTCATATGGGTACATAGTTGCATGACCGCGCAATTGTCATTCAAAGTGTGACAGCACTGAAAGGTGAAAATTGCCCTGGGCAGGAAGGGGGTAAAAGTGCTCGGTAGGCAAGTGATTAATGTGTATTCAACTATATATATAACATAGTTTCAGCTTTGGGTGTTTTAACATAAGTTTTTTTTCTCCCCTGTAGCCTTTAAGGATTAGGTCACTAATTGAAGTCTTGAGCCATACTAAATGAAGATGTGGTTAGAAAAAGCTGTATGTGTCTGAAGGCTTGGTCTGTCACAGTGTCTGTCTGCCATTCCTCTGACCGAGACATTCTGCCACGTGCGTGACCACAGCAAGGACAGCTGCCAGGAGACACAGTTCTCTGTAGGTAATGAAGGAAAGAACTCTTCAGTTTTATGCTGCATTCTGAAAAAAATAAGTTTCCTACACAGAGAACATCTTGCAATAAAGAAAATGTAAATACGTTTGTTTGAAATTAACCACTTAAGGACCAGCCTTGTTTTGGAATTTAGGTGTTTACATGTTTAAAACATTTTTTTTTTGCTAGAAAATTACTTAGAACCCCCAAACATTATATATATTTTTTTCTAACACCCTAGAGAATAAAATGGCAGTCATTGCAATACTTTTTTTCACACCGTATTTGCGCAGCAGTCTTACAAGCGTGCTTTTTTTTGAAAAAATTCACTTTTTTGAATAAAAAAATAAGACAACAGTAAAGTTAGCCCAATTTTTTTTATATTATGAAAGATAATGTTATGCCGAGTAAATTAATACCCAACATGTCACGCTTCAAAATTGCGCCCGCTCAAACTTTTACAATCAAAAATCTTCATAGGCGACGTTTAAAAAATTCTACAGGTTGCATGTTTTGTGTTACAGAGGAGGTCTAGGGCTAGAATTATTGCACTCGCTCTACCGATCATGGCAATACCTCACATGTGTGGTTTGACCATCGTTTTCATATGCGGCGCTACTCACGTATGCGTTCGCTTCTGCGCGCGAGCTCGTCGGAACTGGGCGTTTAAAAAAATTTTTTTCTAGTTTTCTTATTTATTTTATACGATTTTATTTATTTTTACACTGTTTAAAAAAAAATAAATTGTGTCACTTTTATTCCTATTACAAGAAATGTAAACATCCCTTGTAATAGAAAAAAGCATGACAGGTCCTCTTAAATATGAGATCTGGGGTCAAAAAGACCTCAGATCTCATATTTACACTAAAATGCAATAAAAAAACATAAAAAAAAAAAAAAAGTTGTTTAAAAAAATGACATTGAAAAAAATATGCCATTAAGACGTATGGACGGAAGTGACGTTTTGACGTCGCTTCCGCCCTGCAGTGGGCACCATCTTCCCCTCACTTGTCTCCAGGCACAGCTAGAGGACAGACCGATAAAAGTGATCTCGTGGTGAATCCACCACAGAGACCACTTTTATCTTGTAGCCGACCTCCGCACGAAAACGGGGATACCGGGGTTATGGCAGCTAGCTGCTGCCATCACAACGATATCCGCCGGCAAAGTTAGGACATACATGCAGCGGTCGGCAAGTGGTTAAGACTGTCCATATCTTGAAGCAATTAGTCACAATTAACTGGACTTATTCCGAAACGCATAATATTGGAAAAAATTTATAAACTGAAATTTGATTGTGTCACCTACTCGGGTCTGTATCTTCTGTATGCTAGGATGTACTATTGCATGTTTGTCTGCATTTATCATAAAGATGATGCAGATTGTATGTGCACTATTTCATGCTAAAATAGAACCAAAGTCAAAACTTTTTTTTTTTTCATTTTACGGGGGGTTATAAGCAATGTCAGTTTTTTCCATCTGTCTCCCATCTGTCTCCCATAGGGGAGATTTCCCTTCATTTCCTGAAAGAAGCTCCTCCCACTGATGTTTCCCTGCACATGGACTGGAAAAGAACTGGGTCCTGTGACAGCTGTATATCGATTATGAAAAAAGGTACTTAGATTTTTTTTTTAAATAAAATAAATAAGGTGCCATCATCTATATACAATAAGATAACATAGAATCAATTGATTAATTGAAAGAATTAGTTGGGACTTTGTATGAAGCACAGCTAAGAAAGTAGGGGTATAAAATCACATGATAATGGATTCCAAGAAGATATACATTAAATAAGGGAGATAACATGATAGACATGAGTAGCACCTTGGCAATTTATTATACATAATGACGACATAATTCATTGGTAATAGATGCATTGGTATATGGTAATAAAATTGTTCCATTTCATGAAAGACATAATTATGTTAATAATACTAATGATTGATAATAAAATTCATAGCGTTCATATTGTTGAATCTCAGAATCACATGATTGTATGATGTAACATAAGGCTGGGGCTCTACGCGTTTCGTGGAGATATCCACTAGTCAGGAGAAATTTACATAAGCATAAGTCTATAATAGAAAAGAAGAATTACAAAATGAGCAGATTCCTGACACAGAGGGAGAACAGAGCGTAGGTGGAGTAGATATTTCCAAACGCTCTTACTTATGTATAAAATGGATTAATACTTTAATGATGTTGCTGACAGCTGGAGGCGCCATGGAGAGACAGACATCTCACGGGAGCTGAGATTTCAATTCAACAATACGAACGCTATGAATTTTATTATCAATCATTACTATTATTAACATAATTATGTCTTTCATGAAATAGAACAATTTTATTACCATATACCAATGCATCTATTACCAATAGATTGTTTATGAATTATGTTGTTATTATGTATAATAAATTGCCATGGTGTAGCTCATGTTTATCATGTTATCTCCCTTAATTATGTATATCTTTTTGGAATCCATTATGATGGATTTTATACCCCTACTTTCAACTAGTACTTTTATAAGCATTGTGCTTCAAACAAAGTTCCAACCAATTCCTTCAATTAATCAATTGATTTTATTTTATATATATAACAGGGATGGAGGCAGATGAATTTACCCACTCATTGCTTCATATAAAATCCCAAACACCCCCTGCCCCCTCTTTAATCTGCTATATACATTAAGAGAAGGGATAATGAGTTTAGTATCACTTTAAACCCAAAACCAAAACTGTAATATATTGCAGCTTACCAATCATTAGATGTGGTGGCTACAGTATATTTCCTTTTTAGTCTTTTTTCCTTCTGTTTTTTCTGGTGATCTGTCCAGTAACACATCTCCTGTATCAGAGTGCCTCCACTCTGGATGAAGGAGCACAAGGGCACCTTTGGACAGCAGCTGTAAGGGTAACCGGATTCTTAGCACCAGAAAACCAATGCAGACTTACATTCATATTCAGGCACACTTACTTCTAAGCGAAAGAGGCAACGTTAGACGTACCATTCCAATTTGTCATGCTCATGTTCGTGCGCACACATGTACACACACGCACGCGCACACCTAATAGCGTGCACACTTTGCACCCATTTGCCTGTTTAAACTGGTCTGTTACCATGATCAGTTGCGGAATGGTCTTCAGTTTGTACCTGTGTTGCTGAAACCTGATCCACTGAACTTGCTTACCTGTGTATGACCCGGCTTTCCCCTGGACTTCGCCTTTGCCCCTGCCTTAACCTTGTTCATCTGATTGCTCTAACCTCGGCCTGTTTACTGGACTTCTATTTGCCTGCTGATGCTGTACTGCACTGCCTGACTGTTACTGACCTTGGCCTGCTTCCTAGACTTGCTCTTACTCTGTCCCTCGTTACCCAGCTGTCCCTGGTTGCATATCGGCGCTGCCTGCTACCATCTCCTGCTCCAGTGCCAAGCTGCTTTAGCATCCTGTCCTGAGGACTGTGACCCCCAGCTTCATCTACAACATTTCAGTCGTCACCAGGTATGTGATAGCAGCATTGTTAATATGGGAGGTGGGGCGTCAGTGACGTGTTAGACATACTAGCAGATTTAGACACACTAACAATTTGAAAGTGACCTCCAACTAGTACTTATATAGATAAATAAATAAAAGCTGATCATTGCAAGCACCCCTCTCAGTGATAACTGGTTTGGCTCATCCCTCTAACTGTTACATCTGCAAGAGAGCTTGTTCTTTTGAAAAACACACAGACTTTCTGGCAGATTCGCCAGATGAAAATAAGGGAAGAACGCCTAAAAAAGAAATTGAATACAGCCATCACATCTATGAATTGGTAAGCTGCAATATAATAAATGTTTGCTTTTGGGTTTAATACCGCTTCAAATAGCATTGATTGGCCTGGGTAAAAAATACACCTCTAATATACATGTAAACTATAAAAAACTGTCTGTAACAATGCATAAGTTTCAGCTTGTTGGCAAGAAATGTTTTTTTTTTTTTTTTTTTATATGATAGCAACCTACAGTGCTGTGAAAACGTATTTGCCCCTTTCCTGATTTTTTTATTTTTTGCATATTTCTCACACTTAAATGATTCAGATCATCAAACAAATTTTTAATATTACACAAAGATAACCCAAGTAAATCCAAGATGCAGTTTTTAAATTATTATTTCATTTATTAAGGGAAAATAAGCTGTTCAAACCTGCCTGGCTCTATGTGAAAAAGTAATTGCCCCCTCCCATGCTGAATCATGAATGAACTGTGATTAACCACAATTTTTCACTTGCCACAGCCAGGCCTGATTACTGCCGACTTGTGAAATCAAGAAATCACATAAATAGAAGCTGTCTAACAAAGTGTAGCACGCTAACAGATCACAAAAAGCCAAACATCATGCCACAATCTAAAAAAAAAATCAATAACAGATTAGAAACAAAGTAATGTACATGTATCGGTCTAGGAAGGGTTTCAAAGCCATTTCTAAGGCTTTGGAACTCCAGTGAACCACGGAGAGAGCCATAATTCACAAATGGAGATAACTTGGAACAGTGGTGAACCTTCCCAGGAGTGGCCGGCCTACAAAAATTACACCAAGAGCATGACGGCGACTTATCCAGGAGGATATAAAAGAACCCAGAACAACATCTAAAGAACTGCAGGCCTCACTTGCCTCAGGTAAGATCAGTGTTCATGATTCAACAATAAGAAACAGACTGGGCAAAAATGGCATCCATGGGAGAGTTCCAAGGCACAAAGCCACTGCTGACCAAAAAGAACACAAAGGCTCATCTCACATTTACCAAAAAACATCTTGATTATCCCCAAAACTTTTAGGCAAATATTCTGTGGACTGATGAGACAAAAATTTTACTTTTTGGAAGTTGTGTCCCCCGTTACATCTGGCATAAAACTAATACAGCATTTCATAACAAGAACATCATACCAACAGTCAGACATGGTGGTGGTAGCGTGATGGTCTTACCATAATTGATAGAACCATGAATTCTGAGGACTCCCAGAAAATCCTAAAGGAGAATGTTCGGCCATCAGTTCGTGACCTCAAGCTCAAGTGCACTTGGGTTATGAAGCAGGACAATGATCCGAAACACAACAGCAAGTCCACCTCCAAATGGTTCAAACCAAGAAAAATTTAGATTTTGGAGTGGCCTTGTCAAAGCCCGGACTTAAATCCAATTGGGGTGCTGTATCATGACCCTACACAGGCCGTTCATGCTGGAAACCCCTCCAATGTGGCTGCATTAAAACAATCTGCAAAGAAGAGTGGGCCAAAATTGCTCCACAGCAATGTGAAAGACTCATTGCCAGTTATCGCAAACGCTTGATTACAGTTGTTGCCGCCAACAACTGCCAGTTATTAGGTTTAGGGGGCAATTCATTTTTCACATAAAGTCAGCCAGGTTTGGACAGCTTTTTTGCCTTAAAGCAGAGGTCCGCCCACTGCTGCAAAAATTAAAAGCCAGCAGCTACACATACTGCAGCTGCTGGCTTTTAATAATAGGACACTTACTTGTTCTGGAGTCCAGCGATGTCTCGCAGCTGATGTTTGCATCAGCTGTCGGGTGCTGCTGCCGCCATTGTGGGTAAGGGAACCAGGTAGTGTAGACTTATGGCTTCATGCCGGGAACCCTACTGCGCATGCACGAGGCTCCGCTCCTCTCTCCTACTGGCCCGGCGACAGGGGGAGGAGGAAGCCGGGCGGTGACCTCAATAGCTGCGGCTGGGGCTCCCGGAAGTGGGGACAGGATGCCTGTCAAAGACAGGTATCCTGTCCCCCCTCCCCCCAAAAGGTGCCAAATATGGCATCGGAGGTGGGGAGAAGACAAATGAGCAGAAGTTCCACTTTTGGGTGGAACTCTGCTTTAATAAATGAAACCATCATTTAAAAACTAAATTTTGTATTTACTTGGGTTATCTTTGTGTAATAATAAACATTTATTTGATGATCTGAGCCATGTGACAAATATGCACAAAAATAAAAAATCAGAAAGGGGCAAATACTTTTTCACAGCATTGTATATATCGCTACTGTAATAACCCAGTTTTAGCAGGACAATATTTAATGCGTTTTTACTTTTCAGTATATCTAATTTTATTTTATAGCATTAAATGTGCAGATACAGTATTATATGGGTAGTCACTATGGAAGTACATATGACACTCTTGCTTGCTATAGTGCCTTTTCTTTGAGTGTAATTAAAGTTTACCGTTTCACACACCCCTAAATTCTCCTCCCGTTCCCCTGTAAATGATCTGGACGTCCCTGGCCCCTTTTCCATCCACCCTTATTTGATCTTCCTGATCTTGATCCACTCCCCGTACAACACCCATTGATCTGGCTCCCTCTCTTTCCACATGCAACTGTCATTGATATGAACACGCACCTCCCATTAGTGTGCCTAATTCCTAGATTACAGGCTCACTCCCCACCTTCCTTACTGCCTCACTTCTCCGCTCTTCTCCTTCACTGTGTGTCCTGCTGTCTGTCATCTGCTCATCTCCTTCATTTTCCTGATGAGTATTCTCTTTCTTCATTCTCCTGATAACTAATCTCCTTCAGTATGCTATTATAGACATCAGTGGAAATGCCTAAATGGTTGTGATTAATCACTGTCTTCTATTAAATCATCAGTCAATCCAAAACTTATATTTATTCTTTTGGTGGATGCTTGAGAGTTAATCTGCTTCACAGTTTTTATATCTCTCAGGGACTCAATTGGTGAAATATCTGTGCTTGAGTTCCTGGATTGGGTCCCAAATGAGGGGCAAAATTGGGTGGGGACACCCTGAACTCTGAGGTGGACAATAACAGTTATGAGGGGATCACACTGTTGGAATAGCAAACATCTAAAAAGACAGTGGATGACTCAGCTCACCAGACTCCACCTGTAAATACCATTTCACTTTTGAATAGATGGGCCCTTTACCTTCCCCTTTTTTCAATTTACGGTATATCTTAGAAAATCAATACAAATAATTAAAAATGAAAGTGTGATACAGGAAATGTGTGATGACAGGCTGTTGGCAGAAAATCCGACCGTTTATACGCTCCATTGGGCAATTGTTGTCAGATTTTCCGCAGACAAATGTTGGATGGCATGTTGGATCAGCTATGACTAAGCATCTATCCATGATGTGAAACGCATTAGCTGGTTTTCTCTGTCTTCTATGCACAAGATCTGACTGTTTTGGATTTTAATCGTTTAAATAAAGATGCCTTTAGCGGGGTGTGGCCGTCCAGGATTTTTTCCTTTCTTCCAAATGTTGGATAGCAGGCTTTAAAAGTTTCCGCGGACAATTGTCTGTTGTTGGATTTTCCAAGCGTGTGTGCACATGTCCGTCAGACAAAAGTCCAAAGTACAAACATGCATGCTCGGAAGCAAAGACAAGCCAGAAGTGGTCGGTCTTGTAAACTAGCATTCATAATGGAGAGTTAACATTCATGACATGGCAAATTATGAAATCTCGAAATGCAGCGCACATTCTCTTCTTCTTTAATGGGATAATAACGAAGCTGCTTTGCTGGTGATACTGATGGAGTTATTGCAAACACATTTTCAAATGCTTTTTTTTTTTGTAGTGATATCAAAAATAATATTATTATGCTTTTTTAGTTACCACAACACCATTATCCTGTAGTTTTTAAGATCAAAGATACAACTATGTTGGTGTCCCTTGTCAATTTTACATTGTCTTTTTTTAAATGTAACTGCCTACTCACAAACTGTCATTTGAAGTAAAACACATAGCCAAGTATTATTCTCCACAATTTTTTTATTGTGCATTAAAAAAAGAAAACAATTAAAATTAGACATGCTATCTGCCAATAGAACTTAAGCTAAAGGTGCATTCTATGCATCCAAAAATATAGAAAATATAACAAATCAAATCATTATTTTTCAACCAAAAAATAAAATAAAAGCCTCATGCATGTGTCCTGCTTCTTAATATAGGGGAACAGCAATGGCAAGAGTTGGTGAAAGCAGGGGTCCGTCATCCGGAAATAATTCCGAAAATCATCTGGATTATTCTGCTGGAGGTCCCGCAGCAAAGGCATATGACATAATTGGTCATGATTAATAAAGCAACCAATTTTTGGTCCAAGAAATCCTCCTCCTCCTGTTCCTGGACTGGACTTGGGTCAAAGCAATAAATCCAAGGCCAATAATAAATAACACGTTATCTCCTCCGATTCCGCAACATGTCTGGTTGATGAGCGGCTATTCAGAAACAAACTGAAAAGCACGAAATGAAAAGCATGAACTGAAAAGTGCTAAATGAAAAGCACGAAATGAAAAGCGCGAATCAACACTCACCAAACTTCTACTAACACAAAATTAGCGGAAGGAGCCTAAAGGGTGGCGCTAAAGAGCTGAAAAACCACTAAGTACGTCACTACGTTCGTGTTTGTTGACCGACATATACTTGTAGTTTTGCCGTTTGTATGCAAGACAAAATTCAGGCACACGCTTTGGACAAAAGTCAGAGATTTTGTGTGTGGAAAATCCGATCATGTGTAGAGGGCATCTAATTACTACTTGTGGTGTACTCATTAAGCTCATAGTGTCCAGAGCAATTTCTGCTTTATTACAATTTTATAATAAGAATATTGCTATCACTTTGAAAAGAATTCTCTAAAACCACAAGCTTCAACTAAGTAACGACCTCCTGGTTAAATAAATACCCAGTAATTCCTCTGCTGTTTCTAGATAAATCATTAGAGCCCTATTCTTGACTTCATCTCCCAGGATGTTAAAAAGTGTTTAATGTACAGCACTTGGATTACTGTAGCACAAGAAGGTCCCCATAGTTGACCTTACCCCTCAGCATGCAACAGTTATAGCTGTCATATACCAGCGCTCTTGGAAAATATAGCCATGGCTCCTTGTCTACTCCCAAACACTCGGGCAGGGTGTGTGCCTATATTGGGATTTTCTAGTAAATGTACGTAATTCTTCCTTGCAAATCTTGTTATTTCATCCCCTGATCATAAGTGCTCATACTTTCAGCTATTTTTCCATCATACATGGAGGGGGAAGATTTTGAACTATGATATGAGAAAAATAATCCCCATGGTTTTGCTTTTTGAAAACCCTTTAATCCTGAACATTAAGCAGACATTTCCATGCTTTTATCTAGGCTACCCCAGAGTCCTTCTTCTCTAGAGTTCCTGTGTTCTGTCAAAATTTAGATCAGAACTTGTTTGGGCAGTTCATACACCCAATACATTACTGTTACGTTACACTGCCTTTGTCTGACCTGATCAGAGTCCTATCAACATGTCCACACTCACTTACACTATCTCTTTCTTTCTCTGCATCCCTGCTACAAGGAGATAATATGGCATCTATGAGAATGTGTTACCTTTTCAATAGACATTCTATGCATTCCATCAAATAATTTGTGTGGGTGTTCCTTGACAATGTTTTTTTCAAGATTTTAATAAATTAGGATTTAGAGAGATCTACTAAACAAAATGGTTTTTGAATGATGAGGTGTACTTGTGTGCCACTGCTTGATGAATGCCCTATGGTAGCCATTAGATATGTTCCAAAACACATTGTGCAGTCATCAAGCATTTTGTTCATTAGAGTAACCAAGAGGCAACATCATTGATGCAAAAGCTTGGGTATAGTAAGTATATGAGCATTGTCCAACTGAAGTATGCAGGTCCCACCAATAAGTCAGATATACCATTGTAGTACTATTATTACATGTCATACTTATACAGAACAGTTAAACAATTGCAAAAAAAATGGCATCTTTCTGGTAAAAGGGATTTTGATGTTTTACTAACAATTTATAAACAATTGACATTGTCTGCAGCACATACACTATATTACCAAAAGTATTGGGACACCCACCTTTACAACTCACATAAACTTTATTTGCATCCCAGTCTTAGTCCGTGGGTTCAGTATTGAGTTGGCCACCCTTTGCAGCTATAACAGCTTAAACTTTTCTAGGTAGGCTATCCACAAGGTTTACAAATGTGTCTATGGGAATGTTTGATTATTCTTCCAGAAGTGCATTTGTAACGTGGATGAGAAGGCCTGGCTCACAGTCTCCACTCTAATTTTTCCCAAAGGTGTTCTATCGCCAGAGATTGCGAGCCAGGTCTTCTCATCCACATCAGTGCCTGACCCCACAAATGCGCTTCTGGAAGAATGATTAAATGTTCCCATAGACACACTCCTAAACCTTGTAGACAGCATTTCCAGAAGAGTTGAAGTTGTTATAACTGCAAAGGATGGGCCAACTCAATGTTGAACCCTATGGACTAAAACTGGGATGCCATTAAAGTTCATGTGCGTGTAAAGGCAGGCGTCCCAATACATTTGATAATATAGTGTACGTGATTCAGCTGAGTGCTAGAATCTGGCACATGCACAAGAGATGCCTTAGCACTGAGTGCCCTGTGGCTGGGGAAGGAAGTGGCCAACAACAGAAGAAGTTTTTGGGAATATAGCAGTGGCAGTTGTGAGTGGCAATAGGGCAAACCCTATATGTACCCATAATATGCAAGAATGCAATGTGTAAATGCTTATTGTGGAGAGTGCTCTTGCTGAGCTTACAGATTCACATTACGATTCTATAGGCACCAGAGAATGATTGGGTATAAGATGTCTTTTAACTCAGTTTCAGCCATAAACAGGAGTGGTACACAAGGATTCTTCTTTAGGCTATGCAGGAGAGTGGGGTGTTAGACATGCTTCGTGCAGACTCAGTACCAGCTAATCCGAGGAAACAGTATTGATATTCTAACATGCCCAACAACTTTGTCACTGATGTTGTGAGCTGGGAATATATGAAGCTGACTATGGGCATGAGATTATCTCCCGATCTGTCCATCCAATTTCTACAACACCTCTATAGATGAAGTGCTCTGCTCGCCAGGGCTTAAAATATAAGAGAGAGAGAAGGAGGATAAACAAGAAGTTAAGTGACTTGTAAGGCATCATTCAAACAGCACCTCTCTGATTAGAGGGGGAAAAATCATGGTGTTATTTTTATAAGATGAATAAAGTAGCTATGAACTCAGATCAGATGGTATCTTGAATAAATATGTTTTAAAAATTAATATAATTAAGGTATGTGTAATCCTGGTTAAAGGTGTTTTGTTATATCTGATCAATAAGTGCAAGAACTGTGGCCCTGCATTGTAATGATGTGTATGCTTTATGTTATAACTCAGGTTCAATTGTTATGTCTAGTTCCTTATGCATGTTAGGAAACAGTTAACAGTTTTGGTCATGTGATCTGGGGCGGGGAGCTGTGGAGAGTTCTGTAAGATGGATGCTGCTGAATAAAGACCAGGCTCATGTTAAAGCTCTTGCTGTCTGCCTATTCTTGGTGTTAAATCATCACATGGTACCAGAAGTTGGGTCAGAAGAATCATGGCAGCAAACAGCAACACAAAGAACATTCCATCCCTGGATTTGGAATCAGGGAATGTATCTGAAAACTGGTCACAATGGAGGGAGCTGATAGAGCTTGTGTTTGCAGGACCAGATGCAGACAAATGGTCTGATCAGCAGAAAGCAGCTCACTTTCTGATATGTGTGGGACAAAATGGACGTGATGTGTGCCGAGCCTGGCAAGCAAGTGGGGAGATCACTGCAGAGGACAAAAGGAAAACAGAAGTACTGTTTGCAAAGTTTGAGGCATACTGCAACCCAAGGAGAAACTCCACAGTGCAAAGGAAACTGTTTTATGAGAGGAAGCAGTGTGGAGGTGATTCTGTGGATGATTGGGTAACACAGTTGTGCTTGCTTGCCAAAGACTGTGCTTTCTATGATGCTGGAGATATGATAAAAGACTGCATTCTGATGGGCAGTAAGTTTAAGGAAGTTCAGGAAAAGCTGCTGCAGGAAGAAGACTTAAATCTTGAGAAAGCCATAAGGATTGCCAGAGCATATGTCAAGAAAGGACATGCAGGTACTGGAAGGAACACAGCTCCAGATTAATGCTATAGAAAATCACAGCAGCAGATATGGGCAAGAAAGAACACACAAAGGAATAAAGAACACCTATGGCACTGGGACAAGTAACACACAAGAAGTGTGTGGATATTGTGGAAACATGCACCATAAAAATAGTGTATGTCCGGCAAGGGGGCAGATATGCAATAAATGCAAGCAAAGAGGACATTTTGCCAGGGTGTGTAAACTGTCTTCAAAAACACGTTCTGTACATGCCATAGAGGACAATGATGACAATGCAGGGTCAGACTCAGACTGCACCCCAATATATCATGCAGCAGTACAAAAAACATCAGTCTGTAGATGAAGCAACTGTAACATTACAGATAGGGGCTAACAAAACTCCAAGCACATTCAATATAGATACAGGAGCACAAGTAAATTGTGTGCCAAGCCACATATACCTGGAACACCTCAGTAATGAATCCCCCTTAGAGACTCAGGACCTACCAAAACTAATGGGATATGGTGGTGAAAAGCTGAAAGTAATGGGTCGCTGTCATGCAAAATGTTCATACAAGGGATCTGAAAAGGTTTTGCAATTGTTTGTGATAGAAACACAAGCCCCAGCAGTGCTAGGTCTCAGAACAAGTAAAGAGATTGGACTTGTGAAGATCATAATGACTGTGGATGGTGGGCACAGAGGTCTAACAGAGGCTGACATTAAACATGGGTACTGTGATCTATTCAAGGGCCTGGGGTGCCTCCCGGGTGTAAGCCGCATACGTATAAAAGAGGGTGCATAGCCTGTCATTCATGCCCCAAGAAGAATACCTTTAACTCTTGTGGATAAAGTCAGACAAGAACTCACTAGGATGGAGCAGCTGGGAGTAGTAAAAAAGGTCACAGAACCATTGGAATGGGTCAGTTCTATGGTTGTGGTGGAGAAGAACACAGGTGCAAATCGTATATGCATTTACCTACGTGATTTGAATAGAGGATATAGCGCACAAGCTAGTAGGAGCAACAGTATTTAGTGTACTAGACGCCCATTCAGGTTACTGGCAATTGCGTCTTGATGAAGCCGGCAGTTACTTGACCACTTTTAACTCCCCTTTGGGTCGATGGCACTTCACAAGGGTACCATCTGCACAGGAAATATTTCAAAAGAAATCACACAAATTGACCGCTGGTCTACAGGGTGTTGAAGTAGTAGTTGATGATCTGCTGGTCTATGGAAAGGATCAAATGGAACATGACAAAAACCTTACTGCTTTGCTCAATTGGTGTCGTGAGAAGAATCTTACACTCAATCCAAACTGAATGCAAATTGGGGTAGAAGAAGTTACATATTTTGGACACCTACTAACCAAAGAGGGCTTGAAGCCTGATCCAAAGAAGATTAAAGCAGTTCTTAACATGAAGGCCCCAACCTCCATAAAGGAGCTGGAGACATCACTAGGTATTTTCAACTATCTATCCAAATTCTTTCAGGGCCTTGCTTAACAGATAGCACCGCTACATATACTGCTACAGAAGGATGCTGTTTGATGTTGGGATGCAAACATGGAAAAGACTTTCGACAAAGTGAAAAAAATGATCACTAAACATCCAGGGCCAATACTGAAATATTTTGACGTAAACTGTGACATTGTACTTCAAGTGGATGCATCCCAGTTTGGGTTAGGTGCTGTACTGACTCAACAAGGACATCCTATGGCATATGCTTCACAAGCACTGACCACAACACAAGCCAATTATGCCCAAATTGAGAAAGAGATGCTGGCTATTGTGAATGGAGGTGAGAAATTTCACCAGTACATATATGGTCGCCCATTAGTTGTGGAAACAGACCACAAGCCATTGGAGTACATCCTACAGAAATCACTAGCTTCTACACCTCCACGTCTGTAGCATATGGTTATGAAATTACAGCAGTATGATCTCATAGTAAAGTATAAGCCTGGACAGGAAATTCCAATGGCAGATACCCTGTCTAGGTTGTTTCTAGAAGGACATGAAGCACGGGATGAACCTGAGTTGGAAGAAGAACAGGTACATGCAGTACTAGCGAACATTCCAATATCGGAATGTACGGCTGGAGAAGATAAGACAAGACACCAAACAGGATAAAGTCCAAGAAAAACTAACTTGTATCATATGTAATGGCTGGCCAGAAAAATGAAAGAAGCTGTGTTCTGAACTACAGGAATTCTGGCCTATGAAAGATGAACTATACATTCATTCGGATATCATATTTATGGGTGACCGTATTCTCATTCCTAAGTCACAGCAGGCAAAAGTACTGAAACAAATCCACCAGGGGCATTTGAGCATCACTCTGTAAGCGCAGAGAGCGGGAGTTGGTCTACTGGCCTAATTTGGACTTTGATATTGAGACACTTGTGAAGAAGTGTGAAACCTGCCAGACATTTCAAAAACACAAAGCAAAGAAACCTCTTACACCGTGGAATGCTCCTTCACGGGCATGGCAGAGACTGGCTACAGATATTTTTCATTTTGAGGACAACCATTACCTTATAGTAGTAGATTACTACAGCAAATACTTTGAGCTAATGCAGCTGAGAAATTTAAAAGCATCAACAGCCATATGGGCTTTCAAAACAATACTTTCAAGACATGGAGTGTGTGAATAACTTGTGTCTGATAATGGGCCACAATTCTCATGTTCTGAGTTCCAGTGCTTCCTGTGTGAATGGGGAATCAGGCACAAACCCACAAGCCCCTATCACCCACAGGCCAATGGTCTAGCAGAGAAGTATGTTGGCATAGCCAAATGCATTATACTGAAAGAGCAATCATCAGGGCAGGATGTGTACCTAGGACTGTTTTGTATATTCTCTTTTTATTGGTATAGGTTATTCAGGTTAAACAGCCTTGTTAATTATTACATTTTTACAAAAGTTGGTATCTCCACCTTACATTTTCAATACATTAATTTATATTAGACATACTATCCCTCACCACAAAACCTGAAAAGAAAAATTCAAAGTTTAGTAGATAAGTAAATAAATCCCATAACTACCACTCCCTCCCCCTTCTCTCTCTCTCTCTCTCTCTCTCTCTCTCTCTCTCTCTCTCTCTCTCTCTCCCCCCACCCACCCCCCATGCATCCACCTTCATGACTCCTCTTAACACTCCACCATCATCATATATTCTGATGATTTTTTAAACTCTAGCCACCTCTCCCATACACTGTTATATGTTTCCATAGAGTCTTCACTTCTATGTATTGTTTCTTCTATTGATTTCAACCAATCTATTTTTACTAGCCATTCTTTCATTGAGGGGGGATCAGGAGTTCTCCACACTCTTGGGATCAGGCTTTTGGCTGCATTCAGAAGGTGGGGTACCAAGGTATTCTTGTATTGAGCTATTGCCCTATCCGTATTATGGAACAGACATATCCACGGCTCTTTCCGAACATGCTCTCCTGTTATTTGGTAAATGTTATCTATGATCCTTTCCCAATAAGGCTGGATCTTCATGCAGTCCCACCATAGGTGTGCAAAGGTCCCCAGGGTGCCACATCCCCTCCAGCATGTTGGTGAGGTTTCTACACTATACTTCTGTACTATTTGCAAGACAACATACCATCTCGCCATCAGTTTATAACACATTTCTATTGTCTTCATATCCCTAGAGGTAGAGCACGCTACCCTAAGAATCTTACACATATGTTCCTCATCCCGCTGGTCACCTATTTCCTCTTCCCATTTCCCCAAATAGGGTGGGTATTTAGGTTCTGTTTCTTCTACCAATATTTTATATATTTTAGATATACTCTGGCCCAAGCACCCCGGGGAAATAGAGTAGCCTCTCCATAGGCCTTATATTACCTCTTCCTCGTAGTGGCTGGGGTTGTGTCTGTGAAAAGTGCTGTATTTGTGCATATCTCCATCTATCTAGTGGTCTGTTTCCCCATTTTTGTGTTAATTCAGAGAAAGTGCATAATCTATTTCCCGTCATTACATCTTGTAAAGTTATGTCATCCTTCTTTGCCCATCTAATAAAATACATGTGCTCTTCTTTCCCAGGTTTAAAATAATTTGTGTCTAGTAAAGAAATTAAAGGGGAGTTATATTGCCAGTGATATAATCTACTCAAACCATCCCATATCCTAAAAGTGTTTTTTGTTAGTGGATTTGTGCTATTTGATAATTTGCAATATTGATGTGGGAGCCACACCCTTTTCCCTAAGTTTACTTTGCTTTGGGCTTTTTCAATATTCACCCACCCTTTCCCATCTTTATCATGTATCCAACCTGTTACCCATGAAATAATAATTGCCTGGTAATATTTTTTAAAATCCGGTGCTGATAATCCCCCTAATTGTTTCCCCTTTACAAGTGTTGCATATGAGATTCTAGGGTGTTTGTACCTATGACTGTTGAACTATCGTGCAACACCCATTGAAGGTTTATGCTCACCTGCACAGCTGCTAATGGGTAGAACACTGAGGACCACAGTGCCTATTGCACCACAGAAATTGCAGCCTCAGTCTATTCCACGGGATCTGGGAACAGCTCAGAGGATCATAAACATGAAAAGGCAAAACTGTATTTTGATAAATCTACAAAATGCCTTTGTCCACTCTCTGCGGGGCAAGCTGTGCGACACAGAGTCACTGGGAATACATGGAAACCTGCTCGAATTGTCAAAGAAGTCAATTCACCAAAATCATATATAATCAAGACCAAGTGTGGACAGAAACTGAGACGAAACAGGCGTCATCTTCGTCCAGACACTGTTGCGGATACATCATTAGAGGAACCGGATGACAATGGAGATAAAGAACAAGCCCATGATGGCACAGGAGTCCTAGTGCTATCCTGTGCATTCTGCGGTCTTATCTAAAAGAATGTTATCCTAAAGTTTGTAAAACGAAAGAACATCTCCTGTTATGGGGGTGGGGGGGGGGGTGCTGTAGTTCTAACATACGTCTTGTCCTATGGTCCGCCTAAGACAGGAAGTGTGTCACTACAGGATCATTGGTGACAATAGAGGAGAAACAATCTGAAAAAAAAAAATAAAAAAAAAATATGCAGGCACCACTTCCAAATACTGTTAAGCTGCAATACTTTGTCCTTGGGTTTAGGTACACTTTAAGTTAATTTAGCATGAGAGATATATGAGAGCTACCATTGATAACCTCATTCTAATAGCGCCGTCTGACTGTTATCCTTATCTGGAATAAGTATGCAGATCCAAAAATCTGTGACTCCTCCTCATGCCAGTTCCTGTGTTCTTGATCTTGATCTTATGTTCATATTGAAAATACTACCTTCCTGAACCTTACTCACACCTTTAAAGTGAAATTAAAATTAGTACTCAAACGCTTCCCCCTCTGCAATCCTAATATACATATTTCTTGTGTAGCACCCTCTAGTGTGTTCTAGAAGTAGTTGTTAGTGTAGGGAAATTTTGGCTTGGCTTAGGCCACTTCCCCTTGGTCTGGAAGTTTGTAGAAACTTCTAGAACTGGAGGGAGGGAGTAAGGAGGTGCTGCCATGCATATTTATGAGGATCTTGACTAATCCCCAGCAAAAGGGGGCTGGAAGGGTGCAGGCCAACTCATAAATAGACATAAGCCATGCCAGCAGGAGCAGTCAGGTGGAAGATGGAGTTGGAGTGCTGAGCAGGTTTTCGGTTGCCCTTGAGGGTGCCCTCTAGTCTGGGGGGGAGTGAACTCAGGCTGGGATCGGGTGCTGGAAGGTCCCTTCTACAACACACAGGAGGTGGCTTTCCTGGAGCAAGGAGAAAGGACAGCAGAAGCAGGTCAGCACATCTGGAAGATGGTAGGCTGGTGGGCTGGTGAGTGTCAGTCTGGAGGACTGTGAGGATAAGTTAGCCTGGAGGGCTATTGAAAGGGGCAGCTGCAGCCAGGTGGGTTGGCAGTGCCTGAAGTGGTGGTGCTGGGATCAGTAGCCACAAGGAGGAATGTAAGCTGGACACTGAACTTTGCTACACAACCAAGGGGCCATGGGTTCCTGCCTGTACTAGGCTATTGCTTCAACCTGACTGAGTGATTGTCAGACATTTTCAGTGTACCAGCTGTGTTCTGAAAGCAAGTGAGTGCTGGAGGAAGAGAAAAAGCTGTGTAAAGAGACTGTATATAGGGAGAGTTGTCCCTGAAATTTGTTCTGAAGTCAAATGGGCATCCCATAATTTCCCATCCTTATCCAAGTTTATTACCCTCAATGAAACAAAAAAAAACAAAGCCTCTGACTGTTCTCTGACTTAAGAGTGCCTGTGAAGATTTGGTGTGCCTGGCTGTGCAGGGTGGGTGATCCCTTTCTACTTGCGGCTTCTCAGGTTGTGCACTACACTTGTTTATACCTTCTGTAAGTACTGTAAAACTTTGCGATTTTACCAATGTCCCTGTATATTGTTGCCACCTATGTAATTTGTTAATTTTATTCCTCATTAACAGCTCATTGGCTGTGCCTTGATCTACAGATTGGCTTGCTAGAGTGGCGTAATGCTCCATCTCCGACAACAGGCGATGCCTGTATCTGTACCATTGCCTGTTATTCCTTCCTCTGTCAGTATTGTGCAGTCTGTGATACCTAATGCCTTGGTGGGGAGTAGGCAGGGTAGCGTTTGTTGGTTCCTGGGCTCGTCAGCTGCGCCTAATGCAGTGATTGCAGGACAGGAGGGGTTGGTGGCATGGATACTTCAGACCTGGCTGGCAGGATGCAGGGACCTGTTAGTGAGCAGCATTGCTGGGGTGTCCTCCTCACTGGTGGTTTCCCCTGTACCTGCATGGATGATGGCGGGGGGCCACGGGACACCCATCGCTGGAAGTATACACTCACTGCCTGTACTCCCCGCCGAGGCTCCTGCGAGCACACAGGTGGCGGCGGACAGAGCTGCGTTGGAGTCCACAACATCGGATGGGGCCTCGGATGGAGTGCGTTTGTCTGAGTCAGCGAAATGCGAGATTTACGTCTGCTTTGAGGGTCCTTTAGGTGCGCATCTTAAGCCGGAGATGAGAGAAAAAATCTGGAAGGGGGAATATGTCAAGATATTTTCCCTCCTGCCGCTGGTAAAGTTTAATTTAGATAAAGTTAAGCCAGATGAAAGTAAAAGGGAGGAGGAAGAAAAGCGGTGTTACCCTTTGATTCTTAGGACATTAGGAAATTGGCTTCAGGCGTTCAACATTTTGGCCACTGTGATTGGGGAGAAGGCGCTGGAGAGCTGTTCAGCTCTTTTCTGCTATCTGGACTCTATTAGTGAGGCCCAGAGGGTGTATGAGGGGGTAGCTTGGTTGCACTATGATGAGCAGTTTTGGCAGCGTAAGGCAGTTAAACCCTCACCAAGGTGGGACCACAAGGACTTAAGCTTGTGGATGAAGCTGATGACCCAGATGAGGATCGTTCCCCTACCCTTTCAAGGTGGGTGTCGGCAGTGCTACTACCTTAACACCATCGGCCACGAAATGGAAGGGGTACTCCTGGCAGTTCAATGAGGAACCTGCAGATTCGGGGATCCTGCCGTTATTGTTGTGAATGCTCCGGATGTGGAGGTTCACATCCCTTGTCCAAGTGCTTTAAGCAGGGTAAGGGGAAGTCACCAATGCTGGAAAGAGGGAGAACTCCGGTGAGGGTGGAAAAAATGGCGCCCTTTCTCAGTAGGTATCCAGATAGGACCGCTGCGCCATTTTTGTTGCAGGGTTTTACTGACGGTTTTAATATCCCTTGTGCATTGTCCACTGTCCCTCCGGTGGTGGACAATTTCCACTCAGCAAAATTGCACCCGGAGGTGGTTTCGACAAAAATGGCCAAGGAAGTGTCCCTGGGTAGGATAGCGGGCCCGTTTTGTTTCCCTCCACTGGCTGATTTGGTGGTTTCTCCACTTGGGGTGGTCCCCAAGAAGGAACTCAACAAATTTCGCCTTATTCACTATCTGTTGCACGCCTGAGGTGAGTCGGTCAATGACGCTATCGACCCCCAGTTTTGCATGGTGTCCTATGCCTCTTTTGACAATGCCATTAAGTGGGTGGGCAAGTTTGCTCAGGGTGCACTGTTGGAAAAAACTGACATTGAGTCAGCCTTCTGATTGCTGCCTGTCCACCTGCGGAGTTTACGTCTGTTGGGTGTATTTGGGAAGGGCAATATTTTGTAGACAGCTGTTTGCCTATGGGTTGCACTATTTCCTGTTCTTTTTTTTTTAAACGTTCAGTTCCTTTCTGGAATGAGTGGTGTGAGATTTGTCCAGTTTGCAGTCTGTTATTCATTATTTGGATGACTTTTTGGTTGTTGGCCCTTGGGGGACTCAGACTTTCCAGATCTTGTTGGCCACGCTACAGCATTTGTATGAGGTTTTCGGGGTGCTATTGGTGCCTGAAAAAACAGAAGGTCCGATTGAGGAACTGAAATTTTTGGGTATCATCATTGATACGATTAGGATGGAATGTAGGCTACCTGTTGATAATCTGGAAGATCTTCATGGTATGGTTACCCATGTTTAGAGCTGCAGGGAGAATTGTGTTCCCTGCAGTCTCTTCTGGGCAAGCTCAATTTTGCCTGCCATTTATTTCAGTGCCCCGTTACATTATTGTATTCACTCCCCCCCTTACATAAGCAACCCCCCCTCAGACCGGCCTGGCGGCGCTGTCACTGACCTCCTCTCAGGTGCACCGTGCAGGTCTCAGTCAGATGGCTCCAGCAGCTTGGCGGCTCAGGTTTTATTGTATAGTCTCCTCTCCACAGTCCACAAATGTCTGTCTCCCCGTGACCCCCATCCCGGCGGCGCTCCTACTCTTGACTCCTTTCTAGAATCGCATAAGAGACTGCAGCCATGATACAAGAGGTGGACAGAGGCTGCAGACATACTACAGGAGGTGGACAGAGATTGCAGACATACTACAGGAGGTGGACAGAGACTGCGGACATACTACAGGAGGTGGACAGAGGCTGCGGACATACTACAGGAGGTGGACAGAGGCTGCGGATATACTACAGGAGGTGGGCAGAGACTGCAGACATACTACAGGAGGTGGACAGAGAATGTGGACATACTACAGGAGATGGACAGAGGCTGTGGACATACTACAGAAGGTGGACAGAGGCTGTGGACATACTACAGGAGGTGGACAGAGGCTGTGAACATACTGCAGGAGATGGTCAGAGACTGCGGACAAACTACAGAAGGTGGACAGAGACTGTGAACATGATAGTTTCCTCCTCACTCCCTCACAGTAGCCTCCTCCTTTGTCCACCATTATATTACAGTCTCCACATCAGTGTGTCCTGCTCCTGTGCTGTGCCCCTTTCACCTCTCCACAGGGCAGCACATCAGTGTCCTTCTCTGTGCCCCTGCATGCCACGGATTCACCCCCCAGTAATGCCATATCTGTCATCCTCTGTCCCCAGTAATGCCATCCTCTGTCCCCAGTAATGGCATCCTCTGTCCCAGTGTCACACTCTACTCCTCACTCACCCCTCCTCAGCTCCTCCGCCTATGGCGAGTGCACGAGGCGCGGCGCCGGCTGCCGTGTCACAGCCAGAAACGAGTGGACTCTAACATCTATTCAAAAATGGCGCCAGGCGGTGCCATTACGTTACTGCGCATGCACTGCCTGGCCGAGCGAGTACGAGCTTTCCAGAGCCCAGCCCGCTTCGGAACGACGCATGCGCAATTACATGGACGGCTCGCAGCCATCTTTTTTACAGGCACCGCTGCCTGTAACGGACATTTACGAGTACCCTGAAAATGGGCTTAAATTTACGAGCTGCCCGTAGATTTACGGGCGGTTGGCAACACTGGGGTAGGGTGGGAAGTCAAGTGTGGTCACAGCAGCCAGTAAGTCAGCAATACACCAGTCATGTGGTTTACAAAATTTATCGGCAACACTATCTTCTGTGCTGTGTTTTTAATAGCATAAAATTGCAGACACATCATAACTGGAGTGATCTTTGCACAATAAAATTACAGATAAAGCCTAGTGGTTCCATTAGAGAGTTCATAGCACACTTCGAATTTTGTCTGTCACCAGACTTAGCTGGAACACCTTCATAACTCAAACAGCTTTAAAACATTATGGTCAGTGTGTATATTTTACTTTCATCAGACTTTATTTCTATAGTAATAATAGACTGTCTAGTGTTTTACACATAATTATGAACTGACTCTGCAAGGAGAAATTAACTTTCTGCTGTGTATAGTTGGCTTCCTCCTCAGTCAAGAAATTGCACTTGAGCATTCTTAGTACATGTTCCACTAATGTGGTATTTGCTTCAGTCAATACCAGTAAATGAACTTCAGACCTCCAGCTAATGCAAACATTTTGTTGCTCGGTGGCCAAACAATTGCAGCCATTTATAGAGTTTTATTATGCCAGGAGAATTTGCCTGCCCACTTACACCTATCTATGAAGGATTACCCCTGTCCATCAGTACTTGGGCCTAACTGGAGACACGTAGTGGAGACTCTTCTGATTAAATCAGAATGTAGAATGCCGCTAATATGAGCTGTTGTTAAGCAGCTACTAACGGTACAGCACAAGTTCTTAGCAGGTTTATTTATTTATTACATCTGGGGTTTGATTTTTTTGTGCCTAGGGTAAACTTAAATGTCCTTTTTAAAGGGCATGTCACCCACAGCAGTCGCCCATCCTGAATATGTATTGTTATCCTGTCATTTTATGTTCCTGTGCCCTAATGCCTCATTTACCAGCTAAAATGTACACCTTACCTGTACTCTGCCACTGAAATCTTACCCCCAACCCACCCTATGAAAATAACTCTTAATACCTGGACTATGCTAAACCCTAATACCTAATCCTTACCCCTCCCTCCCCTCAAAATATAATCCTTTAATGCCAAATCTGATTTAAAGTCCACTTTGCCTTCATTGCTCACATTGGGGCGGTGACATATCCAGGGGGTATGCCTGAACCAAGTAGCACCACTTACAGGGTGCCACAGCATATTATACAGTGTGGCAGCAACGTGCCAGTTCTTGGACTGCGCCCTGCATTCAAGATGCCTGCACTGAAAGAAGCCTCTGTGCAAAGTCTGATGGGGCGCTGGCAGAGGGAGGTCGGCACAGGCAGTTCTGTGCTGCAAAGCATCCTATTGGATGCATCACGGCCCAATCATCAGAGATGCTGCAGTCTGTCTTTAATACCCGGAAGAGAATATTGGGTATCAGAGAGAGAGGGGTTCCAGCTTTACACAGTGCTCTGAGGCAATGTTACCATGGGGACAGTGCGCTCTGGTATGCACTGTCCTTATGTAGAGAGAGGGCTGCATGGGACTACAGGACAAGTACATGGTTTATTTTTGTCTCCAAATGTATCCACTTTTAGGTGATCCCTGAAAACTTGCCTCTTCAGAGAAGCCTATCCTGTCTCCATCTAACAACTGCACTATATTCTCCATTAGCTCATCCCCCACAGCTATTACACTTTTGTATAACTTGACCCTAGATTGTAAGCTCTAACGAGCAGGGCTCTCTGATTCCTCCCTGTATTGAATTGTATTGTAATTGTAACTGTCTGCCCTCATGTTGTAAATCGCTGCGTAAACTGTCGGCGCTATATAAATCCTGTATAATAATAATTATAATATTTTTACTATGCCGAATGCCCCACAATACCAACAGGGAAATAAAGGGACACCTTCCATCCAACCACTGTCCACTGACTGCCAATGCTGGAAGGGCAAGTAATTGTTCCAGCCAGCCACTAACCACCAATTCTGGGAGATTTATTGTTCCATCCAGCTATTTACTACCAATGCTGAGAGGGTTATTGTTTCAACCAATTGTTACTCACCAATGCTGAGGAGAAGGGGTTATTGTTCCAGCCAGCTACTCATCACCAATTGCTGTCACGTAGGTATTTTTTTACAGCCAGCCAGTGACTACCAGTGCTGGGGGGTTATTTTTTCAGATATCCACTGAAAAGCAAAGTTGGGGGGGGTGGGGTATATAGTCAGCCACTGACCACCAATACTTCTGACCATTGTCTTAAAAGTCTCTGATTGCTGGTTAACCACTTGAGCCCCGGACCATTATGCTGCCTAAGGACCAGAGGTCTTTTTCCAATTTGGCACTGCGTCGCTTTAACTGCTAATTGCGCGGTCATGCAATGCTGTACCCAAACGAAATTTGCGTCCCTTTCTTCCCACAAATAGAGCTTTCTTTTGATGGTATTTGATCACCTCTGCGGTTTTTATTTTTTGCGCTATAAACGGAAAAAGACCGAAAATTTTGAAAAAAAATGATATTTTCTACTTTTTGTTATAAAAAAAATCCAATAAACTAAATTTTAGTCATACATTTAGGCCAAAATGTATTCGGCCACATGTCTTTGGTAAAAAAAATGTCAATAAGCGTATATTTATTGGTTTGCGCAAAAGTTATAGCGTCTACAAACTAGGGTACATTTTCTGGAATTTACACAGCTTTTAGTTTATGACTGCCTATGTCATTTCTTGAGGTGCTAAAATGGCAGGGCAGTACAAAACCCCCCCAAATGACCCCATTTTGGAAAGTAGACACCCCAAGGAAATTGCTGAGAGGCATGTTGAACCCATTGAATATTTATTTTTTTTTGTCCCAAGTGATTGAAAAATGACAAAAAAAAAAAAAAAAAAAATATTTACAAAAAGTCGTCACTAAATGATATATTGCTCACACAGGCCATGGGCCTATGTGGAATTGCACCCCAAAATACATTTAGCTGCTTCTCCTGAGTATGGGGATACCACATGTGTGGGACTTTTTGGGAGCCTAGCTGCGTACGGGGCCCCGAAAACCAATCACCGCCTTTAGGATTTCTAAGGGTGTAAATTTTTGCTTTCACTCTTCACTGCCTATCACAGTTTCGGAGGCCATGGAATGCCCAGGTGGCACAAAACCCCCCAAAATGACCCCATTTTGGAAAGTAGACACCCCAAGCTATTTGCTGAGAGGCATATTGAGTCCATGGAATATTTTATATTTTGACACAAGTTGCGGGAAAGTGACACTTTTTTTTTTTTTTTTTTTTTCATAAAGTTGTCACTAAATGATATATTGCTCACACAGGCCATGGGCATATGTGGAATTGCACCCCAAAATACATTTAGCTGCTTCTCCTGAGTATGGGGATACCACATGTGTGGGACTTTTTGGGAGCCTAGCCGCGTACTGGACCCCGAAAACCAATCACTGCCTTCAGGATTTCTAAGGGTGAAAATTTTTGATTTCACTCTTTACTGCCTATCACAGTTTCGGAGGCCATGGAATGCCCAGGTGGCACAAAACCCCCCCAAATGACCCCATTTTGGAAAGTAGACACCCCAAGCTATTTGCTGAAAGGCATGGTGAGTATTTTGCAGCTCTCATTTGTTTTTGAAAATGAAGAAAGACAAGAAAAAACTTTTTTTTTTTCTTTTTTCAATTTTCAAAACTTTGTGACAAAAAGTGAGGTCTGCAAAATACTCACTATACCTCTCAGCAAATAGCTTGGGGTGTCTACTTTCCAAAATGGGGTCATTTGGGGGGGTTTTGTGCCACCTGGGCATTCCATGGCCTCCGAAACTGTGATAGGCAGTGAAGAGTGAAATCAAAAATTCACGCCCTTAGAAAGCCTGAAGGCGGTGCTTGGTTTTCGGGGCCCCGTACGCGGCTAGGCTCCCAAAAAGTCTCACACATGTGGTATCCCCGTACTCAGGAGAAGCAGCAGAATGTATTTTGAGGTGTAATTTCACATATTTCCATGGCATGTTTGAGCAATATATCATTTAGTGACAACTTTGTGCAAAAAAAAAAAAAAAAAAAAAAAAATTTGTCTCTTTCCCGCAACTTGTGTCGCAATATAAAATATTCCATGGACTCGACATGCCTCTCAGCAAATAGCTTGGGGTGTCTACTTTCCAAAATGGGGTCATTTGGGGGGGTTTTGAACTGTCCTGGCATTTTATGCACAACATTTAGAAGCTTATGTCACACATCACCCACTCTTCTAACCACTTGAAGACAAAGCCCTTTCTGACACTTATTGTTTACATGAAAAAGTTTTTTTTTTTTGCAAAAAAATTACTTTGAACCCCCAAACATTATATATTTTTTTAAAGCAAATGCCCTACAGATTAAAATACTGGGTGTTTCATTTTTTTTTTTCACACAGTAATTGCGCAGCGATTTTTCAAACGCATTTTTTGGGGAAAAAACACACTTTTTTTAATTTTAATGCACTAAAACACGCTATATTGCCCAAATGTTTGATGAAATAAAAAAGATGATCTTAGGCCGAGTACATGGATACCAAACATGACATGCTTTAAAATTGCGCACAAACGTGCAGTGGCAACAAAATAAATACATGTTTAAAAGCCTTCAAAAGCCTTTACAGGTTACCACTTTAGATTTACAGAGGAGGTCTACTGGAAAAATTACTGCACTCGATCTGGCCTTCGCGGTGATACCTCACATGCATGGTGCAATTGCTGTTTACGTTTGACGACAGACCGCCGCTTGCGTTCGCCTTAGCGCGAGAGCAGGGGGCGACAGGGGTGTTTTTTTTTTTTGTTTTTTTTTTCTTTATTATTTTTTTGCTTTTTTAATCTTACTTTTAAACTGTTCCTTTCATATTTATTTTTTTAATCATTTTTATTGTTATCTCGGGGAATGTAAATATCCCCTATGATAGCAATAGGTAGTGACAGGTACTCTTTTTTGAAAAAATTGTGGTCTATTAGACCCTAGATCTCTCCTCTGCCCTCAAAGCATCTGACCACACCAAGATCGGTGTGATAAAATGCTTCCCCAATTTCCCAATGGCGCTATTTACATCCGGCGAAATCTAAGTCATGAAATACTCGTAGCTTCCGGTTTCTTAGGCCATAGAGATGTTTGGAGCCACTCTGGTCTCTGATCAGCTCTATGGTCAGCTGGCTGAATCACCGGCTGCATTCTCAGGTTCCCTGTTGAGACAGGAGAGCCAGAGAAAAACACGGAAGACGGGGGGGGGGCATTCCCTCCCACGGCTTGTAAAAGCAGTCTAGAGGCTAATTAGCCGCTAGGATTGCTTTTACATGAAAGCCGACCGCTGGCTGAAAAGAATGATACCAAGATGATACCTAAACCTGCAGGCATCATTCTGGTATAACTACTCAAAGTCGTGAATGGCGTACCTGAAGACAAAAAAATGGTTAACAATGGTTAACAATAAAGCACAGTAAAGTGTAAATAATTACACACCTGAAAAACAAACATGATAAAACATAATAACAATAACAATAACAATAAAACATTGCAGAATAGAATACAGTAAAAAAGAGCAGAACAATAGAGAGAGAGAATAGAGAGAGAGAGAACAATAAAACAACAACTATTTTTTTTTATTTCATATTTTTTTTTTTTTTTACACTTTTTTTGTAACTAACTTTTATAACAGTAACCGGTTCCAGGTTCGGGTCTCTCAAAATGCGATGGCATCTTGGGAGACCCTGTGAAAGTGTGCCTAGTATGTGCAATGCTGTACCCTACGCTAATACTCAACTAGTGAATGGTAGCGTTCAAAACATTCACCAATGCAAAGACCAGGATTGTCAGGACAGGAGGGACAATAATAGCGGGTGTCACGCCTATATCCGCGCTAGCTGCAGACACAACATCTTTTTTGGGGGGGTTCGCTGGGTAGGGGTACTCGGGAGGACATAAAAATGCCTCTCATGCAGCCGACTGCATTTGGTTGGGGATGTGAATGGGGGAAGTACGGGCGCTGCAGAAGCGGTGGGTTCCCAATTAGGATTGGCGAATGCAGCAGGAAGGGCACTTTGGGCACGACGGGCCTGTGTTTGTCTTTTTGGTGGCAGCGGGACACTACTTGTGCTTGCCACCTCACCAGCTTCAACTGCACTTATGGGACTCGCCACGTCACCACGTGTTACTGCAGTGCTGGTTTGACTACGACCGGGGTGTACTAGGCCGCTGGCGCTTGCCAGTTCACCAAAACGCTACCAAAAAACTGTTAGCGATCGCAAGGATCAGGCCTGACTCTGCGAACGCTGCAGTTATGCGTTTAGTGTTTTGTAAGTGACAGTGATCGATCGATACTGCACTTGGGTGGGCCGGGCCGGGCGGAGGGGCAAAACGCAGGTGCTAGCAGGTATCTGGGCTGATCCCGCTAACACTGCGTTTTTGGGAACCCTAAACTGCTGGTGACGCTAGTATAGATCTGATCGGATCAGATATTGATGCGATCAGATACTATACCACTAAGGGAGGTGTACGGTGCGTGCGTGGGTGTTAGCGGTACTGGTGCTAATCTGACGCTGCCTGGGGCTGGTGCTTGCCAGTTCACCAAAACGCTACAAAAAAAACTGTTAGCGATCGCAGGGATCAGGCCTGACTCTGCGAACGCTGCAGTTATGCGTTTAGTGTTTTGTAAGTGTCAGTGATCGATCGATACTGCACTTGGGTGGGCTGGGCTGGGCCGGGCGGAGGGGCAAAACGCAGGTGCTAGCAGGTATCTGGGCTGATTCCGCTAACACTGCGTTTTTGGGAACCCTAAACTGCTGGGGACGCTAGTATAGATCTGATCGGATCAGATATTGATCCGTTCAGATACTATACCACTAAGGGAGGCGTATGCTGCGTGCGTGGGTGTTAGTGGTACTGGCGCTAACCTGACGCTGCCTGGGGCTGGTGCTTGCCAGTTCACCAAAATGCTACCAAAAAAACTGTTAGCGATCGCAGGGATCAGGCCTGACTCTGCGAACGCTGCAGTTATGCGTTTAGTGTTTTGTAAGTGACAGTGATCGATCGATACTGCACTTGGGTGGGCTGGGCTGGGCCGGGCGGAGGCACAAAACGCAGGTGCTAGCAGGTATCTGGGCTGATCCCGCTAACACTGCGTTTTTGGGAACCCTAAACTGCTGGGGACGCTAGTATAGATCTGATCGGATCAGATATTGATTCGTTCAGATACTATACCACTAAGGGAGGCGTAAGCTGCGTGCGTGGGTGTTAGCGGTACTGGCGCTAATCTGACGCTGCCTGGGGCGACGCATATCACCGCCGGACGATTGGGGGGCTAAACCTTTATTCGGTAATAAACGGCGGGTGCCCTGACACTATAAAAAATAAACGAACTAACCAGCGTCAACCGTAACGGTTATACGGTGATCAGTGGTGAAAGGGTTAACTAGGGGGCAATCAAGGGGTTAAAACATTTATTGGGTAATATATGGGGGTCCCTGACGCTATAAAACGCTGACGGCGAACCTAAATATTTACCTCACTAACTATCGTCACCAGCGACACTAATACAGCGATCAGAAAAATGATCGCTTAGTGACACTGGTGACAGGGGGTGATCAAGGGGTTAAAACTTTATTAGGGGGGGTTAGGGGGGTACCCTAGACCTAAAGGGGGGTAATACTCACTGCCCTAACACAGTAACTGTCACAAACTGACACTGTGCAGTAATCAGAAAAAAAAAAAAAAAAAAAACTGCTGGTGTCAGTTTGTGACAGGGGGGGGGGGGTGATTGGGGGGGATCGGGGGGCGATCGGGGGGGGGATCGGGGTGTTTTGTGTGCCTGGCATGTTCTACTGTGTGTGTGTAGTGTTGTGCACTCACATTGATGTCTTCTCTCCTCGGGCCGGAACGGAAATTACCGAGCCGAGGAGAGATGACATCATTTCCTTTGCTGCTGTTTAGCATACAGCAGCAAAGGAATGATTCGATTGGCCGGCGGCGATCGCGAGGGGGGGGCCACGAACGTATGGTCTCCCCCTCATCACCGATCGCCGCTGGACAAAAGACGACCGCCTCGGGCACCGGGGGGGGGTCCGATCGGACCCCCCACCCGCGGAAGGCAAATCACGTACCCTGTACGTGATTTTGCCTGTCCGTGCCACTTTGCCGACGTACATCGGCGTGAGGCGGTCGTCAAGTGGTTAATAATTGAATATTTTATTATTATATAAAGTTCTTTTTTAAAGAAGATGTCGGCACCCCAGTCGATCTTCAGATCAACTTCCTGGTGCTGCTGCCGCCATTCCTGGTAAGGGAACCCGGTAGGGAAGCCTTTCTCCTTCCCCTCTAGCAAGGGGTGTGCTCTCTGAGCGACATCATTGAATGGCCATGCCCCATGCCTATATAAGAGGCACCGGACAGCAGGGAACATAACAACGGAGGAAGACAGGTTCGTGGCAAGACCAGCTTCTTTTTTGTTTTTTAGCGGTAACCGGCAGTGGCAAGGAAGAAGAAGATGAAGACGGTGACGCAAGGAGGAAGAGGAAGAGGAAGAAGGCAGCAGCGAGGAGGAAGAAGATGATGATGAAGACACTGGGAGATGACAGCTCGTGGAGAAAACGGTGGCGGGGGAAGACGAGGGCACCGGGAGAGACAGCGGCTCAGAGCTATTTTACTAATAAAGCAATTGTCAAAAACTTGCTCTTGTTTTATGTAACTTTTCACTGCTTTTTAGGTGAATGTGTAGGGGTACGATTTACCCAGTACCCATTCACATAGGGTGGGGGGCCGGGTTCTGGGGATCCCCTTGTTAAAGGGTGCTTCCAGATTCCGATAAGCCCCCCGCCCGCAGACCCCGACAACCACCACCTAGGGTTGTCGGGAAGAGACCCTTGTCCTCATCAATATGGGGGTAAGATGCTTTGGGGTGGGGGTGCAGAGCCCCCCCTGCCCCAAAGCACCCATCCCCGCCGTGTTAGTCTGGTATGGTTCAGGAGGGGGTGACGCTCGCCCCCCCTCCTTTTGCTGACGTCCTGGGTGGCACCTGGGGGGCATGGTATGGACTTGGGGGGGAACCTCATGCCATTTTATTTTTGCTAATTTTTTTGCCGGGAATTTTTTTTTTTATATTCAGCTTTCACCGGGGAACCCCACTGACAGCTGATAACTCATCAGTTGCTATGGACGTGGCGGCCGGCTTCCCAGCCCCCTCCTTAGCAACCAGCTTTATACAGTGGGTTTTACAGTGCGTTTAAGGAGAAAAAAAATGTAAAACGCAAAATGCATGAAAACTGCATGCAAAAACACATAAAAAATGCTGGTTTAAAAACGCAAAATGCAATGAAAAACGTGCATGAAAAAGGCGTCAAACGCATCCACATAGGTGTGAACCTAGACTTTATTAAGATAATAAATTAAATGTATAATCTTAAAAAGAAATATGATTTTCTCCGACATAGCCAGCACTATATAGACAGGCTTGTCTCCATTTTAAAAATGGCCACACAAAAAAAGCAAAAGCAATTTAAGTTAACAATGTAATAAAAAATGTATAAGCATGAGCTATCTCCAGTGAAAACTGCATGTCAAAATGATCAGTAGAACCTGAGACTCAGGTGGCTGAAATTAAATACAATTTTAGTTTTGGGTACAATGTGCAATACCCATTGGGGCTATTTAAAATCATTTCCTGTTCCCTTGATACTGGCAGAGGAAGTGAAGTGAAATCTCTATGCAAACACAAACAGAGATAAAAACAACTGTTTGGTAGAAAAAAATGTTTGCTACCTCTAGGGTCGTGGAGCTGTTGCAAGGTTCCAGGTGTTGCCTTAATCCACAGGTGTGTGCAGCCCATTGCATTAGGGCAGGGGTCTTCAAACTACGGCCCTCTAGTTGTTCATGAACTACAATTCCCATCATGCCTAGTCATGTCTGTGAATGTCAGAGTTTTACAATGCCTCATGGAATGTGTAGTTGCGGAACAGCTGGAGGGTCGTAGTTTGAAGATCCCTGCATTAGGGTGTGTACCCAAATGCTCAAACACACATGCCTTTCGCTGCAGCCTCAGCTGTGCTGGACAGTGCATGAATAGGAAGTGCTCTGTGCTGAGTGGCTTCCTGTTCATTCACAAAATGAAGCACAGTAAACACAGTTTACTATACTTCAGTTGTGAATGGACACAGTCAGCGAGTGTGTTCATTTAGAAAAGGAAGGGGCTGGTAAATACATATTTACTAGCCCCTTCCCCCACTCTCCATCCTGAAACATTCCCCGCAGCAGTTGGGGGAATAAGAGAAGAGGGAAGCCAGCAGCACTGTGGGATGGGGTTTCGACATCAAGGGGGGGGACACCTGGACAGTAGGGGGAATCAGCAAAGCACGTAGTGATTTTGGGTGTGTACACCCCCTGTGCACACCTATGCCTTAATCTTAAATCATCCAGAAAGAAAATGAACCACACATGCCATCTCAGTGTTACTGTGTAATATCCCAAAATGGAAGCCAGCATACTGAAAGTTCATTGTTTAGTCAGTATTGGCATTCGGTATATGGAGAATTAATATCCTGCAGCAATCCTACAAGACCTGCATTGTTTTGTTGACTGAAAGGGTTTGTTTTAGTAAAGGCAAATAGACTGTGCACTTTGCAAGTGCAGTTGAACTCATTTCCCCCAGAGTTTAGTGAATATGGTGAAGTTTCACTTTGTAAAGAATACCCAATCAGGTGTAAGGAATAAAAAAAACAGCATTTTTGCATGCACATGATTGCATGATGGAAACCAGCAGAGCTTCACCACATTCACTAAGCGCTGGGGAAAATGAGTGCAACTGCACTTGCTAAGTGCACAGTCTGTTTGCCTTTAGTAAATCAACCCCAAAGGATCATTAACAGTCTTACAACTAAGTGCAAGTTTGTATGCATCACTCACTGCCAGTATAAAACACATGTACCACACAAAGGCAACACTTGGACTAAACTTCAGAAACAACTCATATAATTAAAAAATGTAATCTGCTTCCTGCTTTATGTAATATTAGAATACCATGTGCTTTAAAATGAATACCTGAGGTGAAGTGTCAGGTTGTGGCTGTTATTACAAAAAGTGTACAATATCAATGAATGCCAAGAAAGTCACTTGTACATATGGTACCAAATGTATATTACCTGATTTTTGTTATATTTCCTTTAAATGGTTTGCACAGTAATAGAAAACTTACAACACTTTCCCTTTTCAGAGTACCAGGTGTTGGTTGTATTTTATATCACATTGAATTTACTACATTTCTTTATTGACCAAGGTAATAACTTGGTTAAAATATATGTCTTTTTCAGGCCAAGAAGTTAATAAGAACCTTACATCCACCTGTAGCAGTTATATAAGTAATGAAACATATAAATTCTTCTTATTTGCAGATTTTCAAGTATGTTAGATATTAATGTACAATATATTTTTTTATTTTTTACCTTTCTGCTGCCTTTGTCGGTCTTTTTATGTTCTTGGGATGCTTGTCTAGGACAATGCCTGGATCATTTACATACCCAGTGATTTCATAGCACAAGGGACCTGCTTTGTTTAGCACTTACTTGACTGCCAACATTATTATAATATTCTCACTCTTAAAGCCAGTGAAATCCCTTTCTCCTGGGGCTGAAATATTTAGGCTCATGCTTTAAGGCCATATAAAATACCGGGTTCTAAATCTGTACTTCAGACTATTTTTACAAGGAAAGAACCAAGGTCAGAGTGTCAAGGCGTAATAGAGGAGAATCGTTACGAAAATATCCATCAGTTGGACAATGGACAACTGTGTGAGGCAGTCGGAGTTTCCTCGTTATAGGAGTCAGCAACTCAGCACCTGCCTAAATGATCCTGGATGGAGAAATGAAGTGTTTTGATTGGTTACTGTCCCACTGCTGATTTATAATGAGGTCTTCCTGCAGTAACAGCTGATGAAAGGTCTACATTAGACATGTAAATCGAGGGCCTGTAATAGTGGTGCCCCTTAGGCACTGTATCTGTTCTTTTTCCTGTCCCAACCATGCAGTTTGAAGAGTGATCTAAAATACACTAATAACAGTCAATGAGCAGATGTGTGTATACCTAGCACAGAACAGGAACCATGTGCTCTGCAGGGATTTCACAGGCGTGATCAGATGGAGCACAAAAGAAGGGATATGGAATATATCATGCGCCGTAATGTATTCTACAAAGGACAGAAGGGTGACCTAGAAAAAGAGAAAAGCTAGAATGGCTAATTATTATTTAGAGCTATTGTGGCATGCTCAGGGGGGAAGTGAGGAAGTCGTATTTTATTAAATTCGTTGATTCATTGAACAGTCTCTCAACAGGGGTGGCAGAAAATGACAAAGCATTCAAATTCCAGGTTTCTTTAAAGAAGAACAGATGGACAAACCAAAATAATTTTCATAACATCTGTAAAACTTGAATCAAGGTTTTGCTTCTTTATCAGACAGCAAATGCACACTATTATTGTCTAAGGCAGGCCAAAGACAATGAGAATTTCGTAATTTGTACTATTCCCCCATGAACACAGACAGTGCTGACAGGGCAATCCCTCCTGCCGAGACAATTTCATTCTTGGCGGGGGTGAGGGATGCCATCCCCACCAGGAAAAGACAGTGATTATTGCTATTTTTTGCAAGCAAAATCCAGCAGGCTGGTTGTACCCAAGTTGATCGATCAATCAACTTGATATATTCTGTCTGCCCATACAGGGTTAGAATCTCGGCTGGTTCAACAGGTCGTTGCCGGCATTACTATTAGAATCTTAGAGCAAAGTAGCTTTCACTTGCTGAACACTTATGAATGGCTGATTTTACTCTAAATATGAATTTATCACAGGTACTTTAAAATATAAAACATCTTTCTTTTTACTTTCTTATTTCTTTTTCTCCTGTTATAAAAAGAAAAATAAAGAAATTATTAAAAAAAATAAAGTAAAATATAAAACATCTTATTTAAAATTCAAAGACCATCTTTTCATCCAGAGAAGCAGTTGCTGGAAAAAAATAAAATCTAGTAACTTGCTTCACACTACTTGGAAAAATATTTAAAGTGTATGTCCAAGCATTACCCAAATTTATCCTCAATATTCCCTCTCACCCTTTACATGTACCATCCTTATTTATTTTCTTTTGCCTCATTCCTGTAGCGAGAAACAGCTATTATCACTCTATGTGATATCATCCCCAAGCTTGTAAAATTCTCGCAGGGGCAGCTGCACACCTATATAACTACATCTCACAAAAGCCCTTTTTACTACACACAGAGTGTGTTGTAGGGGTCTGTAGGTGAGGAATGTAACCTGAAAGCAACCCTTAAACAATAAGGGCCCACTAGATACCAACCCCACCTCTTGAGAATAAGGAAGGGAAACCCCTACTCATTAACACAGAAAAAAAGTAAACCGTAAATAAAGACACCTACTCCATTTTTGACCTTTACCTCATGCAAAACAATACTCTCACAAAAGCCTATGGCTCAAAAACGCTGATAAACGCTGAATGGCTGCTTTTTTGAGCTTTTATCAGAGTTATGCCCTGTACACACGGTCGGACTTTCCGATGGAAAATGTGCGAATGGAGCTTGTTGTCGGAAATTCCGACTGTGTGTAGGCTCCATCGGACAGTTTCCATCGGAATTTCCGACACACAAAGTTTGAGAGCAAGCTATAAAATTTTCCGACAACAAAATCCGATCGCGTAAATTCCGATCGTGTGTAGACAATTCCGACACACAAAGTGCCACGCATGCTTGGAATCAAGCAGAAGAGCAGCACTGGCTATTGAAATTCATTTTTTCTCGGCTCGTCGTACGTGTTGTACGTCACCACGTTCTTGACGTTCAGAATTTCCGTCCAACTTTGTGCAACAGTGTGTATGCAAGACAAGTTTGAGCCAACATCCCTCGGAAAAAATAAGATGGATTTTGTTGTCAGGATGTCCGATCGTGTGTACAGGGCATTAGAGCGTTTTTACAGCTGAAAAATGTCTCTTAGAAACCCACTAGTTCTGTGTTTTTTTCCTGCCAGAAAACGCCCCTGCCAAAAAACACTAATAGCAGCTCATGTGTGCATGGACACATAGGATAACATGCTGGGGAGTTTACTGGCTGCAGAAAAAAATGTCTGAAGCCAAAAACAGCAGCTGTAAAAACGTTCAGTGTCCATGAGGTCTTATTACAAAAAACAACAAAAAAATCCACAATGTACATCCATCATCAATCACGACATCCAGCAATGCAGATCCATGTCAATCATGATGAATGGTGCTCGACACCCACCAAAAGAAAAAATCCCAATGACTAACAGACACATCTGATTCTGTTGCCGACTCACCGCAAATGACATCTCCTGTGGCCCCCGTCTCTGAAAGTAAGCAAAGGGACGGGGTCTCCTGGGTGACATCACTGCCCTAATATGGCCATGTGGCATATTTGGTCAGTGTTTTTTATTTTTTTTTTTACAAGGCTGGGTATTCTCGACCACTAAATGAATGGGTCCAGGTGACGTCACTGTTTTCGGACTAAACCTGCCCATCCTTACACAAATTCACCAGCAGCGCGATCTATACTAGACACAGCAGAACACTGATCGTTATACCAGGCAGCTATGGGCAGGCCTGGTACCTTATGACTGCTGTAGCCAACCAGCGATCATATGGACAGTAGTAAACAATATGTCATTTCCTGGCATCATTGTATACTACTGTGTGATCTCTGAATGGTCACAGAGATCACATGGTACAGGGCCATTCACAGCAGCCCTGTATCATGTGATAGTGTCAATCACAGCTATCGCAGTATTTGTCAATGGCTGCACGAATGCAGCCGGAAAGAGTGAGAAATTATTGTTTTAACAGCCATCATGGCTGTAAAAGAAATCACAGTGTAATAAAGAACTACATATCCCCCCTCCAGAGTAGTACATTGTCACTATGGTGGCACTGTACTGCTAGGGTGACAGTGTTAAAAAAATGTGTAAAAAAATCATGTAAAAAAAAAGTATAACTGACTGTCACCAGTCAGTGTCGCTAATCACTGCCTCCCACTCAAAGTGTCCCTAATCACTTCACCGGTTACAGTGTCCCTGATCAGCACCACACCAGTTATGGTGTTTGTGATCACCGCCACACCAGTTATAGTGTCCGTAATCTCTGCCACACCAGTTACGGTGTCAGCGATCACCACAACACCAGGTCCCATGTCTCTGATCAACACCTAATCACTACCATCCACTCAAAGTGTCGCCAATCACAGCAGTACCACTGACAATGTCCCTGATCATGGCCACACCATTCATTATGTCCCTGATTAACAACACCACACCAGTCATATTGTCTCTGATCACCACCTCATCATTTACAGTTTCCCTGATCACCACCACACCAGTTATGTTGTCCGTGATCACAGCCAAACCAGTTACTATGTCTCTGATCATTGCCACACCAGTCCCAGTGTCCCTGATCACTGCCACACCAGTGCAGTGTTGTCTCTGCCAGCTGCCTATACCAATCCTGGTCTGTTTATTGACCACATTTCTACCTGCTGCCTGGACCAATCCTTTGCCTGCTTGCTGACCATGTCTTAGTTTGTGGCCTGAACAAACCCATTTGTTCATCTCGCTGACTAAATTTCTATGAGACTTCAGTCCCAGCCATCCTCTGCAGATAACTGCACTCCTGTTGGTTTTGACACAATTGGTTGATTTGTGTAATACACGACATACAATGTCTGGTATATATCCAGTCCAGACACTGAAAAAGTCTCACACATGTGATATCGCCATACTTAGGAGGAGTAGCAGAATGTGTTTTGGGGTGTAATTCTAAGTATGCCCATGCTGTGTGTGAGAAACATCTTATTAAACTGCCAACTTTGTGTAAAAAAATTTATTTTCATTTTCATTTTGCATTTTCCAAAAGCTAGTAGCAAAATAAAAGGAATCTTCAAAAGACTGACCATGCCTCTTAAAAAATACCTTTGGGGTATTTGCTTCCAAAATGTGGTCACTTTATCAGTGTTTCCACTGTCCTGGTGCTCCAGGGCCTCCAAATGTGTAATAGTTAGTCAGAAAATGAGATGTGTAATGTATGCCCCTAGAAAGCCTGAAGGTGCTCCAGAATGTGTATTGGGGTGTATTTCTAAGTATGACTATGATGTGTGTTAGAAATATCATATTAATTTTCAACTTTGTGCAAAATAATATATTTTTTAAATTTTCTTTCCTGAATTTTTCAAACACTTGTCGCAATAATTACATTTTTAAAAACCTCACTATGCCTTTCAGAAAATACCTTGGAGTGTTTGCTTTCCAAAAATTTGGTCATTTGTGGGTTTTCCACAGTCCTAGTGTGCCAGGGCCTCCACAATTGTGATAGGTAGTCAGGAAATACCGTATTTATCGGCGTATAACACGCACCTTAACTTTAAGAGGGAAGTTTCAGGGAAAAAAACTTTCCACAGACCCCTGAGCCCCCTGCATAACACACAGACCCCCTGCATAACACACAGTCCCCCTGCATGGTACACTGAGCCCCCTGCATCGTACACTGAGCCCCCTGCATAACACACTGAGCCCTCTGCATAACACACAGACCCCCTGCATGGTACACTGAGCCCCCTGCCTGATACACTGAGCCCCCTGCATAACACACTGAGCCCCCTGCATAGTACACTGAGCCCCCTGCATAGCACACTGAGCCCCCTGCATAGCACACTGAGCCCCCTGCATAGCACACTGAGCCCCCTGCATAGCACACTGAGCCCCCTGCATGGCACACTGAGCCCCCTGCATAGCACACTGAGCCCCCTGCATAGCACACTGAGCCCCTTGCATAACACACTGAGCCCCCACATGGTACACAGACCCTTTTCATTATAAAGCCCCCCTCCTCCTCTGCACTCCCAGGAGACCACCAGTCTCCTGGGACGGCATGCTCTGGATCGGAGCTATTGAATACCTGCATTACCATCGCTGCCGGCCCCTTCTCGTGCGCCGCTCCTCCTGTGTCACTTGTGGATCCGAACACCTCCATTGGCGTTGTGGACCCAGTCATGTGACAGCTCTCCTCTGATCCATTGACGGTCACATGATCGCTCTCCTCCAATCACAAGCTACAATCGAGGAAGGGGGCGGAGCAGGAGGAGGAAAGCAACGTTGGTGGAGGGGTTTGAATTGCCATATAATGGCATGGGGAAGCGGTGTGTGGGAGGGGACTGGCAGTAATGTTATTTGGAGTTGCCCTGGCAGCGCTGTCCCAGGGCCAGGAGAGGCAGACGCACCGCCCAATCCCCCCCCCCCTTTGGTTAAAAAAAAAACAGATATCGGTGTATAACACACAGGCACAGTTTACCCTCTGTTTTCAGGGTAAAAAAGTGTGTGTTATACGCCAATAAATACGGTAGATATGTAATTTATGCCCCTAGAAAGCCTGAAGGTGCTCGTTGGATTTTGGGCCTCTCAGTGTGGCTAGGCAGTGCAAAGTCTCACACATGTGATATCAGCACACTCAGGAGGAGTAGCAAAATGTGTTTTGGGAAGTATTTCTAAGTATGACCATGATGTGTGTTAGAAATATCGTATTAAATGAAACCTTGTGCGCAGGACAGGAATTTTCAATTATATGTATACTATAGTTTGTAGACTCAATAACTTTCACACAAGCTAAATAATATATACTGATTTAGGTTTATTTAATCAAAGAAATGTAGCAGAATACATTTTAGTTTCAATAAGTTTTTATTGAGAATTAATAACAACAAGGGTAAACAGAAAGAAAGGAAGGATTTTTTTTTTTACAGGTAACAATCGTAAACATAGAAATTTGACATTATTATTGCAGTTACAAATTTGTCGAATGGATTTCACCTTGGTTGGATCCTAAATGGAACCATATAAGTATATAGTAACAAAACAGGATTAATCTTCTGGTGTGTTTATTATCGTACAACTCTTTCCCACCTGGCACCCCTTTGGGAACACTCTGCGTTCTGGTGGGTGGATGCACATTCAATTAGTGTTTTCCTATATTTACTACTCCTTTGTGTTCCGAGCTGTATATTTCAGATGAAGTTGTATTAAGCTATTGATATAATCTATGTTTATGTATAGTTATTAGTACAAGGAGTGAGGGATTAGAAGCAATTTTAATGAAGAAAAGATAACTAGTAAAGGTACATGGGGAGTATAGAAACTGGGTGTGGAGTTGGGATGTGTCAACATCTGCCTGTGATTATATGTGTGTTCTTTGAATTGTGGCATTCTATTGGCCTGTTGGACGTGATAGGAGATTTTCACGAGTTACCATATTTGTGATACCAATTTGTCCAAGATTTCCAAGTCAAGTGGAATACATTTTAACCTAAATTTATTAAGAAAGAGTAGTTATTTGCAAAATGTCATAACAGAAACTAAGAAAAACGTATTTGTTTTTTTTCCGTTTTCATTTTTTTTGTTTATATAGCAAAAGGTTAAAATTCCAGTGATTATTAATAACACCAAAAGTAAGCTCCATCTGTCTCAAAAAATGACAAAAATTCATTTGGGCACAGTGTTGCACGACTGGTTAATTGACAATGAAAGTATGACAGTGCTGAAAACTGAAAAATGGCCTGGACTGGAAGGGGGTGAAAGTGTCCGGACTTGAAGTGGTTAATCCTCATCCCCCACATATACTTTCACAGTAAAGTCCTCAGCAGTCCCCCCCCCCCCCCCCCTTCACATCAGAGTCCTTCTCCACCTTTAATATCAGGACCCTCAGCACTTCCTTTCAAATTTACATCACATTCTCCACTCTTTTCAAATCCTTAGCCCCTCCCCTTTTACACCAGAGCCCCCTATCCCTTTCACATCAAAGTCCTCAGTTCACTGTCCCCTTTTCACATCAGAGACCTCAGTCCCTTCCTACTTTCACCCCGCATTTCCTTTTTACAAGTGAGTCCTACCTCCCAATCTTCACTACAGTACAGCTGTGGTAGCATGGCCGCGGGCAGGAGGCGAAATTCCTTCCCCTTCTGAATGCTGGGGCTGCCCAAATGCCATCCACCCTGGATTAGGTTCATGCATTTCCATGGCCAGCCCACCTTGGCAATGGCTAACTCAGGTGGGGTGTGGCAAAAAAAAGTGGCACCCATCCCAATCTACAACTAGCCTTTGCAGTGGCACCCTAGTTGAGAAATGCTGCACTTACCGTTGTATGCAGCCCTAGCTGTGTTATATTTGTCAGAACATCTGTCACTGTAATTTTTATTAGACAGCTTGGTCTCCATGTTAATGTGGAGAAAAATAAAGACATTTACTAAATACTGTCAGTAGCCCTATAAAGTTATCTGAATACAATACTTTTTCCACATTGTCTCTATTAAGGAAGCATTTTTTTCATTAAAATCTTATAAACACAACCTAAAGTGTTTTTGTATGGTAGCTTATAGGATAACATTTTTGAAGGATCTTTAAAAGCCTTTGAGTTTCAGATTATATTAATTTACTGTTGGGTATGTAATCAATTTAAAACAGAAACACTCCAAACTCTTGATGGTCCAGATGTGGAGGTAGACCCATTGTTCATAATAATGTAAAGCTTTCTTTAGGTAAAGATTGTTGTAGTTTAAGAGGCTTTTTGGGAGGCACCCTGACTGAAGTTGGCAGGTTGTCTATTAGGGGGATTGTCAGGAGTTTGGCAACCCTCTGATGTTATCTCCCTGCGGGTGTTAGTAGCTTAGTGGAATTTCTGGGGGCACATGTGGATTCTGGGGTCTCTGAATCTCCCACACCAGCACATCTGTGAGGAATTTACTTGTCACTTTCCATGCATGATAGAGGGTACTGCATCACAGAAACTCCACAGTTATTTCCTGCTCCAGAACCTCTTATGTCAACCTGGCATTAAAGTGAGTCATCTGGATTGTAGAACTCATTTTCTATAGCCATGTGTTTCATTCCAGTAAAAGACGGTAGAGCAGCAAGGTTGCTGAACATTAAATTAAAATGAAATGAAAATCATTTAAAAATGAACAAATTACAGTAATCCAAAGCAACCAGAAATCATTTGCTGGCTGACACAACTAAGCTACAATCCAAAATCTGATTTGTGGCTGTGAGTAACTGTCTTCTGCACATCCCTGTTGCCATTTGTACTATGTACAGAATACGCCTAAAATAACATTAAACCAATCTGTATTTGCAGAATATACTGTTCAGAAGTGTTCTTGTACCTCAACAGCTTTGAGCAATATGGAAGTATGAGTTATTGACTAAAATACATATGTATAAATCACTGCATGTAATACAGAAACATGTATTAAAGACTCATAAAGCAGTGCATTTATTAGAGAGGCATGGATGAAGGAGTGTAAAGATAGCATGAGTCATTGCTAAAAATAAGGCATAAGGCACTGTTTGTAATAAAGAAGCATCAGGCACTGCATGCAACAGAGGTATGAAACTTTGCAAGTAGTAGCACTGGGGGAGATTTACTAAAACTGGAGCACTGAGAATCTGGGGCAGCTGTGCATGGCAGCCAGCTTCCAACTTCAGCATGTTCAATTAGGCTTGGCAATAAAACCCGGAAGTTGATTGGTGTCTATGCAGAGTTGCACCAGATTTTGCACTTCTTGATTTTAGTAAATAATCCTCAGGTGTATAGATTTGATTCAGACAGTAAGACCCCTTTTCACACTGGGGCGGTTTTGAGGTGCTTTAGTGCTAGAAATAGCCCCCCATTCATTGCAGTGTGTCTTTTCACACTGGGGCGATGCGCTTGCGAGACCTTTTCAAAAAGTCCTGCAAGCAGCATCTTTGGGGTGGTTTGGGAGCACTGTATTTAGCGCTCCTAAAACGCCCCGCCCATTGCAATGAATGGGCAGTGCTTCCAAAGCGCCTGCAAACTGCTTTGAAAGTGCCGCAAAACTGGAGTTAGTACCCTTTTTTTGGGTAAAAACCGACCGCTAGCGGCTGAAAAGTGGTGAAAAGCCCCGCTAAAACACCCCGCAAAAAGGAGTGGCGCTTTAGCGCTAATGGCCAGGCAGCTCACTGTGAAAGTAGCCTAATGTTGAGAGGCATGAGGCACTGCATGTAGCAAAGAGCTATAAGGCACTGCATGTAATAAAGTGATGTGTAGCCCCAGGGCCGCTGATAAGACAGTACAGCCAGTCCTGTTGTACCGGGCCCGGCCCTATCAGCTCAACAGAGGGGCCTGGGCACCTTTACCGTTAATTTCTAAAGCCGCGTAGGAGCAGCGATCTCACTTTGATTAGATGCTTTGGGGGCTAGAGGAAAGATCTGGGGTCTAATAGATCCCAGATCCCTCTATAAAGAGGACTTGTCATAGCTCATGTTATTACATGTTCAAAGGCTGGTCAGGGGCGGGGCCAGGGGTAGGGTCGAGTGCAGGGCCAGGGGTAGGATCGAGGGTGGGTCAAAGAGGGCCACGGTCAGGTAGGCTGTAGGGGGCCCCATAATTTCTAACAGTGGCCCAGAACAGAGAAGTGTGAAGCACTGCATGTAATACTGAGTTATGAGACATTGCATGCAACAGATTGTCCATTCCTCCCCTTTCTAGCACAACCCCCTTCCTTCTAGCACAAGTCCTTTCCCCTCTCAAGTCATGCTAACACATATCCTTTTATCCAATTCCTCCCAAATGACTCCTCCCAGCATACATTTTTGTTACCTACCCCCCCCCCCCCCCCCAAAGGTCACCGTGTTCCCCAGTAGAATTGTCCATTTCTCTTTATGTAACAGACCTCAGATCAGCGCAGCTTACTGCAGAGGGATGTCCCTTCCCTTGTTGTGCATGATAACGTCAGAGTCGAGGAGGATCCTAATGGAAGCTTTGCTGTGTATTTGTGTGACAGGCAGTCGGTGGGGAGAGGTGTCGGCTGCCAAAGAGTGGGTATTCATGGTGTCTGGGATCTGGGGCACCCCGCAGGAGATGCTGGGCAGGTGCCTTGTGTGCCCATGGCTAGAGCTTCCCTGCGAAGTAAATTAGTAGAGCCAAGTGCCAGGCTCAGCTCAGAATCTGCAGAATGCTGGGACTTTGTTGAAATCCCAGGACAGTCCTGTGGAATCTGGGATGGTTTGGAGGTATGATTTGGGTGCAGGTAAGGACGAGTCATCACTACTGCAGGGTGGAAGGGACCCAAAAAATTGAGTAGCTCTACACATGTAATATGAAAATATGAGGCACTTTGTGCATGCATCTGCATGTGGTGATCAGGCATGAAACAGTGCGTCTAACAGTGAGGCAATAAACAGTGCATGAAATAGAGAAAAGTGCATGAAATAGAGGTAAGTGGAACTGCATGTAACAGGTACTAGGCACTAAATTTAACAGGTGCAAGAGATTGGATAAAAAAGAGAATCATAAAGCAAAAATAATGAAACACACTGCATACAATAACGAGGCACCGGTTTCCTGAGATTAATAGAAAGCACGATGCACTGCAGGCATAGGCGTGCGCACAGGGTGTTTACTATGTTTCAGTTTGTCGAATGAACAGGAAGCCGCGCAGTACAGAAGACTTCCCATTCATTCACTGTTCATTACACTAAAGCTGCAAAGAAAGGGATTGGGAAAATCCCTGCCCTCAGTTAATTTCTCTGTCTGAAAAGTGAGATATCAGGGGGTCTGTAGGGACCCCTGATATTTTACCAAAGCCCCTCAATGGGACTGCTAAAAAAAATGTAAAAAATAATAAAACAACTGTAAAAAATAAAACAAAATAAAATTAAAATAAAAAACTATTGACACCATCCAATGCCCTACTGACACCACTCTCTGCCCTACTGACAAAGTCCACTGCCCTACTAACAGACACCATCCACTGTCCTACTGACATGTCCACTGCTCTACTGACACCATCCACTGTTCTACTGACATGTCCACTGCTCTACTGACACCATCCACTGTCCTACTGACATGTCCACTGCTCTACTGACACCATCCACTGTCCTACTGACATGTCCACTGCTCTACTGACACCATCCACTGTCCTACCAATGCCGTACATGTTTTAATACATTTTAAAATGCGACTCTGGAAATGTATTACTCTGTGTTCAGTTGCTACTGGATCATTATGCCTTAGATCATTAGGGACTTACACAGTGATGCATCTGTAGCTGTGTGTGAAAACAGAAAATTCTTCATGAAAGAAAAAGAAAAAAGTCATGAACAGAACATTTACTACATTGTAAACCTCCTAATGACCAAAACGATAAAAGATTCAGTCACCATCTGGACCTGAAATAACGTATTCCCGGAGCCCTCAAGAAGATGGTGAAAACACGGAAACACTTTTCTAATTAATAAATGGTTTCCTCAAACTTGCAAGCATATTGACTAGTTTTTGTGGCACTCCTCACCCACCAACACCCAAACATATCCAAAAAAGGAACCAAATCATTAATGGTCTTTTCCAAAAGATGAGCAGTCACAGGAAGACCCTCCATAACAGTGAACACGGTGCCTCTAGAACCATCCAGATTAAAGTTGAGAACAATTAAAGCATTATTAAACCCAAACGCAAACATTATTATATTGCAGCTTGCCAATAGATGTGATAACTATTTGTTTCCTTTTTAGGCTCTTTCTTCTATTTTCACCTGGTATTCCAGCCAGCAAGTCTGTTGTTTGTCACAGTACAAACTGTCCAACAGAATGTGTCAGTTTACATGGATGAGATAAACCACTTAGAGCCTTTTCACACTGCTAGCGCGGCCACATTAGCGGTAAAGCGCCGCTACTTCTAGCATAAGGTGACCAGATTTTTAAAATGAAATCCGGGGACATATTTTTTTTTTTACTAGTAATGGCAGCAATTGAGGACTCTTTGCCCGTCTCCGCTGACGCCGACCACCTCACAGCCTGTCAAGTCTAAAGCCCCATACACACTATCAGATTTTCTGCTGATTTTTTTCCTTCAGATTTACCAAAACCATATAATATGAGGTCAAACCTTAGGAGTTTCAACTTGTATGCAATCAGGCAGGCCCTTGCACTACATAGTTTTGGTAAATCTGAAGACAAAAATCAGCAGGAAATCTGATAGTGTGTATGGGGCTTTACTCTCCGGGCCCCGGCTACTACTGGGTGAGGAGCAGAGGAAGATCACTCCACCAGGGAAGGCAAGGAGATAAGCAGGCAGGCGGCTGGCTGGGACTTGAGCCAAGGCAGAAGAACATGCGAGTGGAGCTGAATGGGCATGCGCCCAAAACTGAACAAATAGTCCCTCCGCTCCGACCAGCACATGATCATCAGAAAGGGGCACAGATAATGGAAAAAAATAAACCCCCATAAGCTAGTAGGAGCAGCAGAGGAGGGGGGGGGGGTGTGCAATTCAGATTTTTTTTTTTATATTGTGCATGGGCTGTCTTTGAAATTGCCCCAGCCCCTGTTCAGATCCAATCCGGGGACAAAACCGGGGACAGACTTGGTCCGGGGACAGTGTCCTCAATCCGGGGACTGTCCCCAGAAACCGGGGATGTCTGGTCACCCTATTCTAGCGGTGCTTTACCGCTGTTATAGCGGCGCTTTTCGGCCGAAAGGGTTAGGAAAGGGTTAAAACCACCCGCAAAGTGCTGCTGCTTGTAGGACTTTTTTTTCAGTACTGCAAGCGCACTGCCCCAGTGTGAAAGCACTCACACTGGGGTGGCTTGAGAGGCGCTTTTCAGGCGCTATTTTTAGCGCTAAATGCCTGAAAAGCACCTTCAGTGTGAAAGGGGTCTTTAAGTGGTTCCGAGAGCGGCTGCTTTCCTGGGTCTCTGCCTCCTGATTGGCTAAAAGATGATCAATCACAGCTCACTGCCATTAAGCAGGAAGTGGGGGGCAGGCCGAGCACTGTTTTGTGTGTCTTATGGACACAGTGAACAGTGCCCGGGAGCGAGCACACACAAGTGCCCCCATAGCAAGCAACCTGCTATAGGGGCACTTGGAGAAGAGGAGGGACTAGGTGCACCAGCGGGGGACCCGAGAATATCCCTTTAACTCTTTATTATCACTTTAAGTCTGGCAGGTGTGATTAAAATGATCAGCTTTAATTTATTCAAGCAAAATCTTTATCCCAAAAGGAAAAAATAACTAATTCTAAAGTGTGAACTGGAGTGTGGCTTCAATTCGTTAGTGGTCCCAAATCTGCTTACCATGCTGTCTGCTGTTTCTCCTATGCTTCTTCATCTAGAGTTGTGTCTTACTAATACAGTAGATGTGTTACTGGCCAGATCACCAGGTGAACACAGAGGGGAAAAAGCCAAAGAAAAGAAAACTGATACAGCCACCACATCTAACGAGCTGCAACATAATACATTTTTGTTTTCGGTTTAAAGTGTTCTTAAACCCAGGACCCTGCATTCACTATATCTGGTCTCCCACCGTATACAGAACATGGAAATGCAATTATTTTAGTGAATATAAACTGCTAAACAGTGGTGGCCTATCCATATATTGATGCCCCCCTAATCCATGCACCCGGCCCCTAATTTACATGCAGGGCACCGGACACATGGATTCCAATATGGGGTTTTTTTTAGAAGCACATAATTAGAGCCTAAGGCTCTAATTGGTTTTAAAAAAGTGTGACCTCAGGGTGCAGAGCACTGCGTCCTGAGCCCACCCAGTTGTGTGACAGTAGCGAATTAATATCGCTATTGTCTTCCCGATTCACCTCCTGTCCAATCAGGAAGAGGTTAGAGGTTCCTGAGACTTGTCACCCGATTGGCCAAGAGGAGAAGCGATCCACCTGAGGAGGAGGAGACACATGGAAAGCCTGCCGCCCGGAGGAAGCAGTGCCCACGACATAGATGGGTTAAGTGCGGGGCTGGTGACTGACCGACCTGGGAGGGGGGGGAAATACCACCAGCCGTCACTGCTGCTAAATACCTTTTCTCATCAGCAGTATATAGCAGTCTTGTGACTTCTATCAGTGTCTGGTTAAAGCTTGTAGGAGGAGTTTTTATTCTACTATGACTGTCCTATGAGGCTGCAGAACAACTGGCCCTCTATCTGTATTGGCCCTGTGCTTATCACATGCACCTTCCCAAGAAAAAAAAACTCTTGCAATGCACACTAAACTGAGCATGTGCAGAGTGACTCCAAAGGCTCTGTCTTATCAGGAGATGGATTCGGGACTGTGGAAGCAGGGAAGGATCAGAGAAGGCAGGATCAAACAGCCTTTTTACACAATGCGGAGGATTAAACCCTTAGGTTTCACAGTGAGTATAACAAGCATGCTTTACTGCATATACAGACTGATTTTACTGTGTAGGTTTAGTAACACTTTAATACTGTTTTCAAGCTAGTGTAGAAGCAGGCAACATATTCCATAATAGTTATAATAATCTATGAAACAACAGTACGCTCATTACCCGATTTTTATTCAAATGCACTTCTTGCCTTTTTCTTTATCACTGTCTATATTTCTCCCACAAATACTTTTGCTAGTTTTAGATATAGTACTCAACTTTATGGAAAGATCGTTTATCTGAAAAACCTCAAGACCTTAGTATGGTAGATAATGTTTCTTGTAGGGAATATTGCATGTCATTAAAAAGCATACGATATGGAATTTTATCCTATGCAATATGTTGAGATGTAATGGTTTAGCTATGGGTCACTAGCAAGCAATGCAAGAGGTTTGAGTAGTAATGTAGATGTTCCATGACAATGAGTAGAAGTCACATAACTGGAAGGCTTCTCTGAAAAACATGCCAGCCTTAGCAGAACCCTATGGACAGATAAAGGTCCCATTCAGTTTTCTGAGCTTACTTATACATGTCCCAGGATATTGCTGTGCTTTAATAAATGTGCCTTTTAAAACAATTTAAATAAAGGCAGCTTCTGGCATGACTCACAAATTATAATGCATCAATTACATCCAGGTACACATTTGGTTATGCTCAGCGTAGCATTGATGATTGTTTGTAAATTCCACTGGTAATGTTCGCTGTTATTCCTAGCCACTTACTAGTTCATTCCATTTGTGATAAATATGACAATGATTTTGTATTGTTTACACAGGTTGGTAATGAACTCCCCTAAACTTCAGAGAGGAGCATGGGAGGGGGCAGATAGATGGAAAGCTCAGCCTGACACTAAACACACAGCATGGGGGGACCAGGCAAGGGAACACAAGGGGGGAGGGGGGGGTGATTGCCCTCTTTGATGTTAATGGAGGGGTTCTGACACTTATTATGGGATGGCATGCTCATGAGCTCCTGACATTGATAGAGAGAGAGGGAGCACATTTGACATTGTGCTACTGACCCCTTTGACATGGGAAGATTATACTCAAACAACTTATATATATAAGCAGGAGGGAGCACAGTTAGCGGTATAATACACACATAAAAGGGTTTGCATTCCATGCCACAAATTGCTGGGTCACTTCATATGCAACTGTCAAAAGAAGTATATTCACAGAAAGGATAATTATTTGATCTACTGAAGTAGATTCTTTTCTTTTAAAATATACACTAATGCATTCAGGGAAAAAGTAAAATACTGTATGAAAACAGATTATACTTCATAAATGAAACCACTACAAATCATGTAGGGAATTATAGTTTAAAGTATATCTTATCCCACATAAATAACAAATTGTAGCTTACTAGGGATGGGCTCGATGTTTGCATCGAGCGTAAGTTTGGCTCGAACATCAGCTGTTCGTTTGCTCGTAGAACAAAGGAACATATGGGGTGCTCACGGCAAGTTCGCCCACCGTGGAGCGCCCCATAATGCACTGCGAGATCGCAGTGCATTGATGGCTGCTGATTGCTCAAAGCATGCACCTGACCTGCATGCTTTGGCCAATCACAGCGCGATGTGCTATGATGAGAGCCATGATTGGCCAAAAGAAAGGTGCCTTTGGCCAACCATGGCTCAGGGGCTAAATCCACACCCCACACTATATAAGGCTGCTGCTTACACGGCAGCCGCATATAGTGAATGAATAGAGATTAGGCAGGTATTTAGTGTATAGTGCAGTCAGTGTAGTATATATAAGACAGTTCAGAGTATATAGTGCAGTCCGTGTAGTATATATAATACAGTTCAGAGTATATAGTGCAGTCCGTGTAGTATATATAATACAGTTCAGAGTATATAGTGCAGTCTGTGTAGTATATATAATACAGTTCACAATATATAGTGCAGTCAGTGTAGTATATACAATGCAGTGGAGAGCATATAGTACAGTTAGTGTAGTATATATAATACAGTTCAGAGTATATACTGCAGTCCATGTAGTATACAGTGCCTTGAAAAAGTATTCATACCCCTTGAAATGTTCCACATTTTGTGATGTTACAACCAAAAACCTAAATGTATTTTATTGGGATTTTATGTGATAGACCAACACAAGCTGGCACATAATTGGAGGTGGAAAGAAAATGATAAATGATTTTCAACATTTTTTACAAATAAATATGTGAAAAGGGTGGTGTGCATTTGTATTCAGCCCCCCTCAATACTTTGTAGAACCACCTTTCGCTGCAATTACAGCTGCAAGTCTTTTTGGGGATGTCTCTACCAGCTTTGCACATCTAAAGAGTGACATTTTTGCCCATTCTTCTTTGCAAAATAGCTCAAGCTCTAGTAGTTTGAATGGAGAGCGTCTGTGAACATCAATTTTCAAATCTTGCCACAGATTCTCAATTGGATTTAGAACTGGACTTTGACTGGGCCATTCTAACACATGAATATGCTTTGATCCATTGTAGCTCTGGCTGTATGTTTATAGCAGTGGCGCCCCCCCCCCCCCCCCCAGTAGTCACCAAAAAAAAAAAATTGTAAACAACCCCTTTAAGGAAAAAAAAGTCCTTTAGCCACTTAAGCCCCGGACCATTTAGCTGCCCAAAGACCAGAGCACTTTTTGCGTTTCGGCACTGTGTCGCTTTAAATGACAATTGCGTGGTCGTGCGATGTGGTTCCCAAACAAAATTGATGACCTTTTTTCCCCACAAATAGAGCTTTCTTTTGGTGGTATTTGATCACCTCTGCAGTTTTTATTTTTTGCGCTATAAACAAAAAAAAGCCACAATTTTGAAAAAAAAAAACGCATTATTTTTTACTTTTTGCTATAATAAATATCCCCAAAAAATATATAAAAAAACATTTTTTTTCCTCAGTTTAGGCCGATACGTATTCTTCTACATATTTTTGGTAAAAAAAAAATCGCAATAAGCGTTTATTGATTGGTTTGCGCAAACGTTATAGCGTCTACAAAATAGGGGATAGTTTTATGGCATTTTTATTAATCTTTTTTTTTTACTAGTAATGGCGGCGATCAGCAATTTTTATCGTGACTGCGACATTATGGCGGACATTCGCATTTATACAGCGATCAGTGCAATTAAAAATGCATTGATTACTGTGTAAATGTGACTGGCAGTGAAGGGGTTAACACTAGGTGGCGCTGTAGGGGTTAAGTGTGTCCTAGGGAGTGATTCTAACTGTAGGGGGGAGGGGCTATGTGTGACACGACACTGATCACCGCTCCAGATTACAGGAAGCTGTGATCAGTGTCAGTGTCACTAGGCAAAACGGGTAAATGCTTGTTTACATTAGCATTTCCCCGTTCTTCCTCTCTGTGAGACGATTGTGGGTATCCCCGCGGACATCGAGTCCGTCGGACTCCCGCGCTCACACTAACAGAGGACGCGGCGGCCGCAAAACCGCTTCCTAAAGAGCAACGTACAGGTTCATTAATCTGCCTGTACATGCCCTTCTGCCGACGTATATCGGCGTGAGCCGGTCGGCAAGCGGTTAACTAAGTGCACTGTGTTTGGGCGCTGGACACAGTGGACTGGGAAGCGCCACTTCAATGCAATCACGAGATTGCAGACGTGGCACTTCATTTGTGGGCTTTTAACACGCCTTGCGGCGCAATACAAGGCGCCGAGTAGCTTTTGCCCGTAGAATCACTACGAGCAGGAGCATTGTTGTTTAAGTCTAAAGGTTACTTCTGAGTTTCGTGGAACAGATGAAAACCAGAAATGACGTCAGCAGCTCCGTTCTTCGGCCCGAACGGAGCTGCTGGAAGGTAGGAAGGAAGAGACTGAGAGTGCGCCATGCAGCATGAGGGATTCAGTTCAAAGGCAATCACACGGGGGAGTCAGGACTAATAAAGAGACAACTACCCCAGGATTTTTTATATTTATATGCAAATGTGGGAGCCTCTCTTTTTTAATGTTTTGCTTATAGTGTGCTGCAGACAGTAATGCTATTTCACACCTCCTCCAACATATCCGATTTCTGGCAGCTTCGGCTGATCTGCAAAGATTTTTTAACATCATATGAAGGCTCTCTGGCTGTTATCAGGAGCCCATGTAACATCAGAGACAGGGAAGGGGTGCTGCAGCTTCAGGTTGGAATTGCATAGGCTCTGAATGCTGGTTCCCACCAGCGAGATGCGGGAACCAGCGCAATTCCAGTGCCGGTTCCCGCATCGCATAGAACTCGCAGGCAGTTCATACTGCCCTATGCGATCCGCTGCAGGTGTCAATAGAAAGTTAATGACACCCCAAGATCGGTTCGCATTTCGCAGTGCGAACTGTAAATTTGGACAGGATTCGAATCGCATGGGTATGAACATCCATGCTATTCGATTCTGGTGCGGACAAAAAAAGGATCATGCACAATTTCGGTCTGAATGTGATGCAAATTCAACCATACAATCTGTATGGCTGAATTTGCATGGCACAGACATCGCATGTGATCTGCACAGCAGTGCAGTGCCAATCACATGCAATGCCTGAAATCGCACTAGTGTGAACCGGCACTAAGTGTTGGAATCAACTGAAGTATTATGTCTGTATAGCATTATTTTCCCTCTCAACCAGTCTCTAGCGCCATATATACCATGATCTGCGAGGCTGCACTATATACCATGATCTGTGAGGCTGACCTATATACTCTGTTATGTGATGCTGAGCTATATACCCTGATCTGTGATGCTGAGCTATTTACTCTGTCCTGTGATGCTGAGATATATAATCTGTCCTGTGATGCTGGGACTGTATACTCTGTCCTGTGATCTGAGCTGTATACTCCTGACACTAAGGGAGGAAGCAAGTGGAATACAGGGGACAGAGTGGGTTGATTCTATAAGGGGTGTGGTTTTTGAGAAGTGGGAGGGGTCAAAAATGATGGGCGGGGTCTGTCCCCCCCTTCCAAAAACTTCACCAGCCGCCACTGGTTTATGGTCATTATCCTGCTGGAAGGTGAACCTCTGCCCCAGTCTCAAGTCTTTTGCAGACTCTAATAGGTTTTCTTCTAAAATTGCCCTGTATTTGGCTCCATCCATCTTCGCATCAACTCTGAGCAGCTGTTGCCACCACCATGTTTCACTGTGGGGATGGTGCGTTCAGGGTGTTGCGAAGTATAGTTTTTTGCCATACATAGCATTTTGCTTTCAGGCCAAAAAGTTCAAGGTTGATCTCATCTGACCAGAGCACCTTCTTCCACATGTTTGCTGTGTCCCCCACATGCCTTCTTGCAAACTGCAGATGTGACTTCTTATGGTTTTCTTTCAACAATTTTTGCCACTCCTCTATAAAGGCCAGATTTGTGGAGTGCTTGACTAATAGTTGTCCTGTGGACAGATTCTCCCACCTGAGCTGTGGATCTATGGATCTATGCAGCTCCTCCAGTGTTACCATAGGCCTTTTGGCTGCTTCTCTGATTAATGCTCTCCTTTCCTGGCCTGTCAGTTTAGGTGGACAGCCATTTTGGTAGGTTTGCAGTTGTGCCATACTCTTTCCATTTTTGGATGATGGACTGAACAGTCTCTGTGAGACGTTCAAAGCTTGGAATATTTTTTTATAACCTAACCCTGCTTTACACTTCCCCACAACTTTATCCCTGACCTGTCTGGTGTGTCCCTTGGCCTTCGTGGTGCTGTTTGTTCACTAAAGTTCTCTAACAAACTGCTGAGGGCTTCGCAGAACAGCTGTATTTATACAGAGTTTAAATTACACACAGGTGGCCTCTAGTTACTAATTATGTAACTTCTGAAGGCAACTGGTTCCATTAGATTTTGGTTGGGGATATCAGAGTAAAGGGGGCTGAATACAAATGTATGCCACACTTTTCAGATATTTATTTGTAAAAAATGTTGAAAAGTATTTATAATTTTCCTTCCACTTCACAATTATGTGCCACTTTGTGTTGGTCTATCACATAAAATCCCAATAAAATACATTTATGTTTTTGGTTGTAACATGACAAAATGTAGAAAATTTCAAGGGGTAAAAATACTTTTTCAAGGTACTGTATATAATACAGTGGAGAGTATACAGTGCAGTCCATTTAGTATATATAATACAGTTCAGAGTATATAGTGCAGTCCGTATAGTATATATAATATAGTTCAGAGTATATAGTGCAGTCAGTGTAGTATATATAATACAGTTCAGATTATATAGTGCAGTCCGTGTAGTATATACTGTATAATAAAGTTCAGAGTATGTAGTGCAGTCCATGTAGTATACATAATACAGTGGAGAGTATATAGTGAAGTCCGTGTAATATATATAATACAGTTCAGAGTATATAGTGCAGTAGGTTTAGTATATATAATACAGTTCAGTGTATATAGTGCAGTCTGTGTAGTATATATAATACACTGGAGAGTATATAGTGCAGTCCGTGTAGTATATATAAGACAGTTCAGAGTATATAGTGCAGTCCGTTTAGTATATATTATATACTGCAGTCCGTGTAGTGTATATAATACAGTTCAGAGTATATATTGCAGTCCGTGTAGTGTATATAATACAGTGGAGAGTATATAGTGAAGTCTGTGTAGTATATATAAGACAGTTCAGAGTATACAGTGCAGTCCGTGTAGGATATATAATAGAGTACAGAGTATATAGTGCATTCCATGTAGTATATATACTACAGTTCAGATTATATAGCTGTCATGGTTATGCAATAGTGTTTTCTGTCAGCTTACCTGTCTCCATATGTTCATCTCTAAAGACCAGCTGCCTCTCACCTGACTGGTTTTATAACCTCTCCTCTAAGCATGGCCCCACCCCAGGCCCTATCAGGGAACCCTATATTAACCTGTGCACTGCAAGCCAGCAGTGCTGATCAACCATTGTGTGTTAGCCTCCGTGTGTACTTGCTGTGTTTCCTACGTCTGATTCCTGTTACCGACTTTGGCCTGTTCTCGACTCTTCCTGTATGCTTGTTACCCTGACCGTTGGCATGTTATGTTTATCCTTGTCTGTTAGTCACCCTGACCTTTGGCTTACCCCTTACTCCCCTGTCGTTCCAGCCTGCTGCCTCTTTCCTCTTCTCCTGTAGTCTACGGTGAGCATGAGCTGTGAGACCCTGGGGGCCGCGACCTGGAGCCAGACTGCAGCGCAGTCCATCCTCACCACTAGAGGCTCTGGTGAACACCTGCTGGCTCTTAGACTCCACGCCCTGTGGAATCTATGCTCTAGCTCCCACTGGGATCCATGTTAGTTATCCTGTAGACCTGCTTTCTGAACCTTCCAGGGTTCAATCTGCAGCAGTCAGTCCTAGGGTCCACTACCTTAGCGGTGCACTTCCGACTCCTACAGAGTGCATCTGTCACCTGGTCCCAGGTGACCTGACAGTTTGATCAGCCATGGACCCGGCTGATGTGCTGCTACCCGCAGATGATCCATTGCAGGGCTTAGTTGACGCAGACTTGAGACCCAGGAATCGCATCAGACCCAAGTGATGCGATTCCTTCAGGATTTGGCATCCCGTTTTGAACAGGTTCAGGCCTCATTAGGACCCCCGGTTCAACAACCTCAACCGCTATCTGCTGCTGCACCTATCGCACCAGTCGCAGCCACACATTCATTACAACTGCCAGCTCAGGCCCCTTTCTCTGGGGACTCCAAGGCTTGCAGGGGGTTCCTTAGCCAGTGCACGATTCTTTTTTAACTTCAGCCCCAAAACTTCCTGTCCGATCGGGCAAAATTAGCCTATATTATATCCCTCCTGTCCAGCGAGGCGCTAGCTTGGGCTGCCCCTCTGTGGGAACTGAATGATCCAGTGGTTTCTAGCCTGTCTGACTTCTTGAAACTTTTTCGGAATATCTTTGAGGAACCGGGTCGTGTCTCCTCAGCGGCTAGCGCTTTTTTACGTCTCCGTCAAGAGTCTGCTTCTGTGGGACAGTATGCTCTTCAGTTCCGTATCCTCACAGCTGAATTGAGCTGGAATAATGAGGCCCTAGCTGCAACCTTTTTACATGGCCTCTCTGATAGAGTGAAGGATGAATTAGCAGGAAGATCCCTTCCTGCTGATCTGGACGGTGTCATCACCTTGTGTAACCAGATCGATATTCGCTTTCAGGAGAGGGCCCTGGAAAAAAGACGCCAGCACTCCCCGTTCCTTAGGCAGCTTGAGCTCCCAGTCCCTTCTCTTCGATCCGAGGAGCACCTCCTGCCCGCTGAGGAACCTATGCAGCTGGGCTGGACCAAGTTGTCCCCTGAAGAACGCCCTAGGCGCAGAACTCTGGGCCTGTGCCTCTATTGTGGGGCCAAAGGTCATTTTTGTGACACTTGTTCTCTTCGTCCGGAAAAACGATCAGGGCTAATACATCTGGAAGGTGGAGTGTTAGACCCTGAAGTATCACCTTCACCTTCTCGTCTTCTTCTTTCTGTGTTCCTTTATGTCGGCGCTTCCTCTCGTTCGGTCTCGGCACATCTGGATTCCGGAGCCGCTGCCAATTTCATGGATTGGGAAACTGCATCTTCCATGAGACTTACCCTTTTGCCCCTTTCAACGCCATTGGTGGTCTTGGCGATTGATGGCACTGTTCTCCCAGGGGGTCTTGTCGGCTTCCAGACCCTTCCTGTTAAGATGTTGGTAGGGACACTCCACAAGGAGTGGCTATCCTTCCTTGTCTTACCTAAAGCTTCATCTCCTATCATATTAGGTCTTCCTTGGTTACAGTTCCATTCTCCACACATTGACTGGACTGCTTGACGGATCCTGGCTTGGGGTTCCTCCTGTTCCTCTTCCTGCTTACTCAAGGTTACCCCAAGAGAGAAACTTCCTGTTGCCACCATTCCAGTATCTTCTGCTCTTCCCGCTGCATATAGCGATTTCTGGAATGTCTCCTGCAATAGTCGGGCTGAGGCACTCTCTGGGTCATGTGGCACTCTGGATGAGGAGCCCACCACTACCTTAGCGGTGCACTTCCGACTCCTACAGAGTGCATCTGTCACCTGGTCCCAGGTGACCTGACAATAGAGCAGTCCGTGTAGTATATATAATACAGTGGAGAGTATATAGTGCAGTCAGTGTAGTAGTACATATAATACAGTTCAGAGTATATAGTGCAGGCTATGTAGTATATATAATACAGTTCAGAGTATATAGTGCAATCAGTATAGTATATATAATACACTGCAGAGTATATAGTGCAGTCATTGTAGTATATAAAATACAATGGAGAATATATAGTGCAGTCAGTGTAGTATATATAATACAGTGCAGGGTATATAGTGCAGAGTATATAATACAGTGTATTGAAGTGATTAAGGGGAACCCTATGACAGAACTAAGAAAAAAAACGATGTGGAGTCCCCCCAAAATCCATACCAGGCCCTTTGCGTTTGTCATAGATTTTAAGGGGAACTCCACACCAAAATTTTAGAAAATTGCATGGGATCCCCTCCCAAAATCCATACCAGGCCCTTTCGGTCTGGCATAGATTTTATGGGGAACTCCACGCCAAAATGTTAAAAAAAATTGGCGTGGCCCCCCCCTTCCCCCCAAAATCCATACCAGACCCTTATCCGAGCATTCAGCCTGACAGGCCAGGAAAGGGAGGAGACGAGCGACCTCCCCGCCTCTTGAACCATACCAGGCCGCTTGGCCTCAACCTGGGGAGGGTGCTTTGGGGTGCCCCCCAAAGCACCTTGTCCTCATGTTGATGGAAACAAGGGCTTCTTCCCAACAACCCTGGCCGGAGGGCTTATCAAATCTGGAAGACCCCTTTAACAAGGAGGCCCCCAGGTACCGCCCCTCCCCGTATGTGAATGAGTATCGGGTACATTGTACCCCTACCCAATCACCAAAAAAAGTGTCAAAAAGTAAAAACTGTAAAGACAGTTTGACAATTAATTTATTAAAAAAAGAAAAAAAAAAGTGTCCCGCGATGTACATCCATCTTTAATCTTGCCACCCGACGGACCCGAAAAATTTAAAAAATGTAAAAAGCTCTGCCTCGATGGTAGGCAGGGCAGGGCCACCCGGTGATGTAACTGAGTGACCCTGCCCCCTTCTGACATCATGTGATGTCAGAGGGGATGGGGTCATCCGGTTATGTCAGCAGGTGGCCCCGCCCTTGCCTATTTAAGAGCTGTCAAAGTGAAAAGACACCAGTTGCCGGGAGGCCTCCCATGGAGACAGAGTTTTTTCATTTTTTCTATTTTTCAGGTCTGTCGGGCGGCGTGATTGATGGTGGATGTACATCGCGGGACACTTTTTTAATAAAGGAATTGTAAAAAAAGGTCTCTTTTGGTTTTTACTTTTTGACACTTTTTTTGGTGAATGGCTAGGGGTACAATGTACCCGATACCCATTCACATGGGGGGGAGGATCTGGGGGCCCCCTTTTTAAAGGGGACTTCCAGATTCCGATAAGCCCCCCGCCCGCAGACCCCGACAACCACTGGCCTGGGTTGTCGGGAAGAGGCTCTTGCTCCTATCAACATGGGCACAAGGTGCTTTGGGGTGTACCCCAAAGCACTTTCCCCATGTTGAGGGCATGTGGCCTGGTGTGGTTCAGGAGGGGGCGCTTGCTTGTCCCCCTAATCCTGACCTACAGGCTGCATGCTCGGATAAGGGTCTGGTATGGATTTTGGGGGGGGCCCCACAATATTTTTTTCATTGATTTTTCATCTATATTGCTGGGAGACGGCAATATATTACAGCCGCGTGCAAGTTTAAGTGACATTTTTTTCCTTTAGAAATGTCATTATTGCTGCGGCATGTTATACACATCGCACATATGCACCACTTTACAGGCAGACTAAGGGAATATTTCATTGTTTTACTTAAGGCATCGTTTAAATCACTGCTCCTGAAAATACAATCGTTTTAAAAACTTTTTTTTGCATTGATCCATGTCCCCTAGGGCAGCACCTGGGTCCCCATACACTTTTTATGGCAATAACTTGCATATAAGCCTTTAAAATGAGAACTTTCGCATGTTCGCTAGAACTTTTTGCCTGTTGGAGGTGTTCTGGTGCAAACCGAATCGGGGGGTGTTCAGCCCATCCCTACAGCTTACCAGTCCTTACATGTAGTGACTGCAATACTTTTCTTTTTTTTTTCTTTTTTTTAACCCTGTGATCCTGCCTTTTTGATCACTTCTAAACCCTCACCCCTACCAAATAGCCTTGGTCAACAATATTTACTATAGGTGCCCCATAGATGTTAGATTGTCACTTTATCTAGCCTAATCTAATGTACAAAATTTAGAGCACTGGTCTCCTGACTGCGGCCCAGGGGCCAGATGTGGCCTTTTGCATGCCCCTATCTGGCCCTTGGCACACTTTTCCTCCAACTGATACCAGTGATGGGGTGCCATTTCTCCCACTGACACCATTAATGGGGCACTATTCCTCCCACTGACACCATAGATGGGGCACTATTCCCCCTACTAAGACCAATGATGGGGCACTTTTCTTCCTGTTAAAACCTACGATGAAGCAGTGCTTACTCCCACTGATGCCGAGACAATTTCTACTCACACTGGCCATAGTCTGGCCCCCCTAAAGCCTGATGGACAGTAAAGTGGCCCTTTGTTTTAAAGTTTGGAGCCTGATTTAGAATCTGACCTACAGAAGGAGTAATTTTCACCCCAGCTTGCAGTTAGGTTGTAACCTTTTTTTAGAATAGAGTCTTCCTCTGATTTTCATTGAGTATCTGAAGTCAACACAGGCTTGCATGGAAAATATTTATTTAGTAATGCATCAACTCCAAGATCCAACATTGACCAATGCTGCTGCCTCCCTTCAATCATCTGTTACAGCAGAGCAAAGAAAATGCTGAACATTTGTCTAAAAAAACAATTCATCTCAATATGACAGGATAGTTAACCTTTTAGAAGCATCAACCTAAGAGGACTTCAGGGCTCACTCAGAGTCGAACTAAAACCAAAACTTTTTAAACATTTTAAATAGAGTATGTAGGGGGTATAACCCCCTTTTTTGCCATCCGTTTCCCATTTGGGGATATTCCTCTTGACTTCCTGTCCCATAGACAAAATCAGAATTGAGAGGGAATCTCTCAAAAGCGTGAAAATACCTGGTTGTTACCAGGGCACCAGTACTAGTGTCCCCATTGGAAGATTCCCCCTCTATTGCTTTTCTGGAGACAACCACAAATTTTTCTTTCACTTTCACTCTTGGTGCTGACAGTACACTGGATAGTTTTCCTTTAGTTAGACTTTAATTGACAGAAAGCAGGGAGTGGGAGAATCCATTCTGCACGGGAATGGCAAGATAAAGCAGCAGAGATATGCTGTAGAGAAAGTGGTCAAGTAGGACAGCCCGACTGTGGTGATGCAGATAGCTGGAGGAACATATACAAAAGGACTGTTATCCCCATAAGTCAGAGAAACTTTGCAAGAGAAAGATAGCAGCAACCTCAGTTTGAATGTCAGGAGCAGAGAGGTATAGTCTCAAAATGCACCTACAGTACAGTATGGCTGTCATATGTGGGAAACCAATAGATCCACCTGCAACCGAACAGACAGCTCCAGTGGCCATCCCAAATCTGACAGATCAGATAGCTCAGTTCTAAAAAAGAGTTTTCCTTGTTGAAGAGCAGATAGAAATACTCCTCTGAGGGGCAAGGAGGGGATGCCCCTTGGTAGAGAAGGCAAACACCACCTCGGAAGCAGCCAACAGAGACTTCCCAAATCATATGCTGTGAAAGCAAATAAATTAAAATGCCCCACTGCCAGAAGTCAGGCAGTGGAATGATTCCCCATCCAAGAACCAAAGATGTGGACAAAGAAGCTGAAGAGATAGAAATTCCTGATATGACTGGAGGAAGGCCTAAGAGCAGGCCTCAGCTGAACTTCATTTTTATGCAATAAGAGTATGACTGGGAAAAGACACAGTGAGAGAACCCAGTGGTTGCCCCCTAAGAGAGGTGATACAGTTATGACAGTGGCCCAGTCCTAGGACAGATTAAAGCTACTACCAGAAACCAACAAACTGCTGAGTGTGTGGTCCTGTCTTGTCCTAAAGGGATGGTATACTGTACTGCTGAATAATGTTCCTCATGACTCATCAATGACCTGCCAGTTGGTGCTGTCAAGTTCCCAGGCCCTCTGTAAGGCAAAGAGAATCCACATTGAAGCAAGATACTGTGAGGACCACAAATTAATCTAGTTTATGATCCAAGCTATGCGTTTGGGTCTGTTCCAGTTGGTTGAACAAGTCTGCCACACCGTGTGGTATGTTCAGTGTCAAAGGGTGCTGAGGATCAAATTCCACCTCAAAAGCCACAAGGCTTCACTTCCTGATTCCCTTACTGAAGATGCCGGCGCCTGCACCTGGAGCCGAGGGACAGGACAGCTTCGGGTGAGGGCATCGCGGGTGCCCTGGACAGGTAAGTGTCCTTATTTTAAAAGTCAGCAGCTGTAGTATTTGTAGCTGCTGACGTTAAAAAAAAATATTCCGGTGGAACTCTGCTTTAAACCTGTTTTTCATTGTTGTTTCTAACTTTGCACCTGTCTCCTAAACTTCAAGTTACAGTTACTCATTGTCTGATTTTATTCTGCCAATTGCCCACTCTGGTAGTACTTAGCTCATAATGCATTTTACATGTATTTTAAATGTGCATTAAAGTACATGACTGTGATGGAGGTGTGCGCAAAACACCCATGGAGATCAAGAGTGGCTTTCGGGTCCCCTGGGCAAGTGGTTCTTTATTTGGGGCCTCAACAAACGGGGAGTCACATAAGGGGAAAGCCACAGGGCAATAATCCAAACACAGTGAGGCACAGGCTGCAATCTGGTACAGCAGGGGTTACGTCCAGGGTCACAAGGCAACAATCCAGACACAAGGAACAGGCAGCAGTTTGGTACAACAAGAACTTAGTCCAGGGTCACAGGACAACAATCCAACCACAATAAGTAACAGGCTGCAATCCGGTACAGCAGGGGTTAAGTCCAGGGTCACAGGCAACAATCCAAGCACAACAAAGGACAGTAGTTCACAGGGCAACATATTTTGTGACATCACAGTGTGGAGAGGTGGACTCTTGGCAATTCTGAGGGGATACAACTGCAGGCTGAGAGTCAGAGGGACACAGAAGACTTCTAGATCTGATTCAGGCACAGTGGACAAGTTCTCGGCAGCTTGGTGAAATTTTAGTCTTCAGATAGCAGCTCAGAGCCAATGGGGAACTGCATATCCCAGTAGTCCCACTCATTGCATACACTGCAATAGTTGTATTTAACTATTGGTAACACAATAGTTCTGATTGCACTCTAAAGTCTCTCACTGTAGATCTTCACTCACTGAGCTCCCAGTCTTACACTAGACTCTCAGACCCAATCGCCATTGGATCCCCTGAGCTCCTCCATTTACATAACTCGGTTAACTTTTCCCACTTCTTCACCACCCAGGTACTGGCTCCAGCTTACTCAAAGTGGTCTCCGGTAACAAGGTGGATGGTCCCTTAGTGGCGACAGCTTCCTCTCTACCTCCGACCACAACTGGTTCCCCGTCCGGCTGAACCGTTACTCTCGGTTGGACTCCAATCCTGCAATTCCAACCCTACGCTGCTTCTCCTGCTTCTGGATAGGCCCTCAGAAAGCCTAGCAGACAGATGTCCCCGGGATAGGCCTCAGGCTTCCAGCCTAGCAGCCCAGGGCAGCATAACGCATGTCCACCCAGACAGCCTGGGTGGCACAGAACGCCGATCACCTGACTCCACCCAAATAAATAGGCTTTCCCAGCAGGCCAAGGGGCTAAAGAAACCCCTGCCAATTGGCTGAGACACCCCATCCATTCATAACTTGAGCTTGCTAAGCCCTTGTCTAAATAAAAAAAATAATAATAACAATGATAGTAATAATAACATGTGGTGCACCACATGAAAAAAACAACAGTGTATATACATAGGCAAGTGGCATCTTACACAAGGGCATATAAATAGCAGATAATATATACAATTTTACATGTGGCATACTACCCGAACAATATAGAAGTGGAAAATATAAAACAGTAGCCTTATATCCTAACTATCTCCTAACGCATGGGGTGCAGGAACACCTGAAAGAGAAAATAGACAGCATAGAAATACATCCTATCCCTACAATAACTAAGTGCAATATATATATATATATATATATATATATATATATATATATATATATATATATATATATATATATATATATAGTATCTGACAAAAGGGAGTACACCCCTCACATTTTTTGTAAATATTTTATTATATCTTCATGTGACCACACTAAAGAAATGACACTTTGCTACAATGTAAAGTAGTGAGTGTACAACTTGTATAACAGTGTAAATTTGCTGTCCCCTAAAAATAACTCAACACACAGCCATTAATGTCTAAACCACTGGCAACAAAAGTGAGTACACCCCTGAGTGAAAATGTCCAAATTGGGCCCAAAGTGTCAATATTTTGTGTGGCCACCATTATTTTCTAGCACTGCCTTAACCCTTTTGGGTATGGAGTTCACCAGAGCTTCACAGGTTGCCACCAGAGTCCTATTCCACTCCTCCATGATGACATCATGGAGCTGGTAGATGTTAGAGACCTTGCGTTCCTCCACCTTCCGTTTGAGGATGCCCCACAGATGCTCAATAGGGTGTAGGTCTGGAGACATGCTTGGCCAGTCCATTACCTTTACCCTCAGTTTCTTTAGCAAGGCAGTGGTCATCTTGGAGGTGTGTTTGGGGTCCTTATCATGTTGGAATACTGCCCTGCGGCCCAGTTTCCGAAGGTAGGGGATCATGCTCTTCTTCAGTATGTCACTGTACATGTTGGCATTCATGGTTCCCTCAATGAACTGTAGCTCCCCGGTGCCGGTAGCACTCATGCAGCCCCAGACCATGACACTCCCACCACCATGCTTGACTGTGGGCAAGACACACTTGTCTTTGTACTCTTCACCTGGTTGCCGCCACACACCACACCATCTGACACCATCTGAACCAAATAAGTTTATCTTGGTCTCATCAGACCACAGAACATGGTTCCAGTAATCCATGTCCTTAGTTTGCTTGTCTTCAACAAACTGTTTACAGGCTTTCTTGTGCATCATCTTTAGAAGAGGCTTCCTTCTGGGATGACAGCCATGCAGACCAGTTTAATGCAGTGTGTGGCGTATGGTCTGAGCACTGACATGCTGACCCCCCACCCCTTCAACCTCTGCAGCAATGCTGACAGCACTCATAGGTCTATTTCTAAAAAAAAACCTCTGGATATGATGCTGAGCACCGGCACTTAACCTCTTTGGTCGAGTGGAACCTGTCCTGTTAAACCACTGTATTGTCTTTGCCACCGTGCTGCAGCTCTGTTTCAGGGTCTTGGCAATCTTCTTATAGCCTAGGCCATCTATATGTAGAGCAAGAATTCTTTTTTTCAGATCCTCAGAGAGTTCTTTGCCATGAGGTGCCATGTTGAACTTCCAGTGACCAGTATGAGAGAGTGAGAGTGATAACACCAAATTTAACACACCTGCTCCCCATTCACTCATGAGACCTTGTAACACAAACGAGTCACATGACACCAGTGAGGGAAAATGGCTAATTGTACCCAATTTGGACATTTTTACATAGGGGTGTACTCACTTTTGCTGCCAGCGGTTGAGACATTAATGGCCGTGCGTTGAGGTATTTTGAGGGGACAGCAAATTTACACTGTTATACAAGCTGTACACTCACTATTTTACATTGTAGCAAAGTGTAATTTCTTCAGTGTTGTCACATGTATATATAGTGAGTGTTGAGTAAACATTAATTACACTCAGCCGAGAGCAACAAAGCAGTGTAAATACACCCTATGATATATCTAAACATGAGTACAGATGAAACTGGGCCCCACCCCCATCCGAGAGTGACACCCATTTTTCCATAACAGACCTAAAGAAACGTACTTAGCAATTCCTATAAAATAGTTGTATAATGTGAACAATGGCTCACTCAAGCTGGCACTCTCACACCACTTGGTGGCCAGCATATTCATAAAACAGTCCTTGTGTACTTTCCAGTCCATTACTAAATTTTAAGGTGAGAACTTGCCCTCTTTGCCACTGCAAAGTCTACCTAACTGACTAAACATCCCAGTGTCTTTGGAGCCCCAAAGTCCTTAAATCCTTTACTCAGGGTGGAACAACATTTCCCAGCAGTTTCCCTTCTTCATAAGGACAACTCTGGGGAGAGAGTGCATGGCTGCAGTCAAACAGCAATTGGCCATGCCATGGTGCAAGGGACCGCACTTCCTAAAAGCGAAGTCCATCAATAGGTCCCGTTGCATGTGAAATCTCAGCCTGTCCACACAACAGCCTGTCCACACAACACGCTGAACGTCAAATTAACAAGTTACTTTTCAGAGGGAGGCACACTAGAGATTCCAGAACACTAGCCAGTGTGACTCAATTAGGCACTCCTTGCAACTGCCGGCAGAACACAATCCCAGCAGTACAGCCAAACAGGAGGGTCCCCACTAGCAACATTTCTGCAAAGAAGGTGGAGTGGCTTCCAGCATAGCATCCTGACTACATTTGTAATCCACATGGTAAACAGTTCAACAACATTTTACCAGTAATACCTGGGATCCGGTAACCGTAGGGTTTCCCCTCTTGTATTCACAGTGGTAATATGATACCGAATGTCTTTCATATTTGGCCTGCGGATGACAACACAGTCAGGATTGATTTGACGACCAGAGTTCCAGGTTTGTAGGACTGAAGTATATCTTTTAGACATTCTGGGTGAAAACTTGTTGGACTCCAAGCTTAGAGAAATTTTAAGAAAGCTCCGCACGGCCTCATCCACCCACTGTGTTCTCTTTTCCTGAATCTCCTCCTCAGATACAAGTAGCCATACTCCTCTGCCACTTTCTTGATGACTATGCCTTATGACTTAGAAAGCCTGGGCAGTGTTTTAGGGTCCCCATACCCAGTTAAGACTTGTGCATCCGCTGCACGTTGGACTGGATATCCAGCAATGACATTGGGTTTGCAATCAAACTTAGTCACGTGGGTTGGTTTGGCTGGAACAACTTTAGGGACCCATTTTGCCCAGCAATCCTCCTTGAAGATTTAGCAATACACACAGTTGGAGCTGTAATGGCAGACAGTTCAATCTTAACACCTGCAGTTGGCCCAGAAGGAATTTCATCCTCCTCCAGGTCACATAATTGCTCTTCTTCACTATCACCCCACTTTCAAGTCCATGACAAATTGTCTGAAAATGGTTCAGAGAGCCGATCCGATGAGTTATCTGAATCGGAGATAGTGGAGCACTCTTCAGCCAGGAATAGGTTGCGCTTGGAACTAGCAGCAACTGGTGCAACAACCTTGTCTCCCGCACTGGCCACAGGTACCACCACCTGTACTGGCACACTACTTTTACCCATATCAGGCTTACCCAACTCCGGCTTCTTTTTCCCCGGTGGTTCCACCATCAAGGAACGCAGGTGGGCCCGTCCACGGCCTCGAGGGATAACTGGAGCGTTGGGTCTCGGAGCAGCCACATAGATGAGGGGAGCAGCTTCTTGCACAAGCCGGGTCATAGTAGGGGGACTCTCCATGCCATTCCCAGCCAGGACAGCAACATTCTCGTCCCAATCCGCTTGTAATGTTTGCTGGTGAGACTACTTCAAGCAGGGGTTCCCCGCAGCATCCACAGACGATCCAAGGCCACCGGAGTGTGGCCAAGCCAGAACACTTTCTGCAAATCAGTCCCAAGGCTTCATAGCCTCCAGCCATATACAGGGCGAGACTACCCTTAGTTGTATACCGCACTCCGATGCCGGTCAGAATGCCCTTAGACCCACTCAGACCAGGGCCATCATCCGGAAACATACACCTTCCAATCCGACATTGTATTTCCAAACTGCGCCATCTTCTCCACCCAACAACCAGGCACACGTGGCAGAACTTCCTTATCCTTCTCTGCAGAGCGGTAGCTTCTCCCCCTGCCAGAGAACTGGTTCACACACTCCCTGGAAACTTCAGCGCCCGACTTTCCTTCTGTGCGGCGTGCCAAAACTTTAATGGAGTCCGTTTTAACCCCTGCAGCGCTTGTGTAAAGTGTCAAAAGACCAGGCTGGCACTTGCCACCTTACCACGGAGCCAGACAAAATCCTGATGTAGCTGTAGCCGGTTGCTATGGGCAACTGCTGCAGGATCAACACCTTTGCTCTACGTTGAGCACCAAATGTAGTAAAGTCCCGGACCTCCAAAGGCCTAATGGTGACCTCCAGAGTCAGGGATAGCTGACATGCATTTTGTAGAGTGGTTTACACGGTATGGTGGGTGTGATGCAAGATGGAGTGATGGGAGCCAGACACTTTTTGAATGCAAAAGAGATTTATTGTCTCTTAACAGAACTGTGGGAGAGCGGGTTAGGGCCAGGACACCCTTAAGTAGATGCAATGATAATTGGCAGATTCAGAGACTTCTATGGGTAGACAGCTATACAGTGGAAGGCCCCCAGTGGGATACCACTTCTGTATAGGTCTGCTGTCTCCTATAGCAACAAATCATGTAACAGTCACTAACGGTAGTTGTATTTAACTATTGGTGACACAAATAGTTCTCCTCGCACTCTACAGTCTCTCACTGTAGATCTTCATTCACTGAGCTCTCACTAGACTGTCAGACCCAGTCACCACTGGATCCCCTGAGTTCTTCCATTTCCATAACTCAGTATCTTCCTCAAGCGTCACCCCCGCTTCCCTGCTGGGTCCTTGGCTTGGCATTTACAGATACTCCTTAAGTATCACCCCTGCTGACCCGCTAGGTCCCTGGCTTGGCACTCACTAATGCTCCTCAAGCGTCACCTCTGCTGTCCCGCTGGGTCCCTGGCTTGGAACTTGCTGAAGTTTTCCCACTTCTTCACTGTCCCCGGCTGGTAAGAAGACTGTTCTGGTATTGGCTCCAGCTTACTCACAGTGGTCTCCAGTAACAAGGTGGATGGTCCCTTAGTGGCGACAGCTTCCTCTCTACCTCCGACCACAACTAGTTCCCCGTCCGGCTGAACTGTTACACTCAGTTGGATTTAAATCCTGCAGTCCCAACCCTGCGCTGCTTCTCCTGTTCCTGGATAGGCCCTCAGACAGCCTAGCAGTCAGATGTCTAACTTCTGCATAGGCCTCAGGCTTCCGGCCTAGCAGCCTGGGGAAGCATAACACACGTCCACCCAGATAGCCATCCGGGTGGCACAGAACCCCAATCACCTGATTCCATCCAAATAAGTAAGCTCTCCCAGAAGGCCAAGGGGCTAAAGAAACCCCCGCCAATTGGCTGAGACACCAAATTCATTCATAACCTGACCTTGCTAAGCCCTTGCCTATCTAATGTCACCAGCATAACGCCACCTAGCAACAGAAGAGAGAAGGTGCAGCAAGTCCAGAACGATAGAGGAATCCGTGGATCTACTAACAATTAACCAGGGCAACTACTGCCTGGCAAACTAAATTTACTAGCAACCCTGCCTAAACACCAGGGTGCTACATCCTTCCCCTGCCTAGGAAACAACGTCTCGGAGTTGCAAGAAAAGAATTTAACTCTCAAACGTGAGAGTGGATGTCCTGGCAAAACTGGGATGGGTGGGGAAACAAGTAGAGAAAGAAAAAAATAATAATAACAAGACATGTAGCATACCACATGAAATAAACAACAGTGTATATACATAGGTAAGTGGCATTTTACACAAGGGCATATAAATAGCAGATAATAAATACAATTTTACATGTGGCGTACCACCTGAACAATATAGAAGGGGAAAATATAAAACAGTAGCCTTATATCATAACTATCTATCTATTATGTACACCTGGAAAAATGTAGAAAACATTAGCTTGGTTATAAAAGCTGAAGTCACTGTCTCTCCTTAGCCAAGGAAAACGCATAGGTTACAGGAACACCTGAAAGAGAAAATAGACAGCATAGAAATACATCCTATCCCTACAATAACACAGTGCAATATATATATATATAGTGGTTAACGGAAAGTATTCAGACCCCCTTAAATTTTTCACTCTTTGTTATATTGCAGTCATTTGCTAAAATCATTTAAATTCATTTTTTTCCCTCATTAATGTACAGACAGCACCCCATATTGACAGAAAAACACAGAATTGTTGACATTTTTGCAGATTTATTAAAAAAGAAAAACTGAAATATCACAAGGTCCTAAGTATTTAGACCCTTTGCTCAGTATTTAGTAGAAGCACCCTTTTGATCTAATACAGCCATGAGTCTTTTTGGGAAAGATGCAACAAGTTTTTCACACCTGGATTTGGGGATCCTCTGCCATTCCTCCTTGCAGATCCTCTCCAGTTCTGTCAGGTTGGATGGTAAACGTTGGTGGACAGCCATTTTTAGGTCTCTCCAGAGATGCTCAATTGGTTTTAAGTCAGGGCTTTGGCTGGGCCATTCAAGAACAGTCACGGAGTTGTTGTGAAGCCACTCCTTCGTTATTTTAGCTGTGTGCTTAGGGTCATTGTCTTGTTGGAAGGTAAACCTTCGGCCCAGTCTGAGGTCCTGAGCACTCTGGAGAAGGCTTTCGTCCAGGATATCCCTGTACTTGGCCGCATTCATCTTTCCCTTGATTGCAACCAGTCGTCCTGTCCCTGCAGCTGAAAAACACCCCCACAGCATGATGCTGCCACCACCATGCTTCACTGTTGGGACTGTATTGGACAGGTGATGAACAGAGCCTGGTTTTCTCCACACATACCGCTTAGAATTAAGGCCAAAAAGCTCTATCTTGGTCTCATCAGACCAAAGAATCTTATTTCTCACCATCTTGGAGTCCTTCAGGTGTTTTTTTAGCAAACTCCATGCGGACTTTCATGTGTCTTGCACTGAGCAGAGGCTTCCATTTGGCCACTCTGCCATAAAGCTCCGACTGGTGGAGGGCTGCAGTGATGGTTGACTTTCTACAACTTTCTCCCATCTCCCGTCTGCATCTCTGGAGCTCAGCCACAGTGATCTTTGGGTTCTTCTTTACCTCTCTTACCAAGGCTCTTCTCCACGATAGCTCAGTTTGGCCAGACGGCCAGCTCTAGGAAGGGTTCCGGTCGTCCCAAATCTCGTCCATTTAAGGATTATGGAGGCCACTGTGCTCTTAGGAACCTTAATTGCAGCTGAATTTTTTTGTAACCTTGGCCAGATCTGTGCCTTGCCACAATTCTGTCTCTGAGCTCTTCAGGCAGTTCCTTTGACCTCATGATTCTCATTTGCTCTGACATGCACTGTGAGCTGGAAGGTCTTATATAGACAGGTGTGTGGCTTTCCTAATCAAGTCCAATCAGTATATTCAAACACAGCTGGACTCAAATGAAGTTGTAGAACCATCTCAAGGATGATCAGAAGAAATGGACAGCACCTAAGTTAAATATATGAGTGTCACAGAAAAGGGTCTAAATACTTAGGACCATGTGATATTTCAGTTTTTCTTTTTTAATAAATCTGCAAAAATGTCAACAATTCTGTGTTTTTCTGTCAATATGGGGTGCTGTGTGTACATTAATGAGGAAAAAATGAACTTATGATTTTAGCAAATGGCTGCAATAAAACAAAGAGTGAAACATTTAAGGGGGTCTGAATACTTTCCGTCCCTTCTATATATATATATATATATATATATATATATATATATATATATATATATACAGTGATTGTTGAGTAAACATTAATTACCCTAAGCCGAGAGCAGCAAAGCAGTGTAAATACACCGTATGATATATCTACATATCAGCTACAAAAGATTAAAACAGTAATATATACTCACAAACATAATTGATAAAAACGCATTTCATGACAAGTGTCCTCCACTAACATGAAGGTCTATTACCCACTTGCCGACCGCGTCATGCAGATACACTGCGGCACAATGGCACACCTGGGCCAAATCCTGTACGGGTACGTCCTACCCGTTTTCGTCCACCAGAGGGCGCGTGCCTGCTGCACGACGGGGGACCCGGTGGGCACGATCACCGCCGATCATGTGCACGAGCGCCAGCAAGGGGATTTGTGTGTGTATCAGAGCCAGGAAAGTAGTGACTTCTGTCAGACCGCCTGCCATACACCTGCCATACACCACGGGCCGATTGTTGGATGGTTTATTTTGTTGCCCGGCATTCGGCAGATGTGTACTAGGCTTAAGGCCTAATTGGTTAACTGTGCTGTCCTGTTCTCTCTCATGCCACTGTGTAGGAATTGAAGTAGGCAATGCAAACACAGACAAAGGTACCATTTATAAGTGCATATAAGTTTGAATGAGCACGGAAATTGAATAAATGTGTCTTTTACACCTCCGCTTGAACATGTTTAAGACCAGCCAAACTCAGAGTTTAACCAGTTTACCAAATTCATCAACGTCCAAACCTGTGAGCAACTTAAACTACAACCTGCAAATATAAAACACCTGTTAAACAGGTGACCAACATTAATAATTTGTCAAATAACATGTCATCGCATTAACCCCTGCTCTGTCTTAGTAACGGGATATGACATAGTGTGATTTTTCATTCAATTGTAAACAAAATATCAGCTTACAAATGCTAAAGATTCTTTCATTAGCTCCAGATGACAATTTCAAGGAAAAATACAAAAAATATACACGGAAAGTGCAAATTCTTGTGACTTGTCTCCTCATTTATCACAATTTGGTACAGGTTATTCAGCTATAGAATATCTGGGCTACTCTTGCTAAGAGTGTAGATTTGACCCCAGATAAAAGAGCTTTATTACATTTCAATTAACACAATTTAAAAACTGAATGAAAATATGTGAACTGGTCCTAACCTCTAGTCAGATTCCATGTGTATTTTTCTAATGCATATGACCTTTACAGGTTGTTTACCCTAATGAAAAAAGCACTAAAGTTAGACCCTGGTCCTGTAGGGCAATGAACTGTAACAAAGTTTTGGCTCACTTTTGTTGAGATAACAATGTCAGATAAATCCAGACAAAAAAGAACATATAGGTATGGCAAATTGCTCTGCAAAAACATTACCCTTAAAGCGTGTTCTATGCCAGAAGGACCTTTACTCTTCTTTGCATGGAAGTTCAAGGTCTGCTTTAATGACAGCTTCCATCTGCCAAAAAATGTTTCTGTGGGGTGCTGCCGCCACCATTGCCGGTGAGGGAACCCGGCCGTGAAGCCTTGCAGCTTCACAGCCAGGTCCCTACTGTACATGCATGAAGAGCGCTGTGCTCTCTTACTGGCCCAGCAGCAGGGGGAGGAGGAGGGGGCCGAAAATTCACGTACCTCGCAACACTAAGGTCCGACGGAAGTGGGGCCAAACTACCTGTCAAAAACAGGTACTGGCTCCCCCCTCCCCCTCGAAAGGTGCCAAATGTGGCACCGGAGGTGGGGGGAGGAGACAAGCGGTCTTAGGTCTTTAGGTGGAACTCCACTTTAAAAATGTTTTTGGATCTGGTGATCATGCCAAAAAGGTCCTTAGGAACTTCCTGATATGGTGTGCCAATCCCCTGTCCCTGTTTCCTAATTGTACTCCTGTGTTGTCACCTTGATACACATGCTTTTGATGAATACTACAAATGGCACACCTAATGCAGGCATGGTCCACTGTTTTCACCATTAGGAAACCCACCCTAATGGCATGCAGTCATCCTTTGGGCACATACATTAGACATGAAGTGGCTACAAAAAACTGCATTAGAGCAGCAACACTGATATGCAAAAAATTATGAAAAAAGGCAAAATCAACTTTTACTTTGCCCTACAGTATTCTCTTCGGAGTTTATGTGATAACTTATTTGCTATATTGGTATTTGTATTTTATCTTTATGTATTTTGATAAAAAAGTTATCCCACCTAACACAAGCTCCTCATTACCAGGATGTTTCAGCATGCATTGTAGTCTAACCACAAATTTGCTTTCATGTTTGGTCAGAGAGGGCACAGAACATCGCTCTGATTCATCCCTGATGCACTGCAGAAAGAAGAGCAATTAAAGCGGGAATTTTAAATCCCCAGACTGCTACATTGGCTGCGCGGACACTGATATCATATCACCCATGGAGGTAAGTACGGCAGAGATTGGGGAAAGGGGAGTGGGCAGGGTGTAAGGTTGCTAGTTCACCTTTTCATTTTTTCTGAAAAGGTGAACTAACCGTTTAATGAAATCCCTGGTCACATGACACGTCTTTAAATAATGATCTTGCTTCTGGACTACAAATGGGAAGATTCTTCTTCAGGTGCCTATGCTGCTGCCTGGTGATGTGGACACTTCCCACTGACTGTCTATTGAGAGATCCTCACCGGGATCTGAAGACCCCAGCAGCAAAGTGTGATAACGTTCTGTCATGGGGCTGCAACAAGACAGGTTGGGCCATGTAACAGTGAATTCAGGTGAATTAAAAAGGGCTTTGAAAGGGTTTTTCTTTTAATTTGTTAATTGGAGGAAAGTAGGAGAGAGGCCAGAATTTGCCCAGAGATGGACTTAAAATGCATTTTAAGTGAGTAATACCATTATTAAAATGTGGGCACCTGCATTAAAAGCCTTCTTTTAAAGGTACAGTCTCTGTAGCTACATGCTAGCTTTTCAATTAAGTGAATCAATGTGGTTAATTTATTACAAGTGTAAAGATGGTAAACTTTGCTGAATATCCTCTTAGAATAGCAGACAAGGTGGAGCTCTGTTTACTTTGAATACAAGGATATTAAAAAATCAACACCCTGCATTTTTGCTTGCATCTGATTGGATATCTGTTAAGAGACCAGTCTCTACTCCTTTAATAAATCAAGACCACTGACCTAATAAGTATACAGGATGGGATTACAGACTTTTCAGCCATTACTTGCTGTATAATTGTCTAAATCATTGATTTTCTAATTAGTGAACAAGGATATATTTCAGCCTGAAACCACAGGAAACTGTCACATGACAGTAGGCTGCTGTCCCAATCAGCTGTGGCCATGGAATCCCCCGCCCTGCAGTCACAGGTAACAAAGAGGCAAGAATGCTTGTGACATCATTGACCCAATATGTGTATGTGTGTATATGTGTGTATGTGTTTAAAACATGTCTGTGATTGGCACTTGTATGGGAATCTTAAAATTTTAAATAGTATGCAAGGAAATACCATAGTTATTGTTAAAATATTGAATAGGAATTTATGATTCGAGGATACAAAATACATTGCAATTTTTACAGTCTGTTCAAAGGAATGCATCAATATTAAAAAAAAACTGGAACTTTTGGCTTTCTAAGGTGCTCCTGGACTGAGATATGAGCTTCTTTACAACCTCAAAATCCAACCTTTTCTTGAAAATCTTCTGATGGATCTGGAGCAAAGGGTCTTTTTGCCTCTTAAATAAAACAACCTTTACAGGACCCAAGCAGTAAGTAATAAGTGTATCTTTTAATACTCTAAATTCCACCAGCTGTGAACTATTCAACATTGGATGGAATCAGCCTAGGGATATTTTTGCAAGCAATCTCTGCTTTTGCAATATATAAAATTTTGTTTATTGTGCCAATATGACCACACTAAATAACCTTGATATAAAGCATATTTTACATTTACTGCAAGAGGCAATTCTGAATTAAAATGTGCATAAAACATGGGCACTATTGTAGGTGCATTGGTTTATCCAGATTTATTGTGGCTCTGGCCCTGTCATGCTGTTCACATGCAAAATGATCCGTTCCAGCACAATACACAAGAACAGGACATAAAGAATGTGAGAGGCCTCGAGAAGGTAACCATGTGATCATCCTTTGTGTGCGACTATAACTTGTTATCACAGGCGTGTCCCCTCATCCTCCTGTGCTGACCTCACTCACTTCTTTCAGTACACTGGGGACCTTAAATATTGAAATGTTGAACTTCAGCTAATGCTTTCCTATATCATATAACTGTTTTTATATCAGCTATAACATACAGTATACCTACTGTATGTCCTGTACTTGAATGGTATAGCATTACTACATAATAATCTTGCAATCTCAAAACAAACCTTTTTGTTGCTAGCAGTCCCAAAGTCTTTGTGGTAAAATACATCCTGTTGCTGTAAAATGCATGATACTAATGGTGTGCCACTCTTGTGATATATAGAGTCCCCTCTGGTTGTCCATATCATGCACCAAAAAACTCTCACCTTGGTCATGGAAAGCTTATCCAACATACACTGAATAATGCATATGGATGCTCTATAAAAGAAAAATATAACACACGGTCTGACCACAAGGAAGTTAATGATCTACAGTTATGTTATGGAAGCTGCCTGAGAACAGTTGCTAAACTGTGGGTCTGCTTTATTGGCTATGAAACTCCAGACAATGCATTCTTTTACCATGTACTCCGCTAATGATCTCATCTAATGTTCTAGAACCAGATATAAGTGTCTCTCATACATACTCTGATGGCACAAATGTCTCCTCGCAGTTAAAGTAAACCATGCTATCCATCAAGCAACACCTGTGCACAAAGGCTGTTGTAAGATCCTTCTTGCTCCCTCTTCTAATTCCTAGACAGAAGCTGTAAAAACTCAGACTAGGTATTAGATTTTTCATGGGAAAATCAATCTATCACAGTCTTTTTGGATACAATGACATCCTTCCTTTCATGATTTGCTGGAACTAAAAATTTTTTAGGTCAGCCAATAGAGATAACATATATTTCCAACCAATGGAAAAAAGGGAGATGAAGGAGGCTGAAGTGAAATTGAAGTAGATTTTTACAGTTTTACAACTATTATTTAAGAATCCTTATAGAGCTGTGACATGAGAGAGAGGACAATACAGAGCTCACAACAGCCTCTGTCCACATGTACTATTTGGAAGTATAGCAAAAGGAAAGGCATGAGTCACTTTAAGGCAACATGGCCATTTGTTGTGCCCTATGAATGGAAACATACATTCGCTATATAAGTAATAATACTAATTATGTAAGCAAATATATGTAATTACAATAAACAAAAATAATAATGTTAGAGCCGGTTCACACTGGGACGACTTTTCAGGCAACTTAGCCGCCTGACAAGTCGCGTTTTCTAAGTCGGAGCGACTCAAGTCGCTCCGACTTAGAAAAAGGTTCCTGTACTACTTTGGGGGCGACTTGCATTGACTTCTATATAGAAGTCTTTTGCAAGTTGCCGCTGCTGTCGTGTGCAGGTCGCCTGAGGCAGTCGCACTGCAAGTCGTGCTGCCTCAGTGTGAACCGGCTCTTAAAGTATTGTTTAGTTTACTATTAAACAAACTTTTCAAACATACTCTACTCATAATCTAGAGTTAAACCCATAATGTGATCTTGTCAACTTAAGGAAAATTAGAAAACTTCAAACTTGTTGGACTGAGGCGTTCTTCTGCACACTGAAAGTTTTCTTTTCACTATAAATGACATTTACTTAAATCTACTATCTTCAGATATTTTTAGGGCTGGAATTCCAATGTATTCCTTGTTTAATAAAATTAAGTTTTGCTAAGACAAATGTCTTACCCCATCCCTAAATTCTTTCTAAAATGTAATATTTTGATTCATGAACATATATCATTGGATGTACAAACTTCCATATTAAGAAGAGACCTAGGGCCTCCAAATCTAACAGACAAATTATGAAAATATTGTTGTATCATTGGCCCTGAAGAATCTAGACATAACCCCAGTCCTCCTCTGCCTTCTAATCTGGTCACACAAAACCAGAATACAAATCCATTATATCTCTGAGTGAATGCCCAGACACCATCTAAGCACGGCTCAAGAGCTTCAATATTTCTCTAATGATGTGAAACCACAGCTTCACCCCGAGCATAATAACTCATTCCAAATTTCATTAGACCAGCAGGAACCCATGATTAATAAATCATTTTACATTTCACTACATTTGAAGCAATCCATGATGTCAAAATCAACTTATACTGTCAGAACTTCATTGATTTTCCAAGTTCAAGATTTACTTTTTTTTTTTTTTAATCCCATTGGAAAGTATGATGAGAACTTCTTCCCTAAAGCAACTTTGAGTTCTGTTCTAAACCTGTACGGTACCTAAAACTGCAATGTGCTGATTCACATTCCTAAACCCCATACTGTTATGAACCTTTCTTCACCTGAAGCCTTCTGTTGAATGATGCTTGAGGTTGATTAATTATGTATGCGTATTCTCATGTATATAATTTATGGATCTGAAAGTTATGCAAAAATCAAATATAGAGGGTAATATAGTCTTGCAATTACAGGATTGTGAACCGATTTGGAGTCCTTGTGCTGAGGCTTTCAAACCTCTACATTTAAACTATAGGAATGAGATGCAAGTGTTGCTAAAATAAATTTATATTTAAGTGAATAAGTGATTTACGTCCATTTTTAAAAATGTTAAACGATTTAGATTTTATTTGTGAAAAATTGTAGTGCCGTATTACATTGGTGATCATTGTGGTTTGCCTATTACTCTGGTGATCAGTGAAGTGTCCCCATTGCATTGCTAAGTAACCAGTCAGGTGCTACCTGTGTTTTGTAGTTCCAATTACATTGGTGGTCTTTGTAGCAACCCCCTTTAAGTTGGTTTTCAGTGGTTTGGTATCCCCTTGCATTATTGTTAATAGTGAATGTGGGATTGGATTTAAGATAGAAATAAGAAGAAAGAAAACCAGTTCATATGGGCCCATGGCATCCAGTACATTAGTCAGTCACATTACTGTTTTTAACTGTTTACTGCCAAGCTGTTTATGCAAAGCATTAAATCACATCTGCTGCTCCATTAAACTGGTCTTTAAATGGCTGTTTTATACAGTCAGCAATGTAAGGTAATTGTTTAAGTACTCTGCAATTTTGCTGTAAATACCAGTAGCTGCTAATGAATGCAGAAGCATTACCACCCTGCCATATCAACATAAACTCAATGATTGTTTCTACATTTTAAGCACAACTGAGGGCAAAATATTCTTTTTTTATTTTAGATAGAATAAGGGAGTGTTATAACCTTTGTCATTTATGTCCCATTGGGGAGGTTTGCCTTCACTTTCTGTCCTATAGCCACACGAGGAAGTACGAGGAAATCCCTTCACCTGGGTCACCTAATCTAGTGTCCTCATTGGGAGATTCTCTATTCCTCTACTGGTGACCATTAGGGGTGAGCTTAGGTTCATTGACCAAATTTTGCCGTGTAGCCATATTAGGTCAATGATGTCACTAGCATCCTCTACCCTTTGTTATATGTAGGGTGGGGAATTCCATGATCGCAGCTGATAGAGATAGTGCCCTGCTGTCATGTGAAAGTTTCCTCTGGGTTTGGGCTGAACTCCTCCTTATTTACTGGTTAGTAAATCAAATCCTATCATGGGCCTGCTATAAAGTTACAGTTTCCTGCAGATTCGGGCTGAACTTAGTGTGGCCTGAAATTTAGCTCATCCTTAGTGACCACTCAAAATTTTAGGTTTTCTTTCACTTCTTTTCAGTGGTAACAGTCACCAGAACAAGTAGAGGGCATGGATATCTCTAGTGGGGACACAGAACGCAATAACAACATGACAGGTGTTCCAATCCATTTTCCAAAACTTTAAAATAATTGCCTTCAGTTATAACTTTACTTCCATTAACCTAAGAACATAACCATTAATATTCCTGAAATATTACTGAGTTTTTTACCTGCATGTCCACACCATACCATTCTCTTCCACTGCCTGGATTTCCTCAATTAGTGCAGAATGTAAAATAAATGTAGATATCAATACCCCAGACACAATAAATATATCCATAAATGGATTCAAATAGAGCATTAATCTGGCCCATTATGTCAACAGACTTAGCAAATTACTACTGAATTTCAGAAGTTTGGGCTAAAAATGTTGGCCTTGTTTCATACTGACTCTGCACCAGTAAAGTAGTACTACAGATCATCTGCAAAGGTAAATTCACTAATGTGCACTGTCCAGTGGATGTGTACACTGCAAGGTCTTCTGAAAACCTGATATCAACAAAAAGAAGGCAGGTGTTTTGCCCATTTTGTCTGCTATAAACCTTAGAATGTATTTAAAATTATTCATAGTGGGGTAAGTGTTAAAATATATGCTTCTGGATATTATATGTCTCATGTTATTTTTTGCTTTGATTTTGTTATTTTAGTTGCTAATAATAAACGATTTCTTTCAAGGTAGCTCTTCATGGGAGTATGATCACAGCTCAATCTGTTTAAAGCTCTTTATTTAGAACGTATCCACAGCAATCCATCTAACATGAAAGCTGAGTAATTGATTAATTAGTAAACTGTAGTAAGTCTGAATCCTCAGAGGGGGTCTCAAATAGACAACACATGGTAACTGTATTTGTCTTGTGAGTTACTAATTCAACATCAGGAGCTAAAACCTCTTGGGATCTTTACCTCTAAATTGTCCACCATGAACGATTAATTGTCCTTCCTCTGTTTTTACTTTTAACTGTCTATTGTGAGAAATTGCATTGCCTTCATTGTTGGTCAAGACCTAAAATTATGTATCTGGTCTATTTCCCCTTATTATGTCTTAAGCAAATACTTGGGATATTTGAGTAACCTCACTTGATAGGTGTCCAGTACCATCTCATTCTGTCCAGTGTCATCCCCTCCTGACCTTGTAAGTTCATGGTACAGACTCCAGATGTCTAGCCACTTAAGATTTTTTGCTTTCTTTTCTTAACACATTCTTTCATCTGTTAAACAATTCAGTATTTCCATTTCCATCAGTGTGTCTAGTTCAATTAAACCAAACCATGACAAACCTGGGCAATTAAGACCAAGCATATAAGGAACATTGCATATGGAGAGTGTGTTTTTGGTGAAACATCTTAAGATGATCAGCAATGACATGATAATCATATGATATGGCAATCCTAAGAATTTATTTAAAAACAAACAGTTAGGGTTACCATTAGAATAAAGGAAGCCACATGGTTGATTGGTAAAATTTAGTTGAGTTTTTGGACCTGCTATGAAATCCATTTCTTGGAGCAGTCTGAATCTGGTCTGAGTCTTGAGGAAGAAGAACTCTGGCTTAAGCTGTTTATAGGATGAGACTCAAAAATTTCAAGCGATGCCTCAGTTCCAATTCTGGTTTCTGAAGGGATCCAACGAAACAATTTTAAGGTCTAGACTGTCTGCATCACATTGTTGGTCAGAATTTGGGCCCACTGTTTTCTCAATAGCATATTGTCCAGGTAACCCACAATGGGAATGCACTAGGTGCAAAGCGAAACTAGAACGAAGTGCAGAACCTTGGGGAACAATCGTGGTAGTGTTGAGCATGCACAGCAAAACAGTGCAGTGTTGTGCTATATCGATGAAGGTATGCAAGTATGCATCCTTGATGTCCACAGAGGCTAGAAAGTCTGCATGATGAAGGAAGGCTATGACAAACCTGGTGGATGTTATGCAAAACATTAGTCAAATGCCTCCCTTTTGGAAAAATAAAAAGGTTTTAGATAAAAACCTTGAAACCTTTCTGTCATTGGAACACTGGCAATACCTCCTTAGTTTAAAAGATCTGCAACAGAAGCGTAGAGGTCTGCTAGTCTGTGTAGAGGCATACGCATGTTGGATAACAGGGGATAAAAGAACAGAACTTTAGCTTGCATCCCCTCTAAACTACCTCCCATATTCAGGCATCCAAGATGCTTTCTGATCAGATATCCACAAAGGCCAACAAACGTTTGCCCAGTGACATCCTTTATGAGGGTGTCCAAAGAAGCACCAAAAAGCCATTTACCTCTAAAAGGCAAGCACAGCATGCATTTTTTACAGTGCCTTTCTGCAGACCACCATTTCAGCCTAAGAGTTCTTCATATATTCACAGAAAAAAGAATAATTTGGGAATTGAGACAGACAGGAGGGCACACTAATGTTAGGAGGGGGGCACATTTATGTAAGGAAGGACTCTGATGTATGATTGAGAATTAATGTAAGAGGGGACACTAATTATAAAAGGAGGACAATGATGTAAGGGGGGACTTTACTGTGAGTGGGGACATTGATTTAAGGAAGGACTCTGGTGTAAGGGAGGACTGTGATGTAAGGGGGGACTCTGATGTAATCGGGGGCCACTGTGTGAAGGGAGGACCTCTTATGTAAGGATGGACTTTTTATGTAAGGGAGGACAAGGCGGACTCCTGATTTAAAGGTGAACTATTGATGTGAAGGAAGGGGGGCTCTTGATGTAAAGGTGGACTCCTGAAGTGACGGGGGGATTCTGATGTGAAGGTTGCTATGTAGTCTATGAAAGGTTTGCTGAAAAACATTTTTAATGGGAAGAGTACTTGTACTGAGTGTTATACGTGCCCGATAAGCAGGGCACAGATTATGCAATTTTCTATCCTTAAATTGCTTGATTCCCACAGTCAGTGTTGATGGGAGAATCACTCCCGCAGTGTTATTGTGTTCTGCTAGTGAGGAGCCTTCCTGGCTAGCAGAACACACGATTATTGCTAGCTTCTGTAACCACTGTCAGTAATCGCATGTAAAAGATCCAATAGGCTACCTACAGATGGATCAAATCTTGGCCCATTCCTACAAAATCACATGTTTTCCCATCAGACACAGGAATGTGCTTCCCTTTAGCTGACACACAGCAGTGCCATGGATGGCACCCCTATGCATCTGCTAATAGACACATTTTCATGGGCCTCAAACTGCAAGGTGCTGCAGCATCATGCGGTTTGGTGTGGGGCATTTTTTGAAAAGGGTCAGGGACTTTTCCAAGTTTCCCGCATGTAGAGCAGCCTATTGAAATAAAGGGGCTGCTTTAAACACAAACACATGCACGCTTAATCACACCTGCAGGTGTAAACCTAGCCTAACTTTATTTTACCTTTTCTAACTCAAATGTTATCACTCACAGTCTCTATCAAGCCTTAACACTGATCCCTTTGTGCATTCTGTCATGATTCCATTACATCCAACTGTCCACAGTCCACTAACTGTGACCGGGGGGGATATTTTTTTGCGGTATACCAAGCCTCACAGCTGCAGCATGTGTAAAGCCCTATATGTCTGTCTTTGGAGCCTGGGGGGATATTAAAACAACCCACCAACCCTTATTGTAAACAAGGCCTTAAGGCTCATTCACAGACAGGTGGGTTGCCATAAAAGCAGGCAGTGTCAAAAACCAGCAATGATTGCGGCACATCTGAAGGAACCCTTTCAGTCTCATTCCCTCTGAGCCCCCTAGAGTCCTTTAGTTCCATTCACCCCACAGAGCCTATCTTCCAGCTTCCGTCCTTCATACCACTGACTTAGATGCCAATCAGTCTATTTCAGACTAACACCAGTGACACAGGGGTATTTTTTCCTTCCAGTGACACCATCAACACAAGGACATTTTTTCTTCCTTCCAGTGACATGCAGGGACATTCTTTTGTTTCAGTGACATCACCAATGCAGGGATGTTTTCTGTCTATCTGTCTATCCATCATCACTGTTAGCCCCATATTTATGCACTAATTTTAAACTATTCAGTTCACTGTAGTGTAACACAACAATTGGTACTATTTTGGTACACATTACAATCATTACAAACCTAACACCACTGTTACCCTATCCTGGGGGGGGGGTGCAGTTTGCATTTTTGCCCTGGGCACCAGTGCCTTGTCCAGGCACTGGTCATGTGGAGGGGATCGGGGAGGAGGAAAAGTTCAGTCTTAGAAAGTTTGAGTTTGAGGAAGTGATGTGACATCCATACTGATATGTCGCTCAGTAAGTTTGTGATGCGTGAGGAGATTAAGGCGGTGAGTTGAGGAGACGAGAGATAGGTCTGGGTGTCGTCAGCATAAAAGTGGTTACAGAAGTGTTGGGAGGTTATCAACTGGCCCAGGGAAGAGGTATAGAGAGAACATAGGAGGGGCCCTAGGACAGAGCCTTGGGGTACCCCAACAAAAAGAGGAAGAGGAGCGGAGGAGATGTTGTTTGTGACACTGAAAGTGCTCTGAGATAGATAGAAGGAGAACCAGGAAAGAGCAGAGTCACTGAGGCCAAGGGAGTGGAGTTTATTGAGGGAGAGTGGGTGGTCAACTGTGTCAAAGACAGCATAAAGGTCTAAAAGTAAAAGTATGGAGTACTGGCCATTTGTTTTAGCAGTTAGTAGGTCGTTGGTGAGTTTTAATAGGACAGTTTCAGGGGAATGTTGTGGATGGAAGTCGGACTGTAGAGGATCGAGAAGGCTGTTGTCAGTGAGGTAGCAACTCATACGGGTGTTCAAGAAGCTTGGAGGCAAACGGGAGCAGGGAAATAGGTCTTAAAGTGGATGTAAATCAAATGTCATCCTTTCTAAACTACTGCCATAGGGGTTATCTATAAGGATATACATGCCTCCTGCATGTATCTTTACCTGTCAAATGTCTCCCCTCTGTCTGTTATTAGACCCGAAAAACTGCATATTCTGTGGGTGGGTCTGTTGTCTGGAGCTCGGTGGGTGGAATCGTGATGTCAGTAGACTCCCCACCCACCTCTACACTCCTTGTCAATATGCATTTTCTCCTGTGTATTTCTAACACTGAACTTCTGCTGAACTTCTGCTATGATCTCTAACATCCAGTGAAAAGACAGGAAAGTAACCACATGACTTCAGCATGCCAAATCATGCTGAGGTGTGGAACAGCCAATCCTTACAGAGCTGCTGAAGAAAGGAGTGGGAGAGAATTAAAAAATAATGTCTGTGTCTTAGGCTGTCACTCACAGCAAGGGGGAGTATTTGACAAAGTTTTTCTCAGTTTGTCAATATTTTTCTCACTGAACAATAAAAGAGGATTGCTCAGAGATGGATTAACTCTGTGTGGCAAGACTGGGCTCAAATGATAGGAAATCTTATACTCTACAGTATGATATCAACAACAAAAAATTTGGGTTTACATCCACTTTAAGTTATTCAAACAGGTGGGGTCCAGTGAGGGTTTTTTAAGTATGGGGGCAACCAGTGCATGTTTGAGTGGTGAGGGAAAGGTGCTGGAAGAAAGGGAAAGGTCGAAGATGTGGGTTAGAGAATTTTAGGATAGAGCAGGAAGGTGGTCACAGTAGTTGCGGGGGGACAGGGTCCAGGGGACAGGTACTGAGGTGGGCTGTGGAAAGGAGTTTGGCAACTTCTTCAGTGGTAACAGGGTTGAAGAAGGAAAGTGTTGAGTTTGGTGTTGGACATGAGGTGATGGATGCTGAATCATGAATTGTGTTGATTTTGCTTTTGAAGTGATTGTCAATCTCCTGGGCAGTAGGCAAGTTGTTGGGTGCGGGGGGTGGGGTGTGAAGTAAGAAATTAAGGGTAGAAAAGAATTGACAAGGTTTAGATAAGAGGGTTTTGATGAGAGTGGTGTAGTACGCTTGTTTTACGGAGTGGAGGCAGGAGTTGTATTTGAGAAGAGCAGATTTGCAGAGGGTGAAGTCTTGTAGGGATTTTGTCTTTTGCCAAACTCGCTCAAGAGCACAGCTGCGTTTCTTGAGACTTCTGGTGTCATCTGTTTGCAAGAGTTGTAGCAGGCGAGGCCTGGTTCTGCATGTGGAGAGGGGGGGAGTGTGTCCAGGGAGGATGAGAGTACGTTGTTATAGATAGAAGTGGCCAGGTCTGGGCAGGACAGGGGTGTAATTCTATCATAAAGGCACTCAGTAGCAAAATGAAGAAGGGAAGGATTGGGGTGGCAAAGGTTCCTGGGGGTAAATGTTTGCAGGTTGGCAGCATGGGAGGTAAGAGACAGGAAGAGTGTGAAACCGATATGGTTGTGATCACAGAGAGGAAAAGGGCGTTAGAGAGGTTGAGTAGAGTGCAGAGGTGGGAGAATACGAGGTCAAGAGTGTTGCCATTGGAGTAAGTGGTGGTTTGTGTCCATTGTGCTAGGTTGAAATAGGAGGTTAAATTGAGTAGTTGAGAAGTGGCTGAGGTGTTAGCATTGATTGGAATGTTAAAGTCACCGAGGATGATGGCAGGTACTTCAGCAAGAAAGTAGGGTAGCCACTGCGGAGAATTCATTGAGAAAAACATGACACTGGGCGGGGGGGCCGGTAAATTATTGCAATCCTCTGACAAACTGGAGAAAAATGGTGAATGCAGTTCAAAAGAACAGAGGGAAAGAGAGGGAGTGTAAGAAGAACCTGGAAGGAGCTTTTTGGGGAGAGGAGAAGTCCAACTCCGCCTTATTTTTGTCCGCTTGATCTGGGTGAGTGAGTCCAGAGGAGGCCACCATGGAAGAGGGCAGTCGGAGGGGCAGTGTCAGGTTCCTGGAGCCAGGTTTCAGTAATAGCAACTAGATTGAGGGAGTTGGAGAGGAATAGGTCATTGACAGAGGCAAGTTTGTTAGAGACTGGGCATTCCAGAGGGCACACATAAGGGGGGCTGACTCTTGGAATCAGGTGAATTGAGATAAGAGAGCAGGAGATATGTCTACTGTCAGAAAAGGTAGACTGCAAAATCTGGGGGTAAGAGTTAGCTGGAGGAGGGCCAGGGTTTGGGGCGATATCCCCAGAAGTTAGGAGTAGTAGGAGGGTGAGGGCGGTAGGGTGGGAGTAGGATTTATACAAGGGCAGGTGCTGCAGTGAAGTAGAAGTGGTGGCATTGTGTGGGCTCAGAATGAGCAGGAGGTGATAAGTGCAGTAATTTTGAGAGGGCAAAAATTAGGGGAATATGCACAGGTTGTGGGGTGGAGAAGGGGGGTAAAGAAATGAGAGTCTGAGGAGAGAGGACGTTACTGCAAAGAAGAATTAGTATGAGCATGTTGGAAGTGGGGATAGGGGGAAAAGAAGGCAGAGGGAAAGAGAAAAGATGAAAGGAAATTTTCAGAGAACTTGGCATGAATAATGATTGTTTGTACTTGCCTTTAACCACTTGCTTACTGGGCACTTAAACCCCCCTCCTGCCCAGACCAATTTTCAGCTTTCAGCGCTGACGCACTTTGAATGATAATTGCGCGGTCATACAACACTGTATCCAAATGAAATTTTTATCATTTTTTTTCCATTAATAGAGCTTTCTTTTGGTGGTATTTAATCACAGCTGGGATTTTTATTTTTTGCTAAACAAACAAAAAAAGATGGAAAATTTTGAAAAAAAAAATCATGTTTCATAGTTTGTTATAAAATTTTGCAAACAGGTAATTTTTCTCCTTCATTGATATGCGCTGATAAGGCGGCACTGGTGGGCACTGATAAGCTGCACTGATGGGCACGGATAGGCACAGTTAAGGCAGCACTGATAGGCACAGTTAAGGCAGGACTGATAGGCACAGTTAAGGCGGCACTAATGGGGACAGATAAGGCGGTACTGATGGGCACAGATAAGGTGGCATCGATGGCCACTGATGGGCGCTGATGGGTGGCACTGATGGGTGGCACGGATAGGTGGCACTGATGGGCACTGATGAGTACCACTGATGGGGGGCACTGATGGGGGGCACTGATGGGTGGCACTGATTGGCAGTGATGGGCACTTATGGGCACTGGTAGGTGACATTGATGGGCACTGATAGGTGGCACTGATTTGCAGCACTGTTGTTGTGGCACTGATTGTGGGCTCTGATGGGTGGCACTGTGGGCGCTGATGGGTGGCACTGTGGGCACTGATGGGTGGCACTGTGGGCACTGATGGGTGACGCTGGTGGGCACTGGTAGGCGGCACTGCTCCTATTGCTAGGTGTCACAGGCAGGGGCACAGATGAACGCCGTGATGGGGACTGATGGGGACTGATGGTGATGGGGACTGATGTCCCTCTCACGGCCGCCGGTGATCGGCTTTTTTTTTCCTCCTCATTGTCTGACAGCTGATCATGTGGTAAGGGGTCGGGACTCGCTGATCACCGCGCGCGCTGCGCGTGCCCTGTAGGGGGCGCGCAGGCCGCTCGTGCACGGGGCGACGTCAATAGACGTAGTCCTGGCAATGTAGGTCCGCACTGTTGCCGTCATTTGGCAATAGCGCGGATCTCTAGTGTTTAAAGCAGTGCCTTAGTTAAAATGCCAGCCCATTTTGAAAGTGTCGGGCACTTAATGCTGCATTGGACAGAAGCGCAAGAAGTGGCCAGCCTGTCCCTCGCAAGCCGTCCCAAGAATTAAACTGAATTTATACTGGAATGGGGTTGGGAGAGGTTAACAATTATTCAATTAAGAAATAATAAAAAAGGCACATGGTGAAAGTGTTTTGTTTTTTTGCCCTAAACAAATTGCTAAGCAAGAGGGAGACAGCAGATAAGACTAGATGTTTGATCTTGGCCAAAGCACTATAATAAATGTAAGTGTAACTTCAACAGACAAGCATAAACAGCAGTTTTAAAGTCTTAGCAAAGCAGTAGTTAATATCAATCATGTAATGTAGCCCAGTGTTTCAGAGAAGAGTTTAGGCAGTGGTTACCAATGGCTACAGCAGGCAGATATGGATTGCAGATAGTACAACAAGAAAGCAAATACTCTTGCGCGCAGGTGTGTTGATTAGGTAATCCAAGGATCAGAATGGACAATAGCTTTCGGCCTTGCTGCCCTCCAGGATAGGGATATATTAGTGATAGACAAAAGCCAAGAAAAGAGGGCTCACCAGCCTAGTGCATTATCCTTTAGTATATTTATTCAAAAAGTATAAATAAAAACTACTCACAAAAGTCGAAAGAAAATCGCGCTTAAAACAGTCTTTAGCGTATAGCAGTCTGTCCACTGGTAGCAGTCTCCGAGTCCTAGAGAGAGTCCTAGAGAGGGGACATACGAACCGCTTCTGGCTAATGCGTTTCGAAGGTTAAACCTTCTTCATCAGAGGCTAGTAGTGTTACTCTCTTGCAGCTATTTATACACGTGGTCATCTGGGAAGCACATCCCAGTTCTGTTCAGAGGCCCCTCCCCCAAGCAATGGAGGATTGCAGATAGGTAGAGTGGCTTTTGTGTTGCAGGGAAGTGTAAGCAGTAAGCAGTTACCTGAAAGAGTAGAGCAGACAGGGACATAATGAGAGAATGATGATGGGGTGTTGCCATGTTAGAAGTGTAGCCATTTTGAAAGTGCCAGGCACTTAAAGTGATTGTAAACCCTGTTGTTGCCTATACCAAGGCTTACCTGTAGGTACCTTGAATATCTCCTGAACTTGCACAGTTTAGGAGATATTCAGCATATGCGCTGCTGCCAACGTCATCAGCACATGCGCACTGAAGAAACGACCCGCTGGTGCTGTTTCTTCAGGAGTCGAGCCGTGACTGGCGGCTCCCGCACCCATACGCCGAATTGATGTCATCGCAGCTCATTATGCCTTTTTCTTGCAGGATTTTTTTTTGGTTTTTTTCTGAGGTTTACAACCTCTTTAATGCCGCAGTGGCACCAAGAAGTGGTCAGCCTGGTTGTTAAACTGAATTTATACTGGGATGGGGTTGGGGGAGGTTAACAATTGTTCAATTAAGAGCAGTCTAGGTTTTGTCCATGTTGCCTTAGGCCCCATTCACACGGGGCTGTCTGTTTTGACGGAATCTACTTGCTCAGCAGGGATTGATCCGTTGATCCCCGCTGAGCCGGCGGATTACAGGTCCGTCTCTGCTCACTGTACAGGGACGGACCTGTCAGAGCCCCACTGGGGGATCGGATGAAAAGGACTGCCTGTTCATTTTCATCCGATCCCAGCCGCCAGACAGATGGACAATAGGGTTTCCATCCGTCTGCATTTAGCGGATTGGATCGGTTCGGATGTCAGTGGACATGTCACTGCTGACATCCGTCGCTCCATAGAGGTACATGAAGCGTCTGTTCAGGTCCGCCTGAAAAACTTTGTTTATATAGTTCAGTGTTCATAGGCTCTTTTTGTATGATAGTAACTTAAAAAACACATTGGTGGTTTACAATTCTGCAACGTTAGCTCTTTGGGAAAAAAAAACATATAAAAGTAAAGAATTGCAAGTATAAGAATCTCTTTTTGTACACAAATGATGTTAAACTTCTGATTCTTCATGTAATGAACCATATGTACTATTATTGCCTCGTAAGCCACACACATCCCTCTGCATACACACTCTGCATACATGCATTTACTACAATACCTACATGTTTATTTTAGCAGCCACTAGTTATGTCTGCTTTTGTATAAATATTGCTGCCGCTGTCTCCTGAGTCATTGCCCACATTAAATGTGGTTTTCAGATACTCTGTGTTTGTCCCTCACTTGTCTTTATCATCCTGTCATAAGCAAGTTCACAACATTGACCTTCAGTGTTATTTACAAGGATGTTTTATCTATGATCTTGTTTAGAACACTTTCCATTACATGTAAGGGTGTCAGCATTTTAAATCAGAAGAAAAAAATAAATAATTTCTTATATTCATCAAAAAAGAATATTTTTCCTTTTCACAATAGATCTGAAGCACTGATAACAAACCACAGATTTTCCAAGCCAACGTCTGATATTGGAGAGGCACACCAGACACACAAGATGATAAAAGCAAAAATGTATTTATACAAAATTTTGATGTAAAGCCATAGTGTATTTCTTTAGTCTTGTATATAACTTATCCTACAGCTATGGTTAGGCCTCAGTTGGCAAATCTGGCAATTACCAGCTAATCAATTGTCCCTGGATGTTATAATGGCATGGTATACATACCCAAATCATACTTCCATGGCTACTTAGGTAGCATTAGATATTTGCCATATGGTCTTCATTATTTGATCCTACTACAGCATGAGAACTGGACTAACATGCTTAGTGTGCCAAGGCAGTTATTTCTTCAAGAGCCCTCTCACACTGAGCCGCGGAAGTGTTATTGGTAAAGCCTTGCTAGTTTTAGCGAGGCTTTACCGCTGTTTTAGTGGCGATATTTGGCTGCTAGCGGGGCGCTTTTAACCCCCGCTAGCGGTCGAAGAAAAGGTTAAATGCGCCCATGTAGCACCGCTGCCGAAGTGCTTTGCAGGCGCTTCAGCAGCGGTGCCCTGCTTGCAGGACTTTTTTTAATGTACTGCCAGCGCAGCACCCCAGTGAGAAAGCCGTCAGGCTGAAAAACGCCTGAAAAATGCCTTTAACTCCTGAAAAACGCATCAGTGTGAAAGCGGTCTTAAAGCTAGGAAACTTAGTGGCTGACCAGTTCATATTCCGATTTCATGGGTTAGTGTGGAGCTTCTTTGTCACCAATGGTAGCGCATGGTCTTCCCTGATGTGCAAAGTCTAAGAAATTATTGTATCTGGTGCAGCGCCAACAAATATATAAGAGACAATTAAATCAGTGTTTTTGGTTTAAACACAAAAATCAACAAATAAATTCCCACAATGTCAAAAGTAAATCCAAGCGTGAAAAATATATAGGAAGAACTGGTGTAACCACTCCAGTGAACTCAGGTACAGTGTTCAAACACGTGTCCAGATAACTGTTCGCCACCTTCAAATAAAGTGCAAACTCACCAGAAACAATAGCTGTCGTGACAGCAGCATATGCGCCATTTAACATACATGGAAATCCCTCTGGAAGCGTGGCAACGTTGCATCTCCACTGGTACCTTGAAGCAGACTCCCACTAAGGATAAATAAAGCTCACCAGTAGCCCAGATGAATTTTCCATAGTGTAGTATGTTTATTTCAAGAAATATCCAAGTAAAAACAGTATAAACACACAAGTAAAAACTCACATGGATAGCCGCTGACGACCCGGAATCGATCAGCGACGAGACATCAGTACCAAATATCCCGCTCAAACGCGTTTCGTCCAATAGGACATTATCAAGGGGTCAAGTCTAAGAAATGCCTGATTTTCGTTGAAGCCTTCTAAGGAGGTATTCATTGTGGGAGATGACCTTTCTGGGTTTGCATCACCAATGATTCTAAGATACAGAAAAAGAATCTTAGGTACAAAAATAATGGGCAAATGCATAATCTTGAAAATAGGAAAAGGCTGTGGTGAACAGCATTCATACAGAGTTGTAATATAGGCAAAAAAAAAGTCAGGGATGAAAGTACCTTGTGCTAGCGGCACACTCACTACAGAACTAAACCTCTGCTCAATACGTTGCACAGCAGTTCATGTCTCCAGAGGTCTGACAAGCCCTTCATGCACACTACTCCAATCAACTGTTTAGGGTGTGTGATTGCTGTTCCTTTAAGCAATGTGCAGAGGGGCATGTTAGAGAGACACCTTTGACTGCAGCAAATAGAAATGAAAAAATAAAGATGCCCATACTGTATGTATTACTATGTATGTAGCCTGACTGCATTGCAGTAATGAAGCCAGAAGGTCAAAGCCTGCCAATCTAGCCCAGAAGACAAGAAAGGTCAAAACCAGAAAAAAAGAATAGGCATGCTCATGGGAGGTAATATTTGAAAGAAGGAACCTTTCTGCACAAGCATTCTCCCAGTGCCCAGAAAATTCTTACTTGCCATTTGGTGTTGAAAGTGGCATATTTGCGGCATACTATTGCTGCAGTCTGTATTTTAGTCACTAGAGGGTGCAGGGGTATGTTGCAAAAGACAGTTAGAAACCACCAGCAAGCCAGACTGACATCCCCCTGAAAAGCACACTTTGGTGCTATGATTCTCTTCCCCAAGAGTTGAAATCTCACCAACTGATAGGAAACACATTACGACAATGTTATCAAGCCACAATACTGACTCTACTAACGACAAAATCATCACCACTGACCCCAGTTATAGGCCACACCCATTTCTCCCCGGGATTGTTACCCAAAGATTTCACGACATTGCGAATAACCAATTGAGAATGTGCATCCAAATTTGTAACCAATCCTCGCTATGCACTAAAATACAAGAGACCAACAAAAATTTTAACGAGATGGTATCTTACACCCAGCAGACTACATACCATCTTCCCCGACACCCCAGAGTATTGCTGGCGATGTCAAGGAGACATTGGGACAATGCTACATATTTTCTGGACTTGTCCTAAATTGACAGAATTCTGGACAGCTGCCTTCACTATTTCCTAAAAATTCACAGACTACCAAATTTCCCATGACCCAGCCTTCTTCCTACTACATATCTCAACCATCCCTCCTAGAATCTATAAAAAGTCTATTCTACGACACCTGCTGAACGCAGCTAAATCCTGTATTCCTATGCTCTGGAAACAACAATACCCACCGACCACTTCGACTTGGCTGAAGAAAGTGAAAGACATAAATAAAATGGAGTATCTGATCCTGACAGCACAAGACAGGTGTGAGACCTACACAAAAAACTGGAGTCTCTGGAATTTGTTCATATTCTCTGATGAGGGGAAAACCCTTCTGGTTTCCTAAACCTCCAAATAACATTAGGTGATAAAGCAACATTGCTGACCGGAGCCATAGCATTGCTGACCGGAGCCTCAACTCCCTTCCCCCCTCCACCACCTACCTTTCCACCCCTTACCTCTCATCTCTCTTCCCCCCCTTCCTGACTAACCTCACTCTATTTTAATTTTCCATACTCTGTTTTTTTAAGTGTAGAAAAATAGTAACCAGGAACGGGCTGCCCTATATGTCTTGTTTAATAACAATTATACACAAAGTTACCTAAAACATAGAGGAAGCAAGATATGGGATGACCGAGAATTTTATTTTCAGAATCACACACATATGTAACATTTGTAATGATGAACAATTCCTACTTACTGTGATGTGCTACTTGATCTAATAAGTTACTGCAATTGAAGCTGCGACCTCAACCGATACATGTTATTGTTGTAATACTCAGGCCCTGCCCCTTCTTGGAATAAAAATGATATTTGGAAAAAAATGAAAGCACCAGCAAAGACATGGCCAGTGGGGGGGAACAATGTACCAGTTGCCCTGAGAAGCCATGTGAAACCTGGTACTTCCCTACTCTGGTGCACCTATCAATGAACTATTATTCTGGTGTTTAAGAGGATATACTTTCCTATCAAAACCTAAAATATTTAATACATTTGGAGGACTCAGAGGATTTGGAGAATGTATTCTAGAATATAATTTAAAGACCTATCACACATTCTAAACTTCTGAACTATGGTACTACTGCACTTGAAACTGGTTCTACATGGGAGGATGTCTCATCTCTAGGGAGGGAAGGTATGATATTTGTCCACTGTCCATCTGTTCACCTAAAACCACTCTGAAGCTTTTTCTTCTGGTTTGAGAGACTTTTTCTAAGCTGTGGAACAGTCATTGCTATTTTTGTAGAGAAAACCCTAACGATAACATAAAACAGTGTTATTAATAAATCGCTTCTTTATTGCTAACTATGCGTCAACTATTCACATTATTTGTAAAAATTGTCCATACTTTGCCTGTAGTTGGTGCACTCACCAGGGTGGTTTATTTCATTCCATTGTACTCTGGGTATACTATATCTGTTTTACTGCATGTTTTGCGTTGTTGGAAACTGCTGTCTTATAAATAAAAAATGTGAAAAAACTATTTCCATACTTGCTGCTATATACTCATAAAGTGCTTGTACCGACATTGGTCTTCACAAATAAAATTGACAGTTCAACTGCAATCTATACACTCTAGACCCAATATTTAAAAATGATACAACCTATTTAGGAATAACTTTCAATAGTCATTTTGGGGTTAACAACTAATCATTAGTAAAAGCATGCAGCAACAAAAAAAAAACACCTTAATTTTGCATCTATCCTTGGGAATAAATGTTGCAGCTGGTGTTAGGTAAGCACTATCAAAACCCTGCTTGGTAAGTGAAAGACCAGTCCATGTATGGCTAACCAAAGTTCCAAGTAAATATCTCTTATGGGTTTTTTTTTTTTTTTTCAGAGTAAGGAGGAGGCTTGTTGTTATTTACTGATATTAGTAGCAAAGGTCTAATAACATAATGATACATCACTATTTTCCCAGGACACTTCTCCCTAGAGCTAGGCAGGAATGTCAGCTGTGCATTCTCCTTTGCTTCTTTTAACTTCTTGTCTGCTGTCCTTTCTGTGTCTTAGCCATCATCTGTCATTGAGGTATTGACCACAGGTATTTCTGTTGCCAAAATGTCTAAGCATTTATTTACTAGGTACAGGAAAATTATATATATTCTGACTGACCTGAAGCATTCGTTAATTAAGTAGATGACAGTCTGTCTCCCTATCCAGTAGGTACTAGCCACATGTCTACTTGCTACCAGCAGACACCGCTGGCCAAGGCTTGGACTCCGGGAAAGAAACAAGCAGACGGACAGAATTCTACACCTTAAAGTTACAATTCATTTAAAATAATGATAAACATTAGTTGAAATATATGTAAGAAGCATTCAGGAAACCAAAATGCAAAACAAGCTGCTATAACACTTCTGTTAAAATAATAGATTGTGTATCATTTTCTTTTTTCATTTTCCAGCCCCTGGGAGAACAGGTATTTTGAAATCTAGCAGCAGTCTGTCTACTAGCACCCTGAAAAGGGAATGTATAGTGTGGGAAATGTGTATGCAAATCATTTCTTTTTTTATGTTCAGGACAAAAAATATAACATCAGCCCTCTTCATAACCAGGCCATTTTTTGCGATACGGCACTGCGTTACTTTAACTACCAATTGCGCGGTTGTGCGACGCTGTAAGAAGAAAGAAGAAAATCTGGCACAGCTCTGCATAGAAACCAATCAGCTTCCAGGTTTTTTGGTCAAAGCCTAATTGAACAAGCTAACGTTAGAAGCTGATTGGCTGCTATGCACAGCTGCACCAGATTTTGCACTCTCCAGGTTTAGTAAATCAACCCCTATGTGCAGGTGCATCCAGTGGTAAAGAAGATCTCTGCTGGGGGATATAAACATTGGTTGGGCAGATATCTGAGTTAAGTAAGCAACGAGGGGGTGGGATGCAGTAGGGGGGTACGTTTAAGTGAGGAAGACTGGGACTAATTTGCATACCCTTTAATCTTTGTGGTTAGGGTTTGCTCCTTCATTAAGGCATTTCCTATTATAAGGTGACAACTGATTCCTAATTGCGCTCCTGTATTTTAACCCTGTCATACGTGCCCCTGATTGAGACTACAATCTAACACACATTGCACAGGGTGGTGTGAGGTGGAAAGAGAACAAGTGTTGAGTTGTTGAAAGCAGACCTGTTATAATTAGGCACAAGTGAAGAGTATTTGCTAGCAGAGGTGTTCTGGCTACACACAGTGATGGGTACTCTTGTAAAGAACGTAGACTTTCCTATAGCAGCTATAATATTTCTATTAAGTTTCTTACCTGCTATGGCCTGGTTGTAATACCTCTAAATGGTACGCAATAAAACATGTCAGCAACACTTCAAGCAGGTGTCTGTATTATTACATTTTTGCTTTCTCTACCTGGTTACCCATAATAATGACAATAAAAGAATATCTGAATTATTTTGCCATGAAAATATGATGGAGGTATATACATACATAAAATACAGAATGCATAATCAGAACATCTTGTGAGTATGAGTATGCTGCATTCATTTTGGAATAATTTTCAGCTAGGGTGGGTGTGTGTGGGATTTATCACAGGATGGATTTTGGGTGTTCTCTAGGTACAAAATAATAATAAGGGCCCATATTTTATTAAAGGACTCTATTTGTTTTTTTGTGTGTATGTGATTTGTTCCATGTGGTACACCTTATATTATCTATTAATCTCTGTTTGGGTGCAGGCTTTTTCAACTGGCGGATGATATGCTTCTAGCAGCTATGCAGATATGCGATATTAACTTGTTTTACAATTTGTTAGATGAGGGTGTTAGCTGTTGCTCTGAAGAAAGCCACCCATGGTTTCGCAAACATAGAGTGGATGTAAAATGACTTGGGATTGCTGAAATTCTTCTAAATTCACTTTTGTCTCTTGGCATTGAAGCTCCACCCCTAAATCAGTTTAGCGAGTGCTACCCACCTTGTATTTATATCTCACAAAAACATTACCATTGCACTAACCCACCAAGACCATCCTTCCCCATGCCCAAGTATTAATCCACAATATACACTGAGTTCCCTGATTCTTCTCCTGAGCCACAGCTATTGCTGCAGTTGGGGTTTCACTCTTACTTCCAGCAGTTCTGAATGTTGTTCAAAGAGTTTGGGCACAACAATGTTATTATAACTTAAAAGAGAAGTATGGTGAATTTTTTTTTCAGAATTATACTTACTTAGGTGGATGCAGCTTTCGTCCGATGCTGCATCTGTCCCCCTTGGGTTCTAAGACTGAGAACCGAGCGATCAAACACCGCTGGTCACTCGGTTCCCACAGGGGGCAGAGCAGACAGAGGTGACCAGCTCTCTGCTCAGGGAGCCCTGAGAACTGAGCGACCGGCGGTGTTTGATCGCTGGTTTCTCAGTCTTAGAACCGGAGGGGGACAGATGCAGCATCGGACCGAAGTTGCATCCACCTAAGTAAGTATAATTCTGAAAAATAAATCCCCCATACTTCTCTTTTAAGTTATAATAACATTGATGTAACCAAACTCTTTGAACAACATTCAGAACTGCTGGAAGTAAGAGTGAAACTCCAACTGCAGCAATAGCTGTGGCTCAGGAGAACAATCAGGGAACTCAATGTATATTGTGGATTAATACTCACTGGAGCGTTGGGGGGGTGGGAGCGGGCGGCTCAGGCTCTCAGTGGCTTGCTCAGAGGCTGAGCCAGGTGCCGATCCAGGCATGAGGGTGAATCCTGATTTCATTGTCTCACTCTTGCACCAGCCTGAACCAGTTCTGTGACGTCAGCCGGCAGCGGGCTTCAGCCTGCTGTCTGCTGAAAACGGGTCCCGGGAATGCCGAACGAACTGCACTTCTGTGATCCACAGGATAAGTACAGCCAAACGAGCTTTGGCTGTACTTCTCCTTTGAAGAGTAACTCCGCTTTTGTAACCTCTAGGTGATCTATGTACATTGCAAGAATAGTAACAAATTTTGTTGCAGATTCCTACGTTTTGTTATTCTAAAGAAATAGCTGTTTGTCTGTGTCCATGTGCAAAGTGAATCTGTATGGTAGTGATTTTATAATGATCAATTAGCTGATGAACTTGCAGGAATCAAATGAGGAAAGTGGCAGGTTCTGCATCCCTTTGGACGTGATTTCCCTTTGGGAGTATCTCACCAAAAATATTTTTTTGTGACAGAGGATGCCCAAAATCTGACTTGTATCTTAGTGCAGTCTTCTGGGAAAATCAGTAAACCAATCACACAAGCAAGAAATTACATTTCTGAGGGCGTTCTGTACGCCATCTGTGTACAGAATGCCTCTAGGTTACCATATTGCATTGCATTTTACAGAAAATTACAGCGCTACAGATTGAAAAGGAAAGGTCATTTCTAATAAGATTCAATTACAATATGACCTATTCCGCAATTGTATTCGCTATATTATTTTTTTTATTTGTTTTTTTCCCCCCACCAAATTAATTGACCTTTATAGCGCCAATAAACCCAAAACCAAAAATGTATATTTTGAAGAATACCAAGCCTCAAAGGTGGTGGTTGCATTAGTTTTATTTTTTTTCCCCCTCTGATTTTACCTGGTGACCCAGCAAGCAACACACTCTGAATGAATGACCACAGGGCAAAGCAGACAGTAGCATTGTTAATCCCTTAACTGATATATATTAGCAATGGGGCTTGTTCTTTTGAAAACAACAGACTTACTTGCCAGATCACCAAATTAAAATAGAACAAAGAAAGACCAAAAAAAGAAATTGAATGGAGCCACCATATCTAAGAATTGGTAAGCTACAATATAATAAATGTCTGCTTTTGGGTTTAATACTGCTTTTTAAGCCATTTATAGTACAAACTGAGTTTTTACAGCATTGTATAGTATATTTTCATACAATCTGTGATAGAACAACAATATGTCATTTGCTCATTGATTTCTATTGTTCAACTCATTGTAATGCAATGTCTGCACTGATAGTGAAAATTGAGACCTCAGACATTACTCTTTTGTACAATGCCGTGCTCTGTGATACTCACAATAAACATTTCCCAATAGAAAGCACCTATCCATTTATCAGGCTCACTAAATACAGCAAAATGCAGTAACCTGTTACAACCATTCAGATTTAATCTTCCATGAAAATCCAATTGATTGCTATGAGTAACTGTACTTTGCTGTCTTGGCTGCCATGACCATTATACCTTCCCTTCTAGTCTTCTTACTCCTCAGCCTGACACCACCTGTTTTCCCTGTGTGGTCACCATGTTCTCACAAGTATTAGCCTCTTCACAGTACCTAGTACCGAGCACTTTAAACGTCTTTTAATAGCTGTACTTCGCTCAGATAGCTCTCATCCATCTGCCCCATCCATTTCCCTGGGGATAGCTGGTAAATCTCATAGCTAAGCCTGGTTATCTCTGGGATTCTGGCTAGATTAGAATGAGCTATTTTAGCTTCATGTAATACTGCCTTTTCGGTTATTTTAGATGCTGTCAGGTCTGCTGGAAATTCCCTTATAAAGCAAGGTATGAGTTGGTGAAGAAATGTGCTATTTGACCCAAGTCCTACAAATTAATGGTAAAAACGTAAATGAATTAAAAATTTATTCAAGGAATGTGGTTCTTTTCTTGAAGCAAACCTTAATGTGGGGGCATTGCCTATTACAACCAAACAAAATCTGTCATTCTTCATGTGCAGGTAAGAAAACAAAACAAAAGTGACAACTGATTTGCACTGGCACTACAGACACTTTTTTATTTTTTTTTATTTTTTTTTTAGGAATTGGAATACTTATATACTGTAAATACCCTTATGTGTACATGTTAAACTACCCTGTAAAACATTTAAACAGACTTTGTCATGGGAGAAGTGGGCCAAAGTGATACAACTAGAGGTGCCTTCATATGCGGGATCTCACAAAAGTGAGCACACCCCTCACATTTTTGTAAATATTTTATTATATCTTTTCACGTGACACCAATGAAGAAGTGACACTTTGCTACAATGTAAAGTGAGTGTACAGCTTGTATAACAATGTAAATTTGCTGTCCCCTCAAAATAACTTTCTGATCAACACGCAGCCATTAATGTCTAAACAGCTGGCAACAAAAGTGAGTACACCCCTAAGTGAAAATATCCAAATTGGGCCCAAAGTGTCAATATTTTCTGTGGCCACCATTATTTTCCAGCACTGCCTTAACCCTCTTGGGCATGAAGTTCACCAGAGCTTCACAGGTTGCCACTGGAGTCCTCTTCCACTCCTCCATGACGACATCATGGAGCTGGTGGATGTTAGAGACCTTGCGCTCCTTCGCCTTCCATTTGAGGGTGCCCAACAGATACTCAATAGGGTTTAGGTCTGGAGACATGCTTGGCCAGACCATCATCTTTACCCTCAGCTTCTTTAGCAAGGCAGTGGTTTTGGAGGTGTGTTTGGGGTAATTATCATGTTGGAATACTGCCCTACGGCCCAGTCTCCGAAGGGAGGGGATCGTGCTCTGCTTCAGCATGTCACAGTAAATGTTGGCATTGATGGTTCCCTCAATTAACTATAGTTCCCCAGTGCCGGCAGCACTCATGCAGCCCCAGACTATGACACTCCCACCACCATGGTTGACTGTAGGCAAGACACACTTGTCTTTGTACTCGTCACCTGTTTGCCTCCACACGCACTTGACACCATCTGAACCAAATTAGTTTATCTTGGTCTTATCAGACCACAGCACTTTGTTCCAGTAATCCATGTCCTTAGTCTGCCTGTTTTCAGCAAACTATTTGCAGGCATTCTTGTGCATCATCTTTAGAAGAGGCTTACTTCTGGGACAACAGCCATGCAGACCAATTTGATGCAGTGTGTGGTGTATGGTCTGAACACTGACAGGCTGACCCCCCCTACCCCTTCAACCTCTGCAGCAATGCTTGCAGCACTCATACGTCTATTTCCCAAAGACAACCTCTGGATAAGAATCTGAGTACGTGCACTCAACCTCTTTGGTTGACCATGGCCAGGCCTGTTCTGAGTGGAACCTGTCCTGTTAAACCACTGTGTGGTCTTGGCCACCGGGCTGCAGCTCAGTTTCAGGGTCTTGGCAATCTTCTTATAGTCTAGGCCATCTTTATGTAGAGCAACAATTCTTTTTTCAGATTCTCTGAGTTCTTTGCCATGAGGTGCCATGTTGAACTTCTAGTGACCAGTATGAGAGAGTCAGAGCGATAACACCAAATTTAACACACCTGCTCCCTATTCACACCTGAGACCTTGTAACACAAACAAATCACATGACACAGGGAAGGAAAATGGCTAATTTTGCCCAATTTGGACATTTTTACTTAGGGGTGTACTCGCTTTTGTTGCACGCGGTTTAGACATTAATGGCTGGCTGTTGGGTTATTTTGATTGGGACAGCAAATTTACACTGTTATACAAGCTGTACACTCACTACTTTACATTGTAGCAAAGCGTAATTTACTTCAGTGTTGTCACATGAAAAGATATCATGAAATATTTACAAAAATGTGAGGGGTGTACTCACTTTTGTGAGATACTGTACCTGTAGCAGTTTCCTGTCAAAGCCAAATTCCAGGCATTTTGACAGGCAAAGCACTGACTCTTCCTGGTTGTGTAAAAGCTTACTGCTAATCCCCACCTACTCAGATTCTTATTGGCCCATTGTAGGCAGGTGCCAACTATAGTGCTGGTCTGTTCTCTAGGGAAGGGTTAATGTGGGTTCTGCATTTTTTCCCAGGAAGAAATGTAGCTACTACAAGTAACCTATGAACTGGTGGGAACGTAATAACAGCCAGACAGCAAAGAGTTGTACCAGGTCCACTGGTAGCGAGGGGGTTGGTGCCCTGACTCCCTTCCTAGTGATCAGTTCCTGGAAAAGCAACTTGGACCAAAGCCGTGGTACAGAGACCCCATGAACCTAGCTGTATGATTTGGGAAAGTGTGAGACTGCATTAAGGTCAAAAACTTTCTGCCTTTAGAATGACTTTAAAGCCTCAAAGCTGGGTACCATGAGGCAAGTCTCCTTGTCAGCTTGTTACCCTACACAATTTCACAGCTGTAGGTAACCAGTGCAGCTTCAGGAAAACTGCACAGTACAGGAAAGCACTGTTCACTAAGGACACTGCTGAGACTAGGATAGGGAAATTGTCAGAATGCACATGCCAGCAAACCAGATAACTCCTCTGGACAAAATTGTGTTCACAGGCTAAAACATATTCCCTTTCGTGCTTGCAAGAATTGGGCGCTGGCGTGCACCTGTGACAGGTGGCACCAAACAGACTATTTAAACTCAGCCAGTGCTCAGAATCAGCTGCTTTGTCTTCAGCCTCCTGTGTAATTTGAGATCCTGTGAACCTGTATCCTGCTTCCAGCTGCTGACCCGGTTTGTCTTGACCATTCTCTGAACTCCACCTGCATCAACCTCGGCTTGTCCCCTAACCTCCGCTCTTGTCTGCTCTATTGGCTCCTGTTCCACTGATCGGTTCTAGACCGGCTTGTTTCCTAACCACGCTCCTGTCTATGCCCTGTACCGATCCATCCTGTCTATGTATGACCCGGCCTGCATGACCTTGCTACTCTGCCCACTGTCGTCAGCACCAGCTACCTGCCTGTTTGCCTAATTTGAAACAGTAAGAAAACAAGTTTTGCAAAACCCTTCAACCAAACATTCTGGATATACAAAAGAAATATATGTGAAAAACATTTTTATTATTGAAATATTAATTAAAAAAAAGAGCAGCCCGTAGTGAGACTCAATGTCTAAAATATAGAAGGAAAACAATAACAATACATTTTCATACCACGCCCCTATTCATAATGAATGTGCAAACCAACGTAAACAAAGTGCTAAATATAAAATGAATGTTGAATATAAAAATGTCCATACACCGCCACCAGATGTCTCCAATCACGTGAAAGTGAAGTACATTTTCTTAATAATTCATATGTGGAAAAAACGAGATGCCTTCTTTCACCAGCCCCTAGGCAAACATCCTACTCACCTACTCACATATTTAGCACTTTATGTTGGTTTGCACATTTATTATAAAAAGGAGCGCGATATGAAAATTTATTGTTATTGTTTTTCTTCTTCTGACGACTTCTCCTGCCCAGCAAGGACACCTGCCCTGCTACTAGCAAAAAGTTACACTCGTGCCACTCTGCACTCCTGCACCTCCTGTCTTCACTATTAGGGACCCCAGAGTCAGAGGTGTAAGAGAGGCCTTCCTCATTATATCAGGCTCTGCTACCAGGTACATGATAGAAATAGCCAGTACCTGACACCCTATAAGAGCAGTCTCAGTCACTGCAACGTCTGGCACTTATATTCCAATAGCACACAGCCACCATCAATCAATACAGGCTCATTATTCACAAGTCCCCAGGACAGCTGCCACCTCCTAGCTTCCTCCGGACACCTCCCAATAAGTGAGAAAAATCCTTTACAAGACCAGATTCCTTTGGTGAGGTTCTGCAGCCAGTTCCAGGTCCCTTCCAGGTCTTCAGTCCCTAGACCCCAGAGAACAGCAGCACAATCCAAGGCTTGCCTCAGAAAGACAACAGCCCCTTTTAAGGCTGATTGTAAAGGTAAAAATTTAAAAAAAAAATTAAAATAAATAACAAACATGTCTTTACTTACCTTCTCTGTGCAATGGAATTGCACAGAGCAGCCGCAAACCTCCTCTTCTTGGGTCCCCCGTCTGTAATCCTGGCCCCCCTCTCTGTCCAATGTACCCGTGGGAAGCCGCTTCCCATGGGGGCACTCATGCCTGCTTGCTCCCAAGCCCTGCTGCTGCGTTTATTGACACAGACATCAGGACTCGGCCCCACCCCTGCTCCCCTGGCTTTGATTGACAGCACTGGGAGCCAATGGCTGTGGTGCCCCAGCAAAGCCAGTGAGGCCCAGAAGTGAGGTGAGAAAAGAGCTAAAGATGTGCACAGCGCTGGATCGAATGAAGGCTCAGGTAAGTAAAAGGGGAGTGGGGGGGCTGCTGATATAAACATATTTCCCCCTAACCACTTAAGGACCGGAAGGATTTACCCCCTTAATAACAAGGCCATTTTTTGCTTCAACTGACAATTGTGCGGTCGTGCAACGTTGTACCCAAACAAAATATATGTCCTTTTTCCCAGAAATAGAGCTTTCTTTTGGTGGTATTTGATCACCTCTGTGGTTTTTATTTTTTGCGCTATAAACAAAAATAGAGCAACAATTTTGAAAAAAAAACAATATTTTTTACTTTTTGCTAAAATAAATATCCAAAACAAAAATGTAAAAACAAATTTCTTCATCAGCTTAGGCCAATATGTATTCTTCTACATATTTTTGGTAAGAAAAATAAGCGTATATGGATTGGTTTGGGCAAAAGCTATGGCATCTACAAAATAGGGGAAAGATTTATGGCATTTTTAGTATTATTATTTTTTTTTACCAATAACAGCAGTGATCAGTGATTTTTAGTGGGACTGAGACATTGCTGTGGACACTTTTGACACTTTTTTGGACCAGTGACATTTATACAGCGATCAGTGCTTTAAAAATGCATTGATTACTGTATAAATTACACTGGCAGGGCAGTGGTAACACTAGGGGGCGATCAAGGGGTTAAATGTGTTCCCTGGGAGGTGTTTCTAACTGTGGGGGGAGTGGACTGACAGGGAGTACAGAGAGATCATTGTTCCTAATCACTAAGAACAGACGATCACTCTGTACTCCCCTGACAGAACGGGGATCTGTTTGTTTACATTGACAGATCTCCGTTCTGGCTCTCTGTGGAGCAATCGCAGGTGGCTGGCAGACATCGCGGCTGCAGGCCACGTGCATTGGCTCCAGGGCAGAGCGCTCTCGCTGTATCTGTTGCACGAACCACCGTACACCTATGGCGATTCATGCAATAGAGCCGACCTGTATAACTGCGGCGTCCTCCATTCCTCTGTTATGAGCAGACTTTTTTTTTTAACTTTTCACAAGTTCTCCAAGACGGGAGATAAAAGTGTGTGTCGTGGGAGGTTGCTATAAATAGATTGGCAGACTGCTAAACTATACACAGGTTTGTGGGAAGGGTGTGTGTGCCTTTCCTCCAGTCAGATGTCTCACAGTTTCTAGCAATACTCCCCTCCTACAGGGGAACCAGGAAGAGAAAGTGCACTTTCTAAGCAGTATATAAAGCTGTAGATAGCAGATATACATGTAAAATGTATGTAGGGATACATAGGCGTACGCAGGGGGTGTGCCAGGTGTGCCTGGGCACACCCTAATCACCCTGTGTATGGCAGTTTCCCCCTACTGTCTGTTGCTGATATTTCAAAAAAGCCCCGCCCCCCCCAACGAAGCTCCCAAAAAAATCGTAAAAAAAATAAATAAAATATGATATTGTAAAAAATAATAAAAAAATAAAATAATTAAAATAAATAACTACTGACACCGTCCACTGCCCTACTGACACCAATCTGTGCCCTACTGACTGACCTCATCCACTGTCTTGCTGACACCGACCTCTACTCTACTGACACCGTCCATGTCTCTGTGTGTGTGTATATATATATATATATATATATATATATATATATATATATATATATATATATACACACATACCTCCCAACATTTTGAGATGGGAATGAGGGACACCTACTACTAAACGTATGTAGGCATAGGACACGCTCCCTGCCACACCCCATTAAAGGAGAATTAACCTAAAAAAAGGTTAATTAAATCCACAAGGGCTTTTTTTTACCACTACTATTCCTTTATATTGGCTTTCAAAATGTGCAAATGCAGCAATTTAGAATTTGGATGAAAGGTTTAGCACTGGGAAACACTTTTTGAAAGATAAAAAGTGAATTTTATATACATCTATATAGATCAGACCAAAATGAGGGACAAATGAAAATGAGAAGGAATGAGGGACAGAGGGACATTGTTCCAAATCAGGGACATTCCTTCGAAATCAGGGACAATTGGGAGCTATGTATATATATATATATATATACACACACACAAGCACGCACACACAGCTTTGGGGTGCACACCCTAATGCAAGAGGCTGCGCACACCTATGTAGGGATATTTGTTTCATCTCTGTGTATCATCTGAGGCTGTTCACTTCACTGGGTATATGGAGGGTTTACATTCACTTTAATGCAAGGAATAAATTAAGTTAAAAAATGTTTAGGCTTTAAAACAACTTTCAGTCAAACTCCCAGCCTGTGAAACCCTGAACAGACCAAAACAAACAATCTCCTTTGATTACAGAGGGAGCCAAAAACTAAACTTACCTAGCAGCCTAACTTGGAGCAGAGTTTATTAAATGTGGGATATCTCAGTTGGCCAGATCAGTTCTGAATTTTGGCAGGTATAGGGAAAATCTTAAAGCATTGATTTACTAACATGCAACAAGGTCAGCTGAAGTGAAAATTACCTCAAACACCAGTCATTTGCAGGGATTTTATTTAAAAAAAGGAACGTCTCCTCCATATGCTGATTTATTTGGAGCAGACTTCAGTTATACTCACTGACTTCTTTAGTAAATTATACTAAACCTAAAATTAGAGCCTTATATCCCCAGACCACGCTGGTTACAGAGAAATACGTGTGTTGGGAGGGGCCTCACACGTGACGTCATTCCGCAAATCGGCCTGATCGATTGGACCCGCTGGTTGTTTGTAACACATGCTGTGTAATTCCTTCAACATTGTAAGTGTAAGGAGTAGGGATGAGCTCGATGTTCGGGTCGAACGTAAGTTCTTCTCGAACATCGGGTGTTCACCTGTTCGCCGAATACCGAACATTATGGGGTGTTCGCGGGAAATTTGATGTGTGTGATTTGTAATGTGCCATTACAAATGGCGAGACCGTCAATGCATCGCGAGATCACAGTACATTGACAGCTGCTGATTGACCAAAGCATGCACCTGACATGCATCCTTTGGCCAATCACAGCGTGCTCTGCTGTGAGAGCCATGATTGGCCAAAGGCATGGTGCCTTTGGCCAATCATGGCTCAGGGGGCTGAGTCCATGCCCCACACTATGTAAGGCTGCTTACACGGCAGCCGTACATAGTTTTATAAATGAGAACAGCAAAATGACATTTGTAAAGGAAAAAATGGAAAAAATTAAAAACTGCTCGCGGCTGTAATGTATTGCCGGTGTTCTGCCGAGAAAGTTCCGCTCGGCGGTTAAGTTCCCCCCTCTACTGCGCAGGCGCTGTGCCTGCGCAGTAGGAACCGGCGGAAATAGCCGAAGCGGAATAGCTGAAAATCAGCTGTACACGGCGCCTGTAAGAGGGCCCCTCGCGGGCTCGCTTCGCTCGCCACGCTTCGGGCACGGCCTCGCTTCGCTCGGCTCTTTTAGATTCCCCCTCTAGGTCCCCTTGGATGGTGGGGAAGGAACCTGGACCCAGAGCGCAGGCGCCCTGTACAGCTGATTGAAGCGTTTGAGCTTCGGCTATCTCCGGCGGCTGACAGTAGTCCGTACTGCGCAGGCGCTGCGCCTGCGCAGTACAGGGGCTGAATTTATCCGCCGAGGGAACATTCTCGGCAAGACACCGGATCCCGACAAAAATCATTGAAAAAAATGCCATGGGTTCCCCCCCCCAGTTCATTACCAGGTCCTTTGGGTCTGGTATGGATATTAAGCGAACCCTGCACCAATATAAAAAAAAATTGCGTGGGGGTCCCCCCAAAATCCATACCAGGCCCTTCAGGTCTGGTATGGATATTAAGGGGAGCCCTGGGCCAAAATTAAACAAAAAAGCGTATGGGTCCCCCCCAAATCCATATTAGGTCCTTCAGGTCTGGTATGGATTTTAAGGGGAACCCCAAGATAAAAATTAAAAATGGTGTAGGGGTCCCCCCAAAAGCCATATTAGACCCTTATCTGAGCATGCAACCTGGCAGACCACAGGAAAAGAGGGGGGACGAGAGAGCGCTCCCCCTCCTGAACCGTACCAGGCCACATGCCCTCAACCTGGGGAAGGTGTTTTGGGGTCCCGCGATGTCCATTCATCTTCGATCACAGCTTCCATCGACCCGAGAAAAAAAATGGAAAAAACTCTGCTTCCATTGGAGGCTCCCGCTGACTGTTGGCTTTCTGCATTGACATCTGTTATATAGCTGAGGGCAGGGCCACCCAGTGACGTAAAGGGTGACCCTGCCCCCTCTGACATTACGTGACGTCACATGATGTCAGAAGGGGCGGGGTCACCCATTTACATTACTGTGTGGCCTCGCCCTCAGCTATATAACAGCTGTCAATGCAGAAAGCCTGCATTCAGCAGGAGCCTCCCATGGAGGTGGAGTTTTTTCGTTTTTTTTCGCGGGTCATCGTACACTGTGATTGAAGATGAATGGACATCACGGGACACTTTTTTTTTAATAAAGGACTTGTCCCAAATTGTCTACTGTCGTTTTACCATTTTTACACTTTTTTTAGTGAATGTGTAGAAGGTACAATGTACCCGATACCCATACACATAGGGGTGCCGGGATCTGGGGGTCCCCTTGTTAAAGGAGACTTTCAGATTCCAATAAGCCCCCCGTCTGCAGACCCCCACAACCACTGGGCAAGGGTTGTGGTGATGAGGCCCTTGTCCCCACCCATATGGGGACAAGGTGTTTTGGGGGACCCCCAAAACACCCTCCCCATGTTGTGAGGGCATGTGGCCTGGTATGGTTCAGAAGGCGGGGAACTCTTTCCTCCCTCCCTTTTCCTGTGGCCTGCCAGGATGCGTGCTCGGATAAGGGTCTGGTATCAACTTTGGGGGGGACCCCTACGCCATTTTTTTAAAAATTTTGACTCGGGTTTCCCCTTAAAATCCATGTTGTTTTTTTTAATGATTTTTATCTATATTGTTGGGATCCGACAATTCATTATAGCCGCGAGCAGTTTTAAATGACATTTGTTCCATTAGAAATGTCATTTTGCTGTGGTATTGTTCTAAACATGGGAAAGATGTGCTACTTTACAGGCATACTAAAGACACCCCCAGGCATGTTATTTAAAGGAATATTTCATTTTTATTGTTTCACTTTAAGCATTATTAAAATCACTGCTTCTGAAAAAACGGCCGTTTTTAAAACTTTTTTTGCATTGATACATGTCCCCTGGGGCAGGAGCCTGGTCCCCAAACACTTTTTATGGCAATAACTTGCATATAAGCCTTTAAAATGAGCACTTTTGATTTTTCACATTTGTGTCCCATAGACTTTAACAGTGCTCGCACAAATTTTTTGCCTGTTCGCAAGTTCTGGTGCGAACCGAACTGGGGGGTGTTCCCTAGTAAGGAGCTCATTTAACCGCTTGTGGTGATTTCTTTTGGGAACACTCTTTCTTCGGTTGTGCACATTATCAACATTCCTTCACGGCAAAGAACCTTTTTGCTGCCAGAGGTCGTTTTTGCATGTTTATAAAAAAATATTTTTAGCCCTAAAGATTATGTAAAATCCACAAACATTATATATTTTCTGAAAGCAGACACCCTGGAGAATAAAATAGTGGTAGTTCCAATTTCTTATGATACACAATATTACTGCAAAGGTCTAGGAAACGCAAAATTTCAGTAAAAAACACATTAAAGTGAATTTTAGGCAAAAAAAATCACAATAAATTACCCAAATTTTTGGTAAAATATAAAAGACGAGGTTACACTAAGTAAATAGATACCCAAAATGCCAAACCTTAAATTTGTGTGCACCAGTGAAATGGCGACAAACTTCAGTACCCTAAATTTTCTATAGTCCCCTATAGGTATCAGTTTAGTGTTTTGGAGGGGGTCTTGTGCTATACTTAATGTTCTCATTACAGCATGAGCGGCGATATGTAACATGTATTGCAATTGGCGTTTTCACACATAGGCTCCTTCCACACATGCAGTTACGTCCATACATGCGTATTAACTTAATTTTTTGGGCAAAAAAACTTTTTTTTCATCACACAGGGGACAAAAAGTCCCCTATGTGATAAATTGTAGGTAACAGGTTCTCTTTATTGAAATATACACAGTCTAAAAGACCCTGCATGTCTCCTTTGGACTCCACTGAATGTTTTACAGTGCAGATCATATTGCAAAACCTTACTTCCCGGCGAAGCTAGCCGGGGACACCTAGATGCTGACCCAGAAGTGACATCACTGGCATCACTTTCTGAGTCACAGAAGGGGAGGAGAGCAGATGTGTGTCCATTTTCTTCCCCTTCCCCTCAGCCTCCAGTACCCGCCATCTCGATCCCGGGCCCGCAGATGGGCAAGAGCAGAGTCTGGAAAGCATGGTGGGGGGGTCACCTGACAGGCAGGAGTCTGTCTCTTAGTTTCACACACAATCCCAAGGGCTACAGCCACTGGATTGTGTGTTAAACCCCCTGCTGTCAGGTCCGTACGACGTACAGACCTGGCTGCGAAAGGGTTAAAGTTTAGAAAATCTGAGCAGCTTTTTGCACTATATATATATATATATATATATATATATATATATATATATATATATATATATATATATATATATTATAGATATTTTTTTTTTGCACAGTATTTGCACATTTTATATGGACTTGCAGAGATATGTCAACTTAGGATGAGCTGTGTTTAATGCACCTTTATTGTGTTTCTTATATGATTTACTAACTTATACTTAGCACAAGGATAGCCGATAGCGCACTTTTTATTGTTTGGTTGCTTATAGTAAATCATGTCATAAGGATATACCTAAGTCTAAAAAACAAAGCTACATAGGCTATTGGCACAAGTTACAAACTGTACTTTTCTTGATAGAATCATATATCTTATCAATACATTTGTATGAGGGCTAAATAATTGTTTGTTTAAACATTTTTGCCAGCACAAGGAGATGACATAATCCTGCTGATAGAATGCATTTATTTCTAAATGTTGATGTTAAGGAAATTTGCGTCAGTGGTATTTGGAAAGCCAATGGAATGAACTTCCACATTCAGCCACATTCATGACAGGACTTCATTTGGAATATGAAGCAGACCTGACACAAAGCAGTCGAGTGCACCATCATTCAGAGCTCTATGGAGAAAGTCACCTCTTATTTTTTGCTGTTTATATGCCAATAATCTTACTGCCATGACCCATGTGGAAAAATCTAGGCCTCATGATAGGTCACTAAGGCACTAGGCATTGGACTGTAGGACGTGGGTAAAGGCCAGCCTATTCTCCACCATGAGAGAGTGAATGACACTTCATAAAGGTTTGTGTGGACAGTTTATGCTGTCAGCTGTTCACTACAAATAGTTTATTACTTTTATGTTTACTACAGGCTTGCTTTAAGTTATGACTCAGAATGGCAAGTGAAAAGTTGGTATACATTGCAGAGAACCTTTGCAATTTAGAAAAACAAGTTTCATTGAGACCAAGCAGTCTGCGAAGGCTCACATAGACCCACAGATACATGAAGACTGACTAACCCTTTAGGGCATATCCAGATTGTAAGCTTCAGTTCTTCTAAAAATATGTACTTGTATGTACACACATTAAATAGGGTGTTACTCACAATGGCAGTTTTAAACATACCCAGGCACAGTCCACTCCTTTGGTCAGGTTTATTTGTGTAGTTATAGTGCTGCAAACCTTGCACTGGAACCGCTAAGAGTACCGTGCCTGGGACCACTTGGAAGAGGTAGTCCTGTGCAGGCTTCACTTGTGGTCCAGTAGAGTTAATTTCAGTGTGGGCGCAAACCGGGTCAAAGCACCAGAACTCTCCATAGAGCACTAAACATGGAAACCAGAATCGCTGTGGCCTGGTTGGCAGAGGTGTTGATGTAAGCATACCTGGGTACTCTTCCTTAAAAGCACAGTGTAAGTGAAGAATAACAGAAGAAGGGGGGGGGGTGCGCAATCGAACTCAGGCAAGGTTCAGTTCATTCATTTCCTGTGTAAGTACACTTTAAAACTGGAGCTCAAACTAAAACAGTTTTGGATACAAAAGAGAAAGGTTACAACTTTTTGTCAAATGTTTATTGCTATTCACTATTCCTGCCTCTACTGGGGAGATTTCACCATTCTATAAAGATGGTAAGGAGATAAATCTCTCAAAAGCAGGGTTTTTTTAGCGGAATGCGGGGCAAGGCAGTTTTGGCACCTCCAGCACTGACTGTACGCAATGGCAAGGGGTGCTCGAGGGTTTGTTGATGCTGGTGGAGAGCTATTGTTGCTGGAGGGTCAACTCTTGCTGAGAGGGATCTATTGTTGCTGGTGGTGTATTTGTTGCAGGGGTGTCTATTGTTGCTGGTGCTATCTATTGTTGCAGGGAGGGATTTATTGTTGCTGGGGTAGTTCTATTGTTGCTGATGAGGTCTATTTTTGCTGGAGGGTCAACTGTTGCTGAGAGGGATCTATTGTTGCTGGTGGGGTATTTGTTGCAGGGGTGTCTATTGTTGCTGGTTGAATCTATTGTTGCAGGGAAGGATTTATTGTTGCTGGGGTAGTTCTATTGTTGCTGATGGGGGTCTATTGTTGCTGGAGGGTCTGTTATTGCTGGCTGCTTTGGATCTATGTTACTGTTTTTCTTATTTTCATTATCAAATTCCATAAAAACTTTTATACTTGGTTCTCTATTTCCTAAAGGAGAGGTACTGGGAGGTGGGTAGAAAGTAGTACCAAGGGACAATGTTTGGTGGTGGGTAGGGGAAGAGACAAGGGGTGACTCTGAAGACTAGTACCTGAACTTATTCACTGAGAAAAAAGCCCTGCTCAAAAGTAAAGGAATTTATCCTTTGATATTTATCGCCAGAGCAGGTGTTCCCATTGGAATAATTCACCTCTACCCCCATAGTGACAACTTTAAAATTTGACATTTTCCCCTTAATTTCTGTCCCAGAGACATAACGTGAGAGCGAACCCTTCTAATGGAGACCCAGACAACAATGACAACTTGCCAAAAGTTCTATTGTTTTCCTACTCTATTCAAAAATAGAGAAAATACCTCTGGAAAGAGTTCCACTTTAAACTCTTGGAAGCATATGTGTGGTCTGTCAACTTAAAATGCATCCTTTACAGTAAGGTGTCAGTTAAGGGTCCCTCGCAGGTAGTCAAGAGTTAATTTCTTTTCTAGAAAAACACTGAAATGTAAACTCATGCCTGGGGTATTGCCCAGGTATTGCTATTATGCCATTTTCCAAATACCACCTTACTTATTTAAATAAATCAGACCAAACATACTTCTTGGGTTTTAAATGGCCATAGCAGCCCTTTTATTACAAATAACAACCATGAAAATAATTTTCTTACATAATATAACTGGTAATAAATCTAAAATATATACCATAAACTCTCAGACTAAATGTAACTGCCTGTCTTGTGTTATGTCTTAGGATTTTTGAAGGCACCCTTGACTGACTAACTAGCTGTATCTGGCACCACCTTGCCCTTTTACGGCCCCCAGACGCAACTTACACCGGCTCGGGGACAATTGTTTGGCAACTTCTCCAGCCAATACAGCCAACTGCCCCAACACGTCCATACCAGAGATGGGCCCAACCCATCGTTCACCAACGAACATAACCATCCCCGCCTTCAAAAACCCTACGACCTCTGCCACAGACGCCCAGCGTGAAAACTTACGCCCGGTGGCCTGCCACACCCGAAGGGCACACCTTCCTGCAGACCTAAAAACCAAAGGTCAATCCCCACCACATTCAAATGCACACCATCACCTCTCAGGAACAGCCAAGGATCCTTTTCCAAGTCCCAAAGGGAATAGCCACGGCACCGTTACGGACAAAAAATTTTGCTACCTCCTTGTTTACCTTGATCCTGGCTTTGTTGACCCTATCCACAGATAGCTCCAAACGCCAGGAAGCCCTAGCCACCATGTCAGAACACAGGACAATGGTGTTGGGGAACAGGGACCACAGGCGCAGGAAATAAAATTTGATGTCCCTGCACAATTTGCGAGACGCGCAAAGCCCCATGTCATTACCCCCCACATGCAACAGGAGCATGTCCTGGGGCCTGTCCAGCCTAGTATAGTGATGCACCTCTGGTAAGACCCTGGAGCATAACATCCTTGGGACCCCGATCCATCTGATCCCGACCTGACCCCTGGGAAAACCAAATTGTTGGCCCAGGATCCACACCAAACATTCTGAACCTGAAAAACCAACAGAAGCATAAAAAAACAATATGAACCCCCAAGTTAAACACACACAGACAACATTGACCACAGCCATTGAAACGAACGGACTGCCACCACACTACATAACACAACACAAAAAACATATACAGGCAAACACTAACCCAGTCATGAACTGGACCCAGGCTGGCACCCCACCAAAGAAGGACCCGAACCACTGCGGCAACAGGTGGGGCCATACATACAACCTGAAGTGCTGCGACTCCCAGCGCCCAATTTTTATGCACAACCCTGCCCTCCAAACCCCAGTGAGCCGCCTCAGTGGCCGCCCCGATCCGAAACGAATGAGAGGTGTAGTCCTGCTGGGGAAAACCTGCAGCTGGAAGACTCTTCTTATAAACCGACCCAAAGTGGAACCTGGACAAGGCTAAGGAAAGAGCCGGGACCCGATCCCTTCAATGCCAACCACTCCCGTACAGCCCATACTGGGCATGCCAGGGAACCATGGACCCCACACAAATCCACCCACTGACCTTTACCAGGCTGGTCCGTTTTGAACCTGCGGACAAAAAGCAAAACACCGGCCGCCTGCTGCACTACATCGGCCACGTCCAAGCCCCCACCACCATGTTTGGATCTGCACACCAGTTCGCTAATCTTCAATGCTCCAAAAACGGCCAGGACAAAGGCTGTCTTAAAAAGTGCAGCTTCATAAGCTGAAGAGCAAACGGCCCCCAGACTCCCCAAGATGGCCCCCAGTATCTCAAAGGAGACTGGGCGGCCAGCATCCGGCACAGCCTTACCCCTTCTGTAGCCCAGCAAAACCCTCTTCACCAACACATGCTTTGTAACATCCCCAACCCCTGACAGCTGAAACCAAAATGCCAAGCCGGCCATTTTTTGACCCAACTTGGAAATAGAGACCCCGTCTTCCACGTTCCTACCAATGAAATATAGCAATAAGCACAAAAAATTGTCTTCGCCCCTACAACCGCCTACCTCATTAACCAGGACTTGTCACTCCCCCCAAACCTTTTCGTAAGCGCTCCATGTGGCCGGGCACACTGAATTCCAAAGTATCCCAGCTAAGGTTCAAAGGCGATGTCCCACAACCGTTCTGGGCAAGGCACCCCATGCTGCTCTGCTTCCGGTGCCAATAAACGGAATCTTTCCCACTGCTGGCGAGACAATGCATCAGCCACATTGTTGTTTACACCCGGCACATGCACCACACAGACATAACAGTTTAAACATAAACATTGATGCACCAGTTACCACAGGAAACTCACCCTCGGAAGAGAAGAAGCGGAAACCTTGTTAATTGCCTGCACCACCCCCAAGTTGTCGCAATGAAAGCGAACCCTCTTGTTCCTAAAGTCCCGTTGCCAAAGCTCCACAGCCAGTACTATTGCAAACAGTTCCAATAGTACCAGGTTGCCCGGCAAATCTGCCTCACGCCACGAATCCGGCCATCTGCCCACACTCCACTGACCCCCAAAAAATGCCCCGTAACCCACCGCGCCTGCTGCATTCGTAAACAGCTCCAGATCCCAGTCGGAAACCATCGCCTCTATCCACAATGACCGCCCATTGTATTGTTCCAGAAACACCTGCCACACCCGCAAATCGGCCCTGTTGGCCGCGGTCCACCAAACATAATGGTATGGAGCCCTGACACCCGCCGTAGCATTAGCCAACCTCATACAAAATATCCTATCCATGGGCATGATGCGGCACGCGAAATTCAGCTTGCCCAGCAGTAAATGCAGTGAACGCAACTGAATCTTTTTGATGCCGAGGGCAACAGACACCAACGCCCGCAGGTCTTCCACTTTATCCAGTGGGAGGCGGCCTTCCGCCACCTCCATGTCGTTCACAATACCCAGAAACTTTAACGCGTGACGAGCCCCTCCGTCTTTTCAGCTGCCAGCGGCACGCCGAACACCTCAAAAACATGTTGCAGGGTGGCCAACAGAGTATGACACACCCTACTGTCCAAAGGGCCGATCACCAAAAAGTCGTCCAGGTAGTGGATAATGGACTGCAAGCCCAACACGTCCTTCACCACTCATTCCAAGAACGAGCTAAAGGCCTCGAACAAGGAACAGGAAACAGAGCACCCCATAGGCAAGCATAGATCCACAAAATATTGCCCTTCCCAAACGCAGCTCAACCAACGGAAACTGTGAGGATGCACCGGCAAAAGGGGAAAAGCTGACTCGATGTCAGTCTTAGCCAACAGAGCCCCTTCACCGAACTTACGAACCCATGCAACCACCTTGTCAAAGGATGCGTAAGAGGCAGCCCAAAACTCACAGTCAATGGCATCATTGACCAAATCGCCTTCTGGATGGGAAAGATGGTGTATCAGCCGAAAGAAATTGGGTTCCTTCTTGGGAACCACTCTTACTGGAGAAATGACCAGATCTTCCAGAGGAGGAGAAGTGAAAGAACCCGCCATCCTCCCCAAGGCCACCTCCTTTGACAGTTTTCCCAACACCACCGAAGGGTGGAGCCAGGCAGACTGCAAGTTAGTGGCGACTGGAGGAACACTGGACAACTCGCACGGGATCAAGAAACCCTCAAAAACCCAGGAAAAGGAGACGCGCCACTGCCCGGTTGGGATACCTACTTAGGAAGGGAGCCAACTTTCCCACCTTCACCGGAGTCCTCCCTCATTCCAGATTCACCAGACTTACCTTTTCCATGTTTGAAGCACTTTGTGAGTGGATGGGAACCTCCGCAGCCGGCGCATTCGTGAGGGAACCAAATCTGCAGGTCCCCTCATTGAATTGCCAACAGAAACCTTTTTGCTTTCCGGCCAATGGGGACAAGGTTGCTGAATGACCAACCCCTCGAAAGGGACAGATAGGGGTCCGCGGCTGAGTCATGAGTTTCATCCACAAACTAATATCTTTGTGGTCCCACCTCAAAGAGGGCCCGAGCACTTTCCGCTGCCTGAACTGTTCATCGTATCTCAACCAGGCCACACCCCCCCCGTGCACCCGCTGAGCCTCACTAATAGAATCCAAATAGCAAAAGAGTGCTCGGGGGTCTTTTCGTCGATAACACTGGCCAAAATACTGAACGCCTGGAGCAAATTGCCAAACGTCCTAGGAATAAGCCTATAACGCCTTTTTTCTTCCTCCTCCTTTTTACTTTCGTCCGGCTTAACCTTATCTAAATTGAATTTCTCCAGGAGTAAAAGGGAGAAAATCTCCACATACTCACCTTTCCAAATCCGTTCTCTCACCTCCTGCTTCAAATGAGCACCCAGCGGTCCCTTGAAACACACGTAGACCTCACATTTTGCGGAATCTGTCAAACGCACGCTGTCTGCTTCCCCCGTCTCCATTTTACCTTCCCCCGCCGCCTTGTCTTGCGCAGGTGACGGCTACTCCGTGGGAGCATTCACTGCACTGAGCTGCCCACCCACAGATGAAGAGGAAGTAGACGGCTGGACCCCGACATCCTGCCCCGGGGCACCCAAGGTCCATCCCATGCCAGACTTAGCCCCTGCTCTTGCTGCGGGAGCCCTCGGAGCCAACCATGCAGACACGGGAAAAGGCAATACCCACGACACTCCCCCCGGGTCACAATGGGCTAGCACCTCCCCAAACCCCAAATGAACGCCTGCAGAATGGTGTTCATGCAATTTCCCATGGCTGCTGCCACCAGCATCACCTACTACGATACCCCCATAGCCGGAACCCCCCCAGGGACTGACCCTGCAAACCACCCAGGCTGCTTCCAGACACAGCACCCAGAACAGGGGACAAGACAGCTGACAGACATGAAACAGGTGGAAAAACAGCTGACTTACCAGGCTGCCCTGCAACCCCTGACAGCACAGCCGTGTGTCCGGATCCATGCAGCCCATCTTCCGCATCTCGCAGAGGGTCGTCCCCGGTATCCACCTCGCCATCTTCCGATGCAGTCAGCTCCCCCTCCTATCTGACTTCTTCCCCAGGCAGCCCGCAGACACGGGTTCGCAGTCCCTGCATCTGTTGCTCATCACCGGCGGCCGCCGCTCCGTCCTCACGAACACTCCTCCTCCCCCGCTGCGCTCTCTGCTTGGAAAGCCTGGCAGAAGCAGTCTGCCGGTCCTGGTCTGGTGTAGCAACGCCAGCGCCCCCTCCAGCAGGTCCACAGCTTCTCCCACCAACAGTCCCGGCCGACCCAGACATCAGGCTTGCACTGGTGGATCTGGCTCTCCCACGTCGGGCCGGACACCAGCCGTAACGGCTGCATGTTCCCGCTGATCTGTATAGGGGGGTTGAGAGCAGGCAGATGACCCACGCTCCCCCCCGGGGCTCGCCTGAGATGATGATTCCCCCCAGCCCCACCAGCCGATGGAACAGGCATTCTCTTGGTGGTGGAGGCTGAAGGGTCCAAAATTGGGCTCCCTTGGGGTCAGGTCAGGGCTCAGGCGCACAGGAGGCCGTGACCTCCTAGTGTGTGGAAGTTCTAGGGCAGGCGTAGCAGTCACCCGCCCCGACCCCAGCAGCAAACCAGAAAGCTGGGCACGCAGCCATTTCGGCCCCTTGGCAACCGCAACCGAGCGAATGTTGGCCAGCATGCTCTCAAGAACCTCCATTTTAAAGCGCAGCAAAAGCTCCAATCACAGCATGCAGTGGAGAATCTTGTCTGGTGCTGTCCCCTGGTCCAACTGATGCTGGAGGCTCGCCTCCCACCAAGTAACCCCTTAGGACCCCACCATGCCCCAGCCCAACCTCCTCCAATGAGATAAGATCTCATAATTCTTTCCCATAGTCACCAACATTAACTTAGCCCTTTCCTGACTATAGCCGCTCTGGACAAATCCCATCATGTGGTCCTCCGCTTATGCTGTGCCTGAGCTCATGGTCTGTACTACGTAGCAGGGTGATAACAGCCAGTACAGCATGTGTCTTTGTCTGCTCCGGTGGGCCCCTGTAACTGGCTAATCAGCACCTCTCTCACTCACAGTGCCATCTCACAATGGGGTGTGTAATTCTCCCAGGCAAGCTGACCAGCACTAGGGTATCGGCAGTGTGCATGCAAGACCACCCACACAGATCAATCACCGCCAGTGACTTCACGGGACACATTCCTTCCCATTCATTGAGGACTGCCAACAAATTAAAAGGTTGCCTTAAAAAGGCAAAATAGTTCAATCTAATTTTATACATCAGTTTCTCTTAAAGATCTGCCAGGCTTTCCAGTATTCATCAAACCTGTCTCACAATAGCCCATTACATTCAGCTGGACATGGTCACATGGAGATTTACACTAGGATTATCTGGTTCAGGTTGGACAAACTGATACAAATCAGTCTCAATTTTTTATGCATCAAATTCTTCTGACAATAATGGCTGCAGTTGGCAGGCTTAGAACTTGCTTTGGATCATGTATAAAACCTGGAACATAGCTTCATTTTTCATTTTCATTATATACAGTTTACACTCTGGGCAGATATTCAAAAGACACAGATTAATGCAATTCTATATTCATTAATGCATATATGCATATATATATATATATATATATATATATATATATATATATATATACAGGCATACCCCACTTTTAAGTACACAATGGGGTTTATTTACTAAAGCTGGAAAGTGCAAAATCAGGCTCACTTCTGCATAGAAACCAATGAGCTTCTAACTTCAGCTTGTTCAATTAAGCTTTGGTAATAAAACCTGGAAGCTCATTGGTTTCTATGCAGAAGTGAGCCTGATTTTGCACTTTCCAGCTTTAGTAAATAAACCCCATTGTGTACTTAAAAGTGGGGTATGCCTGTACCGAAATTTACCTAAGCCTCTTTTCCTTGCATTTCCTGGTGGGAGTGGAAGATGCAGCACAAGGAACCAATCATTATATGTGCTGGATAGGAGCATGCTGATAGGAGAAGAAAGCCAAGTGATAGAGAGATGATCTCATCAGTATGGGCAGACTGTACAGTCACAGACTGGGGATGGGCACATGTCAGGCTGGGCTCAAAGGAAGTGGGTTGAATAATGTTGTCCATGATTTAACCTGGTAGACAGAAGACTACTTGTTATAGATAAATTGTACTATGAGGGACAGCTCTGGATCGAAAGTGGGAGTTTTTTTTATTGGGCTATTTATGTTTTGACTGGAGTCCTGCAATAACCATCATTTGAATTTACAAAATTTAAACTTTCCTCCATTTTTTTTTGTCAGAAAAATGAACGATAATTTCTTATTGGTTGTATTGCCCTGTACACACGGTCAGATTTTCCGACGAAAAATGTGTGATAGGACCTTGTTTTCGGAAATTCCGATCGTGTGTGGGCTCTATCACACATTTTCCATCGGAATTTCCGACACACAAAGTTTGAGAGCAGGCTATAAAATTTTCCGACCACAAAATCCGTTGTCGGTAATTCGGATCGTGTGTACACAAATCTGACGCACAAAGTGCCACGCATGCTCAGAACAAAATTAAGAGCTGAAAGATATTGGCTACTGCCCCGTTTATAGTCCCGACGTAAGTGTTTTACGCCACCGCGTTCAGAACGATCGGATTTTCCGATAACTGTGTGACCGTGTGTATGCAAGACAAGTTTGAGCCAACATCCGTCGGAAAAAATCCTAGGATTTTGCTGTCGGAATGTCCGATCAATGTCCGACCGTGTGTACAGGGCATTAGAGTTACTGCAGCATTAACTTATAAAGTGGCTTATTCATGACAAACCTGAAAGATTGAAGATGTTGTTTTAGGGGCAATTATCCACCTCAACAAATTATAAATCATCACTTAACCGATCTGACTACAGTAAACTGAAACATTGTGATTTATCTGGGTTATTGCACTCTGCACAATACAGTAAAACCTTGGTTTGAGAGTAACTTGGTTGGAAAGAATTTTGCAAGACAAGCAAAATGTTTTAATACATTTTGACTTGATATACAAGCGATGTCCTGATTTACAAGAAAGGAGCCTCTAAGTGTAGCAATATGGTTACATATAATGAAGGTACAACATTTAGCAACATATTGCTACACTTAGAGGCGCCTCTCTTCTCTTTTATGCTCTGTAGCTCCTGCTGGATTTTGCTTCTAATCCCCTTGTGGAGGCTTCCATTTGTGAATGTACATTTTATGGTTACACAACCTCATCACATTGCTATAATCTTTTTATATGGACTATAAACGGAAGGACCTATAAATAAATGGTTGTGGAACAAATCATCTGAGTTTCCATTATTTCTTATGGGGAAATTTGCTTTGATATACAATTGCTTTGGATTACAAACATGTTTCTGGAACAAACTATGCTCGCAATCCAGGGTTTTACTGTATTGATCTTTTCACTGCTGTAATAAATAAGCCTGAAAGTCCTGTATGTCCAGTATCACAAAAGCACTCAGACACACCAGTCATTAGTTACATGGCGAGTAACAAGCGGTCTGTCAGTGTAACAGAGAGGTAGTCAGGGACAGCCCTTATCAGATGAACCTATAGAAAAATACCTTTATCAGAGTGACACGTATGGGTCACTTATCCCTGAGCAATAATTGGTGCAGACACAGGCCATAACTGCATAATACATTTGCTTTTGTTGACTTACTAATGGATTTCTTCTTAGACTGTGGTTTTATATTTAATCTCCCCCTGCTTAAAGAAGTGTTTGTTTCGAGACAGGGCTAAGGCATTTGCAAAAGTGACTACTGTCTCTTACTACACCTCAGTAGAACTCCTAAATAGCATGTGAGTGCCAGACTAGCAACAGTACCATATAACATTCCTAAACAGTGACTGGTGTGATGACGGTAATGGAAGACAACAAGCAAAAGTGTGTTGGAGAATTAGTACCACTAGAAGGGAGAACATGTTCCCACTGGGGGAGCGTAAATAGCAACTGCGTAGAATTTCCTATTAGCTAGATATGATGTATTTTAACACTGGTCTTGTTATAACACCAAGTATGACAAACGAATGGGAGAAACCTTCCACCCTACAAGATTGATTTCTTGACTGGGGAAGCAGAACAGGGGCTGAAGGAGAAGTGACTGTTCACTTAGCAAATCAGCCAATCACGTGCTAGCAAAAAACATGAAAATGTAATTTCTCTTTCACATGATTGGGTATTTAAAGTAAACACAGTTTAATGTTTTACTTGCATTCACTTTACCAAGTGACCAGCCTCTTCTTCAGGCCCTGTAATGCTTCCCTAGTCAAAGCATTGCAAGTGTGCTATCCATAACTGATCCAGTTGTGGTGAGATATCTATAATATAATATATAATTTACAATGTCAGCAGTGTTGGCAGACTGTGACTTGATCCAAATAACACTTTGCAAAATATAGAAAACGTTCATCAAAAACTTTTGCAGATCTTCACAGATGAACATCAGATAAGTAAAAGAATCATAGTACAGATACTCCGTGATTAACAACTTACCTGTTTAATGACCACTCAGACTTACGACCAGCTCTCCCCACCCAAACAACGCGATATACATCATTGTATTGTACAGTACAGTATAGAATAGTCGCTTGTGTTCTGTACTTCTGCAAATTAAGACAACGTTATTGAGCTGGAGTTTTGTGTTTAGATCTTCTTTTTTTTACAATACAGTACAGTACAGTACAGTAGTTAAGAATGCTTAAAATATTGTTTACTTGTGGCTCCTCCTTTAACAACCAATTTGTTTAACCACTTCAGCCCCGGAAGGTTTTACCCCCTTCCTGACAAGAGCCACTTTTTACAATTTGGCACTGCGTCGCTTTAACTGACAATTGCGCTTTCTTGCGATGCTGTACCCAAACAAAATTTGCATCCTTTTTTTCCCACAAATAGAGCTTTCTTTTGGTGGTATTTGATCGCCTCTGCGGTTTTTATTTTTTGCGGTATAAACAAAAGGACAGCGACAATTTTGAAAAAAACACAATATCTTTTAATTTTTGCTATTATAAATATAGTAAAATATAATAAATATAAAATATAATTTTCAAAAAAAAAATTTTTTTCCTCAGTTTAGGCTGATATGTATTGTTCTACATATTCTTGGTAAAAAAAATCGCAATAAGCCTATATTGATTGTTTGCGCAAAAGTTTTAGCCTCTACAAAATAGGGGATAGATTTATGGCATTTTTATTATTATTTATTTTTCTACTAGTAATGGTGGCAATCTGCGATTTTTATCAGGACTGCGATATTGCAGCGGACAAATTGGACACTTTTGACACATTTTTTGGACCATTGACAATCATACAGCGATCAGTGCTATAAAATGCACTGATTACTGTAAAAATGTCATTGGTAGGGAAGGGGTTAACACTAGGGGGCGATCAAGTGGTTAACTGTGTTCCCTCTCTGTGTTCTAACTGTAGGGGGGAGGGGACTTGCATGAACACACGATCAGTCTCCCGTCAGAGAACCGGGATCTGTGTGTTTACAAATAAATCTGTGAAAAGTGTGGCGTGCATTTGTATTCAGCCCCCCTGAGTCAATACTTTGTAGAACCACCTTTCACTGCAATTACAGCTGCAAGTCTTTTTGAGGATGTCTCTACCAGCTTTGCACATCTAGAGAGTGAAATGTTTGCCCATTCTTCTTTGCAAATCAGCTCAAGCTCTGTCAGATTGGACAGAGAGCATCTGTGAACAGCAATTTTCAAGTCTTGCCAAAGATTCCCAATTGGATTTGGGGATAGTTATGACTAAGGCCTCATAGGCTGAAACGCGTCAACTGATTTTATCTGTGGTTGTGGACTGTGGTTACTGAATAAAGATGAGGATTTTTTAAGAGCAACTCTTGGTGTGAGGTTTATCTTTCTATATATGTACTAAATCAAACGGCTGTGGATCCAGGAGTTCCTTTTATTGGTATGTTGTATGGGTAACAGCACTGTTGCTTCTGTTTGAATTAGGTCTGGACTTTGACTGGGTCATTCTAACAAATGAATATGCTTTGATCTAAATCATTCCATTGTAGCTCTGGCTGTATGTTTAGGGTCGTTGTCCTGTTGGAAGGTGAACCTCTGCCCCAGTCTCAAGTCTTTTGCAGATTCTAACAGGTTTTGTTTGAAGATTGCCCTGTATTTGGGTCCATCCATTTTCCCATCAACTCTGACTAGCTTCCCTGTCCCTACTGAAGAAAAGCATCCCCACAACACGATGCTGCCACCACCAAGTTTCACGATAGGGATGGGGTGTTCAGGGTAATGTGCAGTTTTAGTTTTCCACCCCACATAGCGTTTGCTTTTAGGACAGAAAGTTAAATTTTGGTCTCATCTGACCAGAGCACCTTCTTACACATGTTTGCTGTGTCCCCCACATGGCTTTCTCATAAACTTCTTATGGCTTTATTTCGACAGTGGCTTTCTTCTTGCTACTCATCTATAAAGGCCAAATTCGTGGAGTGCATGACTAATAGTTGTCCTGTGGACAGATTCTCCCACCTGAACTGTGGATTTCTGCAGCTCCTCCAGAGGGCCTCTTGACTGCTTCTCTGATTTATGCTCTCCTTGCCCGGCCTGTCAATTTAGGGGGATGGCCATGTCTTGGTACATGTCTTGGTAGGTTTGTGGTTGTGCCATACTCTTTCCATTTTCAGAAGATGGATTGAACAGTGCTCCGTGAGATGTTCGAAGCTTGGGATTTTTTTTATAACCTAACCCTGCTTTAAACTTCTCCACAACTTTATCCCTGACCTGTTTGGTGTGTTCCTTGGCCTTCATGGTGCTGTTTGTTCACTAAGGTTCTCTAAAAAACTTATGAGGGCTTCATAGAACAGCTGTATTTATAGTGAGACTAAATTACATACAGGTGGACTCTATTTACTAATTGGGTGACTAATTGGGTGACTTCTGAAGGCAATTGGTTCCACTAGATGTTAGTTAAGGGCATCAGAGTAAAAGGGCTGAATACAAATGCCCACCACACTTTTCACATATTTATTTGTAAAACAATTTGAAAACCATTTATCATTTTTCTTCTACTTCACAATTATGTGCCACTTTGTGTTGGTCTATCACATAAAATCCCAGTAAATATACATTTACGTTTTTGGTTGTAACATGACAAAATGTGGAAATTTTCAAGGGGTATGAATACTTCTTCAAGGCACTGTATACACTGATATTGTAGATTTGGGTGAACTTGAATCCAAATAACGATCTACCCAAAATCAAACATGTTCAGATTGTTAATACATATCTTCGTATCCATAGAGGTGGAAAAGGAAAAAGCATGCACCCCCAAATCAGCGCATTGTCCCTTCCATCCTACCAAAATCCACCTATAAATCCATGTCGTAATGATAATAAACTCCACATACACCAATACCCCCAACTACAATACAATAAAATCTTTAAAGTACATGCAAACCCTAACTGAATGATATTTACTTTGCTAAACTATGCATCATAAACAATTTCCATTTTTCTAAATAAAGTACTTGTTTTCACCTCTTGCTATCCTTTGCTGCATCTCTGTGCTACTGATCTCCTTTGTGCTCACTTCCTGCCTACATACATGCACTCCAGGGACTGCTGCATGCATTTTTCCAGGGTTAGTTTCCTGATGGTGTCAACGGTGGACCATGCCTGGTGAATGTGTGTTGAAACAGCCATTTGTAGTCTGTTACTGTATGGAAGCCTATGTCTCAAGGTAACAACTGAGGAACCCATCTAGAGGACAGGGACAGAGTGTTATTACCCTATACTTGGAAGCGCCTGAACAAGGAAATCTTGGCAGAGTAAACAGATATTATTTTAGGGAAATGTTCAGATATGAAAATATTGAAAATGAGATTACATTAATATGTTAAAGCTTATATGGATATTGTATCCAACATGTATGTATGGTGATCCTCATATCAACTTACCAAAGGAGGCATTATCCCCATAAAATATTCAAAAAGACTTAAAGATCCAAATTGTGGGACTTTACATAGACCTCCAATATATAAACAAACTCATTTAAAAATACCATCACATTTTATTGATAGAAATATTTAAAACAATGAAAACATGTATTAAACCATTATTACATTCCTGAATTGTTGAGGTCACAATCAACAACCAGCTCATAAATGCCCAACTTAGGGTACACAGTGGTTGTTGTATTACAGTCTGTGCGTTTCGTGGAAAAGCCCACTTCCTCAGGACCTTACGGACCTCGTGTAAATTTCCATGCAGCTACAATGCCACAGATGGAACTAGAAATAGAAAAAACATGGAATGAGTATAATAAGGCTACTGAAGATCATACCACATAGTAATACAGTAAAAAAACAAACCAAGTTTTCACCTCTGGGGAGGACAAAGAATAGGAAACACATTTAAAAAAAAAAAAACGCACACCAGCATAAACACACACCAGTATGAAATTCAAAAGTTGTACAGTGGGTATAGAAAAGAATCGACCCCTTTAAAATAATCACATTTTGTTGCTTTGTAGCCTGAAAATGAAGACAGACACAGTTTTTGCTTTATCCAGCTGTATTTATTTACAACTTATAACATCCAAGAGAAAAATAAAACACCAACATGTCTGAAAAAAAGCTAAAAAAAAAATTAAAAAACAGAATCACTGAGTTGGAAAAAAAAGATCACCCCCTCCTAAAAATGACTTTGAAACTCAATCAAGCGTAGCTAATCACCCTCTCAATGGCACACAAAGCCATTTGACTTTCAACTGTGATCAGCTGTGGTAATTTTGATTAACTTAGCATGAAAACAACTTTCCTGGAGCATTTCAGTCTCTGGTAGTGCAACAGAAGCAAACAATCAACTATAGATGGCAAGGCACTGTCAAAACAATTCCGGGATAAAGCTGTGGACAGGCACAAGTCAGGAGACGGATACAAACAATTTTTAAAAGCTTTATCAATGACTAGAAGCACAGTGAAGTCTATTATTAAGAAGTGGAAGGTATACAGTATATGGTACAACACAGACCCTCGCTGGATCAGGACGTCGCTCCAAACTGGATGAAAGAGCCAGGAAGAAACTGGTCAGAGAGACTACCAAGAGGCCTACAGCAACTCTGAAGCAGTTGCAGGAATTTATGACAATGAGTGGCAATTGTGTGCATGTGACAACAATACAACAAATTCTCCACCAATGTGGCTTGTATGGGAGGGTTGCAAGAAAAAAACCATTCCTCAAGGAGGGCCGCATGCAGTCCCCACTGAGCTTTGTCAAAATGCATCTTGAAGATTCTGAGGCCACATGGAAAAAGGTGTTATGGTCAGATGAGACTAAAATTGAATTATTTGGCCTCAACACCAAACAATATGTCTGGTGGAAATCCAATACAGTTCACCATCCAAATAACACCATTCCTACAGTAAAGCATGGAGATGGCAATATCCTGTTATGGGGGTGTTCCTCTGCAGCAGGGACTGGTGTACTTGTCAGGATAAAAGAAAAACGGATGAGCAAAATACCATCAAATTCTTGAGGAAAATCCGCCGCCCTCTGCCAGAAAGTTGTCAATGATAAAAAGGTTTACCCTCCGACATGACAATGACTAATAAAGCACACAGCAAAAATTACCACATAGTGGTTGAAGGAGAAAAAAGTGTCCTTGCATGGCCTAGTCAGAGCCCAGACCTAAACCCTATTGCAAATCTGTGGATTGACTTGAAGACTGCAGTCCACAAATGGTCACATTCAAATTTATTGAACTTGAGCAATTCTGCAGAGAAGAGTGGGCAAATATTGCAAAGTCTAGCTGTATAAAGTTAGTAGAGACATATCCCAACAGAATAAAACCTGTAATTAAATCAAAAGGTGGTTCAATTAAATACTGACACTGATCCTCTTTCCAACTCAGTGATTCTTTTTTTTTTTTTTCTTTTCTGACATGTTGGTGTTATATCTTACACTTGGATGTTATAAGTTACACTGAGTACATACAGCTGGATAAAACAAAAACTGTGTCTGTCTTAATTTCAGGCTGCAACGCAATACAATGTTGAGTTGAGAAACAGGCCAATTGCCTAAGCACAGATACCCAAAGGGCATGGACTAGCTCCTCCTTGCTTCTAACCATGATTTCTCGCCATACATGGAGGCCGCCGTGGTGAGCATAATCCCGTGTGGTCTCAGCTAACAGCTAACGGCCAGAAATCATGTCACATCCGGCATAACCGGGTTTTGGCAGCTGACTCGCGCCAGATCTGGAAAGCCTCCCCAACCTGTCATCGGCCCAAGCATAGACAGGAAGAGGATACCGCAAGATGCTCAACCCTCATGTGCTCCACAATGGAGTGCAAAAAAGGTGTGAGATCCACACCAGGCATCCACCACTTAGGGAAGCACTAATCCCAGCCAGAGGAGCCCAGGTGTGACCCAGATGGATGGGAGTGAGGACACAGGCTGCAAGAGTCAGAAGGGAATCTCCACATTTATAAAAAAAATAAAATAAAAAATCTATAAAAAAATATGCAAAAACCTTTTCTTCAAAGAACAGCACATTTATTTTTACAATTTTATTGTTATATTGATTTAAATATATTGCTATATTTCTCGCAAAATCTTGGAGGTGATATACAGTATATTTGTTTTTCTGATCATTAAATATATTTTTATTTATTTAAAATTAATATATACATACAGTATCTCACAAAAGTGAGTACATCCCTCACATTTGTGTAAATATTTTATTAAATCTTTTCATGTGACAACATTGATGAAATGACATAGTGAGTGTACAGCTTGTAAAACAGTGTAAATTTGCTGTCCCCTCACAATAAGTCAACATACAGCCATTAATGGATGAATTTTTGGATAATGGACTTCGTAGGCATAACACAAGTATATTAAAAAAAAAATACCCTGATGCCGAGCTGCAGCACGGTGGTCAAGAGCATACATCGGTTTAACAGGACCGGTTCCACTCAGAACAGGCCTTGCCATGGTTGACCAAAGAGGTTGAGTGCACATTCTCAACGTCAAATCCAGAGGTTATCTTTGGGAAATAGAGGTACGAGTGCTGCCAGCATTGCTGCAAAGGTTGAAGGGGTGGGGGGTCAGCCGGTCAGTGCTCAGACCATACGCCGCACACTGCATCAAATTGGTCTGCATGGCTGTCAATCCAGAAGGAAGCCTCTTCCCAAGATGATGCACAAGAAAGCTGCAAACAGTTTGCTGAAGACAAGCAGACTAAGGGAATGGATTGCTGGAACCATGTCCTGTGGTCTGATGAGACCAAGATAAACGTATTTGGTTCAGATGGTGTCAAGCGTGTGTGGCGCCAACCAGGTTAGGAGTACAAAAATAAGTGTGTCTTGCCTACAGTCAAGCATGGTGGTGGGAGTGTCATGGTCTGGGGCTGCATGAGTGATGCCAGCACTGGGGAGCTACAGTTCATTGAGGGAACCATGAAAGCCAACATGTACTGTGACATACTGAAGCAGAGCATGATCCCCTCCCCTTGGCGACTGGGCCGCAGGGCAGTATTCCAATATGATAACGACCCCAAACACACCTCCAAGATGACCGCTGCCTTGCTAAAGAAGCTGAGGGTAAAGGTGACGGACTGGCCAGGCATGTCTCCAGACCTAAACTCTATTGAGCATCTGTGGGGCATCCTCCAATGGAAGGTGAGGGAGCACAAGGTCTTTAACATCCACCAGCTCCATGATGTCGTCATGGAGGAGTGGAAGAGGACTCCAGTGGCATCCTGTGAAGCTCTGGTGAACTCCATGCCCAAGAGGGTTATGGTAGTGCTGGAAAATAATGGTGGCCACACAAAATATTGACACTTTGGGCCCAACTTGGAGATTTTCACTTAGGGGTGTACTCACTTTTGTTGCCAGCAGTTTAGACATGAATGGCTGTGTGTTGAGTTATTTTAAGGGGGCAGCAAATTTACACTGTTATACAAGCTGTACACTCACTACTTTACATTGTAGCAAAGTGTCATTTCTAAAGTGTTGTCACATGAAAAGATAGAATAAGATAATAAGATATTTACAAAAATGTGAGGGGTGTACTCACTTTGGTGAGATACTGTATACAACTTTTGAATTTCATACTGGTGTGTGCTTATGCTGGTATGTTTTTTTTTTATTTGTATGTGTTTCCTATTCTCTGTCCTCCCTAGAGGTAAAATCGTTGCTTGTTTTTTATTGTATTACTATGTGATATGATCTAGTCTTATTATACTCATTACATGTTTTGTCTATTTCTAGTTCCATTTGTGGTTGTATGGGAATATACACGTGGTCCCTAAGTTCCTGAGGAAGCAGGCTTTTCCGCAAAACGAGTAGACCATAATACAGCAACCACTGTGTACCCCAAGTTGGTCATTTATGAATTGTTTGTTGATTGTGACCTCAAATATTCAGGAATGTAATAATGGTTTTATACATGTTTTCATTGTTTTTAATATTTGTATCAATAAAATTTGATGGTATTTTTAAATAAGTCTGTTTTAGTATTGGAGGCATATCTAAAGTCCCACAATTTTGATCTTTAAGTCTTTTTATGATATTGTAGTGACTGGGTTTACATCTACTTTAAGTGTTTGTATTTGAGCCCTATGTAAGCCCTCCATACACATTCCACCACATTCCACATTTATATTATATCCACATTTTATTCAGCCAGTTTCGTCTAGCCGGGATTGTCCTTATGGCTGATGCTGCTCTTGTGATCGCATTTTATGACTTCTGTCTACAGTGTTTCCAGTTTTCATTTACTGATATGTATCCAAGATGCCTGCACCTGCAGTAACTGGCACAATCTCAGGAAACACTAAAAGACAGGTTAGAGAGACGGAGCCGTGGATACACCCATGGTTCAGTCTCCAGTACCAATAAAATTTGTATGTCAATGTAGCAGGAGAATGATTAACACAAGGACAGTTAAAAGGGTGGAGGGACATTTCTTTCCCCATAGATAATGTAACACAGACAGGTTTTTTTGCCTTTTGTTTATAAGATACATATTACTGCACAGGTATCTTACACCATGCACTATATTACTCCATCAATATATTTTAATCCTCTATGTAATACTTTTTTTTTAGTTCTGTCCTTTTCTAAAGATATGAACTAGTGGCATCAATAGGTGAAATCACTGTGCCAGAAATGTAATGTAACTTTATTTTAAATATATTTTGTCTCTGGATTTATATACCTTAAGCTGTTGCTGCCCACGTAACCCATCTGTGTGGCAGCAAAATGGTGGGATTTAATGCCCACATGCTGCACATATGCATTACTGGGCGACAGATGCTTCAATGCTGAGACTGCGCTCACTGTCAAAGACAGTTCTTGGTCCAGACTAATGATCATTAGCCGTTGGGACTGGCTCCCAATCATGTGATCACTGTGACAGCTGATCACAGTAGTCATATGATCGCCAGTCCTTCCCACACCCCGAGCATTCATAACTTTTCAAAGAGAGGGTGGCAGGGAAGGGGGCGAGGGGAGTGGTAAAAGCAGGCGGTTGAGTAACAGTTTTACCATCTTGCCCACCTGTAGAAAGAAATGCTATACCCATGCCGCGGCCATAATGTTTTGCTTTGCATCTGCAACAAAAGTTAAATGGCATATTGCATTTGACAGGTGATACCACAGTTGAACACGACCCATTCAAAATGTATCGGGTTGGGCTGCAACCACCCTGCAACTCCAGTGGTTCTGCATTTTGAGGGTTAGAGCAGGCGGTGAGGAGATGACATATCACCTCCTCACAGCTTGGCAAATACCCTGTGAAAAGCGATCCACCCTATATTGTTTAGAAGTTAGGCCGTATACCAGCACATGTGAGCAAGCTCTTAAAATAGACCTAAAGTCAAAACTTTTTTTTCATTTTGGATAGAGTAAGGGAAGGTTATAACCCCTGTCAGTTTTTTTTTTTTGCCATCTGTGTCCCATTAGGGGTATTTCCCTTCTTTTCCTGTCCCATAGCCAAAATAGGAAGTGAGAGAAAATCCCTCCAAAGTGAACAAATCTCTGGTTGTCACCAGAACCAGTGTCCCATTGGAAGGTTTTCCCTCTCTTCCATTTCCTTCCTTTAGCGACAACACTAAAATTTAGAATTTTCTTTCACTGTGTATGAAAACTAGGGTTGCCACCCATCTCGGTTTCACCTGAACAATTCAGGATTTAAATCATACAGTATGTCAGCCGCTTAAACATAGGGTCCTGAGTCCCTAAGTAACCGAGTACTACAACCGCCGAGTGCATAGGCGAGCACACGGGCCGAGTGTGCCTGGGCACACCCTAATCACCAGGGTTGCCAACCATCTGGAGGGCTTGCTGCAGTTGTCTAAGCCGATTGTTTGTGACACTCTACCTCACACTACCTAGAGCCAGCAAAGTTTGGTCCCCCCCCCTCCGCACAGACAGGAGAGGAAAGAGGTCTCAATCAGCTCCTTCTCCTCCCACCCCTACCCCTCTGTGTCTGCCAGTGTGCTATGCCTCAGAAAAGGCATGTGTGGGCGGGAAATTTGAAGACCAGCAGCGGGCAGATACATCATGGATAAAAGGTGCCGATGCCTGAGCCTCCATTCTCGGGTGTGGAAGCTCACCATCCACTGTCTGTGACTAAAGTCTCCCCCCTCCCTCCCTTTTCTCTCCTGCCACCAAGCGAGTGAGTGCACTAAGGTAAGGGGGACTCAGACGTAAGGGGTGTTCTGCGGACTCTGATGTAAGGGGGGCTTTTAGAACCCTGATTTAAGAGTGAATGCTGGGAACTCTGATGTAAGTGGGGACTTTGTGGAGCAGAAACCCCCTTACATCAGAGTTCCCCTTTACACTTTAGAGTTCACAGTGTCCTCCTTTTAAAATTGCTGTGTGCCGCTAAAGTGTTCAAATTTGTCTTGAAGAAAAGGTGGCAACCCTACTATATATTCCTGTTTCTGATGCCACAAGTGGTCTCATTTGTACTTTTTTTTCATAATCAAGAACATGTTTAAGCTCTTGCAGGGAGGGACCTTCTCATAAGATTCCATTCCCACAATATTCAAAAACCCATACCTGTGGGAACCCTTATGGAAGCTGAAAATCATAGGCACCACTACTAGGTGCACTGCCACTAGCTTCTGGGTCCCATGCAGAGTGGCTGCCTTGCTGCTTGCTGAACATAGGAGGTAGCCACTCAGCACGTGCATTTTCTCAGTGATGGAAAAGTGGTCTCTGATTGAATGAGGTGGAGATCATGATTCCATAGCCCAGTCTCTCCAGCTATTCCAATCAGAGAACTGTTTGCATTCATTGAGAAGCTGTAAAGTGTTCCCTGAATGGCAACTAGGCCAAGTGATGTCAGCAGAGCAGGGCAGTACGTGACCCAGAAGCTAGTGGAGGTATAGTAGTGGTGCCTACTACAGTGATTTCCAGCTTCCAAGGGAATCCCACAGATATGGAACATACATACTTACATTGGTCCAAGCTGGACCAATGTAAATATTTAAATATTGCCATACTTACACTTCAGCTTTAAATAAACCTCAGCAAGTATTGTATGTGTGGCGTACAGCAGCCCTCAAATTTTTCACTTGCCTACTCGCATTTTGCGAGTAGAAAATTATTGCTGACGAGTGTGGAGCTGCGGGGTTCAATGGGAGCCATACTCCCAGCCAGGGAAAGATAGAGGAGAGGAAGAGGTGAGCTGGCCGGATCATCAGAGAGCAGGGATTGCCCGTTGTAACAGCTTTCATTGAATTACCCGTTGTTCCCGGAGCTCACCGTCACACAGTCCCACCACCTGGCCCAGCGCCTTTGATAGACATAACACAGGTCCAATGCCGGAATGTGTGACGGTGAGCTCCAGGAACACTGGGCAATTCAAATGAAAGTGGTTACAGCGGGCAATCCCCGCTTTCTGATGATCGGGCCGGCTCGCCTATTCCTCTGCACTGGTGAGGCTGCATTGATGGGCACAGGTCATGCTGCATTGATGGGCACAGGTCACGCTTCATTAATGGGTTATGCTGCATTGATAGGCACTGGTTACGCTGCATTGATGTGCACAGGTCACATTGCATTGATGGGCACAGGTCACGCTGCATTGATGGGCACTGGTTATGCTGCATTGTTGGGCTCAGGTCAGGCTGAATTGATGGGCACAGGTCATGCTGCATTGATGGGCACAGATCAGGCTGAATTGATGGGCACAGGTCATGCTGCATTGACGGGCACTGGTTATGCTGCACTGATGGGCACAAGTCAGGCTGCATTGATGGGCACTGGTTACACTGCATTAATGGGCACAAGTCATGCTGCATTGATGGGCACTGGTTAGGCTGCATTGATAGGCACAAGTCAGGCTGCGTTGATGGGCACTGGTCACACTGCAATGATGGGCACAGCTCAGGTTTCATTGATGGGCACAGGTCAGGCTGCATTGATGGGCACTGGTGAGGCTGTGCTGATAGGCATTGATAGGCTGCAATGATGAGCACTGATGAGGCTGCAGTGATGGGCACTGGTGAGGCTGCACTGATGGGCCCTGATAAAGTTGTTGTTAATATTTATTTTTGTAACTTAATTCTGCATAAAACATTTGTCATTTCATGGGTAATTTATGAGGGCATGTTTAGGGGCAGGAGTAGGGGCGGGGCATGGTAGGGATTGGGTGGGGGCAACTGGTGGCGAGTAACCTTTAAGTCCTGGCTAGTAGCTCTGGACTTGAAATTTTGAGCCCTGGTGTACAGTGTACAGTACACAGGTGTTCTGAGTCAAAGCTGAATGGAATATGTATTTAAAGGGTAAATCCACTTTCGTGGGAAAAAAAAACAACTAAAGAAAAAATATAGTGTGTACAATTGCGACACAGGTCATATTGTAATTGAATGTTATTAAAAATTATCTTTCCTTTTCAATCTACAGCCGCTGTCATTTTCCATAAATGCCGTGCAATATGGCTACCTGGAGTTGTTCTGTGCACAGAGTGTGTACTGACCACCCCCCAGAAACATCATTTTCTGCTTGTGTGATTGGCTCACCAATTTTCCCAGAAGTCTGCCTAAGATACAAGTCAGATTTCAGGCATCCCCTGCAACAAAAATGTCATTTTTGGTGAGATACTCCCAATAGGAACACGTCTAGGAATGCAGGCCCAGCAGATTTACTCATTAGTGCTGTGCATGTGCACAGCTGATAGATAATTATTAAAAAACAACTCCCATTAGACCCACTCAGCCCAGAGGCACAGAGGAACGTACAAGGATTTCTTCAGGATAACAAAAAGTAGGAATCTGCAACAAAGGTTGTTATAATCCTTGCAATGTACATTGATCACCCAGAGAGGAATGTTTTTTTCTCAACAAAAGTGTAGTTACGTTTTAAGTGTATGTACAGCCCAAACCTTTTTTCTTAAAGTGGGTAAGGACTAGAACCCTTGTCCTTAAGTTTTTACTGCTATCCTTGGTTCTGGTAAAGATATTTCTCCTAATATCCCGTCTTGCTGTCAACATTTTTCCAAACAAAAAGTGAGAGGAACCCTTTAACAGTAAAGACTAGTACACACTATGAGATTATCAGATGAAAGGTCATCTGTTTTTTTTTTTGCAAGCTAGTCTCCATATTAAAAACAAATAGGTTACTAAAGTACGAAAATTCTCGAATGACAGAATAAAAATTTGGAAATTATGTAATGTATTTGTATTGTATTTTCGGACGAAAACTGTACGGTTTAAACAAAAATCGTATAATATGGTATCCTAGGAGAAAAATTTTGTGTTTGTCCCCTCCGAAAATTTCAGACGAAAGCTGTGTACTATTGTATGATCGCTTAGGAAGCGGTATTTTTCGTATAATATTCTGATCATGTCTATGGGGCTTAAAACAGACGGCTATAAAAATACTTTTTTTACTAATTACCAGGACAGAAAAACTTTCTAGACAGCATAAAAACTAGACAGTTGTTCTGTTCCTTCCCATGTTTACAAACCTTGACATACACTTTAAATGAAAGCAGCAAGATTTACGGTGAATTCAGAGCAACTGATACACACGTGCAAGGAAATAAACTTTTTCCAATTGTACAACAGATGTGTTCTGTCTGGAAGTAGCTTGAATTCTAAGTTACTGGTAGAGCTTCATCAATCCACATCTAACATTTGTCAAGCTACTTGGTGTAGATATTCAGAAGACCTCTAACAACAGAAGGTTGGGCGCTGATCATTGTCCTTCACAGTGCAAGATTGTGCCTCTACTAAACCTTTTTAAACTATGCCAGGACCCCTGGCCCCTTAGTCTCCAGAAGATAATTTATCAAACATTTTATTTAAAGAAATTGTAAACCTGTCAAAACAAGTGGTCTTTCTCTAGTAATATAACTGAAGGAGTATATAAATAAAGCTTGGGTTACCATAAACCATTGGTGAAATATAAAAGTTTGACTTCCAAACCATAGCCCCTACTGGGACGGGTACCTCCAAAAACAGACAGTTACATAAATGTCCAGCTCGTATTTGAGTCTAAATGTTTTCAAAGCTCTCACTTTTGTTTTAAGTAGAACTGGTCAAAGAGGGGATCAGGTTTTAAAAGGCTGTCAATTCATGGGGCCCTGAGAGGTATATTGATTGATACAAGCTTATATTAAAGATCCATTATTTTAGTAATATGAATCACTTCATGAAAAGTATGTGAGTATGAAAATGAAACTCATTAAGATTGTTACATTTTCCCTATAGCAGTGCCCCTATCTTTTACGGCTATTGTCAATGGTGTTACAAATATTTGGAATATTAAATAAAAATAGCAGATGTCTAGTGATTGAGATCACGTTAAATTATCACTGATTTCCCATAATTATGGTTTACTAAGTTACATGCTGTAATTATATTTAGAGCTCTGTCTTAGAACCAAATTAATCACTACACTCGACATGTTTGAATGATAAACTTGGCTATACTTTGAGATTATGTTGCCCAAGGTAATGCAAATGACAATGCCTAGTTTTATTATCGCTCATCATGTGTCATGATTGTTACTACAAAAACTAAACCAGACTCACACAAAAGGGGAAGTTTGCTCTTCCACCCCCCCCCCCCCCCTTTACTCCTTTACATTTGGCAAATTTTTTTTGGGGGGGGGAGTGGATACCTGATTTTGACAGTTACCCGCTCCTTCACTTCCGGTCAGATCGCCACAGCCAGAAGACTGTGGGACCAATCAGTAGGTGCAGCTCATGCACAGTTGGAAGCTGGCTGTGAAGCTGCAAGGCTTCACTGCCGGTTTCCCTTTTTGAAGAGGCCGGCACCTGCACCCGAAGCCGATTGAAGAATCAGCTCCAGTGAGGACATTGCTGGATCCAGGGACAGGCAAGTGTCCTTCTTTTAAAAGTCAGCAGCTACAGTATTTGTAACTGCTGACTTTTAATTTTTTGCGGGGAGACTGGAGCTCCTATTTAAAGAGGTTCTTCAGTCTGTTTGATATAAATATTATAGTTGCTGACTTTTAATAAAAGGACACTTATCCTGCGTACACACGGTCGGACTTTTTGGCTACAAAAGTGCGACAGCCCGTCCGACAAACTTTTGACTGACTTTTGGCGGACTTGCAGCGGACTTTCTTATAAACGGACTTGCCTACATACGATCACACAAAAGTCCGACAGATTCGTACGTGATGACGTACACTGGACTAAAATAAGGAAGTTGATAGCCAGTAGCCAATAGCTGCCCTATCGTGGGTTTTTGTCCGTCGGACTAGCATACAGACGAGCGGATTTCTGGGTCCGGCGGAGTTACGATGTAAAGATTTGAAGCATGTTCCAAATCTAAAGTCCGTCAGATTTGCGACTGGAAAAGTCCGCTGAAAGTCCGGGGAAGCCCACACACGATCGGATTGTCCGCCGGATTTGGTCCGTCGGCGTCTGTCGGACTTTTGTAGCCGAAAAGTCCGGCCGCATGTACGCGCCATTACTGTGCCAAGGATCCAGCGCTTTCCTCATTTGGGCCGGTTCTTCGCCGGTCTTTGGGTCCTCAAAATGTTTACTGTGGGAAGCCAGCTGTGACTTCTTGCGGCTTCACAGCCAGCCCCTCACTGTACATGTGCAAGCCACCCTGTGTTGTGTGAATGATCCCACAGTCTCCTGGGACCTGTGACATTTCCCAGGAGGTTTGCAGGTGGGGGAATTCCAGTGGAAGTGAGAGTGGACACCTGGCAACACTAGGTACCCGCCCCCCCCCAAAAAAAAGTTCCAAAAGTGGCAGGGTGTGGGAAGACATAAAGCAGAACTTCCTTTTAGGGTGAAGTTCTGCTTTAATAAAACTTGGGCTGAAGATGGCTTTTTGGCTAGTTCTGCGGTTGCTTTTTCACTCTTCCCCCTTATTTTGGAGCTAAAAGTACCCCAATTGTCTAAAAGTGACTAGTTGTTGAACCATTCCAATCCACATAGCACGATCTTGGTAAGTTTTACCAGTTTGCTTTGGATACCAAATCCCCAAGAAGTATTATGCCCTGTACACATGATCAGACTTTCCACCAACAAAACCGTGGATTTTTATTCGAAGGATGTTGGCTCAAACTTGACTTGCATACACACGGTCACACAAATGTTGGCCAACAATTACGAACGTGGGAACATAGTGACGTACAAGACGTTCGACGAGCCGAGAAAAAAGAAGTTTAATAGCCAGTGCGGCTCCTTCTGCTTGATTCCGAGGATGCGTGAACTTTTGTGCATCGGACTTGTGTACACACGATCAGAAATTCCGTCAACAAAGTTTTTTTGGTGGAAAATTTGCTATCAAACATTTTTTGGCGAAAAGTCCAACAGCAAATGTTCAATGGAGCATACACACGGTCGAACTTTCCGACAACGAGCTCACATGCAACATTTCCCATTGGGAAAATCTGACCGTGTGTACTCGGCATTAGAGTCACAGAAATTGCAAAAAAATGTTTTGGAGTAAATAAACTAACATATTTCTGCTGGCATTATCTTATCCTCTTTGTACATTGGAAGGTAGATGTACTCGTTTGTGTACTAGGTGTTCACTCTGTGGTTTACATGCAAAGACCAATTAACATTCCCAGGTGTGCAAGTATCTTGGAGACTGGGCTGTCAGTGATAACTCAAGACTCCAGACACATGGCCTGGTATTGGATGACCTTCCCTGCCTTCCAGATTTGTAATGCATAGCACTTAGAGGTCATCTTCACCAAAACCAGCAGCTCCTATGGATGGGTATAAGGCATTGTACCCATCAATGTGTTTTCTTTTCAGTTTTATCAGACCATAAAATCATCAGACCCCTCTTGCCTAAATTTCCATGATGACAATATACATTCTAAATCTGAAGGTGTTTCACTCCGCTGCCCCTTGTATTTTTATCAGAACTACAATTCAGCATTATCTGGGTTGTACCTCCCCCCCCCCCCAGCTGAAATCAGAAGACCTGATCTATAAAGTAGCCCAATCAGCTATCACCCTGGTACGATTGGCTGGATAAAGCCTGCATATATTCTGAAAACAGTTGTCAATTCTGATCAATACCCTTCTTAAGCTACTTCTTGCACAGCGTGACATAGCCTGACATATTTATGTCTATATATGAGATATGAGCCAGAGTCCATAAGCAGCAATACCCACTGTTCCTTCCTCAACCCCTATAGCTACCCCTACAGTTAACATCCCTATGACCTCCTGCGTGGAAAACACCCAACCCTCCTAATAAGTCCTCCACACCTGAGCCCCCCCCCCCCAACACCCATAACCTTTCAACCCTTGCATTTTATGCACTTTCTGGGCACAGAAATGATGCTCCTGACACCTAAATAACAGCTGTGGTAGCCATTTAGACAGTCAGAGTGTGGGATTGCATGAGTGATTTAGCTACACTGATGGTGATGGAGACGGCATTGGGTATATTGCAAACTAGGCCTTATAGGCTCTATAGGGGCAAGTGCCTGGTTGCAACTGAAAACCCTACCACACATATTCCTACTTGACTATTCCACAGATATCAGGTGTTCAGATAGTGGCACTAGATCCAGAGAGATACAACCAGGGCTTTTTTTCTCAAACAATAGGTGCTGGAACTCAATCACGACCCCCCAAAACCCCTCCCCCCCATACACACACCCTCCAGATTACATCAAATAGTGGGTATGGTCATATTTCACAAACAGTAGAAGGGTCTTAAAGGGGCATTAAATATCTGGATTGCATTACATGCAGAGTTCATGGGGGTGCAGAGCTGTCACTTGTACACACAGAAACCGGACTTCTGTGTTTACAAGTGATTGTGGTGAGCAGGCACCAAAGGGTCTGAGCCAGAGGTGGTGGAACTGAGTTCCACCAAGTTCCCCCTGAAAAAAGCCCTGGATACAACTATAACACTGCTGATATTGTGCTCCTGGCTGCAGACTACTTTTTTCTTATAAGATACCTTTTTTCTACATTCTATGATAAACCTTGAGATTTACTATAGCGCTGTAAAAACATAGTGTTTTGTCCTTGTGCAACACACTGTGGCAGAGACTCCAGTCTGTAAGCTCCATTAGTACAATGCATTGGCAGGATTTTTTTCATTGTTCTTTGTAAAGCGCTGCAAAATATGTTGACATTATCTATGTAAATTAAATAAACTTCAAAAGCTCATTTTCACTGAGCAGCTATATCAGCTGCTTTTCTTACGGGGCAAATAATATCCTAAAGCTTTAATTCACTTTTTCAAAAAAGTTGCCTATGCCACTAAGGGGAGCTTGTAGATAAAAACAAGCTATGCCGCTTTGAGTTGGATAATGCCCTTGCTATAGGTGTTGGGCCATATATGTACCTTCCAAAGCCTGGCTGAGAAACACCCAGAGATGGCATCCCCCCATCCTGCCTTGTTGCAAGGGCATTGCTAAGACACTCCTCGCTATTATTGCCCACTCTCACCTTCAAAAGAATGAGCTTTCAATCCCCCAGACATGTGTGGTCCACTGTAATATTTGTGGGTGCATGTATGAGGGGGTTGAATTGGAGAAAATTCTTACTACAGAGATTGTGGGGGTGAGCAGTGTGAGCAGAGAGTGGGAGTTTCCTAGCAATGTCCTATCATTGTTCTAGCAACAAGGAAGGATGGGATGATGCCATCTCCAATCTTAAAGAGGTATGTAAATGGCCTACAGCAATAGCAAGGGCATTATTCAACTTTGGTGGATGCTGCATAGGTTGTGCTTTTATACAGGCACCCCATACTTGGGTGTGGGCAGGTGCAGTCTATTTACTCCACTGCAGGTGGCGCTCATCTGCAGCGGCAATGCAGGTGGATGAGGAAGTGGAGAGGAACCTAGTTCCTCTATGGTTGCTGTGACAGACCTAACCAAGATAGGGGCTTCTGGAGAGGACTAGGAGCAAGCATCTTACCCACTAATCATGGGCCCTGGGTTTTAAGGGAACAAAACTCTTTGTGAGGTGTATGCCTGGGGACCCTTGAAGTAATGTTACTTTGGATTTAAGTCCATGTCCCCCCAAGCTACACAGACTCTGGGAACCCTGTATAGGGCCTAAATGCCATATTGAAAATAGTGGCTGCTTCACACTGTTTGGACTCATAGCAGATGCTGATGTCATCAGCCAGTCACCTGTCTTGGATTGTCTGCTATAGTGTGTAATGTAGGAGACGAAAAGGCTGCCCTGAAAGGTCATATCTCTGAGTCACCTAGTCTGGAAATGATTAGTTAATTAGCTCATGTTAATTTAGGTTTCTGGTTACAGGTGTATTGTTAGAGTAATATGAGCAGGAGGCGGGAACCTCCTACTCAAATGTTTAAAAGCCTGCATTCTGTGTTCTAATAAACAGTTTGATGTTCAGCAGCAAAAACGAGTACTGTCTAGTTCTTGGTTGTCAGCGGTTTGGAATATCTGATATATATATTCAGACTGGAAGGAAGCAGTTTATGACAAGGTAACTCAAGCGGAGTGTGGGACGTTTCGTTACATTGGTGGCAGCAGTGGGATGCTTCCTGAAGTCTGGGACGTCCAAAACTTCACCGTGATCCAGGATCGGGATAGCAGATTCAGTCACCCCAGTGGAGATATGGATCTAACATCAGAGTTCCCGGGGCTGCTGCGGATTGTCCTTTCAGCATACTCCAGGAGTACCTGGAGCTCAGGCAGCAGATTCGGGTAGGACTCTGGATTGGGGCCCTCCAGGTCGCTGGTATGCAACAGGGCAAGTGCTTTCCCACCCCAGAGCAAAAGGCCAGTGACCAACGGGCGTTGAGGGTGGCATTCCTGGAAGAGCGGCCCCAGGAGCAATGGGTGACTGAGTTGGACAGGCTGGTCCAGCAGGAGATAGAGCTGGACGATCAATATCGGGCTCTGCAATGGCACGCAGAGCAGGGATATTTAGAGGAGACAACAGAATGCTCTGCGGATAGAGAAGACTTTGGTGGCCCTGGATCGCTATGGGAGAGCCTTACAAATGTTTTTGTGTTTGGCGATGAAGGGGAACCTACCCTTGAGGACCTGATTTATACACACATGAACACACATAGAAAAAACACTTTAAAGACAGAAGATACAGTATAGGACACAGGAACCTGAGAGCTAAGGCTTGAGTCCTACCAAAAGCTAGTTTGGTAGGATGCTGAATCAGGATACTTTTGTATCATAAAAAAATAAACCTTCCATATAAAGGTAGACTGACTTGTACACTTGCTGTGTTTCTTGAAAAGCATTAACGGCTAAAGCAAGTCATGCACTGATTGAAATTTGGCCATTTCAACAGGTATTGGACAAATTTCAATTGTGTGAGGCGTCCTTTCTTGACAGAAGTCAATCGTTTCTGTGGATGGAGGAATTTATTAACCAAACAAAAAACATCAATAGTGTATAGCCTGCTTAACTTACTGGTATTGCCTGTTTCTTGTAATTGCTCTTTAAAGTGGAACTACCCTGCATCTAAGCAGCACAAACCAAAAACATTTTTTCATTCAAATTTATTATTCAAAGCAAACGCTCTTATCCGTGTCTCAATGGTTTATTTTGCTGCGAAATCACTTTGAAAAATACCCCCCTAGCATTTCTGGCCATGGCCATCTTGAGTAAGGGCAGATAATTCATGTAGCAACTTCCTGGAAACCATTTGCCCTTAACTTAGACATGTAGGCAGGAGAGTATGCTTAGCTGAGAAAACCCCTCCTTCCCTCCTGAAGACTCTTGGGATGTATGACATCATTTGTCTAGGCAAGAAACCAGAAAGTAACTGTAGAAATATTTGAAAAAAAGGTCAAAGCAAGTATATATGCTATTCTTTCCTATCTATTTACTAATGCTAGCAGCATAAGGATAGAAATTGTCGATGTTGATTGAGAGAGTGAAGTTCCACTTTAAGTCTTTAGAACTAGACATGAAGACTTTGAACACAACACTTCTCTTTTGGCAGTCGTGAATATTCTACCAAACCTATTGTTGTAACTAGAGTGGGAACAATTCATATGTTTTCAAGCCTTCCCTATGGTCCTTGACGATACTAGGTTCTGGCTCTCTTCCATCCTCCGTGGTGTAAATGAAGTTCTGCTCTGGGGAGATCTTCTGGTTTGCTGAGTGAAATGATGAGGCAGTCAGAGAGTGATGACCTATTCTTTTGATAAAAAGACAGCTAGGTCAGTCAAGTGATCAGTGAAGGGAGAAAGGGAATGATGTTGTAAATTTGTTTCACTACATTCAAACATGTGTTTGATATTTGGATTAAGATGTTGCTTTAATACCTTTTTTCAAGTCACAGTAAAGTTTTTAGGCAAACAGCAACAACATGATTCTTTATCGCCTGTGGTGCTATCAAAGAACTTATGTGCTGGAGGATAAAATGAATATTAAGCAGAGAATGGAAAATTAGCTAGTTACCCAACATGGAAGTGTTTTCCCCAGAATCGGGAAAAGACACCACTCTTGTTTAACCACTTCCGGACGGACCGCCGGCTGTTTGAAGAGGGATATTGTTGTAAAGGCAGCAGCTAGCTGCCGTAACCCAGGTATCCTCTTCTTCAGCTGGCGGTCTGGTTTCAGATAATAGTGGTCTCTGCGGCAGATTTGCCGCAAGATCGCTTTTATCATCGGCGGGAGATTCCCCCCGCCTCTCTCCGCCTCTCTCCGTCGATAGCAGCAAAGGCGATCGGGTCCTCTTCTGTGTGTGGTATGGAGGTGGGTGAGGGGAAGATGGCCCCCACCCGTCTCCATAACGTTGCAGGGCATAAACTACGTTAAAGCGTCACTTCCGCACCATAGCTCTTAAAGGGACATTTTTTTTTTTTTTTTTAATGATTAAATGATTTTTTTTATTGCATTTTAGTGTAAATATGAGATCTGAGGTCTTTTTGACTTAATTGATTTCATAGGTCCCGTCATGCAGGGATGTTTACATTCTTTGTAATAGGAATATGACCTTTTTTTTTTTATATATAAAAAAGAACAATGGAAAAATAAAAAATAAAAGGTAAAATAAAAAAGGGAAAAAAATGTTTTAAACGCACCCCGTCCCGTCGAGCTCACGTGCATAAGCGAACTCATGAGTAGTGCCCGCATATGAAAACGGTGTTCAAACCACACACGTGAGGTATTGCCGCGATCGGTACAGCAAGAGCAATAATTCTAGACCTCCTCTGTAACTCAAAACATGCAGCCTGTAGAATTTTTTAAACGTTGCCTATGGAGATTTTTAAGGGTAAAAGTTTATCGCCATTCCACGAGCAGGGGCAATTTTGAAGCGTGACATTTTGGGTATCAATTTATAATTCAACATTATCTTTCACAATATTAAAAAAAAAATGGGCTAACTTTACTGTTGTCTTATTTTTTAATTCAAAAAAGTGTATTTTCTTCCAAAAAAAGTGTGCTTATAAGACCGCTGCGCAAATACAGTGTGACAGAAAGTATTGCAGCGACCGCCATTTTATTCTCTAGGGTGTTAGAAAACAATATATATAGTGCTTGATGGTTCTAAGTAATTTTCTAGCAAACAAACCTGTTTTCAACTTGTAAACAACAAATCTCAGAAATAGGCTAGGTCCTTAAGTGTTTAAAAGCTTAAAGGAGAAGTACAGCCAGAGTTTGTTTGGCTGTACTTCTCCTGTGGATCACAGAAGTGAAGTTCACTCTGCAGTCCTGTGACCCATTTTTAGCAGAAAGCAGGCTAACGTCACAGAGCCGGTCAAGGCTCTGGAAAGATTGTGACCATACAGTCGGGATCTGATCACATGCCTGGATCAGCATCGGGCTCAGCCTCTCAGCAAGCCACTGAGAACAGGAGACAGCTTGAACATGAATATTGCAGATAATCTGCTTTTATATTTTAGTTTTTACAAGAGAAGTGTGGGAATAAAAAAACAAACATCCATACACATCTAGGTGGATGCACTATCAATCCGATGCTGCATCTGTCCCCCACTGCCTCTACACTGAGAACTGAGCAATCAAAGACTGCTGATCACTCAGTTCTCCATCTTCAGTAATCAGAGAGCCAGTGACTGTCAGTCACCGACTCTCTGCTCTGTTCATCCAGCGCTCACTAGAGCGCCAGGCTTTGGAAGCGGCTGGTACAGGCTTTCAGTGGTTCGCTTAGAGGCTAAGCCAGCTGCTGGTTCAGGCATCTGGGTGGATACCAACATTAAATTTGGGATCTCTCAGCTGAGTGACGAAGTACACTCGTGTAACTTACATGAGTAGTAGGGCCAAAAGAGCTTTGGCCCTACTTATCCTTTAAAGGGCAAGTTATTTTTATTTCTATTTTTTTTGGCTTGTCTCTTCTAGTACGCTGCTTCAACAGCATACTAGAAGAGACAAGGTGCAGCTCAGGTCAGAGTTGTGGGTGGCTTAGTATGTTGTTTTCAGGATTTGAATTTTTTTTCATTGAGTGAGCACTGAGCAGAAACCAGTGGAGAGATTGGAAGAGGGGATGGTGGATATTGAGTACTTGGTAAGGTGGATAAGTCTTGCAGCAGCATTAATGATAGACTGGGTGGGGATAGCTTGTGTAAAAGTAGGTCAACAAGGAGAGAGTTGCAATAGTGAAGGCATTATTTTCCTTTAGAGGCAATATTTTCCTATAGACATTTGATGAGCATAGCACATATGACACATTTTTTGCTTATGGTGTATACTGAAAAAAATATTAGTTTCCTATGTTCTTAAACTATAGCATAGGAAGAAAAATATTTGTGCATGTTGCATGATCATCTCACTAATCTGTGGACATTGTCAGATAAAGAAGATGGAATGTATAATGGTTTTGTACATATTTTATTTCTGGATCATAGACAGAACTGAAAAAAAAATCAATGTTTAAATATATACATGTATAAATATGTAACAAATGAGTTGTTGACTGTTGTAACAGGTTTTGCATGTATAATATATGTTATAAAAAGCTTAGCTGTGGGTATATGTTAAGCAAAATGTATCAGTTTGCATGGATGAGACAAACCATTTAACACTGGCAGGGGTCATATAAAATGATCAGCTTATATTTATTTATGTAAAACCTTTATCCTAAAAGGGGAAAAAAAATGTTTGTTGTAACTGATTGTAAAGTGAAAGCTGGAGTTTGGCATCAATTTGTTATTGGTTCTAAATCTGCTAATACATTTAATACTACCTGCCTCCATCCCCAGGACTGACAAAGCTGCTGTCTGCTGTGCCTCCTCTGTTCATTCCTCCAGAGTTGTGTCTCACTAATACAGGAGGTGTTACTGACCAAATCACCAGGTGAAAACAGAGGGAAATAAAGCCAAAGAAAAGAAAAATGATGCAGCCACCACATTTAATGATTGGTAAGCTGCAATATATTACATTTTTGTTTCGTGTTTAATATTGCTTTGAAGTGTATGTGTACCTGAACTTTTCTTATTTGCTCCGTTTGGTCTGTTTCATTTACAATTGGAACTATTTCTTTATATCTTTTTTCCATAAAAATGTAAATCTTGTCAGAAATTAAGCCTTTAAGTTGTAGAGATCTGAAGGTGGGAGCGGTTAAGTAGTTTAGCACAGGATACTTGGCAGGGCTGACACCTGGTGCCCACAGCGCTGATCTGTGACAATTCCTGCACTTATCCATACTCAGCCATGCTCAGCCATCCTATCCGTCCTCATCCATACTCAGCCATGCTCAGCCATACTCAGCCATCCCCATCCATACTCAGCCATCCTCATTCATGCTCAGTCATCCCCATCCATACTCAGCCAACCTCATTCATGCTCAGTCATCCCCATCCATACTCAGCCATCCTCATTCATGCAAAGTTAACTCCATCCATACTCAACCATCCTCATTCAAGAAAAGTCAACCCCATCCATACTCAGCCATCCTCATTCATGCTCAGTCATCCCCAACCATACTCAGCCATCCTCATTCATGCTCAGTCATCCCCAACCATACTTGGCCATCCTCAGTCATGCTCAGTCATTCCCATCCATACTCAGCCATAGTCAGCTATCCTCATTCATTCTTAGTCATCCCCATCCATACTCAGCCATCCTCATTCATGCTCAGTCATCCCCATCAATACTCAGCAATCCTCATTCATGCTCAGTCATCCCCATCCATACTCAGGCATACTCAGCCATCCTCATTCATGCTCAGTCATCCCCATCCATACTCAGCCATCCTCATTCATGCTCAGTCATCTCCATCCATAATCAGTCATGCCCATCCATACTCAGCCATCCTCATTCATGCTCAGCCATCCCCATCCATACTCAGAGCAGCCATCAGAAAGTTTGGGGCCCCTTACACAGCTTTAGGCCTGGGCCCCCTGGGGCCTGGCCACCAACATTCCCCAGGGCCCACCCACTGTCTGTCCCACTGAATCTGCCCCATGGCCATCCCACTGAGACCTACAGTGCACTCACTTTTATTTTAACACTATTACACCCTTATATATGAGACTATGAGACTGGAGGGATGGTGCTGGGCGTGGGTGGGGATACATTGTGGAGATTAGAGGAAAGGATGGTGCTGGTCGTGGGTGGCGATGCATTGTGGAGACTGGAGGGATGGATGGTGCTGGGCATGGGTAGGGATGCATTATGGAGACTGGAGGGATGTATGGTGCTGGGCGTGGGTGGCGATGCAGTGTGGAGACTAGAGGGATGGATGGTGCTGGGCGTGAGTGGCGATGCATTGTGGAGACTGGAGGGATGGATGGTGCTGGGCGTGAGTGGCGATGCATTGTGGAGACTGGAGGGATGGATGGTGCTGGGCGTGGGTGGGGATGCATTGTGGAGACTAGAGGGATGGATGGTGCTGGGCATGGGTGGCGATGCATTGTGGAGACTGGAGGGATGAATGGTGCTGGACGTGGGTGGCGATGCATTGTGGAGACTGGAGGGATGGATGGTGCTGGGCGTGGGTGGCGATGCATTGTGGAGACTGGAGGGATGGATAGTGCTGGGCGTAGGTGGAGATGCATTGTGGAGACTGGAGGGATGGATGGTGCTGAGCGTGGGTACGGATGCATTGTGGAGACTGGAAGGATGGATGGTGCTTGACGTGGGTGACGATGCACTGTGGAGATTTGAGGAATGAATAGTGCTGGGCGTGGGTGGGGATGCATTGTGGAGACTGGAGGGATGGATGGTGCTGAGCGTGGGTGGGGATACATTGTGGAAACTGGAGGAATGGATGGTGCTGGGTGGGGATGAAGTTGATTGAGTTGCATTGTGAAAATGGATGAGGATGATTCTGTGTGATGATGAGAGTTACATAGTGAAGAGGCTCTCCACAATGTAACTCTCATCTTCACCCAGAGTCATCAACTCAATTATGCCATATTGTCAGCCTCTAGAGTCCCATCCAAGAAGAAGGAGATTAAATTAGATCTACAGGCAGCACAGGGGGCACAGGGGCACACATTACATTTTTGTGACTTACCCTCTATGCTGCTCGTATCTATCTGTGTGCACCTGTTAGGGCTAGGACCATGTTCACCGTCGATGAGCTTACCACTCCCCCTGCCCCTGTCCCGGCCAATCACATTGCAAGTAAACCTAGCAGCAGCCAGCAGGCTCCGCCTCAGCAGGGAATACAAGAGGAGCTGGGGCTGGCCATGATCACCTGCTGGGGGTGAGACAGCAGCGGCTTGGGCTTGTTAAATTACATAATGCTGATGCTTTCTTCCTCTTAACAACTGCCAACGGGGGGGCAGGGGGGGTGCTGGTGAATGTGAAAGTAGACAGAGGCTTGTTTCTGCTTCTCTGTAACGGCCAGGCGCCACGCAGGTTAGTGGTGGAGCTGGTAAAAGATTATTTTCATGTGCTGGTGTAGGGGGAGTGGGCCCTGACCAGCCAGGCCCCTAGGGATGCTCGGGCCCCTTACATGAGTACTGCCTGTACCCCCCTGATGGAGGCCCTGGCCATACTTAGCTATCCTCGTTCATGCTCATCCATCCCTATACATAGCTCATCCATTCCCATCCACAGTTCATCCATTCCCATCCACAGCTTATCCATCCCCATCCGCGGCTCATCCATCCCCATCTATGGCTCATCCATCCCCATTCATGGCTCATCCATCCACATTCATGGCTCCTCCTTCCACATTCATTGCTCAGCCATCCCTATCCATGCTCAGCCATCCCCATCCATGCTCAGCCATCCCCATCCACAGCTTATCCATCCCCATTCATGGCTCATTTATTCCTCATTCATGCCACATCGGTTCTCATCCATGAAACTACAGTGCCCATCAGTGCCACTACAGTGCCTCACAAAAGTGTAATAGGTAGTCAGATTACATTTTAAATGTATGCCCCTAGAACACCTGATGGTACTCCCTGCATGTTGGGGCTTTGTATGTGGCCAGGCTGTGGAAAAGTCTCACACATGTGGTATCGCTATACTCAAGAGGAGTAGAAGAATCTATTTTGGGGTGTAATTTTCCACATTTTCCAAAAACTTGTGGAAAAAAATGACATGTTCAAAAGACTCATTATGCCTCATAGATTATACGTTGGGTGTTTTCTTTCCAAAATAGGGTAATTTTGTGGGCGTTTCCATTGTCCTGGTGCTCCAGGGCCTTCAAAAGTAGTCAAGAAATTATATGTGTATTTTAGGTCCCTAGAATGCCTGATGGTGCTCTCTGCATGTTGAGCCTCTGTATGTGGCCATGCTGTGTAAAAGTCTCACACATGTGGCATCGCCATACTCAGGAAGAGGAGTAGAATGTGTTTTGGGGTGTAATTTGTGGTATGCATATGCTGTGTGTGAGAAATAACCTGTTAATATGCCAATTTTGTGGGAAAAAAGAAAATCGTAATTTTGCAAAGAATAGTGGGAAAAAATTACAACTTCAAAAAACTCACCATGCCTCTTACTAAATACCTTTGAATGTCTACTTTCCAAAAAGGGATCATTTGTGGGGTATTTCTACTTTCCTGGCTTGTTAGTGTCTCAAGAAATGAGAGGCCGTCAGTACATCAGGTGTGATCAATTTTCAGCGATATGTAGCAGTATAAATTTTGGCCAAAATTTATGAAGAAAAATGATTAATTTGCTAAAATATAACAGAAACAAAGAAAAGTTTTTTTTTTTTACAACATTTTTGGTCTTTTTTCATTTATAGCACAAAAAATAAAAAAAAAACAACAGTGATTAAATACCACCAAAAGAAAGCTCTATTTGTGTGAAAAAAGGACAAAAATGTCATATGGGTACAGTGTTGCATGACTGAGTAATTGTCATTCAAAATGTGAGAGCGCTGAAAGCTGAAAATTGGTCTGGTTAGGAAGGGAGTTTAAGTGCCCAGTGAGTAAGTGGTTAAGACAGCTCATTTATTAAAATGGGTTTTCTAATGTATCAAAATGCACCAACAAAGGTGTATACACTACTCACTGGAACACAGTGTACCACAATGCACACTAATGCATTACCATACATTGTGGTGCACTGCAATGCAAGTGCATAGGGAGAGGTGCGTGGGGGTGCCATTCAGAATGGCACCGTAGTGTATTGAAGCAATGCAGTTGTGTGAATCCGGTATAAATATTAGGGGGCAATTAAGTGTTAAAGACCTTTTAATTTTAGTTTAAAGGGGTTGTTAAAGCAGTGCACACAATCACCGCCAGCCTCTCTGCTAGGATAACCTGTAGTATATACTGTATGCCGTTTGGAAAGTTCATCTTCTAAATACCTCATTCCTTCTCCCCGACGCTTTCTTTCTCCGATGAATGTACTAGGGAGCAGTGGCGGCTGGTGGTATATTTTTTTGGGGGGGTCAGCAAACAGCCACCTCCCTGGTCTGTGTCGGTCACCAGCCCCGCACTGACCTCATCTAGCGTGCAGCTCTATCTCCTGGCAACAGATGGCGGCTTTCCTGCTCCTCCTCTGCATAATGGCGGATCCCGCTGTGCATCTCATGCCTCTCCTCCCTCCTCCTTAAAGGCCACTTCCTGATTGGCTGGAAGGAGAATCAGGAAAACAATAGTGAATATTAACTTGCTACTGTCACACAACTGGTTGGGCTCAAGCTCACCTTTTTTTAAGCCTATTAGAGCCTCTGACTCTAATCAAGTGCTTAAAAAAATAAAACCCCATTCTAATCCATGCGTCCGGCGCCTTGCATGTAGATTAGGGGGCCGGGCGCATGGATAGGGGGACGGCGCCCCTGCGCCCTGCATTACAGCCTGCCACTGCTAGGGAGGGAAGGGCCGTGATCTCCCTCTGACGTTTGCCACGCGGTCACGTGATCTCCCTCTGTAGTACATACATCGGAGGAAGACAGCAACGGGCGGTCACGTAACCACTGATCGGGGAGAAGGAATAAAGTTTTTAGAAGATGAATTTTACAAAACGGCATACAGTATATACTACATGTTATCCTAGCAAAGGGGCTGGCAGTGATTGTGCGCAGTAATGTTTGCACTGATCGGAACTGTGCTAGAAGGGGAGGGGAGGGGCAGCTCACACACAGATAAAAGGGAAATGAGCAGCGCAAATCTAAAAATCCTGCAACCTATAAATAATAAATGGCTTGCAATTAACACATGTGAAACAAATCAATAAACCCTGTGAATATTATGCTATTGCTAGCAATATTCTCCTAACATGTAACAATGTGTATATCCTCTGTATAAACAAGTTTAGTGTCAACACAATAATATGTGAAAACATACACTTTTGTGCAAACAAATATCTTAAAACATGAATCTAGTGCTCACATCTAAAAAATCTTATATGTAGAAAAAATTTAAAGCGGAGTTCCACCCAAAAGTGGAACTTCCGCTCATCGGATTCCTCCCCCCCCTCCGGTGTCACAGTTGGCACCTTTCAGGGGGGAGGGGGTTGCAGATACCTGTCTAAGACAGGTATCTGCACCCACTTCCGGGAATAGACTCCTGCGGGAGTCACGCCCCCTCCCGCACTCCCCCGCTGTCTCCTGGGAAAGACACAGGTCCCAGGAGATAGCGGGGACCATTGAGAAAGCGCAGCGCGACTCGCGCATGCGCAGTAGGCAATCGGGAAGTGAAGCCGCAACGCTTCACTTCCTGATTCCTTCACTAAGAATGGCGGCGGCAGCACCCGAGGACCGAGGGACGGTTCGGTCTCGGGTGCCAACATCGCTGGACCCCGGGACAGGTGAGTGACCTTATTTTAAAAGTCAGCAGCTGCAGTATTTGCAGCTGCTGACATCTAAAAAAAAATTTTTTGCGGGACTCCCGCTTTAAGTGCATATATATAATGTGTTTCTGAATCTCAAATAAATTAAACACACAGAGCTGACAGGCAGGGAGGGGAGGGGGGAGAGAGCACAGAGGAGGACAGGAGAGCTGCAGATGACAGAGGCATGTAAACTGACCGTGGTGTCAGGGCTCAGCAGCCATGATTAACCGTGGTCAGTTTACAGAGGGGAAGACATAGCCAGGCAGGATCAGCCAGGTATTTTGGGTGATGCAGGGGGCCAAATTACACAGCACAAGCACCGTGCTGTTATTCATGCTTTAACCACTTAAGGACCGGAAGGATTTTCCCCCTTAAAGTGGAAGTAAACCCATCCATTTAACAGTTTAAAAAAACACATGCACATGCCGGGAATGTGACACTCTCATTAGTTGTGCTCTCAACCAAACTGTCAAGACATCCAATGGCTGGTGTCATAGCTCATCACATGTGCAGCATCATGGCAGTTGTAGATCAAACAGAGGCCAAGATGGCAGCTTCCTTGGCTGAAAACGATAGGAGGGTTTACTTCCACTTTAAGGACCAGGCCATTTTTTGCGATACGGCACTGCGTCGCTTTCACAATTGAGCTGTAGTACGACGTTGTACCCAAACAAAATGTATGTTCTTTTTTTTCCCACAAATAGAGCTTTCTTTTGGTGGTATTTGATCACCTCTGCGTTTTTTATTTTTTGTGCTATAAACAAGAAAAAAAACTATTTTAAAAAGAAAAACACTTTTTGCTTTTATAAAAAAAATATGGATCAATATCCAAAAAAAAAAAAAAAAAATTCTTCATCAGTTTAGGCCAATATGTATTCTTCTACATATTTTTTGCTAAAAAAAAATATCGCAATAAGCGTATATTGATTGGTTTGCGTAAAAAGATTGAATATCTCCTAAACATCTACCTCCTCCAACAGTAGTCGTAACTTCAACCTTCTCATCCCAATTCCCCTGATTCCACAAGTCAGCCCCCCTCTTTCATGTACCCTCTGGAATGCCCGCTCAGTCTTCAATAAACTAGTTTCTGTCAATGACCTTTTCCTCTCCAAATCCCTTGATCTATTTGCTATAACTGAAACCTGGCTCCAGGAATTTGATACTACCTCTCCAGCTGCACTGTCCCACAGTGGCCTTCTCTGGACTCACTCCACCAGACCCAGTGGACGAAAAGGAGGTGGTGTCGGACTTCTCCTCTCCCCACAATGCACCTTCCAGGTACTGCCCACACCTCCCTCTCTTTCCACCTGCTCTTTCGAAATGCACTGCATTCATCTTTTCTCTCCAGCTTGTCTGAGGGTCGTAGTCATTTATCGGCCTCCTGGACCAGTGTCACGCTTTCTGGATGACTTCTCTGCATGGCTACCCTATTTTCTCTCATCCGAAGTGCCTGCCATCATCCTAGGTGACTTTAACATTCCAATCAATGTTAATAATGCTACCACTTCTAAACTACTCAACCTAACCTCCTCTTTTAACCTAACACAATGGATACAAACCACCACCCACTCCAACGGCAACACTCTCGACCTTGTATTCTCCCATCGCTGCACTCCCTGCAATCTCTCCAACGCACCCTTTCCTCTCTCTGATCACAACCTTATCTGTTTCACACTCTCCTTGTCTCCTATATCACATGCTGCCAACCCACAAACCACTACCCGCAGGAACCTTCGCAACCTCAAACCTTCCCTTCTTCACTCTGCTACTGATGGCCTTTATGACAAAATCGCACCCCTGTCCTGCCCAGACCTAACCACTTCCATCTACAACACCACGTTGTCATCCTCCCTAGACGTACTTGCTCCTCTTTCTACACGCAGAACCAGGCCCCATCTGCCACAACCCTGGCAAACAAACAACACCAGAAGTCTCAAGAGACACAGCCGTGCTCTTAAGCGAGCATGGCATAAATCTAAATCCTTGCAAAATTTTACCCTCTACAAATCTGTCCTTCTCAAATACAACTCCTGCCTCCACACTGCTCAACAAACCTATTACAGCACTCTCATCAAAACCCTCTCATCCAAACCTTGTCAACTCTTTTCTACCCTTAATTCCTTACTTCATCCCCCACTGCCCCCACCCGCCAACTTCCTTACCGCTCAACAGATTGCCAACCACTTCAATAGCAAAATTACTGCGACCACCTTCCCACTCTATTCTCAACTCCCTAACCCACATCTTCAACCTCTCCCTCTCCTCCGGCACCTTTACTTCCCCGCTCAAACATGCACTGGTTACCCCCATACTCAAAAAACCCTCACTAGACCCCACCTGTTTGAATAACTTAAGACCTATCTCCCTTCTCCCGTTTGCCTCCAAGCTCATCGAACGCCTTGTTCATGACCAAATGAGCCGCTACCTCACGGACAACAACCTTCTCGACCCCCTACAGTCTGGCTTCCGCCTACAACATTCTACTGAAACTGCCCTACTAAAACTCACCAATGACCTAATAACTGCCAAAACCAATGGCCATTACTCCATACTCATACTTTTAGACCTCTCTGCTGCCTTTGACACAGTTGACCACCTGCTGCTCCTCAGCAAATTACACTCCCTTGGCCTCCGTGATTTTGCATTATCCTGGTTCTCCTCCTACCTATTTCAGCGCACTTTCAGTGTCACTTACAACTCCATCTCCTCCGCTCCCCTTCCTCTTTCTGTTGGGGTACCCCAAGGCTCCGTCCTTGGGCCTCTCCTTTTCTCACTCTATACCTCTTCCCTGGGCCAGTTGATAACCTCCCATGGCTTCCAATACCACCTCTATGCCGATGACACACAGATCTATCTCTCCACTCCTCAACTCACCCCCACTATCTCCTCACGGATCTCAAACTTGCTGAATGACATATCGGTATGGATGTCACACCACTTCCTCAAACTTAATCTTTCTAAAACTGAGCTTGTTATATTTCCTCCTTCACTGTCCCCCTCCTGTGACTTCACCATTAATATCAACAACACAACCATTGGTCCCTCCACACATGCCAGGGTCCTGGGTGTAATCCTTGACTCTGACCTCTCCTTCAGCCCCCATATTCAATCACTGGCTAAATCCTGCCGCCTTAACCTCCGCAACATCTCCAGAATTTGACCCTTCCTGACTAATGACACCACAAAGCAACTTATTCACTCCTTGATTATTTCCCGCCTCGACTACTGCAACTCTCTTCTTAATAGCCTACCCTTAAGCAGGCTATCCCCCTTTCAGTCTATTATGAATGCTGCTGCTAGACTAATACACCTCACTAATCGATCCGTGACTGCTGCTCCTCTCTGCCAATCCCTTCACTGGCTTCCCCTACCCCACCGTGTAAAATTCAAAATGCTAACCATAACATACAAGGCCATTCACAACATCGCCCCCATCTTCATTACCAACCTCATCTGCAGATATCGCCCAAATCGCCCCCTCCGCTCCTCCCAGGACCTTCTACTCTCTAGCTCCCTTGTTACCTCCTCCCATGCTCGCCTTCAGGGCTTCTCCAGAGCATCTCCCATCCTCTGGAATTCCCTACCCCAGTATATCCGATCAGCCCCTACCCTGTCCACCTTTAGGAGATCCCTGAAAACTCATTTATTCAGGGAAGCTTATCCCACACCCACATAACTGTCCCTGAGCCACCTCCATCAAATCATTCTTTGCAGCTATTACCTTTTGTACCACCACCCCCTCCCTTTAGAATGTAAGCTCTACGAGCAAGGCCCTCCTGTACCTTTTGTATTGAACTGTACTGTAATTGTGTTGTCCCCCTTATACATTGTAAAGCGCTGCATAAACTGTTGGCGCTATATAAATCTCGTATAATAATAATAATAATAAACAGTGAATGTTTAGGAGATATTCATCTTACCTACAGGTAATCTTTATTATAAGCTTAGATGTAGGTAAGCATCACAAAGCGGAATTTACTACTTAAGTGTTAATGATAGGTTATGGGTCTCAAGCACAGGTTCACTATAATTCACACTTGTTTTCTGTGCCATATGAAATTGAATATTATCTAACTACGGTATATTGTAAAATATGTGCTTCAAACATCACATTTGGTAGACCCACAGTATGACCACTCATTACTATTAATTGGTGGATTTTGCAAGCCCTCATCCAAAATACACTGCAGCTGAGAGTTGTTTTTATTTTTCTTCCATGTACTGTTGGTTTTGGTTTAGTGTGTGTTCTTTTCTTGGTTTTGATTTTCAATGACCTCACATTTTTAGCTCCTTAATCCGGTTACAAAATAATAGGTTAAAGCAGCTTCTGGGAACAGTTACAGCATATGCATAATGGCCCACCAGTTTACAGAGCCTGGTTGAGTCTATCATCACAATCTGTTTCAGGGAATGGCTGAATGACATTGTATTACAGGGCAATATGTCTGCCCCGGTATCCATATTACAAGAGGTCTTGGGACAGATAACCACTCTTCCCTTTTCACACTAAAGTACACCAGAGAAACCGTTTTAAGCGTGTGTGCAATTTCCTGTGGCAAGCAATGGTTTTTATGTTCTACAAATGCAGCTGTATCCTTTTATATACCAGGCTTTGGTTTGCTAAATTACATTACCTTCCAGACTGCGAGAGAATCTGCACTAGGGCAGACTAAAATGGGCAGAAATCCAAATACTAGAAAGAGTACATATTAAAGGCTATAGGTGTCCATACTGTACATAAGCAATTATTTATCAAATATGATCTAGATACATAATGAAAATGCTATACCTTGAATACATAAAGTCATACAATATATATGTGTACCATTTTTATTGTACACATATAGGAAGTTTGGCTTTGTCTGTCAAAGTCTGGGTTTTTATATGCCCATACTTGAAGCGATTATTTGTCAGACATAAGTGGTTGTAAACCCTCACATATACCCAGTAAAGGAACTATTCTCAGGTGATACTCAGAGATTAAACAAATCCTCCAACATGAGTTGTACCTGTCTATCTACAGTCGTCTCTTCTCTACAGCTGTTCAAAGTGAATTTGTATGCTTGTCTGAGAGTTCAGAAAAAAGGGGGCAGAGAGCTGGAGTTACACTCTGCAGAGCTCAGGGAGGAGAGCTCTGAGAGCTGATTGGAAGAAAGGGACACACCCCCCTTCACACTGCTAACAGGAACAGCTCTGAGGCTGTCAGATGGAGCTCCATCCCCTGTCAACATATTTCTCTTGGTGTCAGGAAAACTTGTCAGAAGTGATTCATACTGATAGAAGAGGAGAGAAGCAGCAGGCAGAAATTACACTTGGTGCTTTTTATTGAAACAACTACACACCTTAGAGGGATATGCTTTGTTTATATTTAATGTCTGAGGTTTACAACCACTTTAACAATGTGTATTGACTGCCTCTGCCATTGGAATTTGGTGGGTTAATCTGCCCCTTGTGTGGTAACTTTATACTGATAGCCATGTGTTAAATTTCAAATATATGTTTCTTTCCCAATCTATGGGACTTTTTTCCACTTAAAGACCAGGCCTCTTTTTCAGACTCGGTGTTTACAAGTTAAAAACATTTTTTTTTTGCTAGAAAATTACTTAGAACCCCCAAACATTATACATTTTTTTCTAACACCCTAGAGCAGGGATATGCAATTAGCGGACCTCCAGCTGTTGCAGAACTACAAGTCCCATGAGGCATAGCAAGACTCTGTAAGCCACAAGCATGACACCCAGTGGCAGAGCATGATGGGACTTGTAGTTTTGCAACAGCTGGAGGTCCGCTAATTGCATATCCCTGCCCTAGAGAATAAAATGGTAATCATTGCAATACTTTTTGTCACACCGTATTTGCGCAGCGATCTTACAAGCGCACTTCTTTTGGAAAAAAACAGTAGAGTTAGCCCAATTTTTTTTTATATTGTGAAAGATAATGTTACACCGAGTAAATTGATACCCAACATGTAATGCCCGCTCGTGGAATGGCGTCAAACTTTTACCCTTAAAAATCTCCATAGGCAATGTTTAAAAAATTCTACAGGTTGCATGTTTTGCGTTACAGAGGAGGTCTAGGGCTAGAATTATTGCTCTCGCTCTAACGATTGTGGCAATACCTCACATATGTGGTTTGACCACAGTTTTCATATGCGGGCGCTACTCACGTATGCATTCGCTTCTGCGTGCGAGCTCGTCGGGGCGCTTTAAAAAAAAAAATTTTCTTATTTATTTTACTTGATTTTATTTCTTTTTTTTTTTCACAGTTTTTAAAAAAAAAATTGGGTCAGTTTTATTCCTATTACAAGGAATGTAAACATCCCTTGTAATAGAAAAAAAGCATGACAGGTCCTCTTAAATATGAGATCTGGGGTCAAAAAGACCTCAGATCTCATATTTGGACTTAAATGCAAAAAAAAAAAAATGTTGGCATTTGAAAAAATGACAACAGAAAAATGTGCCTTTATGACATATGGGCAGAAGTGACATTTTGACATCGCTTCCGCCCTGCTATAGTATGGAGACAGGTGGGGGCCATCTTCCTCTCGCTCGTCTCCATAACCAGCCACGGACAGGTCCTGATCGCCTCCGCCACTGCCGATGGCTCTCGTAAGCGGCGGAGGGCGCAGGAGAGCGGTGGGAGGGGGGTAGCCCCTCTCCCGCCGCCGATAACGGTGATCTTGCGGCCACCATTATCGTAAACAGGACCGCCGGCTAAAAAGATGGATACCTTGGTTGTGGCAGCAGCTGATGCCGTTACCGAGATATCCATAAACTGTCGACGTATATGTACAGGAGCCGGTCAGCAAGTGGTTAACTGCAGCAGATCATATTCTATATATTTTTATTATCACGATATATATATATATATATTTTTTTTTTTTGCGCTGGTGACACAATTTCCCATGTGCTAGTATGGCCTATTCAAGCAATGACAACAAAAACTTCTGCTATTTCAAAGGCACCTTTACACTGTAATGCCGCGTACACACGATCGCACATTCCGACAAAAAAATCCATGTTTTTTTTTCCGACTGATATTGGCTCAAACTTGACTTGCATACAAACAGTCACACAAATCTTGTCGGAAATTCCGAACGTCAAGAACGCGGTGACGTACAACACATACGACAAGCCGCGAAAAATGAAGTTCAATAGCCAGTGCGGCTCTTCTGCTTGATTCCGAGCATGCGTTGTACTATGTGCGTCGGAATAGTGTACACACAATCGGAGTTTACGACAACAGATTTTGTTGTTGAAAAATTTGAGATCCAGATCTCAAATTTTGTTTGTCTGAAATTCCGACGGAAAATGTATTATGGAGCCTACACGCGGTCGGAATTTCCGACAACAAGCTCCCATTGAACATTTCCCATCGGAAAATCCGATGTGTGTACGCAGCATTAGAATTGTTAGCCTGAGCACTTTTAATACAGTTGTACTCAAAAGTTTGCATACTCTGGCAGAAATCATGAAATTGTGCCATTGATATTGAAAATATGATTGATCATGTAAAAAAACTGTATTTTATTTAGGGATAGTGATAATATGAAGCCATTTATTGTTTGTTTTGTTTGTTTGGCTCCTTTTTAAATCCTAATGATAACAGAAATCATCCAAATCCAGAAAAGTTTCTTCACAGTAAGAACTTTGAAAATGTAGAATAGACTCCTTCAAGAGGTGGTTCTGGCCAGCTCAGTAGATTGTTTTAAGAAAGACGTGGATTATTTCCTTGATACACATAGTATAACTGGATACTAATTCTTATAGGTAAGTTGATACAGGGAACATCTGATTGCCTCTTGGGGGATAAGGAAGGAGTTTTTCATAGTCAGGTGTCTTCAATTTTGGCCACATACTGAAGGAGCCCTAAGCAGCACAATGGCTAAGTGGTTAGCGCTTCCACCTAACAGCACAAGGGTCGCTGGTTCAAATCTCAACCACGGCACTATCTGCCTGGAGTTTGTATGATCTGCCTGTGTGGGCAACCACCACAGCCTATAACTGGCCTTTGCAGCAAGGAGCAAATGGTGGGGCAATACACATCACAAACAATTTCCCAGCCTGCTTATTTGCCAGCCTACAAATCAACTAAACTGCCCTTCCATGTGCACCTTGCTGCAAAGGCCAGTTATAGGATGGGGTAGATGTCACTTATTTGCACCGTTGGACGAATTGGGTGCAGGGGCGCACTGTGCCTTTAAGGAGTGGTGAACTCTTTCCAGGCATGCCTGCCCTTAATCTATCCATTTTTATATGGGTTCCTACTATGAAGGCTCTGGAAATTTAAAGTTAGGTCTGTAGTATATACAGAGGTCCCTTGGCATTTGCACTGTGGCTTGCGCATATATTTGCAAATTTGTGCAAACAAAAAAAAAAAAAATGTAAACTGTTAAACAGGGCCAATTTGGTTGTTTTGCAGGCTGGCAGGTAAGTGTACTGGGAAATCGTTTGGTTATTTGTGATGTACTATGGTTTTCTCCCACATGCCAAAGACATGCTGGAAGATAAATTGGCCCTAGTATGTGTATGTATGAATGTGACTTAGGGACCTTAGAATGTAAGCTCCTTGAGGGCAGGGACTGATGTGAATATACTGTATATATATATATATATATATATATATATATATATATATATAGTTCTGTGTAAATTGATGGTGCTATATAAGTACCTGTAACAAATAATGAATGTTTGCTAGTGATGTGTGAGACTGAGAAATTTTGAAACATATGTAACACATATTCTAAACAGCAATTCTACTATGCAGAAAGAATTGGAAAGGTAGAAAGTATACTGAGATTACAACTTATTAGAAAATAAAAATATAGAAATTGTCACATTATTCAATGTCCTCGTCAAGCGCCAATTCCAAGGGACATGCAAACATAATTTATCACAATGATCCCCCATAAAGACAACACTGTTTGTTCTAGCTAAAGGCCAATCGCCCTGTCAAATTCTGACTAAAAAATATTTACTAAGACGCTTGCACTTAGACTGAACAGGATTTCGCCCTTTATAATCCCCAAAGATCAGGTAAGCTTTATGTCTTTCAGACAGACGGGAGACAATAATAAGAGAGTAAAAGACTTTATCGATGTATCTAACAAGAATAAACAAGAAGCTCTTCTATTAAGCCTTCAATAGGCTAAGATGACCTTTCCATTCAAAGAAAAATGCTTATCCAACTCTTCTCATAAACGCTTCCTTTCTGATATCTATAACATATTAATTAAAATACTTCTACAGGCCCCATCTAAACTATCTTAGTTGCTGAAATGAGAGTAGATCCAGGGGGAAGAGCTACCACTGCAAATATGGCAAATAATAACGTAACAGGTTGCTAAAAGTTTATTTTAAAAATACTATTACTGTAACAATTACTGAACAGTTAGAATCTTTGCTCGATTTTCATGCTATGGAAATTTACAAAACCAAATGAAAATCAGAATCAGTTGGGCAAAAAAAAAATAGAGAATGTAAAACTCTTTAAGCGAAAAATGCTCCCCTAACCCACAGACATGTTTCACAAACCCAGAAAAGTATGTTGGAGAAATCAGTGGGTGAAATTTAACTTCCAAGTTTATGCTAAAGATAAACTCAGAGTCTATTGCATTGGCATTTGGTGGAGATTCAATGAATTTTAGCTTTGCAACATCCGAGTTAACAAACACTATGTTCTTTAAAGGTCCACCAACTATCCTCTGGTGTTTTCAACATTTTTTAGGAAGATTGAATCTTTAAATTTAACATGGTCAAATGGCCAAATGGCCAATCGCACAGATCTGGACTATTGATGGTATATCTAGGGCTTCAAATGGCATGTGTGTTATACTTTCTTTTTTCTAAATGGCGTCTAAAAGTCATGCATTTCAATTTTCTAAGCCATGGGAGAATGTGCTTATACATGCTTTTTGAATATAAGTGCTGTGAAAGTGTGACTGCGGAACATTATGTCATCTGTTTAGAAATAGAAAAACAGAGAAGTTGACGGCAGAAAAGGACCAGTTGCTTCTTCTACTCTGTTTCAATGCCTAGACACACAAACACACACACAGCTTGTATATATATTGAACCCATTTTCACCATTTTATTTTCATGGTGTGCTTCAAAGCATGAAGCTGTTATAGTGTTGGTGAAAAAATAAAACTATATCTGTATAATGAACAGAGACACAAAGAGAGAATTCTGGTGTTGTAGACCTTTTCCCTTCTACAAATGGAAATCTCAGCTGTACATTAAAACCACAGGTAGGCCACAGAGCATCGTGTGAACCAAAATCTTTAATTTACTTAACTCGCTAAAAAGCAGAGACATAGAAAACGCGCAACTGTATTTTGCTAGTATTTTATTTATAAATGGAGTTTAGAATTTCAAATATAAACATCCCACATAAATTGTTAAAGTAGATAGATTCTGAATTTCATCAATACATAATATTTTTTTTTAGCTTTGAAAAGAGAAGGGAAGGATTAGAACTGTTTTTCCTGGTGCCTCCGTGGCAGCATACCTGTGACAAGCTCCGCCTTGGCTCCTCCCTCAGGACCAGTGAATATTATAAAAGAAAAGGATTAGTGCACTCCCAGCATTCTCCTTTTTTCCTCATACCTCATGGTCAGTGAATGGTGGTCGGACATCTCTTGCCTCTGCAGTCGGCAGCTTCCAGCTGGGTTCAAGCCTCTCCCAGGTGATGTCTCTATTCTTGGGCAGCTAAATGCGCTGATAAGATAGGGAGTCCCTTCTCTGGGTCTTTTGGGACAGCAGTTGTCCCTTAACTAAGAGCTCCTATCTGCATTTATATACTGGCATTTGCTCAAGCCAGCAGCAGAGAAAGCAGCAATATTTATTTTTCACTTAGCCTTATCCTTCTATTTCTCCCTCCTGTCACCTATTCTCTTTCTTTGCGTTCCTCTCTCTCTTTTTCACTTTTTTCCTCCCTCACCATCTTCCCCTCCTTCTGATATTGTACCTTCATACCTGGTTGCTATAGTGGGTGGCGCGCACCTCACACTGGCTTTTCTGAGTCCCTCAGCGTCTTTCTGGCCACTCTGTGCATGCACAGACGTCAGGAGCCGGCTCAGTGGGCCGGGCAGAGTCGAATGGGCCGCATAGGTCCTAGTGCCACCGGCTGCGCATGTGCGTTCTGGCTGGAGGTTGTGGTGGTCATCTTAAAGCGGTTGTATACCTATATTTGTAACTTTTACCTACAGGTAAGCCTATAATAAGGCTTACCTGTAGGTAAAAAAAATATCTCCTAAACCTGTAAGGTTTAGGAGATATTCCCCTCGCAATGAGCCGCTAACTGCAGCGGCGCATGCGCACAGGGGACTCTCGGCTGACAGCCCGGCATGCCGGGCAGAAGTCTCCCGCGCGCATGCGCGGGAGTGACGACATCGCGGCTCCGGCCACTCACAGCGCCGGAGCCGCGATACCCGGAAGACACGCCGAGGGGAGATGTCGGCTCCCTCGGCGTGGACCAGGTGAGATGCCGGCGCCTCGTTCTAAGGTAAGTATCTCATAATGAGCTAGTATGCGGTGCATACTAGCTCATTATGCCTTTTCCCTTGCAGGTGTAAAAAAAAAAAAAAATGACAGCGGGTATACAACCGCTTTAAATAGGGGCATAGATACATTTTACATTTTTTGCCCTTGTTTGTCAAAATCATTTTTTAGAGGGTTGTATCTTCCACAGATGTCCCTCCCCTCTCCATTGTTTATTGCTGGGGGCTTTCAGCATGGCAGCCTGTTGTCATCTGAGGAGGTTGCCTACGCAGGCAACTCCTGGAGGGGTCCTGGAGGGGACCCTGTTTTTTGCCAATGGTAAATGTAATTTCTTTCTTTTTCTTTACTCAGTAATACCGTTTCCTTGCTCCAGCTGAAATATCAGTCACTAACTCCTTTATCTTTCTCTAGCTGCTTTTCCTGTCTGTTGCCTAAAATAAGCAGTACGCCACCCAAATAAGACCCGCTCCAACATTTAAGGTAGGGACCATCGTCCAGGTGAGTAAAAAAAAAAAAGAGAGCACTTATGCTGGTACGTTTATGTATTTACGCCTTGTATGCCAGAAGATGTCCAAGCGGACATCAAGTCGACATAAACAAGCCTATGAAGGCCCCAGCTAGGGCACACCATCCAGATCAGGATACCATGCAAGCGGTGAGGGTTCATCCATGAAAAGACATAGTTCTTCACATTCACCAACTCTCAAATCCTAAAAGCATGCGGGGTCATCCCATTACCAGCTAATTGGTCTGCAAAAAGTTGTTTTAGAGTCTATGCAGTAGACAGAGTCAGAGGGTTAAGAGGTAAGCTGTCTTACTCAAAAGATGGGCAGGGGATACATAACGGAACAAGCAACTGCAGTTGCAGCATTGCAGCAATTAGCTCAATCTCCTACAGAGACGTTAAAGTGCTGGTAAAGCTTCGATAATAAAAAAAAAAAAATAACAAACATATCACACTTACCTCCACTGTGCAGCTTGTTTTGCATAGAGTGGCCCCGAACACCGTCTTCTGGGGTCCCTGGGTGGCTCTCGCAGCTCCTCCCCACATCAGGAAACTCCCTAGGAGAAGCTCTCTCCCGGGTGGGGTTACCTTGCAGGCGCGCTCCCGAGTCCATCATTCGCATCCATAGCCACCGAATGTATGACTCGGCCCTGCTCCCCGGCACCCGTGTCATTGGATTTGATTGACAGCAGCGGGAGCCAATGGCTGTGCTGCTATCAATCTATCCAATCAAGAGCAGAGATCCCCGGGCAGAGGGACAGCACGTCCCCGCCGGGTGAAGTTCCAGGGCTCAGGTAAGTAAAACAGGGGGCTGGGGGGCTGGTCAATGCCAGGTGTTTTTTCACCTTAATGCAGGGGTCTCAAACTGGCAGCCCTCCAGCCGTTGCGAAACTACAAGTCACATCATGCCTCTGCCTATGGGAGTCACGCTTGTAACTGTTGGCCTTGCAATGCCCCATGGGAATTGTAGTTCTGCAACAGCTGGAAGGCCGCCAGTTTGAGACCCCTGCCTTAATGCATAGTATGTATTAAGGTGAAAAAATACAAGGGTTTAAAATGCCTTTAACTCTTCCTGGCCATCCTTGAGAGAATCCTCTCACCACACAGAAAGTATCCCTCCTAGACATCTGGATGATGGGGGCCATCTGAGGATACCTCAGACTTCAACCTTTTCCTAGTTCAGATCTATGTCCAGGCTGTAAAGCCAGCTATTGGCTGGAAGAAAGCCGACACTACATCTGAATAATCAAAAGATGTACTTCCCATTTCAAAAGAAGCAGGCTTCCTTCTTCCGGCTCGGTTTCCACTAGTGCGACTTGTCATGCGACTTGGGACTGCAAAGTCGCATGACAAGTACCCCATGATTCCAATGAGTATTGTTTATCTGTGCGATTTCAAGTCGCAGAGACTTCAGAGTAGTCCCTGCACTAACTTGGTCCCACTTTGATGCAATTTAAGGTCCATAGACCTCAAGAAGTTGCGTCAAAATCGTGGCAAAATCGTGCGACTTTCAGGTTGCAAGAGAGGAAACATAGGCTTACTCTGATGGATAATATCAGAGACATTGTTGAAGAGGAAAGGAAAAAATAAAAAAAATAAATGTTTTTTTATTCTCAATTGCCTAGGAAAACTTTATCCACAGTCGGAACAAGATTCTGCAGTGCCAGGCGATCCGCGGGAGGTAGACGCGGCAGTGGTTTGTATAACAAAGAATTTCATCTCACCAATCGATAATTTAGCCTCAGTTGAGGATCCTTTAGACCAGTGGTTCTCAACTCCAGTCCTCGGGACCCACCAACAGGCCAGATTTTAAGTATTACCTTGGGGGAGATGCAGACTAGAATACTGCAATCACTGAGCAGCAAGTGATATCACCTGTGATGTATTTTAGCTATCTTGCAAACCTGGCCTGTTGGTGGGTCCTGAGGACTGGAGTTGAGAACCACTGCTTTAGACAGATGAACAGACCCCAACTTAAAGGAGCTTACCAAATGGCGGGTAAACGCCTGGAAGTCAGCAACTGCCTTATCTGTATCCAAAGGCCTGTGGCATGGACCGAAAACATGGAAACAGTGATTCATCAAAATGTTCCTAGGGAAAATATAGTCAAAGCTTTGGACGAATTATGGCTCTTAGCAGACTTCATTGGTGAGACGGCGATGGATACAATTCGTTACTTTTGCAAGATCAACGTCACTACTTGTGATAGCCATATGGGTATTGTGGTGAGAACTTACGGGCAGCTGACACTGTGTCAAAACAAAATTAGTATAAATATCCTTTTTTTGATGGTAAATCACTCTTTGCAGAAAGGTTACAGAAAGCCATTTCTCGCGTCACAGGAGGAAAGTCAGACTTGATTCCCCAAAACAGCAGAATTAGACATACCCAAGGATTCAGGGATGCTTACTTGCACGCACCCATACTACAACTGTTACAGAAGTATCTGAGATTTTCGGTTGACCAGGCCCATCTACAATTCCAGAGTCTCCCCTTTGGATCCTTCTCTTCCCTCAGAGTCCTCATGAGGGCTCGGATCACTATCCAAGCTTCTTTGAGACCCCTTCTTTATGGGTCTCAGTTCTTACCACTAACCAGACAATATCCTCCTTTTATCAAAAGATCCAGCCCAGCTATTGGAACAGGTGAATGCTGTGGCCTACACTATCAAGATAGGGTTGGATGGTAAATCATCAAACGAGTCAACTTTTCTCCAGTTTAGGCGCCTTATTGAACACCACAAAAGGGATGGTGTCCCTGCCATCTCAGAAAGTGTGGGCGATCATTCAGAAAGTAAGGAGAGTGGGAACATGGTCCTACATAAGAGCCTCAAACTAACTCAACTTAATAGGGATTTTTGTCTTTTTGTATCCAGATGCCTCAGGCACCTTTTAGCTAGAATTCCTGAAGCAATGGAGCAAACCGTCTATCCCAGTCCATATACCAAACAAGTTTGATGCACAGGGGTCTGCACTAGTGGACAAAGAGGGAGATGCCTGTAAAGCCACGTCCATTAAGGCATAACTTCTGGACCACAGTTACCACAGACGCCAATGCAATAGGCTAGGAGGCACATTGCAACCAGGTGTTGGTTCAAGAGAGATGGGCGTTCAATGCAGCAGACATCATCGCAAATATCCTGGAAATCAATGTGGCTTATCTCGCATCAACAGCATTTGCTCTCTCAGATCAAGGACAAATCAGTTCTGATTTGGATAGACAATAGAGCTGCAATATCATACATACATCACCAAGGCGGAACCAACAACAGTTCCTTACTAAGGGAAGTCAAACCCATCTTCGTTTGGGTTCCAGAGGGGAATCTGAAAGACCTAAGAGTAGTCTCTCTTCCAGCCCATCTAAACACAGACGCCGATCACCTATCCCAAGGATTTAGTCATTGCTATTGTAACACAAGCGGACCAGCAGGCATGGGCAGGGTCATTTTTAAGGTTGTTAATGGCTAAGGGTCAGAGGTAACAGCAAAACTTGAAGTTATAGGAAGAGCTTTAGGAAGTCAAGGGCTGTTTTTTCTCTGTGTGGGTGGTAAAACAAGTTTGAGCATTGAAGGATCCATCATATAAAGATTTTCTAAAAAAAAAAAAAAAAAAAAGGTTTTAGCTTCAATATATTTTTCCATTTTCTGTATCAGCAACAGGAATGTCGCACACTTTTTTAAATTTTTTTTTAAAGAAAGCACTGTGCTTAGCGCAAATCATATCAGCATAGAGTTTGTTCCTGCTGACTATTTTAATAAAAGAAGAATATTTGGCATCATTAGGTTTGACCTCTTTTATATGGTTTTGTTAAATCTAAAGGAAAATGGTACAAGAAAACTGTATACTGTATGACCAGCCTTAGCTTGCAGCATTCCTGTTGCTGATACAAGTGGTTGCTGTAGTGGAGATGAGCTGAGCCTGCACCAGAGATGTGATTGTAGAGTGTAGAGCCTGATCTCACCAGGAGTGGCATGTGAAATATGTGATATGTTTCCATTTGCTGGTATTTTTTCTGTGATTTTGATCGCACAGCGAGCTGCAGCGTCTCAGTCATTCTGATGCCTAATTATATATGCTATTCCAAGTACAATAAAATAATATTCTCACCAGAAGCGGCATGTGAAATATGTGATATGTTTCCATTTGCTGGTGTTTTTTCACATATTTGTACAGTATATGTGTGTATATCACATATATAAATATCAAACTTCAAAGTGCAGGGTCAAAGCTATTTTTTCTGTGATTTTGATTGCACAGCGAGCTGCAGCGTCTCAGTCATTATGATGCCTAATTATATATGCTATTCCAAGTAAAATAAAATAATACCCATTAAAAACTGGCTGTGTTCTATGTTCTTTGCAATCCTTAAACACAAAAGTAAAGTGATATACTGTGTACTTTTATGGTTTAAATTTAAGGTTAAAGTGAGAGAACTATTTGTTTGCCGTGTTGGCTATGTGAAATAGTGTACCATCTGTCAAGTAAATGAAAAAAAAGAAGGTTTACAATTCCTATCTGGTTACTGTTGGTTGACAAATACTGACAATGTTGTGTAAGTTTTTTACAAATGTCCAAGAGTTTGTTTATATGGTGCATGTTGAAATGCACGTTACAGAATTTTGCAACACAGGAAAAATGTATGGATAAATGCAACTGTAAGGCTAGATTCACACTAAAGCAGCTTTCAGTTTTTGATGCATTTTTGACATGGTTTTTTATGCTGATCCATTTTTCTGTAAGAGAAGTAGACTATACTAAACTCTGCCAAAATTGCACTAAAAATGCATTTACATACATTTTACATGTGTTTTGGAGTGTTTCCATTAAAGTCTATGGGGCACAAAATTGCACTGTGCTGTTCCAAAGTAGTACCTGTGCCTTCCCCCAAAGTTACACTGCAGTTGTGTCACGTTGATATGAACCAGGCCTAAGACATATTAGCATTATCGCACCATGCTGCACTATATTAGGAAGAAGTTCTGCATGCTGCATTTTTGAGCTTTACCTGCATATTGCTGTCTTATTGTAATCTATTGAATGGTATCCTTTAAAACTCCAGCACAGTGCATACAGTGGGGCAAAAAAGTATTTAGTCAGCCACCAATTGTGCAAGTTCTCCCACTTAAAAAGATGAGAGAGGCCTGTAATTGTCATCATAGGTATACGTCAACTATGAGAGAGAAAATGTGAAACAAATCCAGACAATCACAAATGTCTAATTTGGAAAGAATCTATTTGCAAATTATGGTGGAAAATAAGTATTTTTCAATATCAAAAGTTCATCTGAATACTTTCTTATATATCCTTGGTTGGCAATGACAGAGGTCAAACGTTTTCTGTAAGTCTTCTCAAGTTTGTCACACACTGTTGCTGGTATGTTGGCCCATTCCTCCATGCAGATCTCCTCTAGAGCAGTGATGTTTGGGGCTGTCGCTGGGCAACACGGACTTTCAACTCCCTCCAAAGTTTTTCTATGGGGTTGAGATCTGGAGACTGGCTAGGCCACTCCAGGACCTTAAAATGCTTCTTACGAAGCCACTCCTTCATTGCCCGGACAGTGTATTTGGGATCATTGTCATGGTGAAAGACCCAGCCATGTTTCATCTTCAATGCCCTTGCTGATGGGAGGAGGTTTGCACTCAAAATGTCATGATACATGGCCCCATTCATTCTTTCATGTACACGGATCAGTCGTCCTGTTCCCTTTGCAGAGAAACAGCCCCAAAGCATGATGTTGCCACCCCCATGCTTCACAGTAGGTATGGTGTTCTTTGGTTGCATCTTAATACCACTGTATTAAGGTGCACATCAACATATTGTAGTATGTGCATTAGTGTGTGAAAGAGCCATTCTATTAGTAGAATAGACTGTTACAGGTCACAGTGGAATTATATATATATATATATATATATATATATATATATATATATATATATATATATACAGGAAGTCCCCAAGTTACAAGTTACGAACACAATAGGGACTGTAGGTTTGTTTGTAAGTCGAAGTTGTTCGTAAGTCGCAACACTGCATTTGTAAGTGTAACTTCCGGTCAGAACACTGCATTCGTAAGTGTAATGTCCGCCTGTGCATGGATGTAGGATGTTCCGGGCGCTTGTTATGTTATCTGGGGCTCTTCTGGCCATACAGTACATGTAGTACTGCAGTATGGGATGTGTCCGGAGGTATCCAGGACCAGCCTGGAGCACAAGTGGCCGGCATTTGAGGCCATTCGTAAGTAGGAGTCGTTCGTAACTCAGGGACTGCATATATATATATATATATATATATATATATATATATATATATATATATATATACAGTATCTCACAAAAGTGAGTACACCCCTCACATTTTTGTAAATACTTTATTTTATCTTTTCATATGACAACACTGAAGAAATTACACTTTGCTACAATGTAAAGTAGTAAGTGTACAGCTTGTATAACAGTGTAAATTTGCTGTCCCCTCAAAATAACTTAACACGCAGCCATTAAAGCGGGGGTCCACCTATCTATTGTTTTTTTTTTTTTTGAGTTCATTCACAACCTTTTCTTCTCAGCATTACATACTCACATATTGTGTGTAATATGTCCGCCTGTGTCAGATTTAGTTGGAAAGAATAACTTATATTATTCACTGCAGGCGGTTTCCATCTTCATTGTGGGCATTTGAAGCCCACAAGCATTTATTTCCTGGATGCGGTGAATGCTGTGCTCCCAGCATTCACTGCTCGTTCCCGCACATGCTCAGTGGCATCCTGGGAAGCCTTAGACTAGCTCCCAGGAGTCTGGGAGAGGCTAGAAACACGCCTACTCCCATGGGAGGAGAACCAGGAAGTGCAAAGAAGAATAGAAAGATAAAAGGTAATTACGGCGATTTAAATTTTTTTAAACGGCATGTCAGCATCTAGGCAAGGAAGAGAATACATACAGATATTGTTCAAAATTTGGGTGGAACCCCGCTTTAATGTCTAAATCGCTGGCAACAAAAGTGAGTAAACCCTTAAGTAAAAATGTCCAAATTGGGCCCAAATAGCCATTTTTCCTCCCCGGTGTCATGTGTCTCGTTAGTGTTACAAGGTCTCAGGTGTGAATGGGGAGCAGGTGTGTTAAATTTGGTGTTATCGCTCTCACTCTCTCATACTGGTCACTGGAAGTTTAACGTTGCACCTCATGGCAAAGAACACTCTGAGGATATGAAAAAAAGAACTGTTGCTCTACTTGGCCTAGGCTATAAGAAGATTGCCAAGACCCTGAAACTGAGCTGCAGCATGGTGGCCCAGACCATACAGCGGTTTACCAGGACAGGTTGCACTCAGAACAGGCCTCACCATGGTCGACCAAAGAAGTTGAGTGCACGTGCTCAGCGTCATATCCAGAGGTTGTCTTTGGGAAATAGACGTATGAGTGCTGCCATCATTGCTGCAGAGGTTGAAGGGATGGGGGGTCAGCCTGTCAGTGCACAGACCATATGCCTCACACTGCATCAACGTAGTCTGCATGGCTATCGTTCCAGAAGGAAGCCTCTTCAAAAGATGATGTACAAAAAGCCAGGAATGGTGTCAAGCGTGTGTAGCGGCAACCAGGTGAGGAGCACAAAGAAAAGTGTGTTATGCCTACAGTCAAGCATGGTGGTGGGAGTGTCTGCACAGGTATGATTTGTTTCCCTTTTGTTGAGCAGCAGATAATTACTGTGTTGTGTTTTTGTCTTTTTCTCACAGTTGACACAAGTGTGCTTTTTCACACATGTATATTTTACTATTCAAATTGCACTAACTCTAAATATTTTCTTGTCGGTGTAGGTGGTGCAATTAGTTTTAGCATCTTAGTCATTTTTAGGCTCATTATCTCTTTCATGCTGTGTCAAATATAGTAAAAAATATATTTTATTGTTAAATATTTTGGGAGATATAACTGATATATCAATATAAAAAGCACCACATGGACCACCACTCACTGCAGATGAATACCTGCTAATGGTAGGTCAAAACTTGCTTGTTATGTAATCACGGAGTAGGGTACAATCTCTACAGCATTGTAATATTATACAGTATAATAATGGGCAAATATATATATATATATATATATATATATATATATATATATATATATATATATATATATATATATATATATATTTTAGGGGGGAGGAGGAGCCAACGATTAAAAAAGTAGTCATCATCATCATCATCATCTAAAAGTAAATTTGGCAGGGAAAGCAGCACTGAAAAAGTAGCAATATTCTGTCCTATTGTCAAGCTTTGATGAAGGAGGAGCAATGGAAAATACAGAAAATAGGTAGGCTTCTAGGAGCTCATTTGCAATGCATGGTTAATGTAACACACACACACACACGTGTTTTCCTTTTCCTCACCCCTACATTAGCCAGTTGTCTAATTTTGGGGCGTCTGGTCCTTTTTTAGTGAACACCAGTGTTGTTATCTGTTGTCCACCAACTTAAAACCTGGGCACTGAGATGGTTGAGGATTAACTACATAAGAAACTGATTCAGGCCCATCTAGGAAATGTATGGAGTGTACTCATATCTTAAATTTAATAGTTTTTATATTTAAAATAATTCTGGGACTGAAAAATTTGGCAATGATCAGCACAGTTTATGTCTGCTTTAGGAGGTCTTATACACATAAGGTTTTATAACTTTACTTTATACAAACCAACAAGATTTATATCACTATCACCAGTGGCTTCTGCCTACCCATCACTGTCCTTTTAAGTGTGTGCATAGCTAAAACTTCTTTTCTGAGTTTAGTAGTAAAGGTTTAGAACCCTAATATATATACTGTCTAAATCCTGTTGACAAAGTCAGAAAGTGATGGGAAATCCTAAACTTTGTTGTCACCAGGACAAAAGGTAAGGACACTTGTTCCAGTGACGACTGCAAAATAATGGAATTTAGAGATTTTAACTTGCCATGCATTATACCATTTTCTTGAACAATTTTCCTTTAGATTTACCAAAGCCATAAAATATGAGGTCAAAACTAAACACTTACATTTTTTGTGCAGTTAGACAGGCCCTTGCACTACATGGTTGAAGGGAACTCTAAAGGAAAGTGTAAAAGAAAGCTGTATAATGTATGGCCAACTTTAGAGATAATTTGGAAAGATTTCCTCTAATTTCTGGTTTTAGGGACAAGAATTAGCAAAAGCACTGACAGGGATAGTGAAAAACTGATACTATCCAAAAAAAAAGTTTGGGCTTTATATACATGTTAAAGCCACTTGTCACAATTTTATTGAGGCTCTTTGCATGCTGTTCACACTGTTTTGAGTACTAACCCAAGCAGCAGCGTTTTGTTTTCATTTTCACCATCTGCTTTTTTTTTGATACTGCACCAGTGCTGCTTCTACAAACAGCCCCCGATGTAACACCATCTACAATAATACTCTTGTGCCATATACACTAAACTCACCATACACCAATGTTATACATGTGGAACCAGCATTGATATGTGTCTGATAGATGTCCCCCTTAAGATGTGAGCCAACAGAGCTCAGTCCAAATTCCCATCATCTTTTGTGGATTGCAGCTCAGCCCCACTATAACCTCTGTCATTTTACCACCAGTTCCCTATTATTTCATTATTTTGCATTTATTTATTTGCATTAAATTGGCCTGTTTCCTTTTGTAAAGTTATTTTCATGGTAAAGTTTAAAATTTGAAGTACTCCTTCCAGATGTTTGGTACTTTGCATGTTATTGATTAGCCATACAAAACAAGAAAGAACTATATATAATCACAATTCCACATGTTTTCATAACCCAATTAAAGTTTTATTCCGGATATTATAAATACACAGCAAGCACAGGAAAGACCAGACAGAGCTCTGTAACTTGTTGGTTTACATAAGCATTGTTACATTGACAATAAATGTTTTCCTGTTATGTTCCCATGTGCCTGTTTAACTTAATGGGTGTTTAACCCATTCATCGAGTTCTTGATGGGATGTTTTGGGCTAAACAGTGATCTCTTCTATTACCACATCAGCCCGACTTACATTTACATCACAGTTAAGGAGTAACACAGTTGCAAATACATCCAATTATATTGTTTTCCTGATGCATTTGGACTTTGCATTTAAAACACCGGGTCTGTTTGTTAAAGACATTTGCATGCCTAGGCATGTGCCGGTCTAACTGGTTTGCAGATTTCTGTGATGTGGAATTGAAGGATAACTGCAAAAAAGGGGAAAAATGTAATGTTGGGTTTAGTCACAGTTACAGTAGTTACAATATGTTTGACCACACCTGTTTTTTTTTAAAGTGGATCTTGCACCCAATGTTAGATAATATAATTACCTTTTCCTTGGTTTCTGCCCACAATGCTTTGGGTGACATTATCATCCTTCTGGTAAAATTGAAGGCAAAGGTTAAGTAGCCTAATTCTCACTGGAAAGACCACTCTGCCCTGTGCCACAGTGTCTTCTCATGAGATTTGGAGTACTCATCATTCCCTAGGACCTTGGCAAGCTGGTGAGGTCACCCCTTGCAATACAGAAGCTGTGGGAATTGTACGTATGTTATCTTTTTTTTGTTTAATGTGATGTTTCGCCAAGGGTGGGGGCATAATAACATAAAGTGAAAGGTCTGCTTTAAGCTGGCTACACATACAAGGCTATACCAGATTTGATCATACAAGCAAATTCTGATTGTTTAGCACCACAAACCAAGTCCCAGATGGTGTTCTGGACAATTGGCACCAGCACTAGCACTAATGCTCATCATACACTGAATATATATATATATATATATATATATATAATATTGGGATGCCTGCCTTTACACACACATGGACTTTAATGTCATCCCAGTCTTAGTCCGTAGGGTTCAATATTGAGTTGGCCCACCCTTTGCAGCTATAACAGCTTTGTCTCTTCTGGGAAGGCTATCCACAAGGTTTAGGAGTGTGTCTACAGAAATGTTTGACCATTCTTGCAAAAGCGCATTTTGGAGGTGAGGCACTGATGTTGGACGAGCATGCCTGGCTCGCAGTCTCTGCTCTAATTCATTCCAAAGGTGTTCTATTGGGTTGAGATCAGGACTTTGTGCAGGCAAGTTAAGTTCCACAACCCCAAACTCGCTAATCCATGTCTTTATGGACCTTGCTTTGTGCACTGGTGAAAGGGGTCATCCCCAAACTGTTCCCACAAAGCAATTGTCCAAAATGTCTTGGTATGCTGATGCCTTAAGTGTTACCTAAGGGGCCAAGCCCAAACTCCTGAAAAACAACCCCACACCATAATCCCCCTTCATCAAATGATTTGGAGGGGTGGCCCAATACTTTGGGCAATATAGTGTGGATGAGCAAGTTTGGGGTGTAGGAATTTGACTGGCCTGCACAGTCCTGACCTCAACCCAATATATATATATATATACTGTATATTACAATGATGATGCCTGAAAGTTACATACGCATGATGGGAAACCACATAACATCATTGGGTTGCAGCAGATGACTCAATAAAAGTTATTCTCAATTTTAAGAAAATATCAGGCAATATCTGCTGAAATATAATATTACAACACTTATACCAAACAAGTTCCAAGTTCAAATTAACCCTCTCAATAGGATACTAATGTATAATAACAAGCTCACATGCATTTAAACAAAGAAAAGTGACATTTTTAATATACCTTAGTAACGGTAGTTAGGTTACAGATATAGCAGTCTCTGTCTTGTTCCAATCTAGTCCTTAGTGAGGTCCTGTGGCCTTCAGCCATCTTACACGTTTATGTAGACCATCTTGATTATGCAAAAGTATAGTGGCCGGCTATATCCAGATGTGTTTGGTGCGCATTGATAAAGCTTGTGTCCAAGCTCTATATGTTTGGCACTGTTGCGCTTCCTCAGGAGCTTAAGCAGACTCTCTGAGTAATGCAAAAAAATATATTGTAAGTACAAAGGTGATATACAATAAAAAACACAGTCAGTCAATAATATCATAGTTGGTGAGCATACCCCACGACAAGGACATGGGGAAGGTACGAACATTGCTATGAGAACAAGGTCAGGCACAGTGGCGGTTCAATTAATTTATATTTGTTCTTACATTCAAAGAGTCCCACTACCTCCAGGTGCAGGGGGTCGCTATGGGCACGTGCTGTGCACCTGCTTATGCATACCTGTACCTGGGGGGGTGGGAATGAACAGTTTTTTCTGGTGAGTCATTATGTAGATACACCAACGTGTTGGATGCATTACATAGACAACATTTTTATTGTATGGACTGGCTTTAATGACCATCTCCAGGCATTTGTAGACACACTGAATCATAACCGGTTCAATCTGAAATTTATAGTCAGTAGTGATCAACACCAGATCACATTTCTGGACCTACAAATATTTAAAGATGTGGATAATTGTTTAGCAACTAACCTATTTCACAAGGAGACAGCAACACCTTGCTTCATGCAGCGAGTGCACACCCAATGGCGCTCATTCGCAGCACCCCCTACGCACAGTATATTAGGTTAAGACGTAACTGTACTCATTTATCTGACTTTAAGCACCAAGCACTACAGCTTAGCTCACGCCTATTACAGGGTTATAGTAAATCATTATTGCAGAAGGCATACAATAAAGCGCTACAACACCCTCATATACAAAACTAAAACGTGCGATTCTAGCGTGTCTACTGTTAGACTAGTCACAACATTTTCTTCAAAACAACATGAATTTAGAAACATTTTGTCGAATCACTGGCACCTACTGCAGGAAGATCCAATTAAAAAAAATATACTGGAAATTATCATGAGATTGTATTCAAACGAGCCACACCATTATGTGACAAACAAACTCGTAGTCATTATTCTCCAGCTACAGGACACAATAGACAACTCAATGGCATTTATAAATGTGGGAAATTTATATTTTGTCCCTGGATACATACTGGTACTGGTTTTGTGTTGCCCAATGGAGAACTGTTCACCCCTAGTGTTTTTTGCTAACTGTGGAACTCAGTGGGGTTATCTACTTAATGCTCTGCAAGTGCAGAGACTTCTACAGTATCTCACAAAAATGAGTACACCCTCACATTTTTGTAAATATTTTATTATAACTTTTCATATGACAACACTGAAAAAATGACACTTTGCTACAATATAAAGTAGTGAGTGTACAGCTTGTATAACAGTGTAAATTTGCTGCCCCAGCAAAATAACTCAACACACAGCTATTAATGTATAAACCACTGGCAACAAAAGTGAGTACACCCCTAAGTGAAAATGTCCAAATTGGGCCCAATTAGCCATTTTCCCTCCCCGGTGTCATGTGACTCGTTAGTGTTACAAGGTCTGAGGTGTGAATGGGGAGCAGGTGTGTTAAATTTGGTGTTATCGCTTTCACTCTCTCATACTGGTCACTGGAAGTTCAACATGGCACCTCATGGCAAAGAAATTTCTGAGGATCTGAAAAAAAGAATTGCTGCTCTACATAAAGATGGCCTAGGATATAAGAAGATTGCCAAGACCCTGAAACTGAGCTTCAGCATGGTGGCCAAGACCAAACAGCAGTTTAAGAGAACAGGTTCCACTCAGAACAGGCCTCGCCATGGTTGACCAAAGAAGTTGAGTGCACGTGCTCAGCGTCATATCCAGAGGTTGTCTTTGGGAAATAGATGCGTGAGTGCTGCCAGCTTTGGTGCAGAGGTTGAAGGGGTGGGGGATCAGCCTATCAGAGCTCAGACCATACGTCTTACGCTGCATCAAATTGGTATGCATAGCTGTCGTCCCAGAAGGAAACCTCTTCTAAAGATGATGCACAAAAAAGCCCGCAAACAGTTTGCTGAAGACAAGCAGACTAAGGACGTAGATTACTGGAACCATGTCCTGTGGTCTGATGAGACCAAGATACATTTATTTGGTTCAGATGGTGTCAAGCGTGTGTGGCAAGATCCAGGTGAGGAGTACAAAGACAAGTGTGTCTTGCCTACAATCAAGCATGTTGGTGGGAGTGTCATGGTCTGGGGTTGCATGAGTGCTGCCGACACTGGGAAGCTACAGTTCATTGAGGGAACCATGATTGCCAACATGTACTGTGACATACTGAAGCAGAGCAGAGCTTTAGAGACTGGGCCACTTGGCAGTATTCCAACATGATCACGACCCCAAACACACCTCCAAGACGACCACTGCCTTGCTAAAGAAGCTGAGGCTAAAGGTGATGGACTGGCCAAGCATGTCTCCAGACCTAATCCCTATTGAGCATCTGTGGGGCATCCTCAAACGGAAGGTGGAGGAGTGCAAGGTCTCTAACATCCACCAGCTCCGTGATGTCATCATGGAGGAGTGGAAGAGGACTCCAGTGGCAACCTGTGAAGCTCTGGTGAACTCCATGTCCTAGAGGGTTAAGTCAGTGCTAGAAAATAATGGTGGCCACACAAAATTTTGACACTTTAGGCCAAATTTGGACATTTTCACTTAGGGGTGTACTCACTTTTGTTGCCAGTGGTTTAGACATTAATGGCTAGGTGTTGAGTTATTTTGAAGGGGCAACAAATTTACACTGTTATACAAGCTGTACACTCACTACTTTACATTGTAGAAACGTGTAATTTCTTCAGTGTTGTCACATTAAAAGACATAATAAAATATTTACAAAAAGGGGTGTACTCACTTTTGTGAGATACTCTATATAGGGAAAACCATCTACCAACTGAGACAGGGGTTAAAAGATGATATATATTACTCTGCCAACGGGAAGATGCTAACTCCTGTGAACAAACATCTTGACTTATATCATAGATTTGACACCTCTTATGTCTCATTTTTTATTTTGGAGGTCATCCCCGAGGACCCCAGTGGTGGCAACTGGGATAAAAAGATTCTCTAGAGGGAAACCCTCTGAATTGAACACCTCAATGTCATGTATCCACCTGGCATCAATGAGGTGCAGTCCTACAAACCATTTCTCTAATGAGTGACCTATTTGGTCAGGTCGTATTAGGCCCTCAGATTCAGCTAAACTATAAACAGGCCTTGGACTTTTTAAAAATGTAACACTGGTCGAAAAAAGATCCACAGATGAATTATTACTATATGAAGGTCTAAACAGGGTAGATATTATTATTATTATTATTCAGGATTTATATAGCGCCAACAGTTTACGCAGCGCTTTACAATATAAAAGGGAGACAATACAGTTATAATACAATAAAATACAAGAGGATTAAGAGATATTCCGCTATAATGTTGCATACTCTCTCCAAATGTGGGGAACTATCCAAAAATAATTTTTTTTGTAACATGCCTATCAATAAGTAACATATGTGCCATATTAAATGTATCAGCCTTGTAAATTGTATTCTATAACTTGAAGTGATTGACCATTTAATTGTTCTACACTAGATACTGCTTATTGGTTTTTTTATGGTTGTTTTTGATGTTTGCTTTGTTTACCCATGTTGGTGATGGCCGCCACCTATCCATCATGGCCTCTGGGGCACTTATATTCTATGGTGTATTGTTATGTGACCCCTTATGTGTATGGGCGGCTGCCATGCACCGTGGCGTCAGCAGGACCTATGACTAATCATGGCTCTGTGTGGTGGCTACAGGGTTAGAGGCTACAGCTGGGAGGCTCTCCCTCCCTCATTGTGTTCCTCCTTGGTGTGATGTGACCGGCCCCTCCACGTCTTCAGGACCCGCTGATTGCAGGTCTTTGGCACGTGCGCGGGAACCGGCGCACACACACTACTCAGACCTTCACAGGTTGTCACTGGAGTCCTTTTCCACTCCTCCATGACAACATCACAGAGCTGGTGGATGTATGAGACTTTGTGCTCCTCCACCATCTGTTTGAGGATGTCCCAGAGATGCTCAATAGGGTTTAGGACTGGAGACATGCTTGGCCAGTCCATTACCTTTACCCTCAGCTTCTTTAGCGAGGCAGTGGTCATCCTGGAGGTGTGTTTGGGGTCGTTGTCATGTTGGAGTACTGCCCTGCGGCCCAGTCTACAAAGGGAGGGGATCATGATCTGCTTCAGTATGTCACAGTACATGTTGGCATTCATGGTTCCCTCAATTAACTGTTGCTTCCCAGTGCTGGCAGCACTAATGCAGCCCCAGACCATGACACCACCACCATGCTTGACTGTAGGCAAGACACACTTGTCTTTATACTCCTCACCTGGTTGCCACCACACAGGCTTGACAACAACTGAACCAAATAAATTTAACTTGGTCTCATCAGACCACAGGACATGGTTCCAGTAATCCATGTCCTTAGTCTGTTTGTCTTCAGCAAACTGTTTGCGGGCTTTCTTGTGCATCATCTTTAGAAAAGGCTTCCTTCTGGGACGACAGCTATGCAGACTAATTTGCATTGTGTGGCGTATGGTCTGAGCATTGACAGGCCGACCCCCCACCCCTTCAACCTCTGCAGCAATAGTGGCAGCACTCATGCATCTATTTCCCAAAGACAACCTCTCGATATGACGCTGAGCACGTGCACTCAACTTCTTTGGTTGACCATGGCGAGCCTGTTCTGAGTGGAACCTGTCCTGTTAAACCGCTGTATGGTCTTGGCCACTGTGCTGCAGCTCAATTTCAGGGTCTTGGCAATCTACTTATAGCCTAGACCAGCTTTATGTAGAGCAATAATCCTTTTTTTAGCTCCTCAGAGAGTTTTATGCCATGAGGTGCCATGTTGAACTACCAGTGTCTAGTATGAGAGAGTGAGAGCGATAACACCAAATTTAACACACCTGCTCCCCATTCACACCTGAGACCTTGTAACACTAACAAGTCACATGACACCAGGGTAGGAAAATGGCTAATTGGGCCCAATTTGGACATTTTCACTTAGGGGTGTACTAACTTTTGTGGCCAGCGATTTAGATCTTAATGGCTATGTGTTGAGCTATTTTGAGGGGACAGCAATACAATCTGTACACACACTACTTTACATTGTAGCAAAGTGTAATTTCTTGAGTTTTGTCACATGAAAAGATATAATAAAATATTTACAAAAATGTGAGGGGTGTACTCACTTTTGTGAGATACTGTATTTTTGCATTACCCAGAGAGTCTGCTTCAGCTCCCAAAGAAGCGCAATAGCGTAAAACAAGCAGCGATTGGACAAGTGTACACGCTTTATCAACGCATCCAAACTCATCTGGATATAGCCGGCCACTATACTGTGGTGCATATAAGATGTTCTACAACAAGGGAATTATGGTGAGATAGTTGACATTAGCTTCAAGTTGGTTAGCAAGTGCAATTTTTGATTTTAATGAGTGCAAAATTATTCTTTGATTATTGTAAAAAAAATGTCTACTTTTTATATAAACTCTGGTGCCTATAAAGTCCAAAAGTTCTCCTATACCTACATGCAGTTATATTGGGATGTGGCACTTTGCTATGAATCTTTGTATCCACAGTACTACCCTTTGGGGATACTAATCCAATGTCATTTTGCAAACCATGTTAAATGTTGCTTCAGACATAAGATATGTTTATACAACCTAGCTGCAGGACGAAGTCAGGGGTAGTATATACTGTGTAAATTAGTATATACTATAGTTTTTTCCCCAAGTACATTTCTGTACTACTATTATACAGAGAGTTAGAAAGGGGGAAGAAGCTCTAATCAAGTTAAAGTTGACTTTCTAATGTGATGATTATGACGCCATTTTTAAATATAACACTTCCATTCCGTCCTGCAGGTTTAGTGACAAAACGGAATTTTCTATCCACAGCAGAATTGCAGGAATTGATATTAAGCATGTGCGCAAGTCAACTAAAATACTCCCATCAAGGGTTGTTGTATTCTTGCAAAGTATAGAACATAGTAGTGCTCTGAAAATTATTTACAGGTAATTCCAAACTGTAATGTCATAGCAGTGAGTTCAATGAGACAAAGGCATTATAAATAAACGAAATATTTTAAAGTATTTTAAAGTCCACCCATCAATATAATTACATTAATCTATCTATCATCTATCTATCTATCTATCTATCTATCTATCTATCTATCTATCTATCTATCTATCTATCTATCTATCTATCTATCTATCTATCTATCTATCTATCTATCTATCTATCTATCTATCTATCTGTCTATCTATCTATCTTTGTGTAGATTGGGTTAATCCCTCTGTACACCAAATGCAATGTCAATCCTTTGTTTTAGAATTGTTTCCAACTTTTTTTTTTATGCTCTGTCCACAGCCACAGAGATATGGCACTAAAACAGGACTTCCTTTATGAAACAAATCCCCTGCAGGATACCTTATAGTGCTACCAAAGCTTTCTTTGATCCTCTGTAGAACTTGGCTGTGCGATCCCTGAGCCCAAGGCTTCAGACCAGAAACATTTCACTAGCTCATATGAAGCCTTTCTTATATCCACTCAGCTGGTTCTAATGAAGCTACTGTCAGCTCCTGTGTAGGATCAGATTCTCTGTATAACAAAGTAAAATGTTTTTATTTTTCTGCATACAGCCTGCAACCAAAAAAAAAAAAAAAAGCATCACATAAGCGGGGCAATAAAAACAGAAGAAAGCAAATATTGCCTTGGGTTTCTATTATAACCAGCTTCACTAACACACCATAAGAAGCTTATTTAAAAAGTGAGTTATTTTGGGAAGAGATTTGAAAATTACTAAAAGTAAACTCTTAACCATTTGTTAAAATGAACGTGTCAGGTAACAAAAAAGTTCAAGATGAAAGTGTCCTGCAAAAAAAAACTCATTATACTCACCTCTCCAGGACTCGGTATCTTCTATGTCAGTGGTCAATGGGTCATCAACCCTGTCCTCAGGGCCCACTAACAGGCCAGGTTTTCTGTATTACCTTGGGGAGTTGCAGATTAGAATACTACAATCACTGAACAGCAAACGATTTCACCTATCATTTATTTCAGTTATCTTGCAAACCTGGCCTGTTAATGGGCCCTGAGGACAAGGTTGATGACCACTGTTCTATGTCTTCGAGATACCTCTGGTGGTAGTGTCAGATGCCTGTGTCCTTACTACTTCAATCCTCTGACCCTACATCACTGTTTTGTCCTGTAATGATATGATGTAGGGGTTGAAGGATGGTACCACGGCACAAGGCAGGGGACACAGGCATCTGACAATCTCAGAAGTTTTGAATTCTGAAGACGCTGACAGAGTCTGCAGTACTGGAACAGAGGTAAGGTAGGACACATAGGAAGGGTAAGTATAATGCCGCGTACACACGGTCGGGCTTTACGGCAGACTTTGCCCGGCGGACGGGATTTCGTCGGACAATTCGATCGTGTGTGGGCTCCAGCGGACTTTGTTTTCTCAAAAGTTGGACGGACTTAGATTTGGAACATGTTTTAAATCTATCCGTCAAACTCAAGTCAGGTCAAAAAGTCCGCTCGTCTGTATGCTAGTTCGACGGACAAAAAGCCACGCTAGTGCAGCTATTGGCTACTGGCTATGAACTTCCTTGTTTAAGGTCCGATTGTACGTCATCACGTACAAATTCGATGGACTTTGGTGGATTGTGTGTAGGCAAGTCCGTTCATTTGGAAAGTCCGTCGTAAAGTCCGTCGTAAAGTCCGCTTGTGTGTACGCGGCATAAGAGATTTTGATTTTCAAGACAGTTTCATTTTAAGTAGGGTATACATTCGTTGAATTTCATTCAACATTTTTCATTGTAAGAACATTCATTCATTTTTTTAAATCATTAGTGGGGTCAAATGGACATTTGATTTTAATTGCTGTGATGGGAAAATTAGAAAGAGCAGGATGGAAACTTTTTCTCAAAAGTACAAATTTTATTAGTGTATGTGTTTTTAGTTCCGTAAGGGCCCATTAAAAGAGAAGTTACATAGTTACATAGTTACATAGTAGGTGAGGTTGAAAAAAGACACAAGTTCATCAAGTCAAACCTATGTGTGTGATTATGTGTCAGTATTACATTATATATCCCTGTATGTTGCGGTCATTCAGGTGCTTATCTAATAGTTTCTTGAAGCTATCAATGCTCCCCGCTGAGACCACCGCCTGTGGAAGGGAATTCCACATCCTTGCCGCTCTTACAGTAAAGAACCCTCTATGTAGTTTAAGGTTAAACCTTGTTTCTTCTAATTTTAATAAGTGGCCACGAGTCTTGTTAAACTCTCTTCTGCGAAAGACCCTTTATTAGCTTTGTTGCCCTTCTTTGTACTCGCTCCTTTTCCAGTACATCCTTCCTGAGGACTGGTGCCCAGAACTGGACAGCATACTCCAGGTGCACCCGGACCAGAGCCTTGTAGAGTGGGAGAATTATCGTTTTATCTCTGGAGTTGATCCCCTTTTAATGCATGCCAATATTCTGTTTGCTTTGTTAGCAGCAGCTTGGCATTGCATGCCATTGCTGAGCCTATCATCTACTAGGACCCCCAGGTCCTTTTCCATCCTAGATTCCCCAAGAGGTTCTCCCCCCAGTGTATAGATTGCATTCATATTTTTGCCACCCAAATGCATTATTTTACATTTTTCTACATTAAACCTCATTTGCCATGTAGTCGCCCACCCCATTAATTTGGTCAGGTCTTTTTGCAAGGTTTCCACATCCTGCGGAGAAGTTATTGCCCTGCTTAGCTTAGTATCGTCCGCAAATACAGAGATTGAACTGTTTATCCCATCCTCCAGATCGTTTATAAACAAATTAAATAGGATTGGTCCCAGCACAGAACCTTGGGGAACCCCACTACCCACCCCTGACCATTCTGAGTACTCCCCATTTATCACCACCCTCTGAACTCGCCCTTGTAGCCAGTTTTCAATCCATGTACTCACCCTATGGTCCATGCCAACGGACCTTATTTTGTACAGTAAACGTTTATGGGGAACTGTGTCAAATGCTTTTGCAAAATCCAGATACACCACGTCTACGGGCCTTCCTTTATCTAGATGGCAACTCACCTCCTCATAGAAGGTTAATAGATTGGTTTGGCAAGAACGATTCTTCATGAATCCATGCTGATTACTGCTAATGATACTGTTCTTATTACTAAAATCTTGTATATAGTCCCTTATCATCCCCTCCAAGAGTTTACATACTATTGATGTTAGGCTAACTGGTCTGTAATTCCCAGGGATGTATTTTGGGCCCTTTTTAAATATTGGTGCTACATTGGCTTTTCTCCAATCAGCTGGTACCATTCCAGTCAGTAGACTATCTGTAAAAATTAGGAACAACAGTCTGGCAATCACTTGACTGAGTTCCCTACGTACCCTCGGATGCAAGCCATCTGGTCCCGGTGATTTATTAATGATAAGTTTCTCAAGTCTAATTTTAATTCTGTCCTCTGTTAACCATAGAGGTGCTTCCTGTGTTGTGTCATGAGGATAAACACTGCAGTTTTGGTTACTGAAGCCCCCCGATTCACTCGTGAAGACTGAGGAGAAGAATAAATTCAATACCTTCGCCATCTCCCCATCCTTTGTAACCAGATGTCCTTCCGCATTCTTTATGGGGCCAATATGGTCTGTCCTCCCTTTTTTACTGTTTACATACTTAAAGAATTTCTTGGGATTTTTTTTGCTCTCCTCCGCTATGTGTCTTTCATGTTCTATCTCAGCTGTCCTAATTGCACCCTTACATTTCTTGTTGCATTCTTTATAAAGTCTGAATGCTGAGGATGATCCCTCATCCTTGTATTTTTTGAAGGCCTTCTCCTTTGCTTTTATATGCATTTTTACATTGGAGTTAAGCCATCCAGGACTTTTGTTCACTCTTTTAAATTTATTACCCAATGGGATACATTGGCTAATGCCCTTATTTAATATGCTCTTAAAGCAAACCCATCACTCCTCCGTATTCTTTGTTCCTAATATTTTATCCCAATTTATGCCTTTTAGCAAGGTTTGTAGTTTAGGGAAGTTGGCTCTTTTGAAATTCAGTGTCTTTGTATTCCCTTTATGTTTCTTATTTGTGTGATTTATACTGAAACTAACTGACCTGTGATCAGCTTTTTTTTTTTTAAATCATACTTACCTAGGTGGATGCAACATCAGTCTGATGCTGCATCTGTCCCCCGCTGGCTCTAAGACTATTAACCAAGCAATCAAAGACCACCAATCGCTTGATTCTCAGAGCTCCTTCAGCAGAGAGCTGGTGACTGTCAGTCACTGGCTCTCTGCTCTGCTCCCCCGTGTTCACTGGATCGTTGGACTGTGAAGGGGGCGGAAGCGGCTGGCTCAGGCTCTCAGCGGCTTGCTGAGAGGCTGAGCCAAGTGTGGGGGGTTGTGGGCAGATCCTGACTTTATTGTTGCGATCTTGCCCCAGCCTGGACAGGCTCTGTGATGTCAGATGACAGCGGGCTTCAGCCCACTTTCTGCTGAAAATGGGTCACAAGAGTGCAGAACAAACTGCACTCCTGTTATCCACAGGGGAAGTACAGCTCATCATTACCGCTCATCCATTGGTTGCTGAAATTGGGTCACAAGAGTACAGAACAAACTGCACTCCTGTTATCCACAGGAGAAGTACAGCACATCATTACCGCTCACCCATTGGTTGCTAGAGATTACTGCACTATATTACCACTCATTGGTTGGTTGCAAGAGGTTACTGCACATCATTATCGCTCACTCATTGGTTGCTAGAGGTTACTGCACATCATTAGCGCTCATTCGTTGGTTGCTAGAGGTTATTGCAGATTATTACCAGTTACTGATTGGTTGCCAGAGGTTACTGCACATTATTACTGCCCCACTGATTGGTTGCTATAGGTTGCGGTAATGGCTCACTGATTGTTTGCTAGAGGTTACAGCACATCATTACCTCTCACTGAGTGACAGGGCAGTGTTGTGGTGTTTGATGCAACTCTTAGGGTACAGTTAGTTGGATGACAGGATGCAGTATGGGGTGATGGCGGCAGCATTGGTGTTAGAGGCAGAGATCATATCTCCCCTATAATAATTGGGGGTAAGGTGATAAGATGCTAGAGGTGGGGAACAGGAGGGGTGAGGATGATAATGACAGTAGGCAGGGTGGTAGAATGCCAGAGGTGGAGTAGAGAGGGATGATGGGGATGTTGATGACAATAAGTGGGGTGGTAGGATGTCAGCAGAGGGGGTGATGATGACAGTGGGTGGTGTTGTAGGAAGCTGGCAGTGGGGTACAGAGGGGATGAAGATAAGGATGACGATGGGGTAGGGTGGTTGGATGCTAGAGGTGGGGTACATGGGGACAATGGGGATGTTGATGACAGGGGGTGGGGTGGTAGGATGCCAGGCACAAGGGGGATTATGATGAGGATGGAGATGATGGTGACAGGAGGTGGGGTGGTGGGATACCAGGCACAGGGGATGATGAGGAGGGAGATGATGGTGACAGGCAGTGGGATGCTAGGCACAGGGAGATGATGGTGACAGGCGGTGGGGTGGTGGGATGCCAGGCACAGGGGGGATGATGAGGATGGAGATGATGGTGACAGGTGGTGGGATGCCAGGCACAGGTGGATGATGAGAATGGAGATGATGGTGACAGGTGGTGGGATGCAAGGCACAGGGAGATGATGATGACAGGCGGTGGCATGCCAGGCACACGGGGATGATGAGGATGGAGATGATGGTGACAAGAGGTGGGATGCCAGGCACGGGGGGATGATGAGGATGGAGATGGTGGTGACAGGTGGTGGGATGCCAGGCACAGGGGGATGATGAGAATGGAGATAATGATGACAGGTGGTGGGATGCCAGGCACAGGTGGATGATGAGGATGGAGATGATGGTGACAGGTGGCGAGGTGGTAGGATGCCAGGCACAGGGGGATGATGAGAATGGAGATGATGGTAACAGGCAGTGGGGTGGTGAGATGCCAGGCACAGGGGGATGATGAGGATGGAGATGAGGGTGACAGGCGGTGGGGTGGTGGGATGCCAGGCACAGGGGGATGATGAGGATGGAAATAATGGTGACATCATATGCCAGATGGCATGAATATCGTCAGTGCTCTGTGTGTGAGGTCACAGGCGGCTGGCAGCGGTGATTTTCGGGGCACCTTTGCTCGGGATGCTGTCGTTGTCGGTGTTGGGCAGCAGGACTGAGTGTCATGCAATACCTTGACGCTCTGGCAGACTGGCTGCTCGATGATTGTGCCAGGCGGCTCCAGCTCTGGCAGATGACGTCCATCCTGGAGAGGAGATCAGGGAGTTCCTTCGGCTGCTGCAGCTGCGGCCATTATCCGTGCTCTGCACATGGAAGAGATCCGTGGATTGTGGAAAAAGAGGAGGAGCCGGGGGAGGGCAATACCTAGAGCCATCCACTGATCCTGGGACCTCGGGCAGTGCTCAGGCGGTTAGTCCGCCCCTGGCCAGGGAAAGCTAGTTGCAGGCACTACGGGTACCCCTTTAAGAACGGTCGTGGGGACACTGACTGGGGGACATTCCCTCCACTGCTACACACACATTAGGTAGATTAGAGCACGAGGCCTTAGGCAACCGCCTAATCTGCCTAATTAGAGAGCCACCTCTGACTAGGGGGAGAACCTCTGGGGGAATCTAGGATGGAAAAGGACATGGGGGTCCTAGTAGATGATAGGTTCAGCAATGGCATGCAAGGCCAAGCTGCTACTAACAAAGCAAACAGAATATTGACATGCATTAAAAAAGGGATTAAATCCAGAGACTAAATCCAAGACTCTGGTCTGGCCTCACCTGGAGTATGCTGTCCAGTTCTGGGCACCAGTCCTCAGGAAGGATGTACTGGAAATGGAGCGAGTACAAAGAAGGGCAAGGAAGCTAGAGGACAAAGGGTCTGGAGGATATTAGTTATGAAGAAAGTTTGCAAGCACTGAACTTATTCTCTCTGGAGAGGAGAAGCTTGAGAGGGGATATGATTTCAATTAACAAATACCGTACTGGTGAAACCCACAATAGGGATAAGACTTTTTTGCGGAAGGGAATTTAACAAGACACATGGCCACTCATTAAAATTAGAAAGAAAAGAGGTTTAACCTTAAACTACGTAGAGGGTTCTTTACTGTAAGAGCGGCAAGGATGTGGAATTCCCTTCCACAGGCGGTGGTTTCAGCGGGGGGCATCGATAGTTTCAAAAAACTATTAGATAAGCACCTGAACGACCACAACATACAGGGATATACAAGGTAATACCAAGATATAATCAAACACATAGGTTGGACTTGATGGACTTTTTTCAACCTCACCTACTATGTAACTACAGTGGGGCAAAAAAGTATTTAGTCAGCCACCAATTTTGCAAGTTCTCACATTTAGGCCTCTTTCACATGAACAATCAGTTCAGGTCCGCCTGTCAGTTTTTTAGGTGGACCTGAACGGACCCTCCATAGACCTCTATGGAGCGTCGGATGTCAGCGGTGACATGTCCGCTGACATCCGACCCGCTCCAATCCGAAAAAGTGTAACGGAGGAAAAACCTACTTTTCCATCCGTTTTCGGATCGGATCGGGTGACGACTGACTCTACGGTCCGTCATCATCCGATCCCCCATAGGGGAGAGCGGCACTCTGACAGGTCCTGTCTGCGACGGACCTGTCATCTGCCTGCTCAGCGGGGATCCACAGAGCGATCACCACTGAGCAAGCAGATGTTCACAGGGCGGATCATCACGGATCCGTCCCGTGTGAAAGGACCCTTAAAAAGATGATTGTCATCATAGGTATACCTCAACTATGAGAGACAAAATGTGGAAACAAATCCAGACAATCACATTGTCTAATTTGGAAAGAATTTATTTGCAAATTATGGTGGAAAATAAGTATTTTGTCAATATCAAAAGTTCATCTCAGTACTTTGTTATATATCCTTTGTTGGCAATGACAGAGGTTAAACGTTTTCTGTAAGTCTTCACGAGGTTGTCACACACTGTTGCTGGTATGTTGGCCCATTCCTCCATGCAGATCTCCTGTAGAGCAGTCAGGTTTTGGGGCTGTCGCTGGGCAACACGGACTTTCAACTCCCTCCAAAGGTTTTCTATGGGGTTGAGATCTGGAGACTGACTAGGCCACTACAGGACCTTAAAATGCTTCTTACGAAGCCACTCCTTCGTTGCCCGGACAGTGTGTTTGGGATCATTGTCATGCTGAAAGACCCAGCCACGTTTGATCTTCAATGCCCTTGCTGATGGGAGGAGGTTTGCACTCAAAATGTCATGATACATGGCCCCATTCATTCTTTCATGTACATGGATCAGTCGTCCTGTTCCCTTTGCAGAGAAACAGCCCCAAAGCATGATGTTGCCACCACCATGCTTCACAGTAGGTATGATGTTCTTTGATTGCAACTCAGCATTCTCTCTCCTTCAAACACGACGAGTTGTGTTTCTACCAAACAGTTCTACTTTGGTTTCATCTGACCATATGACATCCTCCCAATCCTCTTCTGGATCATCCGAATGCTCTCTAGCAAACCTCAGACAGGCCCGGACATGTACTGGCTTAAGCAGGGGGACACGTCTGGCACTGCAGGATCTGAGTCCCTGGCGGCGTAGTGTGTTACTGATGATAGCCTTTGTTACGTTGGTCCCAGCTCTCTGCAAGTCATTCACTAGGTCCCCCCGTGTGGTTCTGGGATTTTTGCTCACCGTTCTTGTGATCATTTTGACCCCACGGGGTGAGATCTTGCGTGGAGCCCCAGATGGAGGGAGATTATCAGTGGTCTTGTATGTCTTTCATTTTTTAATTATTGCTCTTGTTTCTGGTGTCCTTCGACAGCTCTTTGGTCTTCACCATAGTGAAGTTTGATGTGTGACTGTTTGAGGTTGTGGACAGGTGTCTTTTATACTGATAACAAGTTCAAACAGATGCCATTAATACAGGTAATGAGTGGAGGACAGAGGAGCCTCTTAAAGAAGAAGATACAGGTCTGTGAGAGCCAGAAATCTTGCTTGTTTGTAGGTGACCAATACTTATTTTCCACCATAATTTGCAAATTAATTTTTTTTTAAATCAGACAATGTGATTGTTTCCACATTTTGTCTCTCATAGTTGAGGTATACCTATGATGACAATTACAGGCCTCTCTCATCTTTTTAAGTGGGAGAACTTGCACAATTGGTGGCTGACTAAATACTTTTTTGCCCTACTGTATGTAACTATGTTGTTTGCGATCGACCGGTTGCTGACCCCCAGTCCAGGGGATGTCCTTTTTAAGTTTTATTACTGAATACATTTTTACAGTAGACGTATAAGGGGGTATGGGATACTCCAAAACACTCAAGGTTAGTTGACTGAGGACACTGTTCTCTTTGTAAAAGGTGGCACAGTCTAGCTCTCACAGCTGGAAACCAAGAGGTACTTCAGAACAGGTAAAGTCTCATAGCTGGGGACCATGAGGTAGTTCCAGAATAGTTAAAGCCTCATAGCTGGGGACCATAAGGTAACTCCAGAATAGTTAAAGTCTCATAGCTGGCGACCACGTGAGATGTCTCTCTCTCTGGTTATGCTATTGTTGGGAGTCAGTCATGGTCTCTACTCCAAATCCTAAGGCATCCACCTCCTCTGACTCAATCCCTTGGCAGTAGCTCACAGATCGATCCATGATGGTGAAAAGACAGTCTGCCCAGGGCTTAAGGCTATATACCTGTAGGTAGAGAGCAGCATGGGTGGTGACAATAATTCACACAGTTGGGTGAAACAACAAACTTATATTGAAGTAATGTAGCAACAGTTCACACCTGAAGAGAACCTGATAGGACAGCTACCCAGTCGGATACACTGACATTTTTCAATTGCATGAAGAAGTAGATTCCAGCCAAACTGACAGCTTGTGCTGAGAGGAGACAGAATGTGGCCTGGCTGTCTTGTGCCCAGTCAGGAAGGTATGCAGAAGAGATGTGTCACTACGCTTACCCTATTTGTCAGGAACCTTTCCCTAGTGCTGTTACTGTCCCTCGCAGAGGGGGTCCCTGTCCCTACTCTACCAACTTGCCAATAGTGTACAAAACCTGGGAGTGAGGGTCTTAAAAAGGTTCTGCCTGACTCAAGATGATCACCAGAGTCACATGGGGCAGCAGCATCCAATTGAATCGCTTCCACAGTGACCCGGGAAACCATAGAGGAACCATGTTCCTCCTGACTTCCTTTCCAACTTTTCCAAGTGTCACCGTGAATATCGCAACCTGTAATGGAGAAAGCAGACTGCACCTGCCTACATACCACCTCCCTGACCACCTTCTGGGCATAACTCCACAGGGATTGGCCAGGGCATGGTAAATATTCAGGCTACTCATTTGAATTTCCCACAATAAGCTCTGGAAGCTTCTCCCAAAAGGCAGGGGAAAACAATCAAATTTCTAGCTTGTGAAACCATGATCAGACCAAGGCAAACGATCACTGCTCCTCTGATTACAGGGCAAGTCAAAAATGAAATTTACTTAACATCCTATACTAGGAGGGTGCTACAGCCGATACAGAGCTTTGCAGCCCAAAACCCTGGCTGGACAGCAGTGGTTTGGGATGCAGGGCTGTGTGAAGGAGCTCTAATGTTTATTCATTCCAAAACCAAATGTTAAAAGCAAACAAAATGCATGAAATACTTTCAAACGACATTCAAATGTATTGACAATTTTCGTACAAATTTTCCTATAAATTTATGCTTGAAATTCTACTAGTTTATACCAAGCTAAAATCATTTTGGAAACTGACAGGGTTGTTTTAAAGCTTTGTGAATTGAGCTGATAGTGGTGTATTGCACAATGCATTGTTCATTTTGCTAATGTCTTAAAGCCCTTTAGTCTCTTGAGCTATGGTATATTTTCATGGATCTGATTATACTATCCAGAACTGCAGTCAGCTAACTACAGTTGGCTGTAATTAATTGTTGTATAGCAGCAAATGACAGGGACATTGGTATAAGCGGGTACAGAAGTGAAAACACCAGATGAAGGACTGACACACAAAACGGTCAGGCCCCTATTTAGACATCATGCTTCCCTGGGCACAACTGATGGATGACATCCTTTTTTTACAAGCTCTGCCCATTGCATGATGCGATTAGTACAGTAAAAAAAAAAAATAATAATAATAGTAGAATGCTGAAATTTTGGAGGCATGTGTCTACTCTATGCATATTACAACAGTTCAACTGTACAGATCTTCAAACTAGAGCACGGAGAAATCGCTAATTTTCCTGAACTACATAGAGCCTTGTAAGTCCCCTGCAACCCTTTCCCCTTACATTCCTCTTGCTTAATTTAGCCCCCAATTTCCAGAGATGACCAGAAAAAATTACCATAATCTGTATATTTTCAAGCTTGGTGCTGCCCCCTCTAAACCTGCTGTCCTAGGCAGTGACCTACAGGTATCATTATGGTAAACAAAGCCCCAAACCAGACATATGGCCATCACATTTCTATATTGGTGAAATTGTTAACTTTTTATACCATTTCTTACCATTGGAAGAGCTTTATTTTATATGCAAATTAGGAACAATGCACAGACACAGGGTTTATTGGTATATTTTAAAAGAAATACAATCATTTCCAATAATAAATTCATTATGATGCAAAATAATACTGTCTAATTGAATTAATGGGAAGCTATCTAAAATTCCAACCATCCAAAGGGGGTCCACAGCATACTTTCAAGCTAGCCATAAAAAAAATCTCATCAGCTTAGGTTAAAAACAAACTTTGGTGTATACATTTGAAAATATGTTGAATGTTAAAGCCACACAGCCACACTGAGGCACCCGTGTAGCGCGTGGTTCCTAACTCAAAACTACTGTCTCCCCATCTATGGGGCATATAGAAGCAGTGCACAAACTTAAGCCTGTTACACACTATTCGTTTTTGGTTGAAAGAAAGAAAACTGCCAACTCTAGTCTGAGTTGGCAGAGAGTGCTGATCGTGAGCCAGTTTTCCAGCATACTTGTCCGACAGAAGCCAGCCAAACGGCCAGCTTCTGTCTGACTGGCTAGCATACACACGGGCCGAAAGTCAACTGTTTTTTTATTGAACCGGCTGGTGTCGGCCGGCATTCGGCCAATGTGTAGGGGGCTTAAGAGCAGGCTCACCTGGAGGTAGCCCCTTCCTCCTTAAAGGTACACTAACACACCAGAAGTTCAGATATATAATGTGCCTGCGCCCAAAATTCCAGCCAATTTAGACGTTAACACAGTACAAAAAAGATATTTGTTTTCTAGTAATACACACACCAACATACAGTATGTTTTTACTGCTATCTTATTGGTGAGATTTCCCCGGTGACAGCAAGACAAGAATTGTGAGGCGCAGGTGTCACCAGGTTTCAGGACAGCAAGAAAAGGTTCTTACTTTTCCCCAGTCAAAAAATATAATTTTTGTTGCTGTCTGTCCCCTTCAGTTAGATTTTGCTTCCTGCTCTGTCTGACACTTGTCACCTAGAAAAGAAGTGAAAGTAAAACTTCCAAAAGGGACACAAACAACCATATAACCACATAAACCTAATAACACCCCAATACCACATGAAAAAAAAGGTTTTGGCTGGAGTGATGTTAAAACATGAAATTAATGATTATGATCTAATGTTAAACTAAAGCAGAAATACATGAGGAATCTGATTAAAGCAGATCTAAAGTCACAGCATACACTTTCATTTTATAATAACAGAATTGTAATAACAATACAAAAACAGTTATATTTAATAGTCCAACATAAGCTTACTTGAACAATCTCCTTTCATGTTGTAAGTTCTGTTGTCTGCTGGCCATCTCTTTCGCATTTCTAAGGACTACATATCCCATGGTACCTTGCTTCTCTAAGCAGTGAATCCTGTACTACTCCTCTTTCTGAAACTCCTCTTCTCAGCACTTCTGTAGGTCAGAAGGTAGGTTCTATGAAATGTGTGACAGAACAGTCCCCACTCACAGGGCATGGTGAATACATGCCACAGAATTCAAGGATGTACAGTAATGCCGCATACACACAGTCGGAATTTACGACAGGAAATGTTCGATGGGAGCTTGTTGTCGGAAATTCTGACCGTGTGCAATCCAATGTGAAAGTGAATGTAAGATTTTATATTTTGGCCTTAGATACACTTTAAAGTTGTTGTAAAGGTAGAAGTTTTTTTTTACCTTAATGCATTCACTGCATTAAGGTAAGATAAAAAAAATTCTGTGTGCAGCTCCCCCCAGCCATCCTTATACTTTCCTGAGTCTGATCTCGATCCAGCACTGAGCAGTAACTCTCTCTGCTCTCTCTCTCCTGTATATCACAGCCTGTGAGGAGAGAGTAGGGGGTGGGGCCAAGCCGCACTCTGTGTGTCTAAGGAGACACAGAGCGTGGCTTGGGATTGAGCCCGCACATGTGCCCCCATTGTGAGCCTCTTGGCAGAAGTAATTAAGGAAAAAGCACAAGCGCCGTACTAAGTGTAGCATTAATACATTTTTTATGTACATGTAAAGACTGTTACTCACAAGAGTAAAGACACCATGAGCATGTAGCACCGTGGTTCATAATCATCACTGGAGCCGGGCGTCAGGGTGGCCTCTGCAGCTGGGTTCTTGGAGGGATGTCACCAGTGGATTCTGGTGTTTTCGTTAGATTAGGCGACCCTTCAGATTTTGTAACGGAAGTGACGTTCCATCACCGCTATCTTGCTACACCCCGCACTCGTCCACAATAAGGATACAGTGAGACAGCGACAAGCGGACATCTTGTTACACCCACCGGAGTCTTGCATTTCACACTTATTTTTAACAGTAAACTCAGCTTATATAGTGAAATTCAGTATTTTGAAATCCATGTTCTGTGATATTAACAAACCTGTGAGGTCAGTAGGCTTGCCGCTGCTTTTAAAATTCAACATCTAACTGTCTAACTGATTTTTATGTATATTGCTAGGATCTGACAATACATTACAGCCGCAAGCAGTTTTAAATGACATTTTTTTCCTTTAGAAATGTCATTTTGCTGCTCTCATTCATTACACTATGTACGGTCGCTATGTAAGCAGCCTTACATAGTCCTGGGCGTGGATTTAGCCCCCTGAGCCATGAAATCATGGCTCTCACAGCAAAGCACGCTGTGATTGGCCAAAGCATGCAGGCCAGGTGCATGTTTTGGCCAATCAGCAGTTGTCAATGCACTGCGGGATCGCAGTGCATTATGGGGCGTTCCGCAGGCGCTGGAATTTCCCGCAAACGCCCTATAATGTTCGGAATTAGGTGAACAAGCGAACACCCCATGTTTGAGTCGAACTTACGTTTGATTCAAACCATGGGCTCATCCCTACTGGTGAGTCTCTTCCTGACATCATTGAAATGAAATCACTGCCAGGTCTTTCTTTCATTTCATGTTTAGAAGCTGTTTTAGGACTGAAACATTAGTCCTGCGAATTTTTGCTTTAGATACTTCTCAAAAGTAAACAGCCATATTATAACTGTGGCACAAAAATTGTGCTACTGTATATGCCATGACATTTAATGGATGCTGTAAGATAAAGTTTTTTTAAGGGCTGTAACGGAAAGTCAAAGTGGGCATCTCAGTGTTATACTTTAGCATGGATTGGGATGGGTCCAATAGGCATCTGTAACCTGTATATAAAGTTAGTTGGAAAAAACTTACCCAAAATCTAGGACCAGACTTTGATGAGTACATAGTAAAAGTTCACAGATTAACACAATGGGGTTGATTTACTGAAAGCAAATAGGCTGTTCACTTTGCAAGGGAATTTGCCCCCATAGATTACCCAATCATGTGCAACAAAACTAACAAAAAAAGTATTTTTTCTTGCACATAATTGGATGATGGAAGTCGGCAGAGCTGCACCTTATTCAATAAGCTCTGGGACAAAATCCGTTGCTAATAACAATTTCCCTTGCAATGTGAACAGTCTATTTGCCATTAGTAAATCAACCCCAATGTGGTCTTCAGTCTTGGAGAACTAGACCTCTAAGTGCATAAATAAGGTTTGATTACTTAATATAGTAATTGAGGACAGGTCAGACTCCCTTTCATTAAGGACTTTTTGTTTGGAATGGTCTTGGTGACTGCAGATGTAAATGTTGAGTATCATGGAGCTGATAGTTCTACATGTGCTTTTGATTATAATAGAAAATGATTAAGAACTAAGCTTCTAGCAGAGACGTCCATTTATCTATGAGTTACTGAGTAACTGAGAGATGAATGAGCCTCCAGGCAATGTCAGGGATTGGGGAAATTAGAGACAGAGGCCCTTATGTAATATGCTGGGTAGAGTGTGCTGAAAGACCTGTTCGCCATGATTACAGAACAATAAACATCTTTTTCACAACTGAAGAGCAAAACAATCTAACTTTAATTAAAAAAAATGATGTTTCTTTTGCCATTGCTCTTCTGCTGTAATATTTTGAACACAAAGCCCTGGTTGTCAGAGTTTTAAAATCATTTTCAAGACATGTTATTGCTGAGTTCATTTTCCTAGGCATGTTATGCATGATTGTGTTCCAGATGACCGTGGAGCACGCTATTCCCCAATATGACATGTTTAGTGAATCTGTTACGAAATACTGTTTTTGACTTTAAATGTTCCTTTAACCTCCCTGGCAGTATGATTATTTCAGATTTTTGATGCTCTAAGAGGTACATTGGCGTAATTTGGCGTTTTATATTCTAGGCCTGTAATTCTTAGGAATAACACACTTAAATCTGTCTAAACAAGAGTCTAGTAGACATCCCGGGTATGAGTAAAGTTTGAAACACGAAATCATAAATTATAATATAATAAATAACTATAAATAATTATAACAAATAATAATATAATAATAATAGAAATTATTCAATAATGTAATCAAATCAAAAACACTGAAATTTGCTCAGTTGCAGAATTGTCGCTGTCATTACTTTCAGTGTTTGATGACGAATTTCCCCACAAATCACTATCACTCAATTCTACAAGTGATTCTAATTTATTATAGCTGTTTTTATGTAAAGGGACGCTTTTTGGTTGCTATGGACCTTCTCCAGTTTCCAGGCAGAAAGAACAGTATATATAATATAAAACTGCATGCAGGGCACTGGACAAACTATTAGGGACAAAAGGGGGGTGAAATAATGTAATACAGTAATGTATACTGTAAGATTACAGTGTACTGTATGTGTAATTTGTTTTTCACTTCTTGAATTTGGCCCCGTGCTCCGTCCCCGTGTGTCTCAACGCTCACAGGGAACAGAGCTCGGTACTGTGATGGATCCGGCGGAGGACACGGCTCGCAGACACAGCGGGGTGACATCGCAGGATCAAGGTAAGTAACTTTGCCTGGATCCTGCGATGCGATCCCGAGTGTGGCTCGGGGTTACCGCTTTTGGTACTGAAAATCCACCCCGAGCTACACTCGGGATTACCGCTAAGGAGGTTAAAGCTAAACTAAAGTCAGAGAATAAAAACTGCTAGGAGGTAGATTCCTTTTGCTCCTAGTAGCCCTTTATTTGATGTATAACTAAAGGCAAAAAAAGTCTATTCTTTTTTTATTTGGATCAGCAGCGGTCGGTCCATAAGGGGCGCTGGGGCACCGCCCCCCTAATCTCCATGCGCCGCCTCCTAATCTCCATGCGGGATGCCGGACTCATAGGTTTCTATGAGTTTTTTTGTTTTTTTTAAGCACATGATTAGAGCCTGGGGCTCTAATTGGCTTAAAAAAGGTTTGGCTCTGCGCCCCAAACCCACCCACTTGTGACATTAGCGAATCAATAATTACTATTGTCTTACAGCTTTTCCTCCCGGCCAATCAGAACAGGAGGCGGATCTTAAGACCGGATTAGCTGGAAGGAGAAGCCGGTGGGAGCCCAGACCTGGATGTGTTAAGTGCAGACCTGGCGGGGGGGTTTGTTTGCCATCCCTCCCCCCAAAAATGGAGCATCAGTCACCACTGATTTGGATAGCGTAATGAGGCGTTAGAACCACTGTCACGTTTATATTGCTGCCTGTGTCCCCATTAGGGAGATTCATTCTCTCTAACTGCCCTGGTCCCCAATGTAACTGGGAGTGAAAGTGATGGTAAATCCAAAGTTTTGAGTTGCCATTAGAGTTCTAGTTCTAGTTTTGAGTGCAGCAGGTACATCATCAGTGGCTTACCAATGGCAGACATGGAAGACACCAGACCAGGAAGAAGACCTGCAGAACCGTCATTTGCTGTAATGGAGTAGTGTGAACATTTGTACAAGTGCTGAAAATTTTTTTGATAGATTTTTTTTAAATTATAGCTCTCCAAAAACATGCACGGACTGATGTGAATGTATGTACAATATATGTACAGTATGTAAAGCACTGCGTAAATTGACGGCGCAGAATAAGTACTTGTAATAAATAAATAAATACAATCAATTACAAAGATTTGACTGCTGAACAGTTTATCAACTTGGTCTTCAGTGACCACCACAAGTGCAAGACTTCTCAGTAGATGCACACCTTTGTATATTTGTTACAGGTTTTGAAGGTTCACCCTAGGGTCTGAAGCCTTTTGCTCTTCAAAAACTGCAGCATCGTTGCAGCCATGTTAACGTGATATTAGTTAACGCTGACAAAAAAATTTGCAAAGAGGCTTTTCATTTTACTTATAAAAAGAAACCATGTTGATTGGGATGTACTAACCCTTATTAAATAACCCTTTTTTATTTGGTTTAGTAAGGTAAGTAAAGTGAGCACAATGAAAGATTCACTTAAGGAGAGCCTCATTATTTTTCCTTATTGTAGTGTGTACATTTTATTTAATGAACTAGTATCTCAAGTCTTTTTCTGTGTAGAGAAGGACAATCTTTTGATTGACAGGTGGGGGAAAAATGAGCATGCAATGAAAATACAGGACTGGGGAATTATTCCTCTCTCCGGAGATTGCAGTCTATTTGTGTTGAACATATGTAAAAGACATGTGAATACATAATCCAAAGTTATAAAAAGTATATAGCTACATGTGCTGACCCGTCTACATATATATTAGTCCTCTGTCCCTGGGCTCCTCGTAGCTAGTGAAACCTGTTCTTTCCTCTCCCTCCAATCATAAATAATGCTATACTTCTAATTACTAATAGGTTTCAAATGTTACTTTCCAACAATGGTCCCTTTCTCAGCTTCTCTGCACTGGGGTACACTGGAAACACTGATACAGCACCCCTGGCTGCTTCCCAGCCAAGGGTATACTATATTGCACTTGTGATAATGAGACTATTTGTTATCTGGCTGGTTTCCAAGTGAAAGGGGGGGGGGGGTTATGAATAGAGTTAAATCATCCTTCAAGGCTCTCACCCTAATTCTTCCGTTCTGCCTAGTTTACACCTCTGACAACAAAACACACACTCCAGGGATCTACCAAAAAGGTATGGAGTTCCTTGAAGTTCATAACATATGACCCTATAGACAAGGGTACCGTGACATAAATAGTTATGCATTATTCGTAATTCACAACTCAACATGAATAGACAACTGAGCCTCACAAAAAACAGTCTGATATTAAAATCAAGTACAACAAGGGATCTGACACTGCACATTCTCTTTGCTATCACCAGGGTTGCAAAATCAAATAAAACTCAAACTCTCTGTTTGGCCGAATAAATCCTACTGAGTTTTAAAAGCCTCCTTAAATTTCTGTGCAACTGGTTTACTAAAGATGGCCATAGTCCTCAGACAGTGAGGGGGACGTGAAAGCACAACCTGCCCAATTTACATTGACTTTTGGCACAGCTTCAGCCATGTACTGTATGTGTGTGCAGATCATTCAAGAGGTCTTGCTTATACTATAGGTGAAGGGAAAGGAAGGCACCTACACTGTAGGCAACCTTGGTGGCAGGAACATAGCTGTTGATTTAAGTTTGCTAACTTGTCCAATAGCTTTCAACCCCTAAATCTGTTGGCTGGTACTGTTTGTTGGTCTTCTTTGTCCAAAGACATAAGATCATATCTAGCTCCCACTGAGAAACTATATTTTCATGTTTATCAGCACCGAAAAACCTGCACTGTCATAACAGTTAAACTCAGGTCTTTCTCCTTTTTAGCAAAAATTAACTTACGTCTTCCTACCTCTTTCACTACCATTTATCCTTTAGATACCATGCTTTCATCCTTCTTCTAACTAACTTTTACATTTCCCTTTATCATATTATTGTTGTACAATTTAGTGACATATAGTTGTATATAGTTGTATATCAGTGATTCTACAAGTAAATACATAATTATTATCTTTTCTATTGCTACCATGATATATTCTGCATACCTAAAGTGCCTATTACCTGACCCGTATTATGTTTTCTTGTAAATATATTGCTATTTACACTCTAGAATCAGTTCTATACACCTTGAAAACCTTTTCATGTAAAGCCTTAGTACAGCCAAAATCATAAAACTGAAAAAACAGCACAAGGGACAAAACTTAGTTGTTGATTTCTCTTCTGAAAATCTTCCACCATCCTGCATCCCTGCTCCCCCTCTTCCCCGTTACTGTCATTTGGGGTTCCTAGAACTAAGAGGGTGTTACAGGCCCTCATCAAGAGAGCCTGACTATGCCCGCCCTTTCTGCCCAGCTCTGTCCTTCAAAGAAATCATACCATAGCTTCTATGAATGGAACGCAATGTTTGAATGGAAGGGGCAGACCTATCAATCATCCTCCCATCCTCCATTCATAGATCATGTTCCATTCATAGAGGGATGGGGGAAGGTGTTCACAAACATAAGAGGAATCAGCACAAGGGACACATCCTGTTGACTATATGTTATGTCCCTTGTGCTGATTTTTCTATTTGTGATTTTGGTTGCACTTAGGCTTTAATTTGTAACTGTTGAATAAGAAATAATTGTATAGTCACTTCTGTCCAACGTGATTCCATCGGACAGTAATATACACCCTCAGTCACTATACAAAATCCTCAGTGAGGGGCCAGCTGATGGCCAGCAGAAAGCCACCTGAGACAAATACAATGTGTGAGAATTCTCAACTCCTTTAGTAAATTAGCCTTAATAACTGTATAGAAGGCAGGCAAGATGAGGTCTGGACTTTGACCGCGCCCACCACTGAACAAGGGAACAAAGTGTGGGAGCACGCTGTTGTGGTGTTCCTGTGTTAGTTCCAATGGCTCTAGTAGCACTGGGGTTCATTAGAAATGTTTGTAAGCACAGGCATTGGATTGAGGAGTTTCTAAATAATGATGTCATCAGGAAGATAGCAAACTGCACCTCATATGGCATTATCTTGGTACTGGAACACACAGGTGAAAAGATAGTTACCAGGTTTTACAAACTTAGTTGTCTAAATGAAATTGTAATTCTGTGGCGTTAATAATGACTTTCTAGACAGGGAAATAATTATTTCAGTAACTATTACCTATTAAACCAACATCAAAGTGGTCTGAGAGATAGCTTCTGTTGCACATTTCTCAGACCTACCTCATTAAGTGAATAGGTTCATAATACTTAATGCTATTTTGTTTCACCATTGTAAAGTACAGAAGAACGCTCATAGTCAGAGGCCAGGCCATGTGAACCCTCTTGTCTGCTTAGCTTACACAACTTTCTTTTTAGCAGCACTGACTGGTCACCTTTTCTCCTAAAGCAATTACTGATTTCCTGCAGCCATTGCTAAAACTACCCTCATTACTTGGCCAGGAAATGAATACTCAAACTGTTGCTTCATGAGGGTCCATTAGCCACAGTCAAGAGGGTGATGACTGAAGCAGTACAGAGCAAAACTTTCTTTATTTTACTTATTTAGTTATTCAAAAGAACAGCATGCACATAGTAGACAGCCACCATTTTCAACTGTCATTAATGGTACATTATCACCTATACACAATGGAAGAACCCATTCTGACTGTTTATATAAAGCAGTACAAAGTGGAATGGGGATAATACGAGCACATTAACCCAGAGCGACCCATCAGATTTCACTTTAATCAGAAATTGATTGTTATGAGATACGTTATACCTGATATTTACTATTTACCTTACCGAATAAGACATGTTTGTGTGTCCTGAAAAAAGAAGTATGGCTTCTAAAAAAAAAAAAAAATTATTCTCAACTGGGTGAATGTAGCATGGGTCCAATGCTGCATCTGTCCCATGCTGCTTTTTAGACTGAGAACCAAGCATTTAAAGACTGTTGAACGCTCAGCTCTCAGTCATCAGTGAGCAGAGACTGTCAGTCCTAGCTCTTCAGAGCTCACTGGAGTGTTGAGCTGTGCAGGGGGCGGGAGTGGCTGGCTCAGGATCCCAGTGGCTCGCTGAGAAGCTGAGCCAGCTGCAGGTCTAGGCATCTGGGTGCCTCCAGACTTTAAAGTCAGATAGATGTTTTCACCATAACAGAACATGGTAGTGAGTTGCCACATCCCTAGTAAACATGAAAAATCAAAGTACCTCCTAAATGGGACTTTAAATTGGCAACAACACTGAAAATGTGTAAAAATTATTTTTTATTGAAAATTCAAGATAAAAAAAACATCAATCACATGATGATGGTTGCTAAAACACAAAAAACAAAATGCAAAATATCTTGCGGGAGATTAATTATACAATTGTCTGATAGTTGCTCTCCAATGTCCGAAAACCTCTTCGGTACCCGACGTGTTTCAGGTTCAAAGCCATTTCATCAGGGGTATTTATATAGGAGAATTTAAATTTCGGAATGAGGTGAATGGTGCAGCACTCAGGTACATAGTTAATCAGGCAAGATTGAAATGATCACTGTCAGTGATTGGAAGTCTGGTTTAGCCTGTATTTCAGCCTATCATGTCCAGGGATGGTACCGTGCCACTTCCCCCATAGGTAAAGGGTATGCAGCTTGAAGGAGGAACTTAAATATTCAAACAAGAGTATCCTAGTAAAGGCCGGGTCAGGCCTTTCCACAATCTTTGATTGAAGAGAGAGGTGGAAAGTATACTAGGTGCAATCAGCGCTCCTTGTGCTGTTTCTGAAGGTCTATAGAGTACGTCGTCCGCCCTGGCAGTGTCTGCTTAGGGCGTATGGTGTACCCTATGGACCTTCGGAAACAGCATAAGGAGCGCTGATCGCTCCTAGTATACTTTCCACCTCTCCCTTCAATCAAGGATTGTGGAAAGGCCTGACCCGGCCTTTACTAGGATACTCTTGTTTGAATTTTTAAGTTCCTCCTTCAAGCTGCATACCCTTTACCTATAAGGGGAGTGACACGGTACTAGGGATGAGCTTCGTGTTCGAGTCGAACCCATGTTCGACTCGAACATCGGCTGTTCGGTCGTTCGCCGAATTGCGAACGATATGGGCCGTTCGCGCCAAATTCGTGTGGCGCGTCACGGCCCATAATTCACTGCGGCATCGCAGTGCATTGCTGGCTGATGATTGGCCAAGCATGCACTATGACCCGCATGCTTGGCCAATCACAGCGCCGTCAGTAGAGAGAGCTGTAATTGGCCAAAGCCAGGGTGGCTTTGGCCAATTATGGCTCAGGGGATTTAGTACACACCCCACACTATATAAGGCCGCCTGCACGGCGGCCCTGTGTAGTGTGTGTTCCGGTGTGCTGAGAGATAGAGAGAGAGAGAGACAGTGTCATTTGATTTGAGTTAGATAGATTAGGCAGAACAGTCAGTCAGTTAGCTGCACTTACAGTGTATTGTGTATATATATGCATCCCAGGTGTTGCATATATATATATACACTGTATTCAGTTTAGCTAGATCCGTTCCTGTTATCTTCTATCTAGACTATTTACATTTAGTGCAGTGTGTCCTGCTCACAGTGTTCAGCTAGATCCGTTCCTGCTATTTACATTCAGTGCAGTGCGTCCTGCTCACAGTGTTCAGCTAGATCCGTTCCTGGTATTTACATTTAGTGCAGTGCGTCCTGCTCACAGTGTTCAGCTAGATCCGTTCCTGCTATTTACATTCAGTGCAGTGCGTCCTGCTCACAGTGTTCAGCTAGATCCGTTCCTGGTATTTACATTTAGTGCAGTGCGTCCTGCTCACAGTGTTCAGCTAGATCCGTTCCTGCTATTTACATTCAGTGCAGTGCGTCCTGCTCACAGTGTTCAGCTAGATCCGTTCCTGCTATTTACATTCAGTGCAGTGCGTCCTGCTCACAGTGTTCAGCTAGATCCGTTCCTGGTATTTACATTTAGTGCAGTGCGTCCTGCTCACAGTGTTCAGCTAGATCCGTTCCTGCTATTTACATTCAGTGCAGTGCGTCCTGCTCACAGTGTTCAGCTAGATCCGTTCCTGGTATTTACATTTAGTGCAGTGCGTCCTGCTCACAGTGTTCAGCTAGATCCGTTCCTGCTATTTACATTCAGTGCAGTGCGTCCTGCTCACAGTGTTCAGCTAGATCCGTTCCTGCTATTTACATTCAGTGCAGTGCGTCCTGCTCACAGTGTTCAGCTAGATCCGTTCCTGGTATTTACATTTAGTGCAGTGCGTCCTGCTCACAGTGTTCAGCTAGATCCGTTCCTGCTATTTACATTCAGTGCAGTGCGTCCTGCTCACAGTGTTCAGCTAGATCCGTTCCTGCTATTTACATTCAGTGCAGTGCGTCCTGCTCACAGTGTTCAGCTAGATCCGTTCCTGGTATTTACATTTAGTGCAGTGCGTCCTGCTCACAGTGTTCAGCTAGATCCGTTCCTGCTATTTACATTCAGTGCAGTGCGTCCTGCTCACAGTGTTCAGCTAGATCCGTTCCTGCTATTTACATTCAGTGCAGTGCGTCCTGCTCACAGTGTTCAGCTAGATCCGTTCCTGGTATTTACATTTAGTGCAGTGCGTCCTGCTCACAGTGTTCAGCTAGATCCGTTCCTGCTATTTACATTCAGTGCAGTGCGTCCTGCTCACAGTGTTCAGCTAGATCCGTTCCTGGTATTTACATTTAGTGCAGTGCGTCCTGCTCACAGTGTTCAGCTAGATCCGTTCCTGCTATTTACATTCAGTGCAGTGCGTCCTGCTCACAGTGTTCAGCTAGATCCGTTCCTGCTATTTACATTCAGTGCAGTGCGTCCTGCTCACAGTGTTCAGCTAGATCCGTTCCTGGTATTTACATTTAGTGCAGTGCGTCCTGCTCACAGTGTTCAGCTAGATCCGTTCCTGCTATTTACATTCAGTGCAGTGCGTCCTGCTCACAGTGTTCAGCTAGATCCGTTCCTGGTATTTACATTTAGTGCAGTGCGTCCTGCTCACAGTGTTCAGCTAGATCCGTTCCTGCTATTTACATTCAGTGCAGTGCGTCCTGCTCACAGTGTTCAGCTAGATCCGTTCCTGCTATATACATTTAGTGCAGTACGTCCTGCTCACAGTGTTCAGCTAGATCCGTTCCTGTTATCTTCCTACTGACAGGCAGGCTTGTCTGGTTACAGTATATAAAGCTACCTTAAGAAAATTACAGGTGTTCTTTTTGATCCTATTAGTACCACGGTCAGGCAGCTAGACTATTTACATTTAGTACAGTGCGTCCTGCTCACAGTGTTCAGCTAGATCCGTTCCTGTTATCTTCCTACTGACAGGCAGGCTTGTCTGGTTACAGTATATAAAGCTACCTGAAGAAAATTACAGGTGTTCTTTTTGATCCTATTAGTACCACGGTCAGGCAGCTAGACTATTTACATTTAGTACAGTGTGTCCTGCTCACAGTGTTCAGCTAGATCCGTTCCTGTTATCTTCCTACTGACAGGCAGGCTTGTCTGGTTACAGTATATAAAGCTACCTTAAGAAAATTACAGGTGTTCTTTTTGATCCTATTAGTACCACGGTCAGGCAGCTAGACTATTTACATTTAGTACAGTGCGTCCTGCTCACAGTGTTCAGCTAGATCCGTTCTTGCTATTTACATTCAGTGCAGTGCGTCCTGCTCACAGTGTTCAGCTAGATCCGTTCCTGGTATTTACATTTAGTGCAGTGCGTCCTGCTCACAGTGTTCAGCTAGATCCGTTCCTGCTATTTACATTCAGTGCAGTGCGTCCTGCTCACAGTGTTCAGCTAGATCCGTTCCTGCTATATACATTTAGTGCAGTACGTCCTGCTCACAGTGTTCAGCTAGATCCGTTCCTGTTATCTTCCTACTGACAGGCAGGCTTGTCTGGTTACAGTATATAAAGCTACCTTAAGAAAATTACAGGTGTTCTTTTTGATCCTATTAGTACCACGGTCAGGCAGCTAGACTATTTACATTTAGTACAGTGCGTCCTGCTCACAGTGTTCAGCTAGATCCGTTCTTGCTATTTACATTCAGTGCAGTGCGTCCTGCTCACAGTGTTCAGCTAGATCCGTTCCTGGTATTTACATTTAGTGCAGTGCGTCCTGCTCACAGTGTTCAGCTAGATCCGTTCCTGCTATTTACATTCAGTGCAGTGCGTCCTGCTCACAGTGTTCAGCTAGATCCGTTCCTGCTATATACATTTAGTGCAGTACGTCCTGCTCACAGTGTTCAGCTAGATCCGTTCCTGTTATCTTCCTACTGACAGGCAGGCTTGTCTGGTTACAGTATATAAAGCTACCTTAAGAAAATTACAGGTGTTCTTTTTGATCCTATTAGTACCACGGTCAGGCAGCTAGACTATTTACATTTAGTACAGTGCGTCCTGCTCACAGTGTTCAGCTAGATCCGTTCCTGTTATCTTCCTACTGACAGGCAGGCTTGTCTGGTTACAGTATATAAAGCTACCTTAAGAAAATTACAGGTGTTCTATCCCAGCTTAGTGCAGCTACAGGCCATTAGTATGTCTGGAAGGCCAAGAAGGAGAGGCAGACAGTCACAAGCCAATAAGAGAGGGCAAGCAGGCTCTGTGTCTAGTGCTGGTCGTGGAGACGGTGCATCCTCATCAGCACGTGGCCATGGGACACGCTTGGCCTTTTTTTCGGCAGCTGGCCGTGTTGAGCCGCAACATGCGGAAGACTTGGTCGAGTGGATGACCAAGCCGTCCTCATCCTCCTCATCCTCTCTCACCCATGCCCAGGGTGCTTTGTCTGGCAAAGCAGCGGCCTCTTCCCTCAGCTCAATGTCATCAGTGACTCCTTCCCTAGCTCCACCATGTCCTCATGAGGATTCCCTCGAACTGTTTGACCACAGTGTTGGGTACATGCTCCAGGAGGATGCCCAGCGTTTGGAAGGCTCTGATGATGATACTGAGCTCAATGAAAGCAGTAACATGAGCACGGACAGAGGGGGTGCCCAAGAAGGACAGCAATCTGGCAGTCATGCTCCCCCTGCTGCAGCATACTGCCAGGTTTGCTCCAGTGATGAGGAGGGAGGGGATGATGAGGTCACTGACTCAACGTGGGTGCCTGATAGGAGAGAGGAGGAGGAGGAGGAGGAGGAGGAGGTGGCACATCACCAACTAGGCAGGATGCCCTCCAGGGGCCAGCCTAAGGGCAGCACATTGACTGCATCACACCCCAAAGCTCCACATGTGCAGGGCGCTGCAGTCTCTGCGCGTTATTCAAAAAGTTCTTTGGTGTGGGCCTTTTTTGAGACGAGTGCATCAGATCGCACCGCTGCTATTTGCAACATATGTCTCAAGCGTATCTCGCGTGGCCAAAACATCTCCCGCTTGGGTACCACATGCTTGACCAGACATATGTTGACCTGCCATGCAGTTCGTTGGCAAGCGTATCTAAAAGACCCACACCAAAGAACAAAGACGATCTCTCCTTGCTCCTCATCAGCTGAGATTTCCAACCCCACTAGACCTTCAGTCCTCTCTGAGACCTGCAGTGAGAGGAATGAAGGTGTAGAATTAGGTGTGTCACAGCCAAGTACTTGTGGGCAATCTGCTTTTGGTACACCGACGTCAGATTGTACCAGGCAAATTTCCCTGCCCCAGCTGCTGCACCGCCGAAAGAAGTTTGCTCCCAGCCATCCACATGCCCAGCGGTTGAATGCTAGCTTGGCAAAATTGCTAGCACTTCAACTGCTGCCTTTTCAGTTGGTAGACTCTGCCCCCTTCCGTGAGTTTGTGGAATGTGCGGTTCCTCAGTGGCAGGTACCCAAACGCCACTTTTTCTCACGGAAGGCGATTCCGGCTCTCTACCGGCATGTGGAAGGCAATGTCCATGCCTCGCTGGACAGGGCGGTCAGCGGTAAGGTGCATATTACCGCTGACTCATGGTCCAGCAGGCATGGACAGGGACGTTACTTAAGTTTCACGGCGCATTGGGTGACTCTGCTGGCAGCTGGGAAGGATGCAGGACAAGGTGCAGTAATGTTGGAGGTTGTTCCGCCACCACGCCTCCAAAATGCTGATTGTGACACACCTCTCTCCTCCACCCCCTCCTCTTCTTCTTCCTCCATGGCCTCTTCCTCGGAACCAGCGGTGCTCCGTAGGCGTTCAAGGGGCTACGCAAGTACGCAGGCCAAAAGATGCCATGCGGTGCTTGAGCTGGTGTGCTTGGGGGACAGGAGCCACACTGGGGCAGAGGTTCTGTCAGCTCTGCAGGGGCAGGTTCAGAGGTGGTTGACGCCACGCCAACTTAAGGCAGGAATGGTGGTTTGCGACAATGGCACCAACCTCCTCTCTGCCCTCCGACAGGGACAACTGACCCATGTGCCCTGTTTGGCTCACGTCCTTAACTTGGTGGTGCAGCGGTTCTTGGGCAGGTACCCGGGCTTACAGGATGTCCTGAGGCAGGCCAGGAAAGTCTCTGTGCATTTCCGCCGGTCATATAATGCCAGTGCTCGGCTGACGGACCTCCAAAAGGAGTTTAACCTGCCCAAGAACCGCCTAATCTGTGACATGCCCACCAGGTGGAACTCGACGTTGGCCATGCTGCAGCGGCTGCACACGCAGCAGAGGGCCATCAATGAGTACCTGTGCGACTATGGCACCAGGACAGGGTCAGGGGACCTTGGTTTTTTTTCCCCACGCCAGTGGGCCATGATCAGGGATGCATGCACTGTCCTGTCACCATTCGAGGAGGCCACGAGGATGGTGAGCACTGACAGTGCATGCATCAGTGACACTGTCCCCCTTGTCCACCTGTTGGAGCACACGCTGCGTGGAATAATGGACAGGGCACTTGAGGCAGAACAGAGGCAGGAAGAGGAGGACTTCCTTAGCTCTCAAGGCCCCCTTTATCCAGACAGTGTTCCTGCGTGCCCGCCGATCACACAGGAAGAGGACGAGGAGGAGGAGGAGGAGGAGGAGGAAGATTGTGTCAGTATGGAGGTGGAGCCTGGCACTCAGCATCAGCAGTCTTTAAGGGATCAGTCCCAAGGAACACATGGACTTGTACGTGGCTGGGAGGAGGTGGCTGCGGACGTTGTTGTCCTTAGTGACCCAGAGGACTCCGGACCGAATGCCTCAGCAAACCTACGCTGCATGGCCTCCCTGATCCTGCAAAGCCTGCGTAAGGATCCTCGTATTCGTGGTATCAAGGAGAAGGACCAATACTGGCTGGCAACCCTCCTTGATCCACGTTACAAGGGTAAGGTTGCGGACCTTATCTTGCCATCGCAGAGGGAGCAGAGGATGAAACATCTTCGGGAGGCCTTGCAGAAAGGTCTGTGCAACGCGTTCCCAGAGACTGGGAGGTTACAAACTCCTGTTTCTGGACAACGTGTTGCTGAGGCTTCGGTCAGTCAAAGAAGGAGCGGTGGAGAAGGTGGCCGTCTGACCGATGCGTTCAGACAATTTTTTGGTCCGCAGCCCCAAGGTATGATCGGTTCCAGCAACCATCGCCAGCGTCTGTTTTACATGGTGCAGGAATACCTAGGGGCAAGATCAGACTTGGACACCTTTCCCACCGAAAATCCTCTGGGTTACTGGGTCTTGAGGATGGATCACTGGCCAGAGCTTGCACAGTATGCAATTGAGCTACTGGCCTGTCCTGCATCCAGCGTTCTTTCGGAACGCACATTCAGTGCTGCTGGAGGCGTGGTAACCGATCACAGGGTGCGTCTGTCCACCGACTCGGTCGATCGGCTGACCTTCATAAAAATGAATCAGTCTTGGATCACCACCAGCTACCAAGCACCTGATGCAGATGTAACCGAATAATTTTTTTTGAAATCTCAGATCCCTTCAAAGACTGCCTATGCTGATGCTGAGTGACTATCCCTGAGTAATTATCCTCTTCCTCCTCAATCATCACGCTGATAGCTTGTAAGAACATTTTTGGTTCTGGGCGCCACCACCAGTGCCTAAGGCACAATTTTTCAGCCCCTGTTTAACAGGGGCGTGTAATTACAATTTTTGATGTAATACTTTGCAGCAGGGCTCGTTCCTGCATTCCAACTAGAGTGTCTGTGAGGGGTTGCAGTGTTGTGGCACCAGCACCAGTGCCTAAGACCCAATTTTTCAGCCCCTGTCTAACAGGGGCGTGTAATTACAATTTTTGATGCAATACTTTGCAGCAGGGCTTGTTCCTGCGTTTCAACTAGAGTGTCTGTGAGGGGTTGCAGTGTTGTGGCACCAGCACCAGTGCCTAAGACCCAATTTTTCTGCCCCTGTCTAACAGGGGCGTGTAATTACAATTTTTGATGCAATACTTTGCAGCAGGGCTCGTTCCTGCGTTCCAACTAGAGTGTCTGTGAGGGGTTGCAGTGTTGTGGCACCAGCACCAGTGCCTAAGGCCTAATTTTTCAGCTCCTGTTCAACAGGGGCATGTAATTACAATTCTTGATCTAATATTTCACAGCAGGGCCCTGTGAGGGCTTACAGTGTTTTGGCCACAGCAACACCTAAGGCCCAAATTTCTGCTGAGTATATAGGGCAGGACCCTACTTTCAAACATCTAACTTACAAACGACTCCTACTTGCAAACGGAAGGAGACAACAGGAAGTGAGATGAAATCTACCCCTAAGGAAGGGAAATTCTCTCCTGTAAGAGTTAATATGGGAAAACAATTTCTCCTTTCCACTGATGCTTTCCAATCCTTGTTCCACAAAAAAACCCAAATTTTCAAAAAACATTTTTCATTGGGACAAAAAAGTGAGGTGAAATCTTCTGAAGAGGAGGAAAGACGCAAAACAAATGTCACAGGGGTGATAACCCTTCCCTATGTTTTCCAAAAAGCTTAGAAAAGATTTTTTGGCTGGAGCTAAACACATTAAAAATGTTCAAAATTACAAACAGATTCTACTTAACAACAAACCTACAGTCCCTGTCTTGTTTGCACCGCCTGAATACTGCTGTTCAGAGTATATAGGGACCTTTCCTTATTTTAATTTGGGTGCGGGGTTCCCCTTAATATCCATACAAGACCCAAAGGGCCTGGTAATGGACTGGGGGGTACCCATGCCGTTTGTCTCACTGATTTTCATCCATATTGCCATGACCCGACATGACATTAAACCCGCAAGCAGTTTTAAATGAGATTTTTTCCTTTAAAAATGACATTTGGTGCAGGGACTGTTCTAAACATGGGAAACACGCGTCACTTTACAGGCATACTATAGACACCCCCCAGGTACGATATTTAAAGGAATATTTCACTTTTTTTTTTTTACTTTAAGCATCATTAAAATCACTGCTCCCGAAAAAACGGCCGTTTTTAAAAGTTTTTTTTGCATTGATACATGTCCCCTGGGGTAGGACCCGGGTCCCCACACCCTTTTTAGGACAATACCATGCAAATTAGCCTTTAAAATGAGCACTTTTGATTTCGAACGTTCGAGTCCCATAGACGTCAATGGGGTTCTAACGTTCGTGCGAACTTGCGGTCCGTTCGCGGGTTCTGGTGCGAACCGAACCGGGGGGTGTTCGGCTCATCCCTACACGGTACCATCCCTGGACATGACAGGCTGAAATACAGGCTAAACCAGACTTCCAATCACAGCACCCATTGACAATGATCATTTCAATCTTGCCTGATTAACTATGTATCTGAGTGCTGCACCATTCACCTCATACCGAAATGTAAATTCTCCTATATAAATACCCATGATGAAAGGGCTTTGAACCTGAAACGCGTTGGTTACCAAAGAGGTTTTCAGACATTGGAGAGCAACTATCAGAAAATTGTATCATTAATCTACCGCAAGATATTTTGTTTTTTGTGTGGTTTGTCAACATATATGTGTTTTAGCAACCATCATCATGTGATTGATGTTCTTTTAATCTTGAATTTTTAATAAAGAATAATTTTTACACATTTTTAGTGTTGTTGCCAATTTAAAGTCCCATTTAGGGGGTACTTTGATTTTTCGGACTTTTAAGTCGGGAACAATCCAGAGCCTGGACTGGCTTAGTGCTTTAGCCCTCTGTCAGCTGAAAACAGGTCACAGGAGTGCAGAACGAACTCCTGCACTCCTGTGATCTATAGGAGAAATAAGGCCAAAAAAGCTTTGGCCATGATTCTTACATTATAATTCAACCAATCAAATTAGTAGGAGCTAATAATGTCTTTCCTGAAAATTTTGCAAATGAGGCAACTTTTTTCAGTAAAGAAAAGTGGAAGGTTATTTCCACTGAAGGGGGAGTTATGTTCCATGGTTTCTGGGAAAAAGATGTCTAAGCTGAAGAGTATGAAGCAGGTTCAACATTTATGCCAAGTCTTTTATCATTTTGACCAAAGCAAAAAGAACAATGACTTCTTTTTATATACGCTTCACCTTTGTTGTCCCCAACATGTTAAATAACGACATGCTGGTAGGTTAATTGGCTCCTGTCCAAATTGGGCCTAGTATATGCGTGTGAGATAGGGGGCTTAGATTATAAGCTACTTGAGGGCATTGACGAATGTGAATGTATAGCATATAAAGTTCAGCCAATGAAATGACTGCAGGCAAAGAGATAATTTCTTTTTCCTTGCCTGTAGGTCATCTTACAAATTTCATCAGCATCCCCCATGTACTTCAATTTCTGTTGCCTTCAGATGCCCAAAAATGAAAAGAGACCAGACTAGAAAAAGAATAATATGAACTGTGAAAATGGGAAATGTTTTAAACTCTTTACTCCTATATATCATATTAGATGATATTTAAAGCCTTATCCCGCGTACACACGACCGAACTTTACGGCATACTTTGCCCGGCGGACTTTTCAACGGACTTTACGACAGACTTTCCGAATGAACTGACTTGCCTACACGATCAACCAAAGTCCGACAGATTCGTATGTGATGACGTACGACCGGACTAAAACAAGGAAGTTCATAGCCAGTAGCCAATAGCTGCCCTAGCATTGTTTTTTGTCCGTCGGACTAGCATACAGATGAGTGGACTATTCGACCGGATTCAAGTCCGTCGGATAGATTTGAAACATGTTTCAAATCTAAGTCCGTCAAACTTTTGAGAAAACAAAGTCCGCTGGAGGCCACACACGCTCGAAATGTCCGACGAAATCCAGTATACCGGACCAAGTATGCCGTAAAGTCCGATCGTGTATACACGGCATTAGATTAACTTTTCAGAAAAAAATGAAAAGGGGTGAACTAAATCTCTGCACCCTTCCCTCCAGTTCAGGCTGTACTTACCTTCGTGGGTGATGAGCTGTTAGTGCCCATGCAAATGGTGTAGCGGTCTTGGGATCTGAAATCCCTGCTCTTCTCCCTCTTCTTTCTGTAGTACTTCCGGGATGGATCGGGTCGATGTTCTGCACAGGTGCTGCTAACCAATCACAATCATTGTGATCTATCCTAGAAGCGCTGCAGAAAGAAGAGGGAGAGGAGAGGGGATTTCAAATCCCCCGATTGCTACACCTGCTGCATGAACACTGACAGCTCATCACCCATGGAGGTAAGTACAGCCGGGACTGGGGGGATAAGGGAGGGTATAGGGCAGTGATGGCGAACCTTTGCACCCCAGATGTTTTGGAACTACATTTCCCATCATTCTCAACTACACTGCAGAGCGCATGAGCATCATGGGAAATGTAGTTCCAAAACATCTGGGGTGCCAAGGTTCACCATCACTGGTATAGGGTGTTAAAAGAGAAATTTATTTTTTGTTTTTTTGTTTTCAAAATCATACTTACCTAGATGGATGCAGCATCGGTCCGATGTTGCATCTGTCCCACGTCGGCTCTAAGACTGAGAACTGAGCAATCAAAGGCCACTGATTGCTCGGTTCTCAGAGCTCCATGAGCAGGGAGCTGGTGACTGTCAGTTGCTGTCTCTCTGCTCTGCCCCCTGTGCTCGCTGGAGCTATAGGCTGTGGAGGGGGTGGGGGCGGCAGGGTCAGGACCTCAGCAGCTCACTGAGAGGCTGAGCCGGGTGCTGATCCAGGGTTGTGGGCAGATCCTGACTTTATTGTCGCTATAGGCATGCGCAGGGGGTGTGCCTGGGCACACTTGAATCACTATGGGGTTGATTTACTAAAACCAGAGAGTGCAAAATCTGGTGCATGGTAGCCAATCAGCTACTAACTCTGGCTTGCTTTAACAAAAAACCTAGAAGCTGATTGGTTTCCTTGCAGAGCTCCACCAGATTTTGTACTCTCCAGTTTCAGTAAATCAACGCCTATGTGCGGTGTTAATTCCCCCTACTGCCCAGCCCCCCCCCGCTTGTCCCCCCCCCCCCAATGCTGCAGTGCTGCTGTCTTTCCTCCTCTCCCCGCGGCTGCTGTGGGGTATGCTTCAGAATAGAGAGCGGAGGAAGGGTCCAGTAAATATGTAATTTACTGGCCCCTTCCTTTTCTAAATGAACACCATTACCATACTCACTCACTGTGTCCATTCATAAACTGTGTTTACTATGCTTCCGTTTGTGAATAAAAAGGTAGCCGCTCAGTACAGAGCACTTCCCATTCATTCACCGTCCCATGCAGCTGAGGCTGCAGAGTAAGGCATGTGTGTTTGAGCTTTGGGGTGAAACACCCTAATGCAATGGGCTGCACACACCTGTGATTGTCACAATCTTGTCCCAGCCTGAACTGGCTCTTTAATGTCAGCTGACAGTGGGCTTCAGCCCACTATCTGTTAAAAATGTGCCACAGAAGTGCAGATTAAACTGATCCACAAGAAAAGTACAGCCAAATGAGTTTTGGCTGTACTTTTCCTTTAACTCACCTGCTCATTTTTTTCTGAAAAGATGAACTTACACTTTAACTGTTATATATGTCCTGCTAACTGTTTTGCAGTGCTACACAGTTGTTCTTTACTGATCCTTCTCACACTGCAAGTCTGTGGGGTTGATTTACTAAAACTGGAGAGTGCAAAATCTGGTGCAGCTCTGCACAGAAACCAATCAGTTTCCAGGTGTTTTTTTCATGGGACAAAAACATGGAACTATCAGTTCTGGACCCCAGTGACCCCAGGAGATAGAAATTGGGAGAGCAAAACAAGAATGGCAAAAGAGAGGAAGGAGGGGGAAAGGCCAGTTCTTATCACCACGTTGTGGTGATGAGTGCTAAAAAAAATTACAGCAAGCAGAACTTTTTTTAGCTATGTGTCGCAAACTACAGCATTGCACCTGCTGAGGAAAACAGTACTTAATGAAATGTCACATTGTTATGTTTCAATAAAAATCCCATAAAAAAAGGAAACCGAGTGATGCTCTGGGTTGGGGCATTGGCACCTCATTCTCCTACCACACACCGGTAACTGCATTCTAGTATAGCTGCTGGTGTGAACAATCATAAAAAAATTGGCTGGACACTAAAGCACATGTAGGTGTTCGAAGGAACATTTCCCCAGGCCCCCTCCTTAGTCCCCTTGATACATAGATATGGATTCCCCCTTCAGCAGCTCCATACTTCCTGCCGCCTTCCATGATGTCTGCTGCCCAGCAGCTGAAAATGTAATACTGGGTTGCCCACCCCCTGCACACTACGATTTTTACTGACCAGGCTATAGACAATTGAGAAGACAAACAACTGTCAGAAAAGTGCTGGAAGATCTATGTACTGAGAAGACTGGGGGCAGTTCCATCTAAATCTGTACATGTACTTTGATATAAACACTGCAATAATAACTCAAAATATATGATAGCTGAAAATACACTATGCTGTCCTATTAAAATGTGTAGGCTGAGGCTCATGAGTTCCTTTGGCTAACTATTACAATGTCAACAGCCCTAGAATACATTCCTCTAAGTCAGGGCCGGGACAAGGGGTGAACAGGAGGGGCGGCTGCCCTGGGCACTGTGGTATCATGTTAGGAGGGGGGTACCACAAGGAGATTGGGGTGAGGGGATTTATGTTGGGAGGGGGAATTTGGGAGGCAGTAGGGGGTAAGAATTGTTCTAGGAGGGAAGATTTGGAGAGGAGTGCTAGGAGTGGTGATTTAGGGGGATTTGTGTTGGGAAGAGCTTAACATAAGATTAACATAGGGGCTATAGGAGCTGCAGCTCCAGGCCCCTTACCTTAAGATAGATTAAAACAAAAATCACAAAAAAAAAAAGATTGATTTGCGGGTCGTGGCTCGGCGACCAGGGGTTACATAGAGCCCAAATTTGTATGTATGTGGGGTATGTAGCTGAAGGTCTACCCCACTACTGGTCAAAATTTGGGGCTGCTATCTTTCTCTCCACACTTCTCTCCTGTACATACCACCCTCATAATACCTTCCACACTCCTCTCCTGTAAATACTGCCCCTATCATACCCTCCACACCCCTCTCCTGTACATACTGCCCACCAGCATACCCTCCACACTTCTCTCCTGTACATAGTGCCCACTGTTATACCCTCCACATTCCTCTCCCTCACCTGTACATACTTCCCACATTTATACCATCCATACTCCTCCCCTATGCCTCTTACACACAAAAAACAGTTCTTTAAAATGATATTGAATATCCTCAATGTTACCAGCTCTAGAATGGGCATACTTTTGTTCCATCTTCACCTTTTTCTTTCCGGGTTCTGTGCCTTCGGTCACTTGCAGCACAGTGGTGTAGTGGATAGCACTCTCACCTAACAGTAAAAAGGGTTGCTGGTTCAAATCCCAACCATGACACTACCTGACTGGAGTTTGCATGTTCTCCCTGTGCCTGCGTGGGTTTCCTCTGGGTACTCCGGTTTCCTTTGTACTGGTAGGAGGGGGAATTTCTGCTTAGAGGGTAATCATGCAGACTGGTCTATATTTTTTTTTGGGGGGGGGGATTTTTCCTACATATAATGCTCACACATCTTGGCATGGGGGGTGCAATTTGGCATGTTCGCCCTGGGCTCTAGATGACCTTGTCCCGGTACTGCTCTAGGTGCAAACCCCTGCCATCTCAGGGGCATTCCATTTTTTGACCAAGAGGGTGTACAATAAACAATTAGAATGTACATAAACTCTACGATCGTGTATGGAAGTTCATTGTTTGCCTATAGAAAGAAAACTCAGTGTGGCAACTGTACTGATATCACATATTTGCCTGCAGTGACATCATTGGAAAACCAAGCCACAAGGTTGGGATCCCATCATAGAGACCTTACAGCATCATGACCAGCAGGACTGAAAGTATGCTTGTGCTTGAAGGCATGAATATGTAATGACAGTCTTTACTTTCTGAACCTGTAATAACAGCAGCTGTTAAATCTCATGTTTTACAAATATAAACTTGTTAAAAGCTGTGACTTTGAAGTTGTAATACATGCCAAAAAGATGCCTTGGAACCTGAAGAAAGAACTCTCCTTTCACCAAACCGTACAATTTTTCTGTAGCAGTTCATTTGTACATGTGTAATTTACATACCTCGTGTTAACAATCATGCTAAGAGCATTGAACTAGGTAGGAGTTTTTAATAAAAAAAAGTGCACACCTTTTAAACAACAGGTGGTTTATTCTTTTATCACTCCTTTGTAGCTAAACACAAGGTAGCCGGATCACTGCAAAACTCTTACACAGCACTAATCATGTGCTTGTTCAGAACACATCAAATTCATCAGTAGTGCTACAAACACTGATGTGCCATGGCAGCAGGGCCACTGATAAGCCAGTACAACTGGCCCGGCCAGCAAGGGGGCCCCGGGCAACCTGACAGCAGAATGCATGCATAATTTAAAAAAAAAGAACAAATTCCAAGCAGTACCCAGTAACCCCCCCTCTGCTCCAACTTATTTGCTGCCTTTTTTTTTTTACTTTCTGGGTAGATGTTCTTGTGGGTGCATGGGAGGGACTATTTCTTGTGTCTCAGATAGAAGGTCGCCTTGGCGGCTGCCGCATGTCAGTGCTGGCTCAAGTCCCAGCCAGCCTTCCCTGGCGGAGTGATTTATCTCTCTCCACTCATTCATGGGGAATCTCCCGCTGTGTTATGGAGCTGGGGTCTGAACTGCTTGGCGGCCATCCACTCACTGTAACAAAGCCCCGCCTCCTAAACCATGGTAGACAGAACACTGATTCAGTGTTCCATCTATCACGGTCTTGGAAGCAGGGCTTTTTTACAGTGAGTGGACGGCCGCCGAATTGTTCAGACCCCAGCTCCATAACACAGTGGGAGATACCTGCTCTGTGTAATCAGGGTGCTGACAAGGCTGCAGATGGGCACAGTGAGGCTGCAGATAGGCACAGTGAGGCTGCAGATGAGTATAATGAGGTTGTAGATGGGCTCAGTGAGGCTGCAGATGGCACAGTGAGGCTGCATTGATGAGCACAGTGAGGCTGCATTGATGGCACTGATGAGGCTGCAGATGGGCACAGTGAGGCTGCAGATGGTACAATGAGGCTGCATTAATGGCACTGATGAGGCTGCAGATGGGCACAGTGGGGCTGCAGATGGGCACAGTGAGGCTGCATTGATGGCACTGATGAGGCTGCAGGTGGGCACAGTGAGGCTACAGATGGCACAGTGAGGCTGCATTGATGACACTGACGAGGCTGCAGATGGGCACAGTGAGGCTGCAGATGGGCACAGTGAGGCTGCATTGATGGCACTGAGGAGACTGCAGATGGGCACAGTGAGGCTGCAGATGGGCACAGTGAGGCTGCATTGATGGCACAGTGAGGTTGCATTGATGTGCACTGACGAGGCTGAAATGGGCACAGTGAGGCTGCAGATGGGCACAGTGAGTCTGCAGATGGGCACAGTGAGGCTGCAGATGGGCACAGTGAGGCTGCACTGATGGCACAGTGAGGCTGTATTGAAGGACGCTGATCAGGCTGCAGATGGGCACAATGAGGCCGCATTGCTGGGCACTGGTGAGGCTGCATTGATCTCTTGTATCATGTCTGCAGTCTCTGACCATCTCTTGTATCATGTCTGCAGTCTCTGACTATCTCTTGTATCATCACAGTATTTCTTTTGGATAATCAAACTTATAACTGGCTGGAGAAAAATAGATATCACTTGAAGACAAACTTGCACTTTGTTACTATAAAGTTCTCTTCCTGCTGGCCCTCGCGTAAAGTATATAAGAGGCCAAACCACTCTGATCTCGTGGAAAGTACATATTGTACGTATCTACAACCATGGCAGCCCCAGTGGAAGAGTCAACCACTAATGGCCCCAGTAGAAACTATTAAAGTCAGCCCCTGTTGGCTTCAGTGAAAGGGAAGCAATTTTAAGAGGAGTTCCAGTCTATAAAAAAATAAAATAATAAAAGTCAGTAGCTACAAATACTGTAGCTGCTGACTTTTAATATAAGGAAGCTTACCTGTCCAGGGATCCTGTGATGTCGGCACCCCTAGCTAATTCGTCAATCGGCTTTGGGTGCAGGGGTCGGAATCTGTAGTAAGGAAAACAGGAAGTGAAGCCTTGCGGGAGTCGCGCTGCGCTTTCTAATAAGTAAGGGCATAAATACCATAACCAGGAAGGTGACACTAGCTTCCTGATGATGCATAATCAAAGCGAAACGCATTGAGCCTAGTGGAGCAACACCGATGTCACATCCAGCTCCTGACTCACAAATCGAGGCTTGGACCGTACACTGGCTCCTTGGGATCTCTATGTGTCCTAGAAGGCAGCGGGGGGAAGGAGGAGGGGCCGGAAATGTCGTAAATTGCTGTGCGGTGATCTTACCTGGAAGTGGAAGCGGGTGCCTTTCACAAACAGGTACCTGCTTCCCCCTCAAAAAGTGACAAATGTGGCAATGGAGGGGGGGAGGGTGCGAACAAGCTGAGCTTTTCCTTTTGGGTGGAGCTCTGCTCAACATACACAATACAATTACATTACAAAACTCTGGTTTGGTCACATCTTGAGGATGCCGTCCAGTTCTGGTCACCAGTCCTCAAGAAGGATATCCTTGAATTGGCGAGAAGGGCAGTCCAGGGAAGGGCAACAAAGCTAAAAAGGGACTGGAAGGCCTCAGTTATATGTAACAACTACAAACAATAAACGTATTCTCCCTGCAGAAGAGATGCTTAAAGGGGTTGTAAACCCTCATGTTTTTTCACCTTAATGCGTCCTATTCTGCAACTTCTGTCACTGACCGGCCCCCCAGTCCCCCTTTTTTAATCACCTGAGTCCTGTTATCCCCCGTCAGAGACGCGCTCTTCCCCTCTGCCCGTTGTCTCGGCTCTTGATTGGTTAGATTGATAGCAGCACAGCCATTGGCTCCCACTGCTGTCAATCAAATCCAATGACACGGGCGCTGAGGGCGGGGCCGAGTCTGGCATTCTGCATTTATGGACGCAAATGCTGGACTCTGGAGCGTGCCCGCAAGGTAACCCCCCAGGAGTGCGCTTCTCCTAGGGGGTTATACGATGTGGGGAAGAGCTACCAGCGCCGCCGGGGGACACCAGTATATGAGGATCGGAGCCACTCTGTGCAAAACAAACTGCAAAGTGGAGGTAAGTATGACATGTTTGTTATTTAAAAAAAAAAAAAAAAGATCGAAGCCTTACAATCACTTTAAAGTATCACTAAACCCACATCATAAACATCTATCAATAAACGCTGTTATTACGTGCTGTTCATACTCACTCAGTCACTATGGGATTTGTTTTATGTATTCTACAAAAAACCTGGTTGCTGCTGCTGTTCTCTATTTTCACCTTCTGTTCATGTCCTCAATACAACTATGGATTCTGCAGCTGTGGTGGCAACTCTGCACATACTCGAGTAAATGTGTAAATGGTCCCCTGCGCTACCAGGTATTGGTGATGATCCAAAAATATAAATATAAATAAAAATAAAAAGTGACTAAACAGTGAATAATGTGGAAATGCTGCAGGAACAAATGTGTTCACAGTGCACGTAAAACCAATATAAAAATAAAGCGATCTTGCGCAATTCCTCTGGTGTCACTCTGTATTGAACATTATAATACAAGAACCATGTATCCAAATCAATCAATATATAACTTCTTAGTGAACAAAAACAACTATTGAAAAAGAAGTGTCCAAGTATGGACAGATATATAAACTGATGATCTGTATTTCTTTCCTTATCCCATCTATATGAAATCCAGACTTCAAGCTCAAGACTCTTGAAGTATCACTAATGACTCCAAACAATAATTGCAGTAGAATAGCCTTCTGTTTTTAGAATTTCAGCAAATGTTATTTCATAAACAGTGCGAGGAATCAATAAGAGCAGGAAAAAAACAGACGTGTCCCTGAGAATCTAGAATAACTGACACAGTCTTGCAGCATTTTTGAAGCTGTGTTGAAAACTATCCTTTAAATCTAAAGCCTCGTACACACAATCAGATTTTCGGCAGGGAATTGTGTGATGACGGACTGTTTGCCTAAAATCCGACCATTAGTACGCTCCATCAGACAATTGTTGTCCAACTTTCAGCCAACAAATTTTGGATGGTAAGCTAGTAAATTTTCGGCAGACAAGGGCCTGTTGTCAGATTTTTGTATCGTGTGTACACAAGTCCGTCATACAAAAGTCCAAAGTACACGCATGCTCGGAATCAATCCTCACCAAACATGACATTAGCAGAAATTGCCCAAAGGGTGGTGCATAAGAGCTGAAATTCCTCATAGTACGTCACTATGTTCGTGTTTTTTGGCCGACAATTGTGTACTGTTTGTATGCAAGACAAGTTCCTGGCACACGCCCTTCGCCATAAGTCTGACGCTTTGTTGGCCAACAATCTGATCGTGTGTACGAGGCTTAAGAGTAGCTAAACACCAAATACAGAAAATTTAGCCACAGGGGGAGTCAAACTAACTCAACACATAGCAGCATCTCCATTATGTACACCCAGCCAAGCAGCATTCATGACTGGCAGATATTCTGTGAGATCAGGTAATGCCACAAACATCACAACTGGATTTGTTTGATTTGAACATTTGAGATGGAGGAAATACTAAAACAATTGGTTGTGGTTAATACTGCACAGTAGTATGGCTGCTGAGGCAAGGATTGGTACTTTTGTATTCACTGCAAGCTCTGGTGGCCTACCGCATAATAAAATAACATTTGCTGAATTCTAAAAACAGAAGGCTATTCTACTGCAATTATTGTTTGGAGTCATTAGCGATACTTCAAGAGTCTGGAGCCTGAAGTCTGGATTTTATATACAGTATCTCTCAAAAATGAGTACACCCCTCACATTTTTGTAAATATTTTATTATATCTTTTCATGTGACAACACTAAAGAAATTACACTTTTCAGTAGTGAGTGTACAGTTTGTATAACAGTGTAAATTTGCTGTCCCCTCAAAATAACTCAACACACAGCCATACCATACCAAACCGCTGGCAACAAAAGTGAGTACACCCCCTAAGTGAAAATGTTCAAATTGGGCCCAATTAGCCATTTTCCCTTCCAGGTGTCACGTGACTCGTTGGTGTTATAAGGTCCCAGGTGTGAATGGGGAGCAGGTGTGTTAAATATGGTGTTATCACTCTCACTCTCACGTTCAACATGGCACCTCATGGCAAAGAACTCTCTGAGGATCTGAAAACAATAATTGTTGCTCTACATAAAGATGGCCTAGGCTATAAGAAGAATGCCAAGACCATGAAACTGAGCTGCAGCACGGTGGCCAAGACCATAGAGCAGTTTAACAGGACAGGTTCCACTCAGAAAAGGCGTCACCATGGTCAACCAAAGAAGTTGCGTGCCTGTGCTCAGCGTCATATTCAGAGATTGTCTTTTGGAAATAGATGTATGATTGCTGCCATCTTGGCTGCAGAGGTTGAAGGGGTGGGGGGTCAGCCTGTCAGACTATACGCCGCACACTGCAAAAAATTGGTCTCCATGGCTGTCATCTCAGAAGGAAGCCTCTTCTAAAGATGATGCACAAGAAAGACCGCAAACAGTTTGCTGAAGACAAGCAGACTGAGGACATGGGTTACTGGAACCATGTCCTGTGGTCTGCTGAGACCAAGAAAAACTTATTTGGTTCAGACAGTGTCAAGCGTATGTGGCGGCAACCAGGTGAGGAGTACAAAGACAAGTGTGTCTTGCCTACAGTCAAGCATGGGAGTGTCATGGTCTGGGGCTGCATGAGTGCTGCCGGCACTGGGGAGCTACAGTTCATTGAGGGAATCATGAATGCCAACATGTACTGTGACTTACTGAAGCAGAGCATTATCCCCTTCCTTCGAAGACTGGGCCACAGGGCAGTATTCCAACATGATAACGACCCCAAACACACCTCCAAGATGACCACTGCCTTGCTAAAGAAGCTGAGGGTAAAGGTGATGGACTGGCCAAGCATGCCCAAAAGAGGTAAAGGCAGTGCTGGAAAATAATTGTGGCCAAATATTGACATTTTGGGCCCATTTTCACTTAGGGGTGTACTCACTTTTGTTGCCAGTGGTTTAGACATTAATGGCTGTGTGTTGAGTTATTTTGAGTGGACAGAAAATTACACTGTTATACAACCTGTACACTTACTACTTTAGAATGTAGCAAAGTGTCATTTTTTCAGTGCTGTCACATGAAAAGGTATAATAAAATATTTACAAAAATGTAAGGGGTGTACTCACTTTTGTGAGATACTGTATATGGGATAAGGAAAGAAATACACCAAGGAGAGATCATCAGTTTATATATATGTCCATATTCATATCATTGAGGTTAGAGTTCTGAGCTGTTTGGTGAAGGCACTGTTATTGGTGTAAGCACCATTAAGAAGTACTGTATTCAGTTTTTTTGTTTTTGTTGATGGATACTTGGACACTTCTTTTTCAATGCTTGTTTTTGTTCACTAAAAAGTTATATATTGATTGTTCTGCACATACTCAGCTTTCAGTGAGTTTCTATTCTGAGCATTTCTTCCCTATCACATCTGATCAGCCCATGCGACTATAGAGTCGCACATGTAGGCGTATACACAGTGGTAAATGACAGCCCACTCCCTCCCTCCTCCACATACTAACCAGCTAAACACAATGGGGTGGGATATCAACTGTAGATTGATGGTGGCTTCACCTCCGTAAGACACAGGCTGGAGGGGCGTGACACAGCCTGTGACTGGCAGAAATCCACCCACACCATGTTATTTCCGCAAATATCTAAAGATTTGATTTCAAATATATATTTGTATGCCAATTTAAAACAGTTTATTGATATTGTTTATTTTTACTCTGTATTTTAAAGGCTGTATTTTTATTTTGTGACCAGCAGTAGAGGACTAGAAGCTCCTCCTGCTTATGTTTCTTTGCAGACAGGCTGGGAAAGATCAGGGTCATGTGATACCTATAAATCACATAGGAAAAAGATGTTTTTAATATTAAAATAACTACAGTGCCATCATCCACATACAGATATAGAAGGGACAATGTAAATTAAACAGTATGTGTTTAGTGTCACTTTAAGAAGGGATATGATCGCAATATTTATGAATCTTTCAATAGCGACTCTAGCATTGGGAGGAAACTATCACACCTAAGACACATAGCCACACAATGAATTTGGACGAGAAGCGTTTTCATCCTAAACTGTGTAAGGTGTTCTTTACTGTTAGGGCAGTAAGGCTGTACAGCAGAATTCCCTTCCACAGTTGGTGGTGTCAGCGGGGAGTGTGGATAAATTTAAAATCCTTTTAGATGTGTTTCTTAGTGGACCCATTGTACAGAGTTATTGAAAATGGTAGTGACATACACACACACACTCAGGTTGAACTGGAGGGACTGGTGTCTTTATACAACCTTACCAACTACAGTATGTAACTTTGTAGCAATCTCACTTTTTTTTTTTTTTGATTTCCCAACAACTATGTAGTGCAAGAGACTGGCTGATTGACTACAGTTCAATTAATAAGTTTAGGTAAATCCAAAGTTGATTGTGGAAAGCTTGTAGGATTAGATTGTAATGTGTATGGTGAGCTCTAGACCCTGCCCTCTACAGACTATGAAGTGCAGGAACCTAAATGTTCCTGCACATACTGTACCTACAGCAGGCTCTGATACCTGGCTTTTATGGCTAAATGTCAGGACAGGTAAAGCTTCAGCACTTTCTGGTAGTACTGACATATGCCCTCCCTATCCTGCCTCCTGCACACTCTTATTGACCAATGTGGTAGCCCACCACAGTGGTATGTCAAAAGGAATCCAGATATATTGGAGTGTTAATTGACAGAATGGCCTGGCATATGGCCATAAAAGCAAGATATTGGAGGCTGCTGCAGATATACAGCATACCGACAACTCTAGGTGTTTGTATTTAATACCCATTTTTCTAAAAGAAGATGAGCAGTGAAAGCCCCACTATGTCAATCAGTGCATGTTTATTTTAATTGAACTGTATTTTTTACATATATAAAGGGCATGTAACCAATCTGTTACCATGCAATTCTTTGTCTCTCTTGCAAAGACCTGGGAATAATTTATAACAGAGATCCAGCACTGCTTCAATCACATAGACATATGTTTTATACAAGAATACAGCCCATTCTGCAAAGGTCTTTCTGGCTCCTGCAGACTAAGTGGTCTGGTCTGTTGGTGTATTTTTCAGTCTATGGATTTTATGTGTACTAATAAGAAGAAAGACATGGTGGTTAATATGAACCATTTCAAAGCCTTTAAGTAACAAAGAGGCAGTGTATGAGGTATAAACAAAAGCAACAATACTGCAAAGAACAGGACACTAACTGGGACAAGAAGCCAAATAGGAAAAAAAAAACATGGTGCCACAATATGTTAATAGTTTACAGGATCTATGCATAAGTGGTGCATTAAGTAAATCCCGCTGCATCTTTAAAAGTAAATGCTATATAGAATTCAATGGTAACACACCTAAAAAGCATGTAAAATTGACCTATAACACACCACACAGATGTGAACCAGCCTAAATAGAGATATCGATGTCAAGGGAAAATGTATCTATGCAAATGTCAGACTATTTACAAAGTAACAAAAAATGCCGTGAGATTTCATGTGATCTATACTGAGTTTACAATTAGTTATTTGATTTAAGATAGATAATATGGCAAAAAAACATATATCTTATTTTATTTGCAATGTAGTAAGTAGCTCAGGGACAGGACTCAGGAGGACAAGAAATTAGAATGGGCGCACACACATGAAATTAACTCTCACCGTGACACTACCTGCAGTGTGCAGCAGTAGAGATGATGATGACTCCTCACCGACATGGCATGTCCCCTCCTGAGTAATAGTGACAGTCTCTTTCCACACCAGGTGGTCCCTTCAGTCCACTTCAGTCCAAGCAGCATTGACAGTCCCGCAAGTTGCCTTGCTCCTGTCCAGCAAACACGCATACGAGGCTCCGCCTGCTCCGCTCGGCTCCCTTTGCACCATTATTTCACACGACATGCTTAGGCACCGCCTCTGCCAGACTCGCCCCCCACCGGCACTGCCCGAACACACTGTAGCAGGCATTTCGATGATGCAGCCAGCTGCAGACCGGAACTGCGCCTTTCTGAGCGGAGCATCACAGGCATATTTTTTACTGGCAACCTTTTCCAGTCACTGGCATTTACCGGCAGTAGAAAAATGCCCGATTTTTACTGGCTGCCAGTAAAAATACTGATGGTTGGCAACACTGCTATAGATGACTCCATTGAGTTGATTGTAAAAAAAATAATGGGTGGGTGGAGGAATTCTCCCCAATAAGACATTGTATTCTGACAGGTCAGCTATCAGAATACACTGATCAGTGTCTGCAGCCCTTTGGCTGCAAATGCTGATTGAGAAAAACTTTCCAACAATCCTGTTCAACAGAAGTCAATTGTTAGATCTGAAAAGCAGGAACTGCCACACAGAGATAGAAATTCAGTCAGTCCTTGATAAACCGGGCGATTTTCGATCTCTCTATGGCCAGCTTTAAAGGGGTTGTAAAGGCAGAAGGTTTTTTATCTTAATGCATTCTATGCATTAAGATAAAAAGCCTTCTGTGTGCAGCAGACCCCCTCGGCCCCCCTAATACCTACCTGAGCACCATCTCTGTCCAGCGATGTCCATGAGTGCCTCGGTCGTCCGGGACTTTCCCTCCTGATTGGCTGAGATACAGCAGTTGCGCCATTGGCTCCTGCTGCTGTCAATCAAAATCAGTTAGCCAATCAGGAGAGAGAGAGGGGGATGGAGCCGGACCGCAGCTCCATGTCTGAATGGACACACGGAGCTGCAGCTCAGCTCGGGTGCCCCTATAGCAAGCTGCTTGCTGTGGGGGCACTCCACAGGAGGGAGGGGCCAGGAGCAGCAAAGAGGGACCCAAGAAGAGGAGGATCGGGACCACTCTGTGCAAATCCACTGCACAGAGCTGGTTTAGTATAACATGTTTGTTATTTACAATCACTTTAATATACTTGATCTTAATTTTGTAATAATAATTACATGTATTTACCAGCAATTTACACTTTATGTTGTACATATTGTACAGTTATATCAGTCACTACTATCAAGGAGGTTACAATCTAAAAACCTGACAGGTATTCTACCTTTATCTCATGTACTAGGGCAAATTTACATAGGATCTGATTAACCGATCAGCATGTCTTTGGTTTGGAGGAACCCAAACACAAGCATACGGAAAACATGCAAACTTCATGCACATAGCAATCTGACTGGCATTTGAACCCTAGTGAGGCAAGGCAGCAGTGTAAACCCCTAAGCCACCATGCTTCCCTCTGACTCTATACTGATACTTCATGTCTATATGCATGAACTCTAGTGATGGCGGCATGGTATTTCTCAGGGTGGGTTGACCTTTATGGTACAATTTAATTCAACATAGTCACTTGTAATCTCCACCAGAGGTGCACATGACACACTGACAATGTAGAAGCACAATAAGAAGACAGTAAAAAGCATTGTCACCCTATCACAGAAAGTAGAGTGAAAAGGAGATTTATCGCAAAATCATCCAGTATTGTTTTAATGAAGCTACAGGTTTTAAAAAATCTAAAATTAATTTTTGAAATTATATATGTGTTGACCAAGAGTTACTATATACCACTCCAAGTCAAACGCAGTGTTACAACTCCCATTCTACACACAACTGCAAAATAGATCAAAACTAATAGGCAGCTGTGTTACTGAAACCCCATCAATGTTATGTGATGAGCAAAATAAAACAAATAATTCTGCGCTGCCCTAGACACTAAGCAGCTAACACAGCCAGTATGATATGTGCATAAATCAAAAAACAAAATAAGTGTAGCGCTAATATCAGAATGAATAAAAATAGTCTAAGAAGACCATTACATCACCAAAGTGAACTCAAAAACAGATTGTCCAAAAAAATATTTCATCCAACAGAATAAAAAGTCCTCAGTGGATATGTGACTCCTATGGATAGTGACATTCCTCAATACAAACGTGACTTCATAAGTGTAATTTGATGTGCACGTGACATCTATGATGAAAGGAACACCACCACCGATACTGGAGAGGCTTACCGGAACGTTTGAACCTAAAACAGCATATGCTCGATTGGGTCAAACGGGCTTGGATAGAAGACAAATAGTGGATTTCCGTAGGGACTGTGGGAAAATCCTAGGATGGTCTGTAGATCGATATATTCCTCAGGCGTGATGTCCGCAGTGAAAGGAAATAGTAACGAATGAGGAAAAAACAAAAGAAGGCCACATAGTGCAACTCTGTAAAAATTGTGTACCAATTTATTTAAAAAAGAAATACACTCACATGAAAGGATGGATAAAACAGCGCTGTATGAATAAAATGGCAGCAGTGGGGTCCTACCCGATGCGTTTCGTCTCCTTGGACATTGTCTGGGGGGTCCCCCCACTGCAGCCAACAAGGTTTATATAGATAATGTAGTCCCCTAAAACAGGGTCAACCTACAATGCAGACGGCATGTAAACAATAGTACTTCCGGTATTGTCACCAGATGGCTGCTCAGCGTGCATTCCACGCCTCATTTTAGGGCCGTTGTGTACAAGTATCAGAAGCACATCGGGTGGAACGCATATTGCAACTACATCCATTGCCCATGCCACTTCTGGCATTGACGTAAGATGGCCGCTCGTCATGCGTTCCACAACGAGCGGCATGCGTTCCACACCGTATTCTGGTACCCTTGTGTTCAAAGTCCCAGAATTGCAACAAACAGGAACATAAAAACCTTAATATACAGCCACATGCATCTCTATATTAGTGTTCACGATATAAATACATATAATCTGCCTGTCCACTGGTAAATAGGAGAAAGGGGAAATGATGTAACGGCTCGAGCTAGCGTGCCAAGCAGCCGTGTTACGTCCATGTATTCTACCTGATCAAGTGACGTATTGACTTCACTCGGTTAAGCCCAGTGGGAGGCGTCTCAGACGGACGTACTGCGCCGGTGCAAGAGGGCACCTTACGTCTGGTCATACAGGATCATGGTGCGCATGTGCAAGATAGCATCATGCATCAAATCTGCAAACTGCAGCATTGGGATCTAAGTGCCATATATAGTGTATGTGAAACTCAATACTTAGAAAGAAACGCTTAAATGAACAATGTAAATGCAGTGAGTCAAAAATAGACAGCACAATAAGAAAAAAAAAAAATTATTAGAATTAACATTCCGCCCTCAATGTGTGGTCGGAAGACAATTATGTGAATGTTGTAAATTAAATGTGTTTTCAAATTGGTGAAAAATGGCACAAAAATTATGCCTAATATATATATATATATATATATATATATATATATATATATATAAGAGGGGAAAAACAGAGATGGTTGTAAATAATGAATAGTCAGGGATAATCCTAGAGATTTTATCTATTCATGTTATACATATGTCCGTCCACATATATCCACTGTATGGTGATTCTTTTCTATATATGAGGTAGTTCTATAGTATTAAGTTGGGGGAGTCTACCTCATATATGATTATCCCTGAATATTCATTGTTTACAACCATCTCGGTTTTTTCCCCTCTTATATATATATATATTTTTTAGGCATAATTTTTGTGCCATTTTTCACCAATATGAAAACACATTTAATTTACAACATTCACATAATTGTCTTCCGACCACACATTGAGGGCGGAATGTTAATTCTAATAATTTTTTTTTTTTCCTTATTGTGCTGTCTATTTTTGACTCACTGCATTTACATTGTTCATTTAGGCTTTTCTTTCTAAGTATTGAGTTTCACATACACTATATATGACACTTAGATCCCAATGCTGCAATTTGCAGATTTGATGCATGATGCTATCTTGCACATGCGCACCATGATCCTGTATGACCAGACGTAAGGCGCCCTCTTGCACAGGTGCAGTACGTCCGTCTGAGATGCCTCCCACTGGGCTTAACTGAGTGAAGTCAATACGTCACTTGGTCAGGTAGAATACATGGACGTAACACGGCTGCTTGGCACGCTAGCTCGAGCCGTTACGTCATTTCCCCTTTCTCCTATTTACCAGTGGACAGGCAGATTATATGTATTTATATCGTGAACACTAATATAGAGATGCATGTGGCTGTATATTAAGGTTTTTATGTTCCTGTTTGTTGCAGTTCTGGGACTTTGAACACAAGGGTACCAGAATACGGTGTGGAACACATGCCGCTTGTTGTGGAACGCACGACGAGCGGCCATCTTACGTCAATGCCGGAAGTGGCGTGGGCGATGGATGTAGTTGCAATATGCGTTCCACCCGATGTGCTTCTGATATTTGTCCACAACGACCCTAAAATGAGGCGTGGAACGCACGATGAGCGGCCATCTTGTGACAATACTGGAAGTACTATTGTTTACATGCCGTCTGCATTGTAGGTTGACCCTGTATTAGGGGACTACATTATCCATATAAACCCTGTTGGCTGCAGTGGGGGAACCCCCCAGACGATGTCCAAGGAGACGAAACGCGTCGGGTTGGACCCCATTGCTGGTATTTTATTTATACAGCGCTGTTTTATCCATCCTTTCATGTGAGTGTATTTCTTTTTTAAATAAATTGGTACACAATTTTTACGGAGTTACACTATGTGGCCTTCTTTTGTTTTTTCCTCATTCGTTACTATTTCCTTTCACTGCGGACATCACGCCTGAGGAATATTTCGATGTACAGACCATCCTAGGATTTTCCCACAGTCCCTACGGAAATCCACTATTTGTCTTCTATCCAAGCCCATTTGACCCGATCGAGCGTATGCTCTTTTAGGTCCAAACGTTCCGGTAAGCCTCTCCAGTATCGGTGGTGGTGTTCCTTTCATCATAGATGTCACGTGCACATCAAATTACACTTATGAAGTCACATTTGTATTGAGGATTGTCACTATCCATAGGAGTCACATATCCAATGAGGAATTTTTATTCTGTTGGATGAAATATGTTTTTTTGGACAATCTGTTTTTCAGTTCACTTTGGTGATGTAATGGTCTTCTTAGACTATTTTTATTCATTCTGATATTAGCGCTACACTTATTTTGTTTTGTTTTTTATGTTATGTGATGACCATGAGTTACTATATACCACTCCAAATCAAATATAGAGCTAAAATGCCCAATCTATACACTTTTGAAACTACTTTAACATGTTACATCTTATATGAAATTTTAGTGAGTAGGTTTTTATATACGCTAGGCATTTACCTGCAAGTAGCCCTGTTTTGGAGGATCCATCAGTTGCCACCAGCCGGGATGTTACCAACATTCACTAGGATGACACACACAACAGCTATTCCCACTACGTGAATGCTATACCCTTTTCTGACATTAATTTAAACAATCTACATTTAGATGGAGGCACCCTCTTCGTTTTTCTGGATAAATAACCTTCATGTCCTTTTATTCAGCGGTATAACAGTAGTGCCGTAGTCCTTTCTTTATTTTTCAGTATTGGAGGATGCTTAATGGTGTTCTTTAGAGTCACAAACAATCATATGTAAGTATTCACTTGAATTACACTGCAGCATTTAATCTGGTTCTGAGTTCTATTTCATTACGCAAAATAATTTTAGATCCTTTACTTGCTAGACCTGCAAACAAATTCTCAGAACATGACTTTGCGACTTGCCCGATCAATGTCCTTGTCAAACTCTGTGTAGATGTCACCCTGAAGGACCCACCGCTCACCGCCTGGGGGGAGAGGTGTGATACGCACCCTTTCTGTCTCCCTCTGTCCGTCTGGAATTCATTAGGGTGGAGGGGCAAAAGAGCAGATCTGAGTAAGGGCCCTTGTTCTAACAAGTCCAGTAATGAGCAAGGTGCTTCGAGGTCACAGGGAAACCAGACATTACAGGCAGGGTCTGTTTTTTCACAGCTTAGTGTGAACTTGTATATGTATATACACACAGTAAGCTCCTTCAGACAGGATGGCTGACATGCATTCTTCACTCTTCTCTGTCATTCCAAATCCTCTATTTTTCCCCTTAAGCCTATTTATTTTGTGTACTTTCCAAAATTTGGATGCTTCAAATATTATCCATGGAGAGGTCATACAAGTTCAGAAAGGTATTATGGAAAGCGCTTTGGATAAAATACAGGATAACAATAACAAAAGAAAGAAAATGCTGTTCAATGTAAAAAGGAACTTTTTACACTTTCTATACTAATTGAAGGGTATGTACGCTCGAAACCGATATTTAACTTTGATGCACCAAGGGCCACCAAGATAAAATGTAATCTTTATTTCAGTAATCTAAAAATAGGTTCCACGATCTTAAATGTAATTTCCTATAGGGTGAGGTAAAAATATATATATTATACTTGTTTTAAGGTGGTAGTTAATCCTGTGGCAGCTGGTGTTTTTTTTTGAGGGGGGGGGGGGGCAGCAATTAAAACCCCCTCCCCCGCTGTTTGCCGGTTGGTCTGGCACTTACCCCATCAGCAGTGGTGATGGGTGGCAGGCAGCGTAGTGCAGCGGCTCCATGTCCTCTCCTCAACGGCGGCTTCCAGCTCATCCCCTCCTCCTCCTAGGCATCCAATAGGATCGCCTGTCCTTTCATCAAGTGACCAGTGTCAAAACCGGCTTCCTGATTGGCCGGGAGGAGGATCAGTGTTACTACAGCAAATATCCATTCGCTGTTGTAACACACCTGGGTGAGATCGGAGCGCACTCTCTGCGACCAGAGCCCATCCTATATTGAAGCCTATTAGAGCCTCTGGCTCTAATCGTCCTTCAAAAAAACAGCCCCCCCTCCACATTGGAATCCATGCGCCAATGTCCTGAATGGGGCCGGACGTATGGATGGGGGGGGGCGGCGATGGACAGGGGGAGGCAGCGCCGGTGCGCCCTTAATGGATGGGCCCCGCCCCTGTAAAGCTCTTACAAGTGACAATCCACTGACAAGCAGGCTTTTTATAACAAAAGAGACCCTAGTCTTCTCTTCTGTTACAAATGTCCCTCCGCCTGTCAGCAGGTAATGTGCAGTGCAGACCACATTTAGGGCTCATTCTGTGTGCCACGGTGATATGACTCCCACGTGCATGCGCAGGAGTGAGGTCACCTGCGGTGTGACCATTCAAACACCTTATGATTGGGAACTTGGAAGGAAGACCAGGCGAAGATGGAAGCCGCCGGAGACCAAGGAGAGCCTTGTCAGTGCAATACTGGAAACCTCCGTTTGCAGGTAAGTCTTTCATAATGTACTAGTATGCAGAGCATACTAGTACATTATGACCTAAGCCTGCACGGGGGACCATTTAAAAAAAAAAAAAAGACTTTACTACCTCCAAGTAACATAAATCTATATGGATGTCAACTTGTATAGCAAACAATCAATATGTATGGGGCACAATGATGGCAATATCTCAATATCACCCCCATATGGTACCTGGGCATACTTACCAATATGGTCTTAGAGGATGCTGATGGCAGCTATTACTGTTCACCTGTCCTTCCATGAAATATATTAATTAAGAAAGAAAGGAATAGTGTCTAAAAATTCTATCTCACTGGGAATGTGAAGCAAGTCATGTAAGGTTTAAGATCCTTTTGGGAGGACATATTTTTCTCTTCTTTTTTTTAGGGGTCACATGAATAATCTTTTCCTCCTCAATTTTTTTCCCTTTTATGCTGGGGTGAGGTACAAAAATATGCCTGCCAAGATATTGATTTTCTACTAGAGAAGGATTTTTGTGGATATGTTGAATATGGGGCTCGTCCATTAGTGGGGTTTTTGGGTCCACATGAATGAGTGTACCCGCATTACATATCTGAGAGAGATACGTCTTGATAGGCCATCAGAGAGATAGCTTCACATTCTGAGTGAGATAGGATTTTTTAGACACTATTACTTTCTTTCTCACCTTCACCTTTTACGCATCCTTGCCCAGTTAAAATCTATAATTGCCACATAGAATTGGTTTATAACTATGTAAGGCAGGGGTAGGCAACCTCGGCCCTCCATCTGTGGTGAAACTACAAATCCCATCATGCCTCTGCCTCTAGGAGTCATGCCTGTGATTTGTCAGGGTCTTGCAATGTCTCATGGGATTTGTAGTTTCAAAACAGCTGGAAGGTTGAGGTTGCCTGCTCCTGATGTAAAGCTTTTGTAAGTTTTGCACCTGACCTCCCAGGTTCATCTGCCTGCCATGATTATTGAAAGGGATTGTCACCCACACTAGTGAATTTATCATAAAATCAGAACTCCGCCCAAATAACTATGCATCTAATGTGTTTTATATGCAAGAGGATATGCAATTCTGTCCAGCCGCCTTTTGGATTTATACTCTGCTGCCACACAACACAGGCAGGAGCATGACAGTGGTGTCACCTCCCTGCCAACAACTTGATAATTGGAAAATAAAGGAGCATCACACTAGTGCACTTTAAAAACAGGCTTTGCATTTTCAAAAACACATATTTTGTTTTTAAATGCATTGCAGTAAAATTTAACACAATCCATATGTGGTTTACATACTTGTTTGCTGCTGGTCACTGGCATCCGGTGGCCTTATTAGCAACCAGAGAATATAGCTATAAATGCAATGCCCACCGTACCTCCTTGGTGGTCACCTCCAGCTCCTCTCTTCTCTTCATGTGCAGGAGTCGATCCAGCCGGCAGTGCAAAGAAGGGCTAGGAAGAACAAGACTAGGCAGGACAGCTGGGAACTTTCTCAACTCAGACAGCTCTGTGTATGTGAGGGCCGGACCGACTATTACATGAAAAGACTGAGCAGAGAGGAGCTGGGGGTGGCCACCATGGAAGCATTGTATGTGTAGCTATCCACTGGCTGCTAAGTATGTCGGCAGGTGCCAGATCCTTAACAACCAGCTATTCACTGGTTGTTAAGGACAATGGCAGGTACTGGCTCCTTAACAACTAGCATCTTTGGTTAACTATAGAAAAGCACCAAGAAACACACCCTTGTTGAGTTTTTTGTGTGTTTCCACTGACTTAAAAGGGAAGGTGCGTTTTGGGTGCGCTTTTGAAAAATGCACCAAAGATGCAGCATGTAGTACTTAGAAAAATAGAGCACAAACACAGCACAGTGATGTTAAAAGGTACATTTAAAGGGGTATAATTTTGATGTGCTTTTGTCATGCTGGAAAGGTGCATTCCAGTGTGGCAAAAGCTCAATGCCGGGCGACATCAGCCAGTTCAATAAAAACGTCTGACTTTCAGCCCGAGTATGGCAACCGCTTCGACAAAAACCTGCTGGGTTGAACGAAAAAAAAAAAAACTGATAGTGTGTACTAAGCTTTAGGGTCTGTTAGCACCAGGAGCAGTAGGACTGTGTTGGGTGGCTATTCCAGCAGGTCTCACCACAGTTCTAACACAAGACAAGGCAAAATGCTTTGTCTCCTACCTGGCTGGTTCACATCACCGTAATATGGTGGTGTGTGGTGAAAAAAAGTATGGTAGGCTGTACTTTTTTCTAGTGCAGCTTGAGATTTTCACCACTTCGAACTGTGTGATTGCCAGGAGAAAATTATGAAATGTCACTGTGTGACATTCTAATAAAGTTTGTTGAAAATACAAAAGTGAACAGTGTGATGAGCCACTATTCCCACATTGGCACTGCAGTGATCAGAGCATTGCAACGCACACCAGCCACTGTGTTGTAATGTAGAGGCTGGTGTGAATAGACCCTTATTGTCAACTACCTCACTACCTCTTCTGGAAGTCTGTTTAAAGCATTAACTACTCATTTGGTAAAGTAATACTTTCATATAAAAATCACAATCCTGAAATATCAAGAATACATAGAAAGCATTATTTTTCAATAAATATATAATTGGATTTATTTTTTTTAGTTTTGCCTGAAATTCAGCTTTCAACTGATATAATGTCTTGTCCTGAGAACACCTTTTACTGCCTTTTTTCCCCATTAAGCTGTGTATCTATTTCATGCTTTCCAGACTTTAGCATCTCCTTGCAGATTTTCTTTATCTACTGTTTAAACATCTTCCTGCTAACTATTGTCTAAATGACAATCTCATTTGTCTTTTTTCCCAGACACTCCAGCTGAACCACTGCCCGTTGGCCTGAAGAATGACTTGTCCCAAAGAGGCCAATTCTGTTTAACACTCCCACTCTTGCTTCTCACCCTTTCAATCACGACACTTCGACACCAGAGGTTTGTACAAAGCTTTAATGGTTAAAAGAGCTTTTGTGTACTAGCAAAACCACCAAAGTAAAATATAAAAAAGGTATATTTCCAATGGTCAAATAACATAAACAATTAAAAAATATAGATAATACATATATAGATATATATAAATGTCTATTTGAATTTCAAATACAAAGACCCGCCAGTAAAAATGGCTTTTAAATACATTAAGCTATAGAAAAAAATATATATATACGTGCTTTACAGAAAACCTTTTACATTACATATATACAAAAGCATTGGCTGACATGACAAGTTTGGGCTCGGTTTACCCTGTGGGTTTTATATACCTCATTTGCTGGGAGGTTGCCAGTTATGAAATACTTGGCTTCAGGCCTTATTTTTCCAGAAGTGTTGTGTCTTGTAGACGCGGGGAAAAATATGGCGTGTTGCTGATGTGTTACACCATTTTATGGTTATTAAATGATATACATGCAGTGCATTATTTTATAAGTAAGGCAAGGAAGACAGGATCACATGTCAGTGCTCTTTAGCGCCTTTTATACCTATTCACAGAACAGTTCAGTGGCAGGCGTTTGGAAATTGACAGGTCACAGTCATTATTGCTCCATTGTTTTTAGTTAGCGTGAGCTCTCTTGGTAGAGGAAGTGTATCCTCGTGAACTGCCAGCTTAATTAAGCTATAGTCATGGGCAAGGGACTCTTCTCGCTTCTGCCAGCCCTGGCAGGAATGTGAATGCGCCAGTTTGGTCTCTGGGACCTCAGTCTGTGCTGTAGTAAGGGAAGGAACTAGTCAAATAAATCTTCTTTGTGTTTCACTTTGGGATTTGGTCTACAGTAGAATATTCTGCTTCAGAGACCTTAGAAGAGTCAATTAGTTTGGAAAGCCCAGTCTTAGAAGAGTAACGGAATATAAAGGCCTTCATGATCTCATAGCGGTAGTTCCTGTGGATGAAACTGTACAAGATTGGATTGATGCAGCAGTGAAGGAGTGAGTAACATTGCGTGATGTGAACTCCTGCATACAGGAAGTTATCAAATGTGCAGGTGAATGGCAGGACCTGGAGGAAGGATAAGACATCCAACAATACCATAACATGATATGGAAACCAACAAACCATAAATACAAGAACATAAGAAACAATTAGTCTTCCACTGATTCTTCTTTCTTGGTCTCCTGCTGAAGTCAAGGAAGAGGAGGAGGAGGATGACAGAGTCCAAGCCAGCATGCAATAGAAGACTGCAATAATTGGAAAAGGAATGACAAATCCCAACACAATGGAAAGAATTTCCATTCCCAGTAGCCACTCTTTGACGGATTCCTCTGGATACATGGAACGACAGTAGGTTTCATTAGTGACTGGGGAAGATACAGTTTTTAAATAATAGGTGTCTGGAAGGGAGACTACAAAGGCAATGAGCCACACAAGAACGCAAACCATTCGGCGAATTATCTTCCTTCTGCGTTTACCAACAGCTCCACGCATTGACACTGAAAAGTAACGATCAACACTCATACATGTGAGGAAGAAAATGCTGCTGTAAAGATTAATGCTAAAGATCAGATGTGTCACTTTGCAGGTCACCTCACCCATTGGCCATTGGTTATGCTGTACTAATGACACTACTAAGACGGGTAGAGTTAGAAGGACACAGAGGTCAGCCACAGCCAAATTGAAAATGTAAAGGTGAGTCTCATAGCCAGTAGTCTTGGACTGAATATTGAGCCAAATGACAACAGAATTGGCCAGAAGTCCCATAACAAAGATGAAGATGTAGACAATGGCAAGAGTATATAACAGAGCGCTCTTGTTTAAAGTGTTGGGGCATGATAAAGACTCCATGGTGATGCAGTCTCCAGAAAGGCAGCTGCTGTTTAGGTCACTGGAGTTGATGCTGTCCGAATAATCCATAGCGGCGGTGTACTCTGCAGTATTCATTGGTGTAAATATTCAGTAGGACACAGTAGCCTGCACAAAACAAAGCAATAAATTATAAAAAGGAAAACATACAGATATTATCCAAATTGCTACATTCTAGAATTGAGCTCAAGTTCTCCAACTGATCTGACACTACATGTTCCAGCATGCTTTGTCAGTTGAAGGAAGGAACCAGCAGCTATCAAGCTGACGTTTATACAGACATGATTTAGCCTGTCCATCTTTCTGCATAGCTCACTTAATCCCCTAAAGACAGGTCTCTAACATCCTGGCCACAACAGGTCTCTGACAATAGCATTAAATCGTAGTCACTCAACAGCTACAACAGCACATCAAAACAGACAAAACAGGGCAATAACAGGAAAGCAATGCACAAACAACAGAATGACAACCCAGTAAAAACAAAAAAACACTTATTTCAGCACAAGTGTGTGTGTGGGTGAGTGTTGAAATGTACGCATAATAAGGTTTGTAAAACGTATAGATTGCAATACCAATGATCTACCATAACCTGTAGACTATTTACAAGACTCCAAACCTTTTACAGTAAAAACTAGATAATTTGCCAAGTGTGACTTGTCTTATTCACAAGGTGCAAACAGATGTTATAGTGGCCACACATAATCAATATGTGCATGTCATCAACCATTCAGTGTGATCAAATCATTCAAACTGTTTAGAAATCAAAGATGGAAAACCTACCCTACACTCGATAAGGGAACATTTAAATTTTCTCTACAGGCTTGCAGTGGCGGCTGCTCCATACAGGGCGCAGGGGCGCCTCCCCCCATATTCTACATGCAGGGCACCAGACGCATGGATTTCAATGGGGGGGGGGGTTTAAGCACATGATTAGAGCCTGAGGCCCTAAGTGGCCCTTCCAGTTGTGTGACAATAGCTAATTAATATTCACTATTGTCTTCCTGCTTCTCCTCTCGGCCAATCAGGAAGCATGAGGAGCGTGATTGGCCCTGAGGAGAAGCGATCTTATTGGCAGAGCAGGAGGGAGGATGTACAGGAAGAGTACGACACATGGGAGGGGAGGGTCGGGTGGTTTATTTGATGGAAGAACTCGTTCGCTCTAATTATTTTATAATAAAGAGACCGTTCCATTTGTTTGTTCCGTTTTTCGACTTTGGAGCCTCGCTTCAATCTGATTTTCTCTCCAAAAGCAGGCACATCCTTCACATTACATTTTAAATTAAATATATATGTAAAAATAAATAAGTTCTTCACCACAAAAATTGTTAAATCTTTTCAGGTGTGCGGTGAAAATTTTTAGATCTTTTTGGTGCACTGCAAGACAAAAAAGTTTGAGAAACACTGCTTTAAAGCGGAGTTCCACCCATTTATAAGTCAGCAGCTACAAAAAAGTGTAGCTGCTGACTTTAAATAATCAGACATCAAGCGATGCGGGTGCACGAAGCCTCGCTCCTCTCCCCCTCTTCTCCACGGCGCCAGTATTCTAACTGTGAGCGCCCGGCTGTGGCTTCACAGCCAGGCGTGCACTGCGCGCTGTGAATGGCGAGACAATCTTCTGGGATCTGTGCCATGTCCCAGAAGATTGCAGGGAGGGAGGGGGGAGAGGTGAACCTTCTACCTGCATGGCGGAATCAGAGGAGGAAGTGGGAGCTTGGTGCCCTTAAAAACAGGGTACCCGCTCCCCCCCAAAAAAATGACATATGTCTGCTTTGAGCGGATCGGATGGCAGATGGGTGTCAGTTGACACATCTCTGCTGACATCCGTCTCCCCGTAGAGATCAATGGATGACCCGCTCAGATCCGCCTGAAAAACAGACAGGCGGATCCGAGCTGGCTTGTCGTGTGAAAGGGTCCTAAGTCTCTTAAAATTAGTTTGCTACAAAATTCAGAAAATGGTTCCACCAAACTATGGTAGAACTAAGTAGAACTATAGAATTGTAGATAGCATTTATAACCTCTGTCAGATTATTTTTTTTTGCTTTTTTCATGTCCCATTGTGGAGATTTCACCTCGCTTCCTGCCCCATAGACAAACATAAACTGAGAGGAAAACCCTGCAAACCCCCAGATCACCAGAACTAGTGTCCCCATTGGAAGATTTCTCCTCTATTACTTTACAGTAATGTACAGTACAGTGATTTTCTTTTACTTTCCCTTTCAAGGATAATGGTAAACTGGACAAATAGAGAGGGTGAAGCTCCAGGACACAGACAGCAATAAAAACTGACAGGTGTTCTAGTCCATCTCCACTTTATCCAAAACTGGAAAAAAAAAAAGTTTTGCCTTTAGTTGTACTTTAAAGGTGTCTTGGTTTAATGTGTGCAATATAGCTTATGCTGGATTACGGCATTTATATTACAGATGCTAAAAAATAAATAAAATATAGCATTCTAAAAATAAACATAGAAATAGATTTTTATATTAAAGAGGAAGTAAACCCTGATGGTCCTGCCCATGCACACAGGAGCTGCCAGTCACGGCACACGCTGGGGAAGAAACAGCACGGAGGGCAGTTTCTTCACTGCGCATGCGCTGATGACCTCATCGGTGCACTACAAGGTAAATATCTCCTAAACGGTGCACGTTTAGAAGATTTTTTCAATACATATAGGTAAGCCTTATTATAGACTTACCTATATCTAAAAATGTCGGGGGGGGGGGGGGCTGGGGGATATAACTACTTTAACACTGCTGTTTCTAAAACTGAGACAATGAGCATTCTTGGTGTCTTCTATTGAAACGTCCTGCCTCGTAACAGAAGTGGGAGCTCCTGGCACTGGTCTGGATACCGGAAATAATTATGTTAAATGGCAATGCTCATGCTGAACTAAGCATTAAATCATGAATTAAATCATCCTAATACTGCCAGACTCAGAAGTAACATGTTATTTTACCTAATTAGTGACCTGCTGTATGTCAAAGCAACAACATAGTGGTGGAAACAAATTCCATTCAAATTGAGGTCAACATGGTTAGTAAATAAACATCATTACATAAATATACGGCACCACCGGTACTAACTAGATAAGAGTGACTTCAACGTGATTTTTTAAAATATTTGGTTATATTACATTTATATGGGCCAGAATTTTTTTTCATGGCAGATGATAACTCAATCGTTTTTACAATCAACACTGGTAGGAATTAAGACAGGGATATAAGTGTAGCTACGTAAAAACAGACAGATGCCGTCTTTTAGAGATGCTTACATACACACAAGAGGCTGTCTGCTGAGATCAAAGGGTACCAGCAATGTGAAAAGCTGTAACCCTTCAGCCCCTCCTGTCCCCCCCAGGAATTTACAGTTGCCCCTGCCGGTAGAATATGTGCAGCATTTTACAGGAAGCTGTTCTGTGTAAAGAGTATATCAGGCACACAAGGAACTGCTCAGGAATAACTCATGTCTGCTATATATTTCCTACCCTCTGGAAACATGAAAGCGAGTTGGCAGGAACTGCACACTATGGGGCTGGTTTACCAAAAGAGTAGACAATGCTCGCTTGGTCAACTGAAGTTGCATTTACTTAAAAGTCCCCAATCATGTTCCAGGGAATGTAAAAAAAAAAATAAAATTGCCTGATGATGAGTGAATTGAGGTTTATTAACATTGCCAATTGAACATTCTCTGTTCCTTTAATAATTTAGCGCTCAACGTTGGTATATACGTCATTTTCAAGAATGTTTGCGCATACAGTGGTGTTTTCTATTTATTTGTACATTAGTATGAAATCTCATTTTAGCTCAGTAAGCGATTATACCGTATTAATGGAGATGGACAGCACCAGGTTTTCAATGCATTAAAATTGGAAGCATGACATGGTTACTTCACATTTAACGATGTACAGCTGTCTCTGCAGAAAGAGGATTTCCTAAAACTTTGCTGACCAATCACGTTAAATACTGCAGAAAAAATTGATTGATACAGAAGTGTAATTTGTCTATGTAGTTCAGTGAACTTTTAAGGGACATCAATGAAAATGTAAGCCCTACATATGTAGTAGACATTTTTTCCAAACGTCTACTTCCAAGAGAGGGGGGGGTCACCCAAACAAGAGACTAAATACTTTAGCAGAACTCCATTAAAATTCTATCTTGCATTGTGCCATTAGAAAACGGATATACAGTACAGGATATCCACATTAGGTTCATGAATATAATGCTATACTTCATACTTTTCTTTAATGCTCGTTTTGAGTCTGTATTACATGACCACGCATCTTCTCTTAAATAAGCAACAGGAAATCGGCCTAAAATGACCCAAGATCTGCTTTTCTTTTTACACGTGCCTTTTGATGGCTAAATAACCCAAAGACACATGTGCATCAGTTCAGCTCCCTCCCCCTAACAAGAAACACATGTGACAAACACAGCAAGTGCAATTAAGGAAGGGCTGCTGTAAACGTATTAATTGGTAAATATCTTTCATGTCCTTAAGTGTTAAAAGATTTTCAGTCGTTGCTTAGCTGGCTATGACAATGACCTGATATACCTTTGCTAACTGTGATACTCATTCAGCCGGCAGCAGTCCCGAATCCTGATCAGCGCCAACATCAGATACACTTAAATACAATAAAGTAAGTATACGCTAAAGCAGGCCATACATTATGCAATTTTCTTTCCTTCCAAAACGGGTAGAAAGAACCAAAATTGCTTGATTCCCCCATCAATACAGTGTTGATGGGATAATCCCCCCTACAACGCTATTGTATTCTGCTGGTGGGGAGTGTGGGGAGCCATCCCTGTTGGCAGAACACAATGATTAGTGTTGCCAGATTATAGCCAATGGCACTAATCATTTGTGAAAAACCACACAGGCTGGTTGTACACAAGTCGATCAACCATGATACTCATACATAAACGGAAATTTGACCAGTCCCTGCTGAACTGGCTGAATTTTGATTCATGAATGGCCAGCTTAAAAATCTTTAAGCCCCTTTGACACAGGCTGTCAGGTCTGAAAAACTGACAAATGGACCTGCTCGGACCCTCCAGTCTACTCTATGGAGCAGCGGATGTCAGCGGACACCTGCCACCATCCGATCTGATCCTGTCCGCCAAAAACAGATGGATGGTGGTCCTATTTTCCATCCATCTGGTGGATCGGATGGCATTGGATGGAAAAGGACAGGCGGTCCATTTCCATCTTATTCCCCTATAGAGGAAAGTGTGACTGTGCCCATGTCCGCTCTGCCTAGCGGAGCAGACACAGACCTGTAATCCGCCTGCTCAGTGGGGATCAGCGGAGAGATCTCCCACTGAGCAAGCGGATGCCGCTTAGCAGAGGCGCCCATGTGAAAGGGGCCTTACTGAAGTCAAGAATTTTATCACTGATAAAGCCCAATAAGGGTGACCATAAATTGCTGAAGAACAGGTGGGGAGAAATAAAGTGGATGTAAACCTGATTCATGAAATTTGACCTATAGCACATATATCTGCAGTGTTTTATCTCTCTCCAAAGCCCTAAGTCCCATCTTTCTGCTGCTCTATTCTTCTGTTATCAGCATGATAACTTCTGACAAGTTCTCAGACAACCAAGATAAAACCAGCCTGAAATTTGTGTTGGGGTGGGTGATACACAGCACAGCTCTGCACATTCCTTCCTTCCTCTGTCTATGTGGAGAGGGGGTGTGTGCCTTTCCTCCAATCAGCGCACACAGTGTATGTCAAGAATCTACACCCAGTGCTGAACAGGAAGAGAAAATCTGTACCACCATGTTCCCTTTCTAAACAGTGTAGAAAGAATAAGACAGCAGATATGCATGTAAAACGTATGTAGGGAGATTTATTTCATCTCTGTGTATCATCTGAGGCTGTTCACTTCACTGGGTATAGGAGAGGGTTACATTCACTTTAAGGTGCTTTACTCAAATTACCTGATCCACCACTGTTCCTAGATTAGATGGATTAGGAATTTACTAGGATTAGGACCAATGGATCAAATTCGCTCATGGTGTAGCATTTTTTATATAGAAAAGGGACCAGATTAGGGATTTTAAAACAAGCTGAAAAATCTCTTCATGCGAGAAATAAGCACTTTTAAGGCTGAAACTTATTCACTATCACCATTTTGTTTAACATGGTTTGCTATTTGCAAAAGAAGCTTGAATCCCAAAGCACATTTTTATTACTCTAAGGCAGCCCAAACGTTCATCCTTTTTTATATTCAACCAGCGGATTCCCCCGTTCACACATTTAATGTGCTGTCAGAATACAATGATTTATTTATTTTTTATTTATTTCAGGTACCTGTATAGCGCCGTCAATTTACGCAGCGCTTTACATATACATTGTACATTCACATCAGTCCCTACCCTCAAGGAGCTTACTTACAATCTAAGGTCCCTAACTCACATTCATACATACTAGGGACAATTTAGACAGGATCCAATTAACCTACCAGCATGTCTTTGGAGTGTGGGAGGAAACCGGAGTACCCGGAGGAAACCCACGCTGGCACAGGGAGAACATGCAAACTCCAGGCAGGACTGATGGCTATAGCTGTCAGCACTGATCTATTGGGTAAAAACCTGACATGCTGGTTGTACAGAAGTCGATCTGTAGATCAGCTTCTGTACAACCAGGGTGCCCATACATGGATCTGAATTCATCCAATCCCTGCTGAACCGGTCAAATTTCGATCAATGTATGGCGAGCTTAAAGTGGTTGTAAAGGCTAAAGGTTTTTTGAAACATTGAATGCATGAAGGTAAAAAACCTTCAGTGTTCAGCTGCCCCTTACCCCCCCTTCAATACTTACCTAAAACTGACCTGGATCCAGCGATGTGCATGAGAGCCGAGGGTCTCCCGGGTCTCTCCCTCCTGATTGGCTGAGATGCAGCAGCAGGGGCCAATGGCTCCCACAGCTGTCAATCACAGCCAGTGGGGCGAGAGCAGGGGCCCGGCGCTGAGCCGTGCTCTCTGTGTTATGGACACAGAGGGAGCGAGCATGCACGGGTGCCCCCATAGCAAGCTGCTTGGCAAGAGGGAGGGGCCGAGAGCACTGGCTGGGGACTCAAGAAGAGGAGGATTGGGACTGCTCTGTGCAACACCTGAGCACGTAAGTATGACATGTTTGTTATTTTTTTTACAATTTACAATGACTTTAAGTGTGTCAAAAATGGGCAAAAGACCCCAAGAAAAAGAAGGATGGGCAAATATCTGAACTTTTTCGAACATGAAGATACCTGCAATTGGTCTTGTGTCTCACACACATCCGCCCAGCTGACAGTCACATACTCTCTCCCTATAGACAAAATCAACGCGAAGGCAGTGAACTAAATCTAGCAATGCACAGTTATGCCCTGTACACACAATAGGATTTTCCGACAACAAAATCCATGTTTTTTTTTCGAAGGATGTTGGCTCAAACTTGTCTTGCATACACACGGTCACACAAAGTTGGTCGGAAATTCCGAACACGTACGACGAGCCGAGAAAAATTAAGTTCAATAGCCAGTGCTGCTCTTTTGCTTGATTCCAAGCATGCGTGGCACTTTGTGCGTCAGAATTGTGTACACACGATGGGAATTTACTACAACGGAGTTTGTTGTCGGAAAATTTGAGAACCAGCTCTCAAATTTTGTGTGAAGGAAATTCCGATGGAAAATGTCCGATGGAGCCTACACACGGTCGGAATTTCCGACAACAAGCTCCTATCAAACATTTTCCGACGGAAAATCCTATCCTGTGTACAGGGCATAAGAGTTTCATTTGAAAATAATTATTTTCAGAATGATCATTCAATTTTCTATTGTAACAATTCAACAAGTGTTCTCGATTGTAGCATTGAGAAAAATCAAAGGAAATGGAATTTTCTTTGTTTCTTATTGGAACAAACACAATACTAACTGTAAAAGTACTGTCATTTCTGTTCAAAAATTGTACTTTTAATTGTAATGTGCATGTGCTAGGTAAAGTTTGATCTAGAAGTAGAACTTTTATTGTCTTATCATAAAACATTCATTTGTTTTATACTGTATATGGTATGTGCTAGGGTCACAGGCATAAACACTTCTGTGCATCCCGAAATCAAGCATTAAAGTTGGAACCATAGTTATGGCATTATAACAAAATTTTTAAGGGCTAATGAAATTTGTCAAGCCATCGATGATACTATCACATGTTTTTATAAAAGATTTCTCAGAATTTCTGTGCAAATGAAATTCTATCCATGTATGGTTATACTTTACCTTGCGTAGCTGATTATCTGCAGAGATTTTGACGCATGCTTGAAAATGTCAGTATGCAATAATTGCAGCTTCAAAGCCTCATTATCTCCTGTTGCTACATGAATTGAATTCAATGGATTGTGTATTGCTGCTATATACGGATCTACACATCTGGCTGTAGCTATGTATATTTGTTTAAGTGTTTATAGTGTTAAATCGCTGGATCTATAAAAGGAGCGATTTGCACTTTAACAGTATTATTTTATTTTACACTGGGGGACGTGTGAAAACATTCAGTTTCTGGCTCCCATTGTGATGCGACATTAAAGACGTTACCTCTTTGCTGTATCCTTAGATCATATGTTGGTCACTAGCCGATACTTAGTTGTGTGTATCCAGCAGATTAGGGCATAAAAAATGTGACAGATTAGGCGAGACAGGGATTTACATCAGCATCACTTCTCTCTACACAATAGAAAGAGAGACCCTCCCTGACCTGACATGCACACAATTATCTATTAAGTCCATGAAAGAGGATTCTTCCAATTAGACAACTTTGTTTATGTTGGGTGATTACATTGCATCAAAGATACAAAAGACTACAGGAAAAGCCTAGACAAATTGTGACAACTTTCCACTATCCTGCTTATCCAAAACAGCAACTGAAAAAAGTGGACCAAGGTTCCCCTCCCCGATGACCTTAAAAATAACGTATCCAGTGTTTTAAAATGGGCCAAAATAGCTAAATCACCTATCAAAAAGTTATGTAACAAAAGAAGCCCCAAATAAAATAACATACGAGTTAATCGTTGATAAGTTAGTATTGAACCTAGAGGCCATCATGAAACCCTGCCAACCTTTTCTTTAGAGAAAAGGGAAGAATCACTCAGTGGCACCAGAGATTTTCCAGTTTCATCTTTTTAGCAATAACAAAATCATCCTGTCCTAACTTGTACTTTTCATCGCCAAAAAATGGAAATAACATTTTGGGTGACTTGACCTTTTGTGGAATATATACAACTTTTTGGACAAGTAGTAACCTATGGAAATGTTTGGATTGAATATTTCATTCAACAACCTTAAAAGCAAAAAAAGGGATTTTGACACCAACTTTCAAAGTCCTTTACCTAGCACACTGCCTGCTGACAAATCTGCATACAATAGGTAAGAGTGGCAAACCTAGCGGCTTCCCCTATGTCTGCACTGTCAGGGGTCTCCCGAAGTCACTGAGCTGCTGTCAGGCTAGTGTGACTTTTTTCAGTGTCTCCCAGGCAGGAAAGTTACACTATTACCCACACCATCTAATCAGATGTTAAAATACCTGAAAATGCCAGAAAGTCATTAAAGGAAAAAAACATAGTGATTGCGTTTAATGTTAGGGAACTCTAGGCACGTCACCTTTTAGGAAATGCTTCTAAATAATCCGTAACAACAGCTGCACACATATTCTTGACCTCTCAGTGCATCTATTTTCTTGTTAAAACTGTAAAAATTAGTAAGAAAATATGGAGTTGATTTACTAAAGGCAAATAGACTATGCACATCGCAAAGTGCAGTTCCACTCTGTAAGTGCAGTTGCCCCAGAGCTTAGTAAATGAGCAGCAGCTCTGCTGACTTCCATCATCCAATCATGTGTAAGCAAAAATGCTGCTTTTAACTTTCCTTGCAGAAAAGAAAACATCCCCTAAGGTGGGCTTTAAAGGCACACAAGAGTATAGTTGAAGGAGTATACAACGTATTTATAATGCAAAAAATTATTTATTAATGGTTTAACCATTAATAAATAATTTTTTGCATTATAAATACTTTGTATACTCCTTCAACTATACTCTTATGTGCCTTTAAAGTCCACCTTAGGGGATATTTTCTTTTCTGCTTTCAATACTGGATGTGGCAAAACTGCCATAATATTACCGTTCGTTTTTTCTTGTCTTTTAATTCTCCCTGCACGTGATTAGGTACTCTTTGCAACGTGAAGCTTTACCTCATTTACTAAACTCTGGTGCAACTGCACTTTGCAAAGTGTACAGCCTATTTGCCTTTAGTAAATCAACCCCATAAAGTCACTATGATTGAATGCCAGTTGTGTTTTATGAAAATCTTCAATATTCAGTAACCCTGGATGTAAAAATTAAAATGTACAGAATTCTATTTGTGTGCTCAAGATTATCAAACATAGATAGGTTTGCTTCAGTAAAGTGGAAAAAAATGTGTGTTTAAATTAGTTTCCTCTTGCATCACTGAGTAAAACAGCGATCTCCAAACTATGGTCCACCACAGGCAGGATGCAGCCCTTAGCTTATCTTTATCTGGCTCTTTGGTCACTTTTCCCATCCCTGACACCAATAATAGGGAGATATTCCTTTCATTGGCACCAGCAATGAGCACTATTACTCCCACTGAAAGCAGTGAAAAGAGCACCAATCTTCCCACTGACACCAATGATAGGCCGCTATTCCTCCCACTGATACAAGCAACGGGGCACAATTCCTTCCAATGACACCGATGATGGTCACTATTCCTCCCTGACACTAATAATGGGGCACAATTCCTTCCACTTACACCAACAAAGGGCACCATTCCTCTCACTGAAACCAAAAATGGGTTACTATTCCTTCCATGGACACCAACTCTGGGCACTATAACCCCACTGACACTAAGAATAGGACACCGTTATTCTCACTGACGCCAATAAAGGGGCACTATTCCTCTCAATTACACCAACAATGGGAAACAATTCCTTCCACTGACACCAACAACAGGGCACTATTCTTTTCCGATGACAACAATGATGCGGGGCTATTCCTCTGAGTGACACCAATAATGGGGCACTATTCCTCACACAGACAATAACAATGGGGCACTATTTATCCTACTGACAGCAACAATGAGGTACGATTCCTTCCACTGACTCCAACAATGGGGCAATATTTCTCGTTCCACTTACCACAGGTACTAGATCACTTTTTACACTTATTGCTCACCAACCCTGGGGCACTTTTTATTCCCATTGACCACCAACCTTGGGCCATTTTTTACTTAAACTGAACACTGGCGCTGGGGCATTCTGTACTCCCACTGGTCACTCCCCCCCCCCTCCCCTCCCAAATCAAGCAATAGATTGCAGGAAAGACAATTGCTTGATTCCCCCATCAACACAGTCATTGGGGGATCCCTCATGCAGCGCTATTGTGTTCTGGCAGCGGCTGGCAGTGATCAGATGCAAAAAATCTAACAGGCTTTTTGTACTGAAATCAATCGATGGATCGACTTCAGTACAACCAGCCTGCCCATAGATGGATTGAATACTGGCAGCTTAAGGCTTGAAGGCTAGTGAACTGACCCTTCGGTGAGAACGTTTTAGGACTCTAGCATTAGTCAGACAGGGCATCTGTTTAGGTCTGAAGTTACACAGAATTCTATATCATCTCAAAATGTGACAAAAATGATCCAATGTCTAAGGCTAGCTTCAGAACTGTAGTGCAGAGGGGCAAAGTGCACTTCTGGGAATTGATAACCTTTTAACCCTTTTCTTCAACACTTGATCAATCCCACAGGTGTGTGCTCTATGCATAAACATGAAATCCTGGTTGAAATAATCCAGCATACTCATGTCACAATCATTCTTTAGAAGGATCATACATGTACTGGCTCTTGCGACCTCCATTTACTGTCTAGATGCAATCCAAAGAGCGAGGTTCCACCTGCCTGCAACTCTCATTCTGTCCATAGATAGGAAATGAGACATATGCCTTATGTGCTCACAAAGTTATAGCTGGAACTCTATCTCCATTAGGAGGATGAATACAAGGCATATAATGCAGTGAATCGTTTTACTTTTCATTTTTATTTACAGTAAACTTATCATTCTTCTGTCATGTTCTAGATAACTTTTGATTTGAATAATAGTTTTTTTTAGCTTGTGTCCTATATTGTTTTAAAGTATAACTAAGGCTTAATGTACACAAATGTTTTACAACCTCTTCTGAACAATTGAACTTGACAGATAGTAACCGATGTTTAAAATGATCTGTTTTGCCGCGTTTACATGCCGCGTTTGCCTTTAGAAGCGTTTAAACTAAACGCGAGGTACCGCATTTACAAACTGTTACAGGCGTTTGGTGTTTCAAATGCCTCTGAACATCTGTCCTGATCGCGTTTTTTTTCTTTCCAAAAAATGCTTCTAAACTCAACTGCCTAGAAACTTCTATAAACGACCCTGTGTAGAAGTACTAAAAAAGATACCATAGAGGAGAGTTCAGGGGCAGCTGAAAAAAAAAACACCTACCTAACTGCTCCTTAATGTCAGTTTACCAGTAGCACAGTGTACATGAGGCCTAAAGGCCAAACCTTTTTTTTTTTTTTAGGATAGATAGGATAGAGTTTTGGATGGAGTGGAGATGAATTAGAACATCTGTCAGTTTTAATTGCTGTCTGTGTCCCCATTAGGGAGATTCAACCTCTCTATTTGTCCTGTTTACTGTTATCATTAAAAGTGAAAGTAAAAGAAAATCCCAAATTTTTGGTTGCCCCCAGAAAAGTATGCGGGGGATCTGCCAATGGGGGCACTTGTTCTGGTGACCTCCGGGTCCCCAAGAGATTCCCTTTATTTGCAGGGATTTTCTCACTTCCTGTCCCATAGCCAAACAGGAAGTCAGAAAATCCCCCCAATGGGACAAAGAGGGCAAAAATAAACCTTACAGGGGTTATAACCAGGACTTTTTTCAGCGGGAACGTGGAGGAACGCAGTACCGGCACCTCCAGCACTGAATGTATGCAATGGCAAGAGGTGCCAGGGTGTGCTGGAGGGTCTGTTGATGCTGTCTGTTGGGGGATCTATTGTCACTGGAGGGAATCTATTTTTGCATGGGGGTCTATTGTTACTGGGAGAAATCTATTGTTGAGGGAGAGATCTATTGATGCTGGCTGTTGCAGGGTCTATTGATGCTGGCTGCTGGGAGATCTGTTGTTGCTGCTGGGGGTCTATTGTTGCTTGGGTGTTTTTTTTTTTGCAGGGGGTTCATTGTTGCTGGGGGGGTGTCTATTGTTGTGAGGAGGATCTGTTGGTGGAGTCTATTGTTGCTGGGGAGGGGGATATCTATTATTGCTGGCAGCAGGGGATCTATTTTACTGCGTCCATTGACACAGACATCACCCCCGGTGTCACTGGATTTGATTGACAGCAGCGGGAGCCAATGGCTCCTGCTTCTATCAATCTGTGCAATGAGGAGAGAGACTGGAGCCGCAGCACCTTGCTTGATCGGATTGGGCTCGGGTAAGAAAAAAGGGGGGGGGGCTGGGGGGAGCTGCAGCACAGAAGGTTTTTCACCTCAATGTATAGAATGCATTAAAGTGAAAAACCTTGAGGCTTTACAGCCATTTTAAGTGCCTGTTGACACTAGCATGATGTGGGAACCAGCGCGATTCCTGTGGCGGTTCCCGGATCGCATAAGACTTGCAGGAAGTTTACTCTGCTCTATGCGACCTGCTGCTGGTGTCAATAGAAGGTTAATGACACCCCCAGATCGGTTCGCATACCGCAGTGCAAACTGCCAACTGGTCCAGAAACACCCATGCGATCTGATTCCAGGGCGGACCAAAAAAAGAGTCCTGCACCATTTTGGTGCGAGTGCGATGCAAATTCAGCAATACAATCTTTATGGCTGAATTCGCATAGCACAGACATCACATGTGATCTGCACAGCAGTGCGGTGCAAATTACATGCGATGTCTGAAATCGCACCAGTGTGAACCCAGCCTAAGCTTTTAAAAATCTACTTCCAGAATACACTGCGTTCAAAGTCATTTGTCATTGTCAACAGCCAGAATTCACACAAAAACACTCCCAAACTCACATCAAAAAGAATAAACATTTTGGCACAAATATTAGTCAGAAAGTTAGATGTTACAGTGAAACCTTGGTTTGCGAGCATAATTTGTTCCAGAAGCATGCTTGTAATCCAAAGCACTCTTATATCAAAGCAAATTTCCCCATAAGAAATAATGGAAACTCAGATGATTCATTTCACAACCATTTAGTCATATAAAAATGATTACGGCAAAAAAAAATATAGTATAAAGTGTACTGTAAACATAAAACAAATAAAACTGCACTTCAAAATACAGTATTGTACAGTAGTAGGAATACTGTACTGTCCTCTGTGTTGCAAAAGTTTTAAGGTTAAAAAAAAAAAAAAGAATGTGCACAGTGACAATGTTAAGGAGTCTGGTGCTCACCTATTTAAAGCCGCTGGTGTAGACAGCTCTGTATGTGGCCAGAGGTTGGTGTTCATCTATTTAAAGCCGCTCTGTATACAGTACTGTATATTCAGTAAAGTTGGTGGTGTACTGTACAACACTGATGTGGCCACAGGTTCAGCTCTCAGCGCTTCCTAGAGAACTCAGGAACTGTTGACATCACTTCTGGGTACGCCCGCTCCTGCTGGGAGTGTCTGAGTGTCTCCAGGAAGCACTGGGAGTCACCATCGCCCGCAAATCTATGGTCACATGCAAAGCTGTACTGTATGCTGTACACCAGTGGCTTCACTTCACTTTTTTACTTAAAAAAAAAAAAAATAATGCTTGTATATCAAGACAGCGCTCGCAGATCAAGGCAATTTTTTTTAAAAAAGTTGCTCGTCTTTCAAAACGTTCGTTAACCGCATTACTCGTAAACCAAGGTTTCACTGTAGTCGATTTTTAGCATCTGAAATAATCTTTTCTGTCCCAGATTTTCAGGTAGTAAAATGTGTACAAGTAGTTTGTTTCTACCAACACTTATCTATTATCTATATGGCCCTTTTAAAAAGCACCTGCATACAAAACAAGTTTAAATAAACAGTTACACTCAGTATTAATTACTTCTTCGCATCTGCCAACACTGACAAGAATACGGCTTTGCAGCAAGTTACCAAGTTCCCTTGTAACCCAACTCCTCTGTGCTTTAGGACAATGAGGCAGGGATTATGATTAGTTTTCTGGACAATAGAAAGCTGATCTGAGTGAAACAGGTAAGTATGATCAAGTTGTGTGATTTACCTTCAAAAGAGGTCCAGATAAACAGGTTTATCCAAATTAGATTAAATGGGGTTTATTGTATTGTTGGATTGCGGTCTTCCTCAGAATCACAAAGGATGTTGGGACCTTATCCCTGCAGGGACAGAAAGTAATTTAGGTAAGATGGTTTTGTCATTTGTTTAGTTACGATCAGGAGGGTTACAAACACTCTATTAATGTTGGCTAAATCTAGGCTATACAACCTTTGCTGAGAAAGCATAGCCCTTGTGATGAACAGTCTGTGGATGTTCAATAGATATACATGCATTTAATTCAATTCTGCACACTCAAGTGTGTACAAAACAACTTTAAGTTAAAATGTACAGATATTTTCAGGTATAAAAAGTAATCAGGATATATACATTGACCAGTTTCTTACCTAATTCAAGATCTGAGTGGGTCTGATCTACTAAAACTTTAGAGTGCAAAATCTGATGGAGCTGTGCATGGCAGCCCATCAGCTTGCTCAATTAAGTTTTGACAAAAAAAAAAGAAAAACTGGAAGCTGATTGACTTCTATGCAGAGCTGCTCCCGATTTTGCACTCTCCAGTTTTAGTAATTAGTTTGTTCAATGGTATATAGATAGTCTACAGCACTTTCTTGGCATTTGGTGAGCTGCTAGAAAGCATGTGTCAGATAAGATCAAATTATGGCAAAAAAACAGGAAAAAATAAGGAATTATTTAACTACCTCTTTCTAACCATTTGCTAAAGGCTTCCATTATTGTGAATGGATGCTGCTGGAGTGAGCCCAATTGCTTATGTTTTCTATGACAGCCATGGAACACTCCAAGGTGAGTCCCATGTGACGTAGTTGCCAAAAGTTAAGAAAATGGTCCAAAATGCATGAAAAAAGCATTTCAAACAATGGCAAAATACTTAGAAAACTGGCAATGACATGGAAATAGGAAAACATTTTTGTAAATACCTATGACAAACTGCCTACTAACTTCTTGTTAACTGCTCCAATTATTTTAAAAAGGAGCAGATGGAGTAAGCACAAGTGGTTATAAGTAACTAATGGCTATGGACAAATCCAAGAGGTGTCACACTAGCTGCCTAAAGATAAACCAGTTTTTAACCACCTGTACTGTCCTATTCACCTGAAACCTAAACTTGTAAAGTCAGCAGCTGAGAGGCTATTGGGGCTTGTGTGCACTGCCTACCAAGACCATCCATTAGTAACCAGCTTGTTCACACCATGTCTGTTTAGCTGCAGTTTTCGGCATACGACTGCATATGTTGGGTGTGAACGAGACACATAGAAAACAACTGCTTTCTATGTTCCTTGCTCACACCATACAGGCGTAATGGTGTGCAGAAGAACACAGCTCAGTGGTTATGGTGTGAACAAGGCCTAAAAGTTTCCCGACACATACCGACTGAGTCACAGATGGCAACCCTTCAGCAACAGGATCACTAAAGAGAGCACTCACCTGCATCCTTCTGGTTCAGCCAGTAAATAAAAGTCTCTGCATGGCTAAGTGAGTGTCCTCTCTGCTCATTTAGCAATCCTGTTGCTGGTACATTCCACCAACAGCAGAATTACCTGTGTGGCTTAGACCTAACAAGTCAGATATCAATCTGTCTTGGGATAACCATACCAGTCGTCCACAAAATTCCAATACAACTGCTCAAAAACTAAGGGTATTAGGTCGAGTGGAAATAAAAAGATACTTTTCTGCTTAAACTGTGAGTTCATCTTTTCACAAAAAACAAAAAGGTGAACTACAGTAAGACCCTCCATCCTCCCCACCTCCCCAGTCCCCACTGTACTTACTTCCGTGGATGATTAGCTGTCACACAGCTGGTACAGCGTTCTGGAGATTTGAAAGATTACCTCTTTTTTCACTATATTTACTTGGGGATAGAACAGATTGAATCTGATTTGTCAAAGCAGTAACGCGCTATCTAGAGTTGCTCTGATCCATCCCAGAAGAAGACTGTGGCTTTCAAGTTCCCAGACTGCGGCATTGACTGCGTGGGCAGTGAAACCAATCACCTATGAAGTTAGTTCACCTTTTCTTTTTTTGTGAAAAGGCTAACTTACACTTACACTAAAGTAAGCTTGATGTCTACTGGTAACAGAAGTAAATTGCAAACACCTAGAGGTACCTGCATCTACATTTCAACAACTTTATGAGTACCCTGGGAGCCAATAAACTAAGGAGATTTCTTATGCAAATTCTAACTATCCCTCAAAAATTCAAGCATGGGCCCGCCCTCATTATTGATCCATTACCGTGATACATAGTGACTGAGGTGTGGAAGGTCGGAAGAGGAGCAAAAATCTGAATGCACAATAAATGGGTATTGTGGCTCATTGACACCCATAATGATGTTTAATAATGTTACCCATTTATTAACTCTCAGCAGGTGACAGGTTCACTTTAGCATTGGGTATGGCAAAACACAAGTTCACTGTACTGGTTTATCCATCTATTTACATGTGTAAAGACAATGGCACTTGCAGAGCAGGCAGACAGGGTGTGGCTACTACTGGCCCCCACCAGTACACAAGTTTTTAAAGCTGGCCCTTCCACTGCTGTGGATGTAAACCCAAGTGCCTCGTCTCACAATTATTCTGCATGGTATATTTCAAAGGAGCAAATTCATGGTATAGTAGAGGACAGACAGTGTTTTGCCTGTGTTGTATGCTAATGATGATAATTATGTCATAACAGCATAGCCATAATGACCTCATCCCACAAAATCTGTACAGTATATTTCATATTACTTCATGTCTATTCTACCTAATAGAGGAAAAAAAAAGTCCTAAAAAACTAAATGGTTTTGAAATAATCAGAAGGAGATTTTAGCAGGAGAAAAGTTAATGTATTTTTTGACACAGTTCCCAGGACTTTTCTTGATCTCACTTCTTTACTGTTTGCTCTTGTGAAATGTCAGAAAATGCCCTTTAGAAATGATCCTCCCCGAAACTGGGGTAATAAGGCACCCTGGTGAGCTCTTTATTCCATCCACCTCATAGAAACCCAGCAGCTATTCTCTGTTCTGTCCCCTGCTGTCTGTCTCTCTCACTCCCTCTCATTTCTTTCCTTTTCTTCATCAGCTCCCATTCCCGACTCTCCCCTTTCACACTCCTTTTTTCCTCTTATTTCCCTTCCAGCCTTTAAAGTCAAACTGCATCTCCTTTCTCATTTTCTAGCAATCTTCCTGTCCTTTGAGGGTACAAATTGGCTGTGCCTGACTGATCTCGGGATCCCCGCTGTACCTTCATATCCCTGGGCTTGGGGTGCTCACACTAACCATGCAGATTAACCCTATCACAGGAAGTTGTAAACCCGGCCTGGGACACAATGTATACGTCTGCTTTACATTAATTATTCTCCTTTGGGCTTTGTTTTATTGTGCAGGCACTATTTCCCAAGGGATACCTATTTTTAGTGCTACATATTATTTTATTATAACAAATAAACAGTTATTCAAGCTCTTCTGTCATTTATGCAGAGAACAGAGTTGCATTACCCTTTGTAATGTTATCGTTGCTTTGCATTTATCAAGCTGAGTAATTGGCAGTGGAAAACCATTCTGTTTAAACATTTATAACACCAAGACATCCGCATGGAAGTAAGAGTTTAGATTAGTCTAGACCACTTTTCAACACAGAAGAATCCTTGAAAAACTTTCCAGTCTCAGGGAACCCCTGCTAAAAATAACTACAACTTATGATACATTAGTGTGATTGTCAGTGAGAAGAATGCTCCTTACACTTGTGGTCACTGGGAAGAACTATCCCCGTAGAGATAGTTACAAAGATCAATGGCGTAAGTGGGAACTTATCTGAGAGGCAGAAAATTGCTCAAGGAACCCCTAGCAACCTCTGGAGGAACCCTGACTGAGAAACCCTGGTCTAGACACTCTAGATAAATACAATAAATAATGACCCACATACTAAAATTAGCATGCTTTTATAAAAATGAACTTGAACACAGACTTTGTATTATTTACATTATATAATATTTTTATTATATCTTAATGTATTTCTATTATCTATTTAGGAGAAGGCAATAATGAGAATGGACACAGCCCTGGGCAAATAAGAACACCCAAACTCAAAAGGTAGGAAAGACCAAGACTGGGGATTATGGCAAAGAACTTTCCCTAGTGGAATTACACCTTCACTCACTTTTACCTCTTCCTTCCATTTAACCTCCTCCTCCTCTTTTCAGCAAACTGCAACCAAATTTTTTATTTATTTTTTGATAGGGGGGGATATCTTTCTCACCTGGGTGAGAATGACATCTCCTCGCCCAAAGCCACCTGGGATACCCAAGTCATGCACCCCAGAAGCTTTGTGGCTGTGTAGAACACACCATGCAAGTACAATGGAGCATCATCTGGGGACAGCCAGCCTTCTGATGACATCAGCAAAGAACCGGGCGTGCGGCGGGACAGCATCTGATTTGCTAGGTGGGTGAGTATGCATTTTCAGCTCAACCCAGCAAAGGTAAGAGGGGGTTAACGTCAAAATTACCCGGGGGGTGAGGTGGTTTACGATTATAGATCAACATGACCATATTGATTTAATGATGATTTTAATACATGTGTGGGCACCTTAAGACATATAACTTTTAATGGATGACCAGATCCAACCATAACCGAAAACATCTATTTATAGGTAGCGAGTCTCTTACGCCCTTCCTTGTGGCTATAGAACTAGCAGGTCTGGTTACAGAAACTAAGACTTTTTACCTTGTGTTTAATTCCCAGCAATTTCGTAAACTTGTACATAGGGCTTCTCATCCTCCTATTCATTGTATATTCCTGGATTGTTCCAATTAACAATAATAAAGGATATGTCACCTAGGTTGCAAGACACAATTGTTTGGGATAAACAAAAAAGGTATCACATGGAAATACCTTGATGGACATAAGTAGCAGACTTTTGGCACCTGCCTACAAACAATATACTTCGACAGATCTTTGTAATAATTCCCTCCATACCTCCTATAGTGAGCTATGTTGTCATTCATTAAGGTGTTCTGGAGCTTCAGTAAAGTTTGTATTTTTACACCAGCCATTCAAAGCTGTGTTTACTTTAATTATCTAAATGGATTAAGAAGACATTCGTTTTTTTAGTTTTCCTTTAACAGAATTGCGTCTGATAGGGTTAATGCCGAATGTAGTCTATGCTTAGAGACCCCTTTGTCCAGGATTGTGTACTACACATGGGTGGGTTGGCAACCTTTGGCACAAAGTGATGCCTAGCTGATCAAAAGCCAACTTTGTGCTACTACAACTGGAAGGCTTCCACTGTTCTGCTAAAACAATGTTTTTCCAGCACATCATAAACTTTCATGGCAGTGAGCGGATTCAATGAGCCATTTAAAAGCTCTTCTCCTCATCTACTTCAGGTCTACACACACAGATTTGTCATTTGTGTTTGACTTCATTGTGAGTATAAGTTGATTTATGTATTATTGGCAATTCTAGCACAACACCTGTAATTCAACTTGCCAAAAGCCTTGCACATCATCACCTTCCCCTCTCTGTACGATCCAATTCTTAATTATTGGCTCCTTTGTAGGACAGCAATTAAATGACTCATTGATATGTGTGCTAAACTATTACAAGTACTTCGCCCTGTCTGTTATTACCATACTAGTTCTATTCCCATCACACTTCTTCCTGGGAAGATCCTGGAGTAAGGGGAGGGGGCTGTGACAACAACCATACATAGGAGGAAAGGTATGTCCCCAGAACACCATGGATCCATACCATATAGTCCAGATATTAATTGAAGCAAAAACATCAGGGAAGGCATGCCTGACAAAGGGGTCTTGTGCTGCCCCAAAACAATGCACTGGTACTAAAGCTACGTTCCCACAGACGGCCAGTAAAAACAGATGGTTGATCCACCTTTTTACCACCCACCTATAGTGGGACATTGTCTGTTTGCGGAGCCGCTGCCGCGAAAGTTTGCAGTGTGGCAAATTTTAAATCAGCATGTCCAGTTTGGCAAATGGCTTAGGACTGCACCACAACCACGTGCCAAATGTTGGGCACCCAGTGGCGGTACAGTATTTCAATGTGAAATATCCCCTGGGGTTTAAAAAAAAAGGCATTCACAAGGCAGCAGTATCACATCCTGAATGCCTGTAAACCATCTCTAAACTGCTTCTGAAAAGGCAATACATCGCAAATCGCTTGTCAGAAAATCTGGTGCAGTTGTGCATGGTAGCCAATCAGCTTCTAACTTCAGCTTGTTCAATTAAGCTTTGACCAAAAAAAAAAAACTGGAAGCTGATTGGTTTCTATGCAGAGCTGCACCAGATTTTGCACTCTCCAGTTTTAGCAAATCAACCCAAATCTGATATGGATCTATGGTGTGCTGGTGATATACATTCCCGTCTATCTTCTATTACTCAGCTCTGCTCTAGAACAAGTGCAAGTTTCCAGAGCTCTGGATCTGATCCTTAATCTACTAATAATTAACATATAATAAGCCAACAAGTGCACAGTCAACCCAGCTCTATAGCACAGCGGCAATCACTGAACCTTCAAGCAGCCCCAAAGACAGGTAAACTGACAACAAATCACCTTTGACTGAGACTCATAACTTTGTACTGAGCCCAAGAACTTCCCAAACTTAAATACAGCAGACTATGCAGGACCTTGCAACTTCCCTGCGAAGAAAACAAAAGTACACGACTTTGCTGGATGTGGTCTGGACTAGTCTGTTCTTAAATGCAAACTGAGTTTTTTCACACTTTGGGGCACAAAAAAAAAACAAAGGCACAACAGTAAACTGTCGCACGTGGAAATGTGTCTGCACAACAGTGTGCTTTATTTTCTGAAAACATCCTAAGGAATAAAACTAAGATTAAAAATAAAAAGCTAAATGCTTGAATGCATTTAGGTGACACACAAGACACAAGACTGCCTATACTTATATTTATTGGGTTTTTTTTTTTTTAATCTGTGCTGTGATTTATATTGCAGAGTTCAAGCCAGCAGTGTTTATTTCCAAGCAGCAATTTAAAAGTGCTATACAAGTTAATGGGTGGCAAACAAATGGCTGAAGGATGAGAGAAGTTAACCCCAGCGGCCAGAGGTCACTCACAGAGCTTGTATATAGCACTAGCATGTCACTGGGTCCTGCATCATTGCGCCTATAATAAAATGACTCATGGGGGCTGATTTACTAAAGGCTGCTCACCTAGCATGGTGAATGTCAATGAATAAGGTGAACCATTGAACACTTGATGATGTGCGAAGAGGGGGTTGGGTGGGGGGGGGTTAAATAAAGAATTTGTATTCAAAGTGAGCATAGCTTCATCTTATTCACTAACATTCACTTGTATTTAAAGTGAACATGCACTATCTGCTCCCTCAGCAAATCAATGTAAGTGTGGCTATACTGCAGAAAGTTCGTAGTGTAAAGCTGGCAATACATTATACAATTTTCTTGTTCCATTAATCCTGTAGTGCAAGGGCCCACCTGACTGCATACAAATTGAACGTGTTTAGGTTTGACCTCATATGGTTTGGTAAATCTAAAGGAAAACTGAACAAGAAAATTATATAATGTATGGCCAGGCTAAGTGATTACATTTTTGGCTAATTTAGATAATTAAAATGCAAGCATTCGGGATAACATAGATCCCTTTTTGTATAAAGTCTGAAGGGGGATCTAAGGCAACCTTAAATCTTGCATCCTTAATACCTAAAGTTAGCCAGTAAAGGGTATCCTTTACATTACATTTTTGGCTAATTTAGATAATTAAAATGCAAGCATTTGGGATAACATAGATCTCTTTTTGTATAAAGTCTGAAGGGGGATCTAAGGCAACCTTAAATCTTGCATCCTTAATACCTAAAGTTAGCCAGTAAAGGGTATCCTTTAGACCCCTGTCACACCTGACCGATTTGTACCACGTTTCCCAAAGTACTTCAACGCTCAGCATCAAGATGCCCAATATATTCCATGGTGCCCATTCACACCTGAGCATTATGTCACTTAAAGCTTTACGCTCAAAGCTTGGAAAAGTATAAGAGCTGCTTTCTGGCCCCTATAGACCTTAATAAGAGCATCTATAAAAGCCTGATTTTTTTATGTGACATCTTAATTCTCCTCTTCCTAGTTCCTAGCCTTCCATTAGCTAAAAAAAAAAAAGCGCAAACTTAAAAACACCCAAAAACACGTATACAAATGCACACAAAAAAATAAAACGCTACAAAATTACTCAAGTGTGAATGAGAGCTTAAACTCCAAACTTTCTCCATGAATCAATAACTAACATTGTAGGATATTCTACTCCTGCAACTTTACACTGCAAAATCAGCAACTTTGTACATGTTTTCAAATAAATAGGTATGTACTTTGTGTATTGTATCTATAATACACAAAATAGTGATAGAAGAGTTGTTAGGAGTAAAAAGATGACACACAACAAAGTACATAAAATAAACAAAGGTAGAGTAGAAAATGCAATACTGAGACACACACGTGTATGTATATATATATATATATATATATATATATATATATATATATATATATATATATATATATATATATATATATATATATAAACAGAGAGAGATACAAAACAGATATATATATATATATATATATATATATATATATATATATATATATATAAATATATGATTATATAGATATAGATCTGTGGATTAGCACTAATGTCCCATGAAATGATCGATTCTAGTAGACTTGAACAGAAGTTTTCCTCCAGTTGGTGGGACCCTCCTGGTGGTGTGCCGCCTGTGATCAGTACATGGAGGAGAGGTGCCCCCACTGTCTTCCTGGCTGTCTATCATCAGACTCCCCATCACCCATCATATAATAAATGGTCCTCAGTCAGTGATTTCTATAAGAAGGGTCCCCCCGATGAGTGTCACCTCTCCAGAGTCATTCCAAAAAAAGTTCTATGTGACAAGTCCCCCCGCCATTACTGCCCACCATAAAATGACAATCAGGTAATAGGACAAGCCTGGGTGGAGTCACATCCCCCCTCCCTTGTCACATAGGTGACTTTTCACCCCATCGGCTTACCCTGCTGATGAGATGGCGCTGACATAGACCGGAGCAATGTTCTCACTAGTTCTCTCTGTGTGCTCTATGAGTTCTCAGCGCTCGTGAGCTTCTATATATAAGATAGACGTGCGGCGCCGCTAGGGGGAGCCCTCCCGTGTGTGTGTATATAGGAGGAAGGGAGGGAGGGTCAGCCGCACGCGCTGCATGTCCCCCGGCTCACACTGACGTTGGTTGTATATAGAGGGGGGAGAGGAGGGACTGTACACCCGGATCACACACTATGGGGACAGCTGGCAGTGCGGGGTCAGGTAGATGGAGATGTGACAGCAGGCACACACTTCTTCTGCTGGGACACACACAACTTTTCTCAGATCTCCAGACTGAAGTTTTTCGGTGCAGATAACTTCAGCTGGTTCTTCTCCGGAGATTAGAAGAGTGACATGGTGTCTGCATTTTTACAGGACTATGGTTGTATTTATTTTGCTGATCCGATCCTAAAGCTGACCACACACCTTACAACGTGATTGGACAATCTCCAGTAAACCCACTATTGTAGTGCAAGAATCTGCCTGATTTAATCCACATTGATTAGATTGTTTAGGCTTGCCTTCATTTACCGTGGTTTTGGCAGATCTAAAGGAGATTGTACAGAGATTGTAAAAAGCTCAAATAATGCTTAGGTTTGTCTTAACATGATTTTTAACAGCTCTAAAGGAACTGACTTTAATTGACCCTCCTGGTGGTGTGCCGCCTGTGATCAGTACATGGAGGAGAGGTGCCCCCAATTGACAGCAACGGGAGCCAATGGCGCCTCTGCTGTGTCTCAGCCAATCAATGGTGAGTGTCCTGGACGGCCGAGGCACTTGTGGACATTGCTGGATAGAGATGGGGGCTCAGGTAAGTATTAGGGGTGCTGAGGGCAGCTGCTGCACACTGAAGGTTTTTTATTTTAATGCATAGAACGCATTAAGATCTTATCTTATTAAAATCTTATGCCCTTACAATCACTTTAAATCTTACCACTACTGACATAGGCATGCACACCCTAATCACCCTGTGTGACGCAGAGTCCCCCTGTTTAGACCCCTGATATTTCACCAAAGCCCCCTATCGGGCTCCCAAAAAAATAACTAAACAAAAATCTACTGACACTAAGGGGATGGGAGAGAGCAGGACAGCCATCAGAAATGGTGGGGCCCCTTACACAGCTTTAGGCATGAGCCCCCTCCCCCCGGACCTGACCAACAACATTCCCCAGGGCCCGCCCACTGTCTGCCTCATCGAATGTGCCCACTGGCCATCCCACATTCTCCTACTTCTCCACTCCATGTTCTCTATCCCATGTCCTCTTCATCCTCCTGCAATCCCATCTCCTCCATCCCATGATCTCCTCCTCCAGTCAAATGTCCTACATCCCATGTCCTCCTCCTCCTCCAGTTTCATATCTCCTCCTACCACAGAAGGGGGGAAGTGGGACAGGAAGGGAGCAGAGGGACAGGTGGGGGCAGTGGGTTAGGAGGGGGCAGTGTCACAGGAGAAGAGCAGCGTGACAGGAGGGGACAGCTGGATAAAAGGGGGGCAGCAGGACAGGCGGGGGCAGTGGAACTGGAGGGGGAAGTATCAAGGGAGGAGGCCAGTGGGACAGGAGGGGGGCAGCGGGACAGGAGGGTTAAGTGTCATGGAATGGGGGCAGTGGGACAGATTAGAGGCAGTGTCTCATGTGGGGGGCAGGTGGAAGGGAGTGGGACAGGTGGGAAGCAGTGTCACAGGTGGGGGGCAGCGGGACAGGTGGGAGGCAATGTCACAGGTGGGGGACAGCGGGACAGGCAGGAGGGAGAGGAACAGGTGGGAGGCAGTGTCACAGGTAAGGGGGCAGCGGAACAGGTAGGAGGGAGTGGGACAGGTGGGAGGCACTTTAACAGGTAGGGTGGCAGCGGGATAGGTAGGAGGGAGTGGGACAGGTGGGAGGCAGTGTCACAGGTCGGGGGCAGCAGGACAGGTGGGAGGGAGTGGGACAGGTGGGGGGCAGTGAGACAGGTGGGGGGCAGCGAGACAGGTGGGAGGCAGTGTCACAGGTAGGGGGGCAGCGGGACAAGTGGGAGGGAGTGGGACAGGTGGGAGTGGGACAGGTGGGGGGCAGCTAGGGTTGCCACCTCTCACTTTAAACCCAAACACATATAAATGACACAGGTTCTGAGGCTAATTGAATGCACATAAGGCACCAAGTGAGTTTATTTACCAACTTAATCAGCCACAGAACCTGTGTAATTAATATATGTTCGGTTTTAAAGGGATGAGGTGGCAACCCTAGCCTTACTCACAAGAGTTCTGTGGATACAAAGATGCAGGAGAACAGCTTTAAGCTATTAATCCGATGCTACAGAGTCCCTGACACTCTGGCCACGATTTTCTGGCAACCTCAGATGTCTGCTGGAGAGGCTGTGGACTTCGGGGGGACTTATCAGCATATTTGGTGGGATTGCCCGAGGCTCCAGCCATTTTGGCGAGATATTAGTGCCCAGATTAGGGTAGTACTAGATATTGAACTAAGTAATTCTCCCTTGGAGTTCTTGCTTCACGTGCCATCCATCCCTCTCAGTCACTACCGTAAGTTGGTTCTGCCTCACCTTTTGAATGCTGCTCGACGTCTGATCCCCATGCATTGGAAGATGGCTCATGTTGCTAGCAGAGCTGATTGGATCCGCCTGGTCAATACCATTATGGCTGCAGAGTGGGTGGCAACGTGTAAAGACATATATGGGAAGTTCTATGGTATTTGGGCCACCTGGATCAATTATACTTCTAATGTTTTGCAGGCTCCCCAACCTGCCACTTCTGGGTCCTCTTTGTCTCTCACTCTCTTTTTTACCGGGGAACTAAAGCAATGTTGTATGGCGCTGTCATAGATTGGGACAGGCTTGCTGCAGATATACGTTTTTTTAGACCATCTTTGATATCGATTTATCTGAATCCAGTTATAGTGCTGATTGTTTTTGTTTTATCCACAGGTTATTCTTGTTTTCTATTATGCATAAACCTATTCCCCATCTCCTTTGGTTCCCCTCTTTCCTACCCCCTCCCCCCCATCCCCACCCTTTATATCCATTCCCATTTGCACCCCTCTTTCCTCTTTTTTTCTCTTTTTCCTGGTTCCACATGGGGATGTTTAGCTCATGATTGGTACGGCATCTCACAAACGTAACCCCCAGTCTTGTCTGAGGAAGAAATTGGAATGATTATTTGATGTACGTAACTGAATGTACCGATGAGCCATTAATACCATTCTAATTGTGATTTATGATGTGGTGCCTTTTTGCTGCCCTTTTGGGTGCTTCTCCCTTCTTTTTTCTGTATACCATATGTTACTTTTGAAAACTAAAATAAACATTATTAAAAAGAAAAAAAAAATACTGACACCGTCCACTGCCCTACTGACACCAATCTCTGCCCTACTGACACCGTCTATTGCTCTGCTGACACCGTCAGTATATATACACACATGCACACAAATGGAAATATGTTTAAGCTTAATGCGATAGGCTGTGCACACCTTTGACTACTGATTTTTTTTACAACTGTGTTAACAGCTGACTGATTTCAAATATCAAGAAGTATGATAAAAGTGACTGGATAGGTTGGAGAGTTTTGATCAATTTCAAGCTGATTGTATACAGGGCCATCTTTAATATTGATTAGACCCTGGGCAAACATTTTCTCCCCCCCCCCCCCATGCAATTTTGCTCACATTACACGGGTTCCTCAACCCCATACCAACCCCATCATTACACAAGACCCCCTCCCTCCACAGATCCATGTATTGCCACCCCCCCAGTGGTCTCACCTTGATAGTGTCCAGGGGATGTCAGGCACACACCCTCCCCCCACCCCTCCTACCAAAACCCTCCAGCGAAGAGGTTCTTCAACAGGCCGATGGACTGCAGCTTGTCGGACATGGTGAGGGAAAGGGGTCGGTGTGACCGTGCCTGGGACTGACAGGCGCTCTCCCAGAGCGGGGTTTACCTTACCGAGCTGGCCAATTCCTCCTTAAAGTGTTCAATTTACCTTTCTCTCAATCTCCATATACATGGTTATTAGGACAAATAGAGGGGTCATCCCTGTGGAGGGGTGTCAGGATTGCCTTCTACACTGTATCCAAAACTAAGAAAAATAGTTGCAGCTCTAGATACATTTTAAAGCAATACTCAACTCTCTCCACCTCTCGCCCACAGAGCAAATCCAGCGTTGCCCCACTACAGTCTGCTGTTTGGGTCCCATGCTGCCATCTTGGTCCTCTTCAGCTGGCTGCCTCTTCTGGGTGCAAGCAGCCAGGTCCACTGATACGCCAGACATGCTTCCCCGGCCAGCCCTCCAGCCACTCTGTGTGCTGATCCTGCAGCCTCCTGGGAGATGTCATATAAGTATCCCAGAGGTACATTTCATTCTGGCCTAGGCAGAATGGTGGCAGGGGCGGGGCCAGAAAAAATTCTCTTTGAGTGTATGAGCAATCTCTCTTGAATACTTATTTTCTATACATTGTATGCTGCTTAATTTTATACCTTGTATATCTAAGAAAAAAAAAAAAAAACAAATAGAAAAAAAAAATTAAACAATTGTCAGCAATTCAGCTTGGGGAGGTAGGGAGGGATGAGTGTTACAACAGAACTTCTTTTGGGAGTTAAAGTGGAACTTCACTCTCCCAATAAACATTGATTATTTTTAACCACTTCAGCCCCAGAAGATTTGGCTGCTCAATGACCAGAACACTTTTTGCGTTATGGCACTGCGCCGCTTTAACTGACAATTGCGCGGTCGTGCGGCGCTGTACCCAAACAAAATTGACATCCTTTTTTTTCCACAAAAAGAGCTTTCTTTTGGTGGTATTTGATCATCTCTGAGGTTTTTATTTTTTGCGCTATAAATAAAAAAAGAGCAACAATTTTGAAAAAAACACAATATTTTGTACTTTTTGCTATAATAAATATCCTCACTTTTTTAAAAAAAGCACATTTTTTTCTCATTTTAGGCCGATATGTATTCTTCTACATTTTTTTGGTAAAAAAATCGCAATAAGCGTATATTGATTGGTTTGCGCAAAAGTTATAGCGTCTACAAAATAGAGGATAGATTTATGCCATTTTTAATATTTTTTTTTTACTAGTAATGGCAGCGACCTGCGATTTTTATCGTGACTGCGACATTATGGTGGACACATCAGACACTTTTGACACATTTTTGGGACGATTGACAATTATACAGTGATCAGTGCTATAAAAATGCACTGATTACTGTATAAATGTCACTGGCAGGGAAGGGGTTAGCATTAGGGGGCGATCAAGGGGTTAACTGTGTTCCCTGACTGTGTGTTCTAACTGTAGGGGGAGGGGACTGACTATAGGAGATGACAGATCGTGGTTCCTAGCTATTAGGAACTCACAATCTGCATCTCCTCTCAGTACAGAACAGGGATTTGTTTTTTGACACACACACTTCCCTGTTCTGCCTCTCGTGCCCGCGATCGCTCGTGGCCGGCGGTCATCCCTAGTGCAGCAGGCGCATGCGCGATGCGCGCGCGCCTGCTATCCCGCTTAAAGGAGCCGATGTATAGCTACGACGGCTCGCGGGATAGTGTCGACCTGCCGCAGTATAATGACGGCGGCTAGTCAGCAAGTGGTTAATCCTCATGCTGCTAGCATTAGTAAATAGATAGAAAGTTTATCATATTTACTTGTTTTAAACTTTTTAAACTTTTTTTTTATAACATTTTCTCAGTTACTTCTTGGTTTCTTGCCTAGGCAAATGATCTCATACATTCCAGGAGTCTTCAGGAGGGGAGGAGAGTAGGAGAGGTTTTCATAGCTACTCTCTTCTGCATGCATGCTTGAGCTAAGAGCAGATTCCAGGAAGTAAATGCTACATGAATCATCTGCCCTAACTCAAGATGGTCACGGCCAGAAATGCGAGGGGGTTGTTTTTCAAAGAGATTTCTCAATAAAATAAAGCGTGAAGACATGGATGGAAGGGGGAGTTCTCTCTGAATATAAAAAATTAATCAAATAGTGTATTTAGCTTGTGGTGCCAAGATCAGTGAAGATCCACTTTAAGAACCACTTTAACTTTCATTATCAGTGAATTAATTCAATGGGGACCAGATTGCGTTTTTTCGAATTGCGGAATTGTGGCAGAAAATTGGATTGGTAGCTACAAGTAACGCCTCCACTTTTCTACCATCCAGCTGTAAAAATGAGCCCATTTTTGACAAGCTGAAGTTAGAATGGGGCATAAGCAGCACTGCTTTGCTTATCAATCATGAAAGAATCCTCTGTGTTTTTATGCAAATTAGAATTTCCCCAGTATTATCATAGTTATAATAGCCCCAAGTTTTCATTTAGACTCCAAAACATGCTAAATATTTCCCATTACAACAACGTGCCTTTTTCCACTTTTGTTGCTCAGGAAACAATAAACTTTTAGTCCTTTTTAAGGAGCTTATTTTCTAAAAGCTTGGAATTAGTGCTCTGAAGGGCTTGAGTGAGCCACTAAATCAATTCATGCAGTCTTCAGAAGTCAAGAGTCAAATAGCATTAATTAGAGAAAGGGTAATGCATGTTCTTGTAGCATTTTTGTTACAATTTTCAGTTGTAGAAGCATCTAAGAGGGACAGGAAAAGAATCTGAACAGAAGCTTTGTGATGGATTAAATTTCTCTCCTTTTGCCAGATTTTTACATCGTTTTTGCAAATATGTACCATACCATACATACCTTTTATTATCTTAGCATTTGTGTATAGATGTCTCTCGTGTTTTGCTAATCATGTAAGCATTTAAAGAAAAATGTTATTCTTCCAATTTAAGGATATTTCACTAGTTTCCAGGGGGTGAAAAGGACAGCTGAGTGACGTGGGGAAGGTAAGTAAAGGCAGAAGTGTTGCCAACCGTCAGTATTTTTACCAGCAGGCAGTAATAAAAGACACTTTTCTCATGCCAGTAAATGCCACTGACGGGAAAAGGTTGCCATATTAAAAATATGGCTGTGACGCTCAGCATGCGCAGTTCTGGTCCAAAGCCAGCCAAGACCACCCGAGTGCCTGTTGTGTGTTTGGGCAGCACCAGTGGGGGGCGGGTATGGTGGAGGTGGTGCCTGAGCGTGTGTCATGTGATGTCATGGTACAAGGGTGCCCAGGGACTGGACAAGGGGTGGGCAGGAGGGACGGCTGCCCTGGGCACTGTGGTATCATGTGAGGTGGGGGGGCACCACAAGGAGATTGTGAGGGAGGGGATTTATGTTGGGAGGGGGAATTTGGGGGGCAGCAGGGGGTAAGAATTGTTCTAGGAGTGGTGATTTAGGGGGATTTGTGTTGGGAAGAGGTATGGGGAAAGAGTATTTGTGCTAGGAGGGGGGTTTTGGGGTTTTGTGCTAGGATGGGGAAGTGGAATTTGTGCTGGGAGGGGGGAATCTGGAGTTGGAGGGGGAGAAGATTTGTGCTCGAAGGAGAAACTTTAGGGGTAGAGGATTTGTGCTAGGAGGGGGGGACTTTTTTTGGGGAGGGGTATTTGTGCTGGGGGGCATACTGGGAGAGAGGGGATGTGAGGTGAGGGGGGATGGGGGGGGGCAAAGATTGGTGCCGCAAGGGGGAATTTCAGCAGGAGGCAGATTTGTATTGCTTAGAGGGTAAGCATGCAGACTGGTCCTCAATGTTCTTTTTTTGGGGGGGGGGGCGATTTTGCTGACACATAATGCTCATGCATCTTGGGTGGGGGGCGCAATTTGGCATGTTCGCCCTGGGCTCTAGATGACCTTTTCCCGGCACTGAGGGTGTCGAGTGGAGCAGCCGGAGCCAAGTGTGCAGGTCTGCGGGACGGAAGCAAGGCAAGCCGAGAGTGGGACTGTCAGTGCTGTTTGAACTGCTGAGGACTGAAGGGATCACCCGGCGTGGGGAGAAACTATCACTGTAACTCAGGAGGGAACATGTCATGTCAGTAAGGTGTCATCATCATCTGTGCTGGTGCACACTGCTGTCAGTGTCACTGTGAGAGTCAATTTCATGTCTGTGCGCCCATTTGAATTTCTTGCCTTCCTGAGTCCTGTCCCTGAGCTCATGTTGGGGACTTTAACATTTTGGATTCTTCTTCATTTTCTGTTCTAGTGGAAATTAGATCACCACTAATAGAGAGTGATTTTACTTATTGAGGACACAACCAGCAATAAGAACTCAACAGGGATTCTGAGGCTGAGTATATCCTATGCAATCTGATTCTATAACTTCCTTTAGATCTACCATAAAATATGTACTGCAAGGACCTGCCTGATTTGATATGTATTGCATAAATAGTTTGTCCTCATATTTGATAGGTATGGTAAAGCTAAAGGATATTGTACAGTACAATCAGATTGTATAGTGTATGGCCAGCTTTACTTCCACCTGAAAGAATTGAGCCATAGATACACTTTTATGTTACCCACTACTGAATATTTTTAATTTGAGTAAATATTTTACCTCTTCTAACCTTCTAGAATGGTTGATGGGTGTGTTCCTCTTCTTACAAACATGACCACAGCAGTTGGCCACCACTGGAGCAATGACATAAACAGAAAAAGTCAGCATCAACAATATAAATAAACAACCCACCAGAAGAACTCCCAAAGAACCATTCCCCTCAGTGTTTAAACATGGTTCACATAGGAAGTTCACAAAATTAATCACAATTGGTATAGCAGCGAATTATACATCCCCCCATGCTCCTTATGGCACAGATAGAATTATGTAAACACAAGTCAACCAGGAAGAATATGCCTTCTAGTTCCTCCATCAATGTTTAGGATACGTTGACAAGGTTGTTAGAGTTAGCATTTACAGTATTTAGAGAAAGTGATTACAGTGCTGCAATCTGTTTCCCAATGCAAAATATATACCCTAATATTTTAGAAAAGGGTTAGAAAAGGGTTAATGCACAGTTATGGTTAATTTAGTTACATATGTATCCCTCATTTGCAAAGTCAAACTTTGGTCATATAGAACTTAATAGATCTCACATGTTTCTTGGGAAAATGTCTTTACCATTTCAGCAGCCACCTTTCCAACAATATTACATACAGTAAAGTTGAACACATTCCATATCTTTCATTTCTTTCCCTTTCTTTTCTTTTGTTCTTATAAAAAATAATTATTAGTATTTATTGTTTGAGTACAGGTGGAGTTATTGGCAATGAATCTGCTCTGGGGTCTGGAGAACAGAAAGGTCCCTTTCCAAAATTGTGGAGGACAGGTCTCTCAACTTCTATCTTATTCTGTTCTTGGATCTTATTGTAACAATGTGAAAATCTCAATCTTCAGATATAACGTAACTGCAAAGTACTGAAAACAACTTACGGTATTATAAATAAAATATTTAGTAATATAAATAAAGCTGAACTCTGGGTTAAATGATAAAAATGACCTTCACAAGGGTCCCCCTCACAGCACTGCACAGATTAAATGCTTGTCTTGTTTAGGGGTAGAAGAATAAGCAGTCATACTTACCGTCTTCCTTGCTTCTGCAACAGCTGCCACTCTCCAATCTTCAGATGGCTGTTTCTACATTGTATGTGATGATGCTGAAATGCCTGTGACCGGCTGAGCAGCAAGGGGACCATGCACTCTAAATATGGGTGTAGCATGGTCAGAAAGGTGGTCTTCATTTTTAATATGTAGAAGGATAAAATGTAAATAATAATTAATTATTTACACATGACGTGTTGATTTTGACATGTGACATATTGAAACTACTATTCATCAATATCCAGGAAGCCCCAGAACCACTTGCAACTACTGGTGCATACCTTCTATAATCCTCATATGCATTCAGTTGGATCTATTGTATTCTGGTATGACAGATAGTATGCAAAAACTACAAGGTTATAGTAATAGGGAAATCTTCCTAACCAGGGCTAAAGCCGGCCATAGATGGTTCAAATCTCAGCCGATTCTGCAGGAACCAGCCAAGTTTCAAACAATGTACAGTATGGGCAGGCTGAATGTACCCAAGTTGATCGATCGATCAACTTGGGTACAACCAGCCGGTCGGATTTAACATGCAATTATTGCTAGCGGCTGTGTTCTCCAGGTGGGGACCGCTTCCACCACCCCTCCCATTGGGAGAACACAATGGCTCCACAGAAGAGATTCCTCCATCAACACTGATTGTAACCAATTGTGGCAGGAAAGAAAAACTCTCCATCTATGGCCAGTCTTATGCCCTGTACATACGGTCTGATTTTCCGATAGAAAATGTGTGATAGGACCTTGTTGTCGGAAATTCCGACCGTGTGTAGGCTCCATCACACATTTTCCATAGGTATTTCTGACACACAAAGTTTGAGAGCAGGCTATAAAATTTTTCGACAACAAAATCCGTTGTTAGAAATTCCGATCGTGTGTACACAAATCCGACGCACAAAGTGCCACGCATGCTCAGAATAAATTAAGAAACAAAAGCTATTGGCTACTGCCCTGTTTATAGTCCCGACATACGTGCTTTAGGTCACTGCGTTCAGAACGATTGGATTTTCCGATAACTTTGTGTGACCGTGTGTATGCAAGACAAGTGTGAGCCAACATCTGTCTGAAAAAATCCATGGATTTTGTTGTCGGAATGTCCGATCAATGTCCGACCGTGTGTACAGGGCATTAGAGAGCAACACAGTGGGGTTGATTTACTAAAACTGAAGAGTGCTAAATCTGGTGCAGCTGTGCAAGGTAGCCAATCAGCTTCTAACTTCAGTTTGTACAATTAAACTTTGCCAAAAAAAAACTGGAAGCTGATTAGTTTCTATGCACAGCTGCACCAGATTTTGCACTCTTCAGTTTTAGTAAATCAACTCCAATATGCCAACGTTTCCAAAGCTGGCCACACACTAGTAGATTTTTTTTTCTTTCATTTTAATTTTTTAAAAGTTTGATTTTCCAGTTGTTAATGGGGTCAAACCATTGATCGTTTTCAAAAATGAAAGAGGCAGGATGGAAATTTTTTCTTGTGCATTATAAGTGGTTTTTATTTGGGAAATTCAATTCATACCAAAATTTAGTGTTAAAAGCAAATGACCAGAGATACACTTTGGGACTGATTTACTAAAGGCAAATAGACTGTTGACTTTGCAGGAGAAGTTGCACTTTACAAGGGAATTTTACCTAGAACTTAGTGAATAAGGTGAAGTTCTTGTAACGTCCATAGTCCAATCAATATCCTATAAATATGCTAGCAAAAATGCTGTTTTTTTTAATTTTCCTTACACAAATTGGGTATTCTTTGCAAAGTGAATTTTCCCACATTCACGAGGCTCTGTGGAAAATTCTCATGCAAAATGCAACTTCCCTTGCATAGTGAACAGTCGATTTGCCTTTAGTAAATTGACCCCTTCAGACATTCTACAATCATACAGTATATGTTACCAATGGCGAAACTTGCATGCTTGTATATATAAATAGGGAGGGTAGTGTTTTAGATGCCAATTGTCTTATTAGAAAACAACAGCAAGTGTAATATTCTACCTTATTGGTCCATGCAGGTAGATGTTATGATAGATTACCTGAATGGATTTTTTGGGTAAGAAACTTTGTTAATGAAATAGGAAATGAATACACAGGAGAGAGGAGCAGGAACACCATAATAGTAAAACAGTATTACCCTACAATCTCTCTTGCAGTTGCTCAAGATTTATAAGAAAATTTGTAAAAATAAAACAGCCAAAGGAACACTACTAACAGCAGTTGCTTGCATTTCATAGGCAAACATAAAATGAAAATAATGATCTGAAAGTTAGTAGTCTTTTGGGCAAACAGCACACCTGCATGTACTTCTTCCAAGCACTTTATACTCACTCATTTCCTCTTAGCTTTAAAATGTAAATGTAAAATCTCTGTTTACATTTCTTAAAATACAGATGTTGGCCTTACTTTTTACTATGTAGACTTGGTCTAATAAGCCCGTGTGATGTGATGCCATTGAGTAATGATTTCTGAGAGCAGCACACTCCACCCCTCTGCATCCATGTACTTCTTGTCACGGAGGCTGGTCAAATAACTCTTTAACTAGGTGACATTTTTTTCTGTTCGCAATTGGCAATGCCATTCTGAAATGACACTAAGCAGACATGTCTGCATGAGCTTTACTGAAGGAAATATTTCCTTACTTTACAGAAATGCAACACAAGTCAATTAATGTCTGTTCTTATTACAGCATGCTTCGCTTTTAGGAAAATAGGTCCACTTTTTTATAGAATTTGGCACCATATTGCATTACATGTTGACTAAAAGGCCTTTGGAGAAGATGTATCTTGAGTACCATGTTTCCCTTTTCACATTAAGATGAATTAAATAGAGGAATGCCAGTACTGACACATAAACAAATCTGAGTACATTATGGCGGAGCAAGAGAACACTGCCACACTAGAGTGACTCGGCAGCACACCTTAGCAGCGTTAATTTATTCTGACACTGCTGGCTTGTTTTATTTGTCTGCAATCCTTACAAAGATCCCTATGTTCTGATCCCTTTTTTATAAAATGCTGGAACAGCACTAATCCCCTTGAGTAACACACCAGTTTGCCAGAGAATATGATCTGTAACGGGGCTTTAACAAGTTGTTGAAAAGTCACAAATGATGATAATTCAATAAGGCAAGTCAGGGATTGGGTTACCATCTGATAAGGTGACTCCTGGGATTGGAATGGTAAGGGGGTTTTTAGCATTATCTTTTTTTTAGCTTCATAGAAGGCATTTTTGTTAAGGATTTGTGGTTGATTTGGGAGTGATTATGTTATTTAAACTGTAATCAGGAGCAGAGCCCAATGAACGTAAAGGTACCAATACTGTCTGAAACGTTTGTATAAATACAGATAATTCTACCGTGACTATGGCATATGACTATGGCACAGCCTGAGCGGGTATGGAGCAAAAGCAGATGTCTGACGTACGTACCTGAGTGTGTTGTAGGATTTTTAAATGATTTCTTGTTCTTTTCTGATACTCTATGAATGACACTCTAAACCTCAAATAATAACCATTCAGTAAAGGAATCAGCCTTCTAAGGTTTTAACTTGAAAAGTCCATCCCTACCACCCCAGCCACATGCAAATATGACCATGGACTCTTCTCCTTGGTTGTAGAACAACTGAAATAGTGCTCACAAAACAGCAGCAACTTGGTCAATATGTTTGGGAGCTCATACTCCTATCTGTGGAGTTAATAGAAACGGAGTCAGACCCTCAATAATAAAACACAAATGTGTCTTCTTAGCTGTGACCGCCGATCTAATGACTAACATCTTCTTTTTCTCCTTTATATAGACTGTCTCTGGGGCACCTGACCAACGGATGAATGTTCCAGAGATATAACATGGGACAGGTAATTACCCAATCAGATTAAATTACTGTTAAATAGTAACCCCTGGGTTTGCCCCGGTCCTACAGGTAGGGATCAGTAATATGTTCCTCCCTCTTTTCATTCTAGTAAGGACTGGGAAGCTTCCATTGTCCACTGACTCATAGGGATTAATTTACTAAAACTGAAGAGTGCAAAATTTGGTGCAGCTGCATGGTAGCCAATCAGCTTCTAACTTCAACTTGTTCAACTAAGCTTTGACAAAAAACTGGAAGGTTTCTAAGCACAGCTTCACCAGATTTTGCACTCTTCAGTTTTAGTAAATCAACCCCACAGAGTCTTTGCTGTTCATCAGTCCCTATGGAGCAGGGTCCCAAACTGGCGGCCCTCCAGCTGTTGCAAAACTACAAGTCCCATCGTGCCTTTGCCTGTGGGAGTCATGCTTGTAATGTCAGCCTTGCAATGCCTCATGAGGCTTGTAGTTTCGCAACAGCTGGAGGGCTGCCAGTTTGAGACCCCTGCTATATAGAGTGCAGTAACCTGCATTGTCCAATGAATAATGGAAACTGGATCTTCCAATTGTCTGGTTGTTTGTTTTAGAAAGATCAGAGATCCTCAAGCCCCCTACACAAGGGCCCACTGCCGGCCCACATCGGGCGATTCAATGAAAATCGGCCGATTTTCAGACCGTGTGTATGCCAACCGGTCCAACAGAGGCCAATTATGCCAATGGTAGTCTGCATGCCGCACCTGGGCTGCCTGGGTGGAGGAAGCATGCCAGCAATTACGCTGAATGGGCCCAGCTGCCTATGCGCAAGAGCCCTAAAGGAAAAAACAAGATAAAGAAATATCAATTAATAATGTGGGACAAGGTCTAAACACTGTATAGCTCAGGTGCCCATGTGCAAGAGCCCTAAAGACCTTTAAAAAAATTATAAAGAAAAAAACAAGATAAAGAAGGATCAAATATTAATGTGGGGCAAAGTCTATCCACTGAATGGCCTGAGCAAATATTAATTACAATACAATAACTAGTTCTTGGCGTTCACACATCAATAGACAATGAGAGATCACTGATACATAAAAGTCATATACAGTGATACTTCGTTTTGCGAGTAACACGGTGTACGAGCGTTTCGCAAGACGAGCATTATATTTTTTTAAATCCTGACTTGATTTGCAAGCGCTGTCACGCAAGACAAGCAGGGTTCAAGCTGCTGATATATGTATTACTGTATGTGGCCATAGGTCCGGGGGCGCTGGAGAACTTGGAGACACTCGGAGACGCTCGGAGACACTCCCAGCTGGAGCGCCTCCAAGTGTCTCCGAGCATCACCAGCATCCCCGCACCTCTTTTTTTTAAAAGGGTACATTTTTTATTTATTTTCAGTACACAACAAACAAACAAACAAACAAACATGTACATGGAGCGAACATCGCTCAATCCATTGTGAAATATGGTAAACTAGTATACATTCAGTGGATACAACCCAAAGGTCATATCTCTATTGTGCTTAATTGAGACCATTTAGTGGTCAGGGGCTTCATTCGATCTTTCAAGGAGCAGGTGGAATGGTACCCTCAGAGCTGACCCAAGAGCCCCAGGAATTTTTTTGGGCATCCCCGCACCTCTGGCCACATACAGTACTGCAGTGGCTGTGGAACGAATCATCTGAGTTTTCATTATTTCTTATGGGTAAACTCGCTTTGATATACGAATGCTTTAATTACAAGCATGCTTCTGGAACGAATTATGCTCGTAATCCAAGGTATTACAGTATATATAAAAGTAACATATATATATAAGTCAGTGCTGTTTTTTGCAAGTACTTGAAATGTACCTGAAGCTTGCATTCACGGGGGGTTGGTTTACTAAATGAGTAGAGACTGTTGATTTAACAAACTGTATATTTCCTTAGCTTTGCAAATAAAGTGAAAACTGTGTTTGGTTTGAACACCCAGTCATGTGCAAGGAAAACTAACAAATGGGATTTTTGCTGCACATGACTGGATGATTAAAATAAACACAGCAACACTTTTTTCATGGAGATAACCAGCCATTCACATTTCATAATGTGCAGTCTCTGTTCCTTTAGTAAAGCAACCCCATGCTGTCAGTAGACAGTTGTTTTCCTTAGTAACAACCATTTTTCATGGAGTGCTTGGTTATGTGGTCACATTGACAAATCTTGTTTCTTCCCCTAGTGCCACTCATTCCTGTCAGATCTCTTTTGTCTGTGGATCACTTTGACGGTCAGATAACTAACATTTTCAGAGAGAGGTCAGCAATGACAGTCCCCAAATTGCTCTCAGTACACATTTAATTTAAAGTGACTGTGTCACTACAAGGTCAAAACAGCAAAATATAATAAGTGCAAAAAGAAGAGGGAATATACTTACCTTTCCAACATTTCTAAAAGCCGCCATGATGCTGCTCTCCAGTCAATGCAAGTATTCAAACTTTCTTTTTGTGTGAATATTTGCTACCCTCACCACACACCATTGTCCTCCTACCAACTTATATGTCACTTTAGGATGTACAAACCAAAGGAGAGGAACCACTAAGTGCAACAGAGGAAACGGCATTCAAAGCATTATGCTGGTTGAGTAGTTGCCATGACCCGGTAGCATCACTGTGGTGTTTTCAGACATGGGCTGCTGGAAAGGGTATGTACATTCCCTCTTCTTTCTAAAGGTATTACAGTTTGCTGTTTTGTTTGTCAGTGATTTGTATATATGGATTATTTTGCAAAACATTTAGGCTGGGTTCACATATGCTGCGGCTGCGGTTCACAGTACAGGCATACCCCACTTTTAAGTACATAATGGGGTTTATTTACTAAAGCTGGAAAGTGCAAAATCAGGCTCACTTCTGCATAGAAACCAATGAGCTTCTAACCTCGGCTTGTTCAATTAAGCTTTGGTAATAAAACCTGGAAGCTCATTGGTTTCTATGCAGAAGTGAGCCTGATTTTGCACTTTCCAGCTTTAGTAAATTAACCCCATTGTGTACTTAAAAGTGGGGTATACCTGTATGCGGTCTGGTGCATCCCTGTTCACCGATGCAGGTGCGAATCAGGTCTAAATTTTTGTCTGAATTTGCACCCGAATCGGAACCATAGATGCACAGGATTGTTTTTAAATGTGGATCGTGGCCATTGGGAGCTGGTCACACTCTACTGTCATGTGAATTGGATGCGGGAAAAACCTGCATCCAATTCCCATATGTGTGAACCAAACCTTATAGATAGGGTTTATGTAAATCTATAGATACCAAGAAATGTTTAGAAAGGTAGAACTTTAAGGCCTCATGCACACTGGACGTTTTTTGACGTTTTTACAGCAGCCGTTTTTGGCTGTAGATGTTTTTTTCTACAGACATTAAACTCTCCATCATGTTATCCTAGGTGTCCATGCACACATAGGCTGTTATCAGCAGTTTTGGGCAGTAGCGTTTTTGAGCAAAAAAAAACAAACCTAGTAGGTTCTGAGAGACGTTTTTCAGCTGTAAAAACGCTCTAACGCTTATAAACGCTGGTAAATGTCGATAAACGCTCAAAAACGTCGCTCACCAGCATTTTTTAACGTTTTTGATCCATTGAAAAAAAAATAAAAATTCTTTTTCTTCAAAAAAAACCCAAAACGCTAAAACATGGAAAAACACTAAAAAACCGCTAATAAACGCTAAAAAACACTATTGCAAAAACTTTGAAAAAAGTTGAAAAACTCACTGCAAAGCTACTGACGTTTTTATAATGTTATTTTAACATCCAGTGTGCATGAGACATTAAAGAGGAGGGCCCATTAAAAAAAAAAAAATTTAAAGTCAGCAGCTACAAATACTGCAGCTGCTGACTTTTAATTGGACACTTACCTGTCCCAGGGTCCAGCGATGTGGGGGATCGAAGCCCCGCTCGCCTCCCCCTCCATTCGGCGGCGCCGGCATTGCAACTGTGGGCGCCGGGCTGTGGCTTCACAGCCGGGCACCCACTGCGCATGCGCGAGCGGCGCCACGCGCCGTGATTGGCCGCTCAGTCACCTGGGACCTGTAATGGGTCCCAGGTGATTGACAAGAGGGAGGGAGCAGAGCTGAGCCCTTCCTGTGCCGAGGGGGAAGTGATGTCACCAGCCCAGGCACTGAAAGAGGCAGACTACGAGGGACCCCCTAGCAACAGGCATTTAGAGGTGAGTTAAAAAAAAAAATCCAAATGTTTTTTTTTTGTTTTTTTTAGGAATTTTCATGTATTTTTTATTTTTTGGGTGGAACACCACTTTAAGGTGTTAAAACCTCGTCACAGAATGATTACCAAAACATATACTTGGGTTAAAAATGTTCTTTATCACAAAATTGGTTAAAAGATAGTATTGGGGGTATATACCCCTTTAAAACTATGAAAAACCTCCACAACCCATATTTCAACCAGATCACCCCTAAGGATAGAGGTCCCTCCCTACACATATATAGTGAGATCTATGTAGATATTTCATGTGGATATATCACATGTTTACATAATAATGTATCAAGATATTACAACAGGGAAGGATAGCTCATCCCGACACACTTTGCCTTGTTGGCTTCTTCAGGGGCTTAAGGGGTGCGGTTAAAAAAGATTGCTAGGAGGAAAGAAAGAAAAAAATAATAATATACATCCAATACATATTATTCATTATACATGTTTTCACCATATTAAAAAATACATATATTTAGCCATAATAACTTAAATGAGTGTAAAGTAGAATTTGTCTCAGGAAGATCCAAAAGTGCACCTACTGTATAGACTCTCCCAGTGCAGCCAAACATAAGGTAGGCATAAGATGGTATTCAACAACAAAGGAGGGATGACACACACCAAGGAGTCCCGCCAGGGAGCTACAGACACATCCTATTGACAGAGGGCAGAAAAATGGCATTTTAAATTCTCCAGAGTGAAATGTATAGAACACTATCAAAATAATCAGAAACATTGCCAATAAGCCACTGCTTATGGAAGAACATATAGCCAAAGACATGTACACATCCAGAAAGACATCTAAGCCGACATACCTCACCCAAATCTACGAGCTCATGAACTCTGTGTATAAGTACACTTTTTTTAAGGTGTGCAGTTTAAATCTAAATTGTTTAATTTCCGCAGGCAAAAATCTTAAATGCTACTAGCAAAAGTCCAACTGAAAATGAATGGTATGGTTTTTGTTTACTTGGTCCAGAATTGTTATAAAGAGAGAAGAAGTAATTTAACCATAGGCTACAGACACAAAATTCTATGGACCCCTATGCCTTTTATCTAGTCGTGTTGCCGCACACTAGAAATTGATAGGGGGCATATAGAGTGTTACCCTTTCAGCGCAGTGACACGGTGGAAGGAGAGTTCTTGACCTCTGTTCACTAGGATGACACAGGGACATAGCCTCATGGAATTCTCCCACTGCAGGACATGGAGACTAAGCTTATCTAGTGAGAAATACAGACAGAAGCAAGGAAACTATATTCCACCTGGAAGATCTGGTTTATGTTTCAGATGTAGAAAATAGACACAGCTGTTATTTGATGTGTGCATTTTGACATGAAATCTGATGTTTCCGTGTTGGGTGGAAAGCTTATAGACACCAGTTGTAGAATAATGTTTATTAAAGTTTCTGGATGATATGCTTTCTAACCCATATAAAAAGCCATGTGTACCAACAACTACACTACAGCTGTTCTAATCCATCTCCATGAAATCACTGATAAAAATGTTGTTATTATTGTTATACAGGATTTATATAGCGTCAACAGTTTGCGTACCACATTACAGTATAAAGGGAGACAGCACAGTTACAATACAATATACAAAAGACAAAGAGGGTTAGGAGGGCTCTGCTCACGGGAGCTTACAATTTAATAGGGAGGGGCAAGTGGTCATAAAGTGGTCATAACTGTGTGAGGATGAGTTGAAGAAAGAAATGTTCAGTTGTTAAGCTGGCCATAGATGGATCGAAATTCAAACATGAATGTTGGAAAACTTTTGTCAGTCAGCAGATCAGTCACTGATCAGTGTGTTCTGACAGTGGAGATTCCCGTTGTCAGAATACAATGGTCTGGAAAGGGGGATTCAGTCATTCGAAACCGTTTTTTTATTTTTCTTCGTTCAGCCCGCTGGCAGAATGGAAAAAAAGAAAAACTATCTTTGACCAGTTTTAGGCAGAGGCGCGATAGGCTTCCCTGAAGAGAGAAGTTTTCAGGGATCACATAAAGGTGAACAGAGTAGGAGATAGCTGGACAGATTGGGGGAGAGAGTTCTGAAGGGTTGGGGGAGGTTCTAGAGAAGTCCTGAATACAAGCATAGGGGAAGGGAGCTAGAGAGCAGGAGGTCTTGGGAAAAGCAGAGGAGATGATTTGGTGATATTTCGAGATAAAATTGGTGATGTAGCTTGGGCCAGAGCTGTCATTACCTTTGTATATTGTTTTTAATTATTTGTATGTTATTTGTTAGGCAATCAGAAGTCAGTGCAGGGATTGGCAGAGTTGGGTGGCAGTTACTGAGCAGTTAAGGTAGATAAGTCTTAAGCCCCATACACACGATAGGACTTTGTACAAACTTTCCCTTGGATTTTTGTACAAAGGGCGTTGCCCAAAAGTTTGTCTTGCATACAGACGACAGGAATTTTCCAGCCAACTTTCACCAAATCACATGGTTTTTCAGCTCTTACCACCACCCTTTGGTCAACTTCTTTATTGTTGTCTAATATTGTGTCAATCTCGCCACTTTTATTGGCGAGATTTACACCTTGCGAGCCGGGTTCACACTGGTACGGGGATCCGACTTGGATCACCCCCAATACCAGGCACTGTGTTTGGTATGAATCTTGAGGGGAACTCCACGCCAAATTTTAAATAAAAAAATGGCATGGGTTCCCCTCCAGGGGCATACCAGGCCCTTATATCTGGTATGGATTTTAAGGGGAACCCCCTACGCCGAAAAAAACGGCGTGGGGGTCCCCCCAAAATCCATACCAGACCCTTATCCGAGCACGCAGCCTGGCCGGTCAGGAAAGGGGGTGGGAACAAGCAAGCGCTCCCCCTCCTGAACCGTACCAGGCCGCATGCCCTCAACATGGGGGGTGGGTGCTTTGGGGGAGGTGGGCGCCCTGCGGGCCCCCCCACCCCAAAGCACCTTGTCCCCATGTTGATGAGGACAAGGGCCTCTTCCTGACAACCCTGGCCGTTGGTTGTCGGGGTCTGCGGGCGGGGGCTTATCGGAAACCAGGGCCCCCAGATCCCGGCCCCCCACTTTATGTGAATTAGTATGGGGTACACCGTACCCCTACCAATTCACCTAGGGAAAAAAGTGTCAATAAAAAACACAGTACACAGGTTTTTAAAGTAATTTATTAGGCAGCTCCGGGGTCTTCTTCCGACTTCGGGGGTCCTTTCCGACTTCGGGGTTCCTCTTCCGACTTCGGGGGTCTCTCCGGTGTCCGCATCTTCTGCTGGCTCCACCGCTGTCTTCTGCTGCTCTTTTGCCAGCGGTGGCCCAGACTTCTGGATCGTCTTCTTCCCTCTTCTCTTCCAGAGATGTTGACACGACGCTCTCTCCAGCTGGATAGGTCTCTGAGCGTTCCGCGACGGACTTATATAGGCTGTGACCCCGCCCCCTATGACATCACAGTCCCGGGGCATGCTGGGACTGTGAGGTCATAAGGGGGCATGGTCATGTCATCCTATGACCACGCCCCCTTATGACCTCACAGTCTCACAGTCCCAGCATGCCCCGGGATTCTGACCTCATAGAGGGGCGGGGTCACCGCCTATATAAGTCCATCACAGAGCGCTCAGAGACCATTCCAGCTGGAGAGAGCGTCGTGTCAACATCTCTGGAAGAGAAGAGGGAAGAAGATGATCCAGAAGTACGGGCCACCGCTGGCAAAAGAGCGGCAGAAGATAGCGGTGGAGCGGGCAGAAGATGCGGACGCCAGAGAGACCCCCGAAGTCGGAAGAGGACCCCCGAAGTCGGAAGAAGACACCGAAGTCGGAAAGGACCCCCGAAGTCGGAAGAAGACCCCGGAGCTGCCTAATAAATTACTTTAAAAACCTGTGTACTGTGTTTTTTATTGACACTTTTTTTCTCTAGGTGAATAGGTAGGGGTATGATGTACCCCATACTCATTCACATAGGGTGGGGGGGCCGGGATCTAGGGGCCCCCTTATTAAAGGGGGCTTCCGGATTCCGATAAGCCCGCAGACCCCGAAACCAATGGCCAGGGTTGTCGGGAAGAGGGCCTTGTCCTCATCAACTTGGGGACAAGGTGCTTTGGGGTGGGGGGGCCCGGCGCCCCCCTCCCCAAAGCACCCACACCCCCATGTTGAGGGCATGCGGCCTGGTACGGCTCAGGAGGGGGGGCTCGCTCGTCCCCACCCCCTTTCCTGACTGGCCAGGCTGCGTGCTCGGATAAGGGACTGGTATGGATTTTGGGGGGACCCCCATGCCGTTTTTTTGGCGTAGGGGCTTCCCCTTAAAATCCACGGAAGGGCTTGGTATTCCCCAGAGGAGAATTCCCTCTCGCGCCCGCCGCAGTAGGAAAATGTGTTTTTCCTATTGCAGCTAGCGCGAGATGCACAGTATCCTGCCGCCAAGAACCAGCGCGTTCCGATCGCGCTGGAAACATTCTCGCGGCTGCGTACTGTAGTTTGTACAAAAGTCCGATGGCTTTGTGTACACACGATCGGACTTTGCTCTATCGAACTTTTGTTGCCGGAAAGTTTGTCTGTTCGCACAGCCAACAAAAGTCAGATAGAAACTGAAAAAGTTTGTCCGATGGAGCGTACACACGGTCGGATGTTGCTCCAAAACAGCTAATTTGCATGTTTGTTGTCA